>JAMADQ010000007.1:0-600000 GCA_023624055.1 Paecilomyces sp. PK2413
AAAAAAAAAAACAAAAAAAAAAAAAAAAAAAAAAAAAAAAAAAAAAAAAAAAAAAAAAAAAAAAAAAAAAAAAAAAATTCTGGTGCTGGGGTGGCTTCCTAAAATTATTTATCTCTTTTTCCCCAAGGAAACTACAACTGTACCACTCAGACATTGGCGTCCTTGGGCAGTGCACCCAGCTCTGTAGACGTAGGCACTAGGAGAAGCTTAAAAAATGCTGTGATTTAGTATTCCAAGTTCTATTTCACAGTTAACCTTCTAGATGTGTAGCGTTGGTATTTCAAAGTTCGCCGCAGATCTTGAATACAAGGTGACTGGTATTCTTGCGGAGAAGCTGTCTGTACTCATGAATGCCAACCCTACTTAATTTTCAGTTCACAGACATTGTATAAACTTAATGAGAGCATTTTCAAATATCTGTCAACTTACACTATTCGGAGATATCGAAGATGACCTTCTATACGATTGGACCGAAAAAAAAGGGTTTGTCGGATCCTAGATCCCCGAATAGTGGCGATAGGCGTACTATGGATTCAACTCGATGGCACGGATAACTGAGACATTTAGACAATAGAACTGTTAGAAGGTTCGATTTACTCTAGGAAGCAGGGTATAACAGTTATATAGGATCCAGGATCGACAAATTCCTCAGAGGTGGGGCGGCAGATCACAATCTATTATGAATGAATAACTACAAGTTAATGGATAAAATGAATATGTCAAAAGTGAAAGGGAAAACAACCTGCTATCGAGGAAGCCTCCTATCCGTACCCTTCTGTATTCTTGCAAGGAGGCTACAGTGATGTTATTGTTTTGCCTATACTGTTCCTACTACCGGTATCACAAAACCGGAAGTTACGGGCCAGTGCTTTTCAGCAACTGTTAGCTTTCAAGAAGTGCGACGCCTGTAGTTTGTTTCCACTATTTTTTAATATCTTCATGTACTTTATGTATGTACAATTTGACCAATCGTATGCTATATCAATAGTAGTGGTCGTAATGACGTTAAGCGCGGGACTTGCATACCGGCCATGCATCTCGCATTCCAACCAGTGCGGGTGGGTACTGCGACCTTTGTGATATATAAAGGTCATGACGACCCCCATGGTCCTGACATTGAGCGAATTTCAGAAATCGAGTCGGATATCATCCTCATTATTCATTCATCATCTCGGACAGAGACATTCGAACTGTACAGAAAGATCATCATCAGATAAATAAGCCGGCGATCCCAACAGCAACAGCGACACCTAGATCATATAGACTTGACGATGCCCGAATGGCTTGCGCATCGTTGGGATTAACGGATTGGCCTGCTGTGGCAGCTGAACCTCCTGAGCTCCCGAAGGCAGTGCAGTAACCGATCTGCAATCCATAACACGCCTTTCGACTCAGGCTTGAACAGATCGACTGTGCATTCCCCGTTGCTGTGGCCCCTTGGACGGTTATGCCAGCACCACCTGACCCTGCCACTGTCACCCCGTTTGCTCCTCCCAACGAAGCCTGGCAGCTTGTGTATTGACTCTGGCATTGAGAATAATATGAAGAGCACGTTTGCGCGTTTGCGAAAGATGTCGGGATATATACGAACGGATATGGTGCCCCGGTGACGGTGGTACCGGTTATCGAGGGTGAGTCAGAGGAGGTTGTGGAGGCGGACGTTGGCTGGGGGAACATGAACCCATCTGAGGTCGATCCTGTCTGCGTTGGTGATCCAGAAAGAGATCCTGTGCAGCTGGCACCAGTTGGACAGCATGCAACATGGTTTGCGGCATCACGAGAGCATGTTGTCCCGTCGCGACAGCATGCGCCCGAGTTGCCTAGGTTGCTACACGCATTGTACCCTGAGGGACAGTTGTTATCTCGCCTTAACAAGACATCCAGCACCTCCGCAGCTCTTCTGTCGACTGTGGTATTTGACCATGGTGGGTAGAAGGGAGATGTATCGATAGCCAGCGCTGATGGCGCAAGAACCAGGCTGGTGAGGAGTATGGAGACCTTCATGGCTGCAGCCCGGAGGACTACAATGGTCCTCCGATCGTTTATCTCTGATGTCGATACCCCTTGGAATCAATCGTTTTTGAGCTCTTTAGCGGAGACGAGGCCCGTCGATATGATGGGGGATGTTCGATGTTCGACAGCCCACCTAGATCGTGCAAGGTACAGCCGGGCGCTGGCGCTTATCAACAAACCCGCATGTGCTCAGAAACAAAACAATCAGGCGCATTAGCCTTGTTCCACTAATAATAGCTCGTTCCACTCGCTCGTGGGAATACTCTAAGACAGGACTGCTTCGATAAATATTTTCTGAAACCAAAGAGAAAAAGAAAGGCGTCTGGTAGGTTCCATGCAGACAATGGAGGATAAAATGATGTATGCCCTGCCAGCTGTCTCCACTGCGACATCCCTGCCACAGCAACCGCCCGTTCTCGCCGTTGCACTCCGAACATCGAGATTCAATTCAATTCATTACCCAGGCTATTAACCAGTCCGGAATTGGAACAGAATTATTCCATTGCAGTGAATTTAATGTGCCTCGTGAGTAAGATTGGCACAGTCCCTCGTATCAGTCTTCTGGGTATATTCGATATTAAAATTGACTATTATTTTGCTGAAATGCGCATCAAAGTAGTTCTACTCTATATCTTGCGACAAACTGGTGATTTCAGAAATTTTGTATATTAATAACCCAATGTTTGAATAAACTTCAAATTGACTTTATGTTGAATTAACTCCTTTTTGCATCTAATATGGGCAGAAATAGGTTTTAAAGCTTGCTGTTGCATAATTGGTGGGCAGTTAAAAATAATACAACTAAATTGCGGGAGTCCAGTCTACCAGTTTCACACTTTTGCGCATACATATACATGCAACTAGTTATCTTACTGGAATTATTCCAGTCGCATCTTTGAGCTCTTTATTCATTCATAACTCTACCCGGCGCCATGAGACCGAAGCCACCGCCCCGCCAGGCACCCATTTACGTTACTGCGGAGGATTTGGAGAATCCCGCATCACTAGTAGACTCATTCATCACAGTCGCTCAATCGCATCCAAATGGCAGCTTCCGTCCCGGCTTCAGGCTTATGAACGATGATATCCTCCAAGAAACCACGCGGGGGAAATCCGTCCTGGATGTTTTACGTCTTCACGGGCCGCATTTCCTTTCCTGGAACGTCACCCGCAGCGCAATCATTCTCGACAATTGCTCCCCCGTCGACAGCACGGCTGTAATCGCTCAACGTTCCGAGATGGAACAGTGGATCGAGTACTCCGATGATGATAGCGATGATAGCATGGCTCGCGTTGGCGATGAGGAATATGATAATGAATCTCCAGAGCTGCGATATCAGCGTTTGTTGCCGAAATTGAGAGAGCAGGCGGAGAATGAGCAGCGGGAAAAAGGGATTTTGTGGTATGAAAAAGCAGATGAGGGGAAGATCTCCCAAGTCTTTCACTTTCGTGTCAGGTTTGAAGATGTGGCGTATCTTTTGAACGTTTTGTCTGTTAAGCCGCTGGCGAGAGAGGTATGTGTCTCTGGTATCCTCGTTCTATTTCGTTGCTCTTCTTATACGTTCGTTCAGACTGACAGATCTTTGAAGTATACGGAGCGTGCACATTTGGATCCATCGGGGATTATGAAGTTATGAACGTGAACCATGAGAATTAAGCAATATTAGGTATATATGACATGTCTTATATAATAGTATATACATGAGCTGGGGGTAATGAGTTCCAAGTACCCAGTGTAGGTAGGCCTTATATAGTGAAGCCACCAGCCAGCTCCATAACTCCATTAGGGTCCACCTGCGCCCTGATCTGGCGCAGGCGGGCTGCATTGGTTGCACCGTACAGCTCCTCAGCAGTCTTGCCAGTGATAGCGTAGTTCGGGTAGGCAGTATAGTCCTCCTTGTAGATACCCTCCGAGATGGCAACATTCTTCAGCCTCTCAATGGAGGCCTTCATCGCAGCGTACCAGAACTCGTCCTCCGACTCCAGATCCCATGCAAAGTAGAGGTTGAGCTAGGAGAAAAGTCAGTACTGATTTCAGTCTTTGTGTTTTACGATTCAACAAATACGTACCGGAAGAGGGGAGTCAGCGTGTGGGTAAGCGCTATCCGTAGCGTGTTTACCATAGTCCAGGAAGGGCTCGATGTCATAGCTAATGGAAGTGCCACTGTGCAGGGCGGAGATGGAGCCAAAATACTAGTAAAAAGCGTTAGCCAGCTTCGAGCTTTATAGGATAAGGTTGTGGATAACTCACATCAGTCTCGTTCTTGACCGCATCGACGAAGCCCTGCGTCAGCTCCGAGGTAGATAGCG
This sequence comes from Paecilomyces sp. PK2413, assembly GCA_023624055.1. NCBI lineage: Eukaryota > Fungi > Ascomycota > Eurotiomycetes > Eurotiales > Thermoascaceae > Paecilomyces > Paecilomyces sp. PK2413. The sequence goes on from JAMADQ010000007.1 coordinate 4,324, forward strand.
TATCGAATGTGCCGCGGACATTGGTCTCAAGAGTGGCAGGGAATTCTTCAACAACCTGAGAGAAGCTCTGCACCTTGGCTCCATTGTAGGTGGCCGGTATGCCGTCGAACAGATCGAAGATTGCGGGCTTCGAAGGGCCATCATAGAAGAACAGGGTCAGCGACGCAGTTCCTACCCCACTGCCCTCGAGAGTGGTGATAATCTGCGCCTTCGGATCGGTGTTCTGCTTATAGAACTCGACAGTAGCGTTCAGAACTGCTGGGACCTGGTCGGGAGTATACAAGGCCAAGCCTCCATAGACCTGGTCGCTCTGCTTGTGGGTCTTGTAAACCGCAGAGGTCACGATACCGAATCGGTTCAGACCTCCCTTGAGAGCAAAGAACAGATCGGGCTGGGACGAGTCGACCGTGGTGATCGTCCCGTTCGGCAGGACCAGGTTGAAGCTCTGTACCGTGTCGACGGTCAATCCGTACTGGTTCGTCTTCCAGGAAAATCCACCGCCAAGTGTGAAACCTCCGACACCGGGACCGAGAGTTCTACCTCCGACGACGTTCACACCACTGCCGTCGAGCTGTTTATAGAGATCGGACCAGATAATACCCATGCCAAGCTCAACGGTCGATTTATCGTCGTTGAAGACAACCTGGGTCAGGCGGTTGAGGGAAATGTGCACGCCAGTTGTGCTCGAGAATCCCGGGTTGGAGGCATGTCCACCGGACTTGACCGCAAAGGGGGTCTTGTTCTTTGCGATGATCTTGATCGCGGTGGACACATCGTCCGCTGAGCCTGCCTCCAGCACACAGACAGGAGTCTGCGTGGAAGAGATATACCAATGGTGAATGTCGGAGGCGAAATTGGGATTCAATGGGTATATCACATCACTGGATCCGGTGATGCTGCCACTGATCTGCTCGCAAACGGTCTTGACGTCTGATCGAGTAACGAGCTCATTCACAGCAGCGGCAGACGCTGACTGGACTGCCAACGCTGCGAAGAGAGACCGTTTCAATAGAGACATCCTGACGAGCGTCTGTTGGCACAGGCATCAATTGACCTGTTCCCAGGGGCGCCACATTGAACTCTTTATAACTATATCTTCGGATACCGTATTGGGTAAGTAAACATGTGCATCAGAGGATCCTCGGTTCGGGATTCAATTATTCGATGATACTAATAGAAACCGCCTGCCCCGTACGAGAGCCAGGACCAATTGATGCCATTATTGGCGGCGGCAAATCTAACAGACAGTATGGGGTACCGAGTACCTATGGACTGCATCAATCAAGGACGGGCTCTAAAACAAGCGACCTTTTGAGTTTTGTCGATCTGGGCCCAGACTTGGTAACCGTCTGTTGTCCGCGGCCTCCGAATCGCTTGAACCGGTCAAGATCTTCACGGCATTCGTATACATATGCCAGGTTTCTTTCGACTTTTCTGCCTGCAGACGCCATGCCGTTCATTCGAATCTCATTTCATTACGGAAATTTGTCAAACTGAATAAGAGGAGGCTCTCTGGTTCTGCCACGTGAGTGCAATGTTCTAACTTCAGGTACCTCGCTTCTTCATACCCGATGTGGGGAAATAGGCTTTGCCATGCTTCGGTAAACTCTATAGTATGCATGCACGGCTTAATCGTGGGGTTGACAAGAAACGTCCGTGACCAGCATCATAGAACACGGATGCTGAGGAACCGGCACAGAACAGAATTGAATGACGTTTCGATCCAGCAGATGTGGATCGGCAATTAATACTCCGTATCGCGACCAATAATCCTATGCAGCTAGAGCTCTTATATCCTAACGTGGTAAATATCCGAAATTACTTGGCCGATTGATAAGACAAGCATCTCCGATCTCGCCGCAGGGCGGCAGCTTGGTTGACGGACCGCGTGAATCCTCTTGGATCGAGGACAACACGGTATTCAGTTACTTTCTGGTTTATCATCCTTAAGGTAATGTGGCCGTGTTCTTGACAATCCACTGCGATCATTAGCGTTCCCAAAAGATACCTGGTTTCCGAGCGAAAATCGCTCGTTCCTGAATATCCTGAGCTGCTGCTTTACGGCTAGTTATGTATCGATTTCTGTTCACCAATATTTCGAAAAGAAGCGCGATAATCAGAGAAGTCGTTGCTACACAAGATTTCTTGATGGATCTCGACTAATTAGCAACGCTTTGTGTATTCACGGGCTATCTTAGATACAAACCTCGGACCCGCGAGAACTTATCTCTTTGTCCCTCGTAGTATCGCATTATCTAGTGTCCAAGACACCGGAATATGACACGTATAATCGAGCAGTATGAAATAAGGAAGTCAATACTCAGTTCATATATAGCAGATTCTCAAGTTCTGATTCGCTTGTTCACGTCCACACCTGTCTAATTGCTTGGTCTCTCTTAGCGTCAGTAATGTGGGCTAAAGCAGGGAGTAATTCCCTATCATGTCCATTGGTGAACTGCATCTTTGTGATATCAGATCATTCTAGGTTCACTTAAGCGAGACCCTAACTGATTTCCTTTAAAAGAATAGATGTGCACGTTGGTGTTGTACCTGACTGTAGCAGAAGCTTGGCTTCATCGATACACCGAGGTCGGTCATCCGGGGGTTATTTAAGTACGGAGTAGCACCACAGCATAAATATTACTGGGCAGATATGAAGAGCCGATCAGTACCTACTTCTAGCTTCCCACGCCTCCGGGGTAATATGCAGATCTATGAGATTCGATGTTAAAATAATAATACTCCGTGTTCTATAGTTTTCTGTTCCTGTCGTATTCCTCGTATTCCTCGTATTACCCGAACGCTAAACCGAAGACTTGGATGAACTCTCTTCAGACCCCGTGCGATCTACGTCGCGGCCCGTGCTAAAGAGAGGCACCTTGAAAACCTGGGGGTGATCACATGTTAAAAGGGATCTGTCCAGCAACCTTACTACGTACTCTAATCTGATATTAGAGAAAGCCTGTTTCCGTGATCTATCAGAGAGTCAAGATGGTCAAAGGCTTGCATGTAGAGAGAGCCTATACATTTCCTTTCGTTTATTCAACCTGGTATATCTTTCTAATAAGTGTAAGAAGGTCTAGATTCCGTTCAGAAAAATCGCATTCGCGGTAAATAACTAGTTGGTAATTGCTTATGTCTCCATGTCGACTATAATCTCGTTGTACGATATATATAGGATGTTTCCTATGTATGTACCTGAGAGGATGGTCTGGCACATTCATGATTAGATTTATGATTGGCTCGAACAACTTGATCATGTCTAGCAGATATAAGCTTCGTACTACTATGTATGTACGAAATATCGGTAAATGAGTCATGGATTTGACTTTCCGAAGTATGAGAGAAATTCTGTGTGTGTTAAATGGTCAGCTTGGCCAGGCCATCCGATCAAGATAATTATCTATATTGAGGAGAAAAGGGTCTCGATGAGACCCAAACGTCATGTAGCCTATTAACTATAGTTTACAATGCTACGACGTATTCAACTGGAAACTTAATGTGTACTCACAAGTGGTAGGAAATTCTCATTTGGGAATCGGACCCAAACTTTCCCTTGTGTGGAAAAGCACTTTCCTCTTTAGGGAGTTCATTTCCATGGATGCATCGCATCTACTTTGTACACTTACACGACAAAGGTTTGAAACCATCTACTTCCGTCGGTCGGATTTCTCAAGTATTCCACAACGCTTAATCATATAAGCTTATAACTGAATATTATGCAATGGAAAAACAGTGTTTGAGTTACCTAGACTAATTAGAATTAGATTAGGTCAGGGACTGCGTCGAGTCTGCATTTCATGGATTTGATTGTTCCAACCATTCTAGTTTTATTAATATTACTGTTTCGACTATTCTTTTTTAAAAGGCCTTTTAAGATTCTTCTCATCGTATTATCACCTCTCGGCGTATATGCGGCTAGCGATTTTGTACATTAACGACCTTCAATTACTCGTCAGTGGCAACATCCATCCTTTCATTCGACACTATGGAACCTTGAAGACATCGATTATAGGCAGATTTCTGCCTAGGATTGTCAACTTATATATACGTATACTGTGCGGTTCTTAGTTTCTACCCACTGCAAATCTGCTCAGAACACTAAATGTCCTCTTCATCATACACTTTGTATTCAGGCATCCCTCAGAATGATAGAAGAAATCCTCGAATGCCTTGGTTTCCATCGATGTGCAAGATCATTCCGTCTTTGGAAAATCAGCTGGGAATGGGATAATGACCACAGAGAAGCGATCAAACTGCTCAGGGAGTATGACGCTAACGAACGACTCAGCGTGGCTATCTTACAACGGATACGGCGTCTTGAAAGAGATCAGCAGGAACCTATGGCGACGGGAAACCTTCCTACTCGAGCATTCGGTGATCGCCGTTCTGAAGTCTCAAAAGACGGCCAAATTCCGAACAAGGAACTGGAAATGGCCCACCGCATATACTATATCAACCGGAGAGAACTCATGGAGCTTGCGTCAAAACAGCCAAACAATGGACAATGCGCACGTCTTAGAGAATGGCGGAAGATTCACGAAATTAAGGAATATGGGGATAAATCCATGCTTTGGGTGGACGGTAGAGAGAACTGTGCAATGTCGGACGGATGTTGTGGGAAGAGCTGTGGTTGCTGTGAAGAGCCATTAGTGAAATATCTGGAGCCAGCAAATAATTCATATGAGCTGCGACCGACACGAGGAGTCTATGGACATTGTACCTCGGAATGCAGATGTTGTATATTACGCAAGGGAGCCTATGTACCCGACGAGGGCGTCGAGAGGATACTTCGCGAGTTATTGTTAAGTGATAAGAAGAGTGCTAGGGTCGAAATCCACAGCGACGCGGACAGCTCTTCAGAGGAGACGGTTCTAGGATGGAATATCATTTCCTCTGTGGACCTTCATACATAGCTAGTACCGTTATTTGAATATCTGATAATGCTATGATTCTATATAACTCAACACTTTCCTTTTTAGGATTCTTCATTATCAATGCGGATGGCGTCTACCATACTGCCATTCTGTGGAAGGTACAATAGATCGAAATTGAGTCTCTCATTCAATGTTTGTACTAGTTGAAATATCTGCCTTTCATAACGTTACTAGAAGGAAGTGAATGATGATCATCTTACTCGTCGAATTTGAGCACCACCAGGACGGAACCTTGGTTGGAAGTAGGCAAATCACATCCAATCAAGACTAGCGTAAGAAGTGAAATTTGGTATTATTAAAAAGAGAGCCAATTTTCTCTAACCTTCAGTCCTTGGAAGTTTCAAGGCAACAATGCCTGACTCTATGGCGGGCTTATATAACGGGAGCGCACCTTCTGTTCTTTTATTCCCTTCGATTAACAGAAAACACCGTGCATTAAACATTATCAACCGAATATTTCTCTCCTATTGCATATCCCGGCACCCCCCAATACAAAATGTGTTTCTGTTTCGAGGCCCTTTTTGACTGTCTGGGCTTTCATGAAACAGCAAGAAGTTTGCGTCTTTGGCAAATCGGAAATCAGAGTCCTTTCGAGCGTAAAAGAAAGCCCGAAATTTCATGGATCAATTCTTACGAGAAAAGAGAACGGACTGAAATTGCTCTCTTGCAGCGTATACACCGCCTGGAAAGAGAACAACAGCAATTCATGGCAACAGGCATGATTCCTACCATTGTTACTCTTCCTCCTCGTGTAATCGGAAAAAAGCCTCCCGGGGCGAAATACAGCCTCACAAAATATAGCGGTGCTCTCGAAAAGGAGTTGAAGATCATCCGTGACCTAAACGATAGGGTCCCGAAAGAGCTTGCCTTGATGACTTCGAGTCAACCACGAAAGGGGCGAGGAATACGTCTGCGAGAATGGCGGAAAATTCGTGAATCAAGGGCTAACTATAAGCCCATGCAGTGGATGAGTGGCAGAAAAGTTTGTGCACAGGCAGATGGATGCTGTGGGAGAACGTGCAATTGCTGCGCAGATCCATTACGGACATACTTGGAGCCCTCAGAAGATTCGTATGAGTTGCGAAACACGGTAGGGGTCTATGGACACTGTACGGCTGAATGTGAATGCTGTGTTCGCCACAAGGGTTTTTACAGACCTAATGGAGAGTTGGAGCTACTTATCAGGGAGGTATATCGAAGCGCTGATATTGAGAATGATATATGGGATGAACCAGATGAGAATGATGGGAATGATGGGAATGATGATGATAACTCTTCCGTGCAGACATTGTTCGAACAATGTACACCCGACAAGGCAAGCCTACTCCGCCCTGGGGTAGATTATTGATATTCTTCCCTCGGATTGGATACAGTTATACGACGAAAGTTTGAAGCCATCGGCAGATAAAACGCGGGCGGCCACCAGGTTCAAACTTTCGCGGGTAGTTGTATACACAAATCCTGTCAATTGCCTCTGTCTTTGAAAAATAAAAGGGTGGTTGTCGTATCTGATAACGAGAGAAAAATCCATTCTTAAGTATACACAAAGACTTCAAGTATTCGTAAAATTTATCAAAAAAACAGTAATCTTGATAGCGTATGACAATTGGTAGGTAATTCCAAGAATGCCGGTCTGTATAGTTGGGCCTTGGAGGTTATGTGGAACAGTGAAGGTATTTATTTGTATCTTGAACATCAAGTGCAAGTATGATGGCATGATCTAGACCGCGTTCTAGATAAGCATGGGATACCCTGCAGTCCTTCTAGAGGATTCGTTTCTCGAGCATTGGCAAACCTTAACAATAATAGAAAGCAGGACAATACTCCGTAGACAAGCGAGCCGTGTGCGATAAACGTCAGGTGAGACAGCGGGGTTATGTTCTACTTGTCGACTCAGACTCTGTTCGGCCTAAGGATGCATTTTCTTCGGATGTAGCCATGTATAATTGATATCCATAGAGGCAGATTACCATTGTAATTGAAACCGGGAGTTATGTCTGTTGAAACTGCACATGGATGGCTACTTTAAGTAGCTGTGCGTCTGAATGAACGTGGGCTGTCATGTCGAGAGCAGCGAATCTGATGAGGGGTAGAAACGTGCGTGCCCCTCCCCGCGTCCGATGAAACTGGCCAGTGATGAGTACCTATTATTATTATTCTCTTTCAACTTATCGTCGCTTTCTATCGGAGATGCGGTCAATGGCCTTGGCGGGGCGTGGACGGGGTCCCTTGCCAACTCAACAATCCAACGCAGGGACGGCTCGAGCAACAAAGTGATGCTAACCTGATTATTGTTATTATTTAAGTGATGTCCAGCCACCTGGATATACTGAGTAGTTCGTTAGTTTAAACTTATCTAAATTTGGATATTTTCTTTGTGCCGTCTGGTGTCTGCCAACTTTCACGATTGGCCGGGAAATCGGGTGGTTGGTGTACCTGGGAGGCTGGGATGGAAGAACATCAGCACAAGGCATGAGCAGGGAGCCCTCGCACTCTCTTTTCTCTCATCCTCTCTCTCTGCATACTCATTCTCACATTCCTGAGACTCTCATTCTGAAGTATAGGGATTGCAAAAACTACACTCGTTTCTCCAACAGTTGCGATTGTTGTTCTCAGGCGAGCGACTCGTGATCTCCGATTCGGCACAGTATTTACTGGCCAACGGCTGTGGAAACAGATACGAGTCGACCATAGCAACGCTCCCAGCTACTTTGCGACTGGCATTCTACGGGGAATTGGCAGTGTGAAGAATATACACAGGGGCGATTTTGCCCATCTTGCCCTCATACTCTCGTCGTTTGTCTGTGGGTCGACTCCCGCATTCCATCCACCATGCGGTCCTTTCAGATAACGTCCGCAGCCTTATCGATACTGGGCCTGCTGTCGCAATCGCAGATCTCCCACGCAACTCCATTCCCTCTCGAATATGACATTGTTCTCGTGAATCGAGCCTGCGCAAACGTGTGTGGATACTACGGCCAGCTTTGTTGCTCTTCTGGTCAGACCTGCAGCACAAACAGCGCAGGTCAGGCAGTATGTCTCGATGGAGAGAGTTCTGGCAGCTCTGGGGGCTCCGGGGGTGAATGGCAGATGTATACGACCACCTATGTAGTGACTGAGACAGATCTGGCGACCATCACCTCGACGTGGAGTAGTCTCCTCGCTTCTTCGACAGCTGCGGCCGGTGCGGGTACTTGCAGACCAACGCTCGGAGAGACGCCTTGCGGAGATTCATGCTGCAGCGCATCGCAGATGTGTGAAAACAAGGTCTGTGTTGAAGGTGCTTCATCCGGTTACTGGAGCAGTTGGAACTCCGCATCTGCCACGGCAACACCTCCTCTTCGACCGACCAGCAGTGGTGAAGCTACCGTGACCCAAACCGGCGCAGCGACGACAACTGAGCCATTCATCGCACCGGTAGGAACCAATGGAGCGACGCTCACCAGCGCCAGTGCAGGAAACAAGGGCCTCAGTGGAGGCGCCATCGCAGGAATTGTCATCGGAACGATTGCAGGCGTTATCTTCCTGTTGCTTCTATGCGCCTGCCTCTGTTTCAAGGAGGCTCTGGATGGTCTCTTGGCCCTGTTCGGACTGGGAGGACGAAGAAGAAAGGATACAACTTATGTGGAGGAGCGTTACTCTCATCATTCCCACGGCAGCAGACCTGAACGGCGTACCTGGTTCGGCACTCGACCATCCCGACCATCTGAAGAGAAGAAGTCGGGCATTGGTGGATTAGCCACTATCGGACTGATGCTCGGAGCACTTGCTCTGTGTCTGGGATTGAAGAGACGCAGAGATCACGACGATGAAAAGAGTAGTTACACCTACCCCAGCTCGTACTATTATTCAGACTACTACACCAGCGCAAGTGAGTATCTTCTTTTCTTTCGAGAATCGATTGAACAATGACTGATAATCTGTGCAATAGGCAGCGAAAGCTCAGACCGACGGACCAGAGACACAAGGAGATCTCGGAGGTCTCGCTCGCGCTCATATCGATAACGAACCTGAAAATGAGATCTGTGATATCAAAGGACTTTTTTCTCCTCTTCAACTCGCAAATTGATATGACCATATGCGGGTTCGGAGATACTGCTTTCGACCTTTTCGATCGATACGAAATTCTTGTACATGCTTTCTCCGTCTTCTTTGCAAATCATGCCCTGGTGCCTCAGATAACGGCACCATGTAATTATGAGTGATATGGTTGGATGCTTTAATGACATTGATGGATATGACTTTATGTATGCTAAAAGGGAACTGAAGACACGAGTGATAGAAACGAATATTAAGCTTCACCTTTGAAACAATTTAAGACCATCCACAACGGGCCTATAAAACGACAGCAACGATAAGTGAGCGGTTAAGCCCGACCAAAGGCCAGTCGGAAACGTTACACCTGCAGGTACTCGGGCAGTGTCCGGAAGCGATGCTCGTTCGTCGAAGCTTGAAGCAAGCCAAAGCTGTCCAACAGTCGAGCTGCTTTGCAGTTGCAACGTGGAGTACAGAGCAAGTGCTGTATCCCGGATGATCCCGCGGGTAGGCGAGGCCTTGCATGCTGGTCTACTCGTGCATCGCTGCCCTATGCTAGGGAGATGTCCAGTGGCGAGTCGTGGCCATCCCGGATGAGGGGAGCTTCGAGATACCCTGGCGGTGTAAGGAGCAAAGCCGGGAGCGGCGGAATCGAGACGGGGTCTGCTGTCAGTCAGAGCAAATGTAGAAGGCCAAAATGCAGAGTATGAATCGTAGCCGGACATTGATGACAGTGAAGCTGCCATAGATCGAGATGAAGCTCGGATAAGTTATTGACCTATGTAGAGCAGTGGAGGTGGACGCAGCGACGCCAAATGGCACACTAAAACCCGGCGCTCGCTCCCCGCTCTCTGGCTTGTCTTCCCGCCCGATTACACATCCCCGAACTAACTCTCTTCAGTTCCTCGACCTCGCCTACCCAGACTTGTTCGTTTCTCTCTCTCCCGCCGCTCCTTCGAATCCCTCGAAAGCGCCCATGATTTTGCGCTCGACTCTTGTTTTCTGACGACACTATCCTCCTCTGTGAGCCGATTCTGAGTTGGCAGTCCTGTTTGTCACTCATCCCTTCGCGATTCCTCCCGACGAGGACCTCGATCAACCAACCCGATCCTCTATCGCTTCGCCATGCTTCAAGCTCAGACACCACACGTCTTCTCCCACCAGCACCAGTATCCGCAGGCGGAGCCTTCCTGGCTTCAGCATCAGCAACAGCAGCATCACCAGCACCAAGCGCAGCACCAACAGCACTCTTCCCTGGCTGCTCAGCAACATGCTCAGGCTCAGGCTGCTGCCGCGGCCGCTGCGGTGGCTCAACACCAGCATTATAACCAGATCGCTATGAGTGGCAACGGTGGTACCAACGCCAGACAGGGTGCTGGTGCGGGAGCCATGGCGGCTGAGAATGCTCTGACTACGGCGGCATCTGCCATGGACGGTGGTATTAGCGAGGAGAACCGCAAGGTTTTCATCTGGGTCGCGGAATTGCTGGACCCTAACCGCAGGGAGGCGGCTCTTATGGAGCTCAGCAAGAAGAGAGAACAGGTGCCAGAGCTCGCATTGGTGATCTGGCATTCTTTTGGTATGTCGGGCTCTCCGTCGTGCTGAAAGACGCATCCAATTGGATTTCTACCTTCTAAGGCCACCCTGCTGACAGCAGTTATAATAGGTGTCATGACCTCTCTATTGCAGGAGATCATCTCTGTCTATCCTCTGCTCAATCCCTCCCAGCTGACTGCTGCCGCGTCGAATCGGGTCTGCAACGCTCTGGCTCTCTTGCAATGCGTCGCATCCCACAACGAAACCCGTACTCTCTTCCTGAACGGTATGTTCTTTGCTCTCTTGTGAACAAGTTTATGGCCCGACTAACTGATGTCTCGAAGCTCACATCCCTCTTTTCCTCTATCCATTCCTTAACACCACCTCCAAGTCGCGTCCCTTCGAGTACTTGCGACTCACCTCCCTTGGAGTTATCGGCGCATTGGTGAAGAATGACTCGTCTGACGTGATCAACTTCCTCCTGACGACTGAAATAATTCCTCTTTGCCTCCGCATCATGGAGACTGGGTCCGAACTCAGCAAGACGGTCGCAATTTTCATTGTACAGAAGATTCTTCTTGATGATATCGGTCTTGCATATATCTGTGCCACTTATGAGCGATTTTATGCGGTCGGAACCGTCCTGAGCAACATGGTCACGCAGCTTGTTGAGCAACAGACTGTGAGGCTTCTGAAGCATGTCGTCCGCTGCTTCCTTCGGTAAGCTTATGCCCAGGCGTTTGATATGTGTGCCCATATCTCTTTCGAGTTTCTTTGCTGACTTTTTCAGACTGAGCGACAACAACAGAGCCCGTGAAGCTCTCCGCCAGTGCCTCCCCGAGCCATTGCGCGACGCTACGTTCTCCTCGGTTCTTCGTGACGATGCGGCCACCAAACGCTGCCTTGCTCAGCTTCTCATCAACCTCTCCGATAATGTTGTCGACGGAACCGCCGCCACTATGTAAAGAAAATCTACCTAATCTACTTGCTGAAGCTTATGAACTTGCATGGGATGGCTACAGGCGAAATCGGATATTTACGGCGCAAAACAGCAGAAAAGTGAAATGTGAGAAAAGAAAAACGGTGACGTGACGAAAAAGAAAAGAAAAAGAAAAAGAACCAAAAATTGTGCTGGGGACAGATTTTTTTTTCCAAGCTTGAGATCGGAACATTGGGACTTTGGGCATCTGCTGTTCACGATGTATGAAATCTTTCTTGTTTTTCTGTTTGTTTTGTGTGGGTTGTCTTGCTTCGGTCTCGAACATCATGGCATGGTTTGTTTGGTGGCGGCGATATGGATGGTCTTGTCTCCCATGTGCATTTCCCTATTCCCTTCTAAAACCCCCTTTCTTTTCTGTCACCACCTAGTCGGATAGACCTTCCTTGAGCGAGAGATACCAGGATCTATGCATTTTTGTCTCTTCTACCTTCTGCGTCTCTTCTCCCCCGACATGTCTTCTTCATCTTAATGTGTAACACACGCGTCTTGTTGTACATGTTGTATTCTTTTTCCTGACTACCTGATGCCTTTATCTGGACGTCCAGGCCTCTTTCTCCCTTCGTTCCAGACTTAGCCCGGAGCTGCGAGAGAAGGCTCACCTGGGGGCTTTTTGCATTAAAATTGTTCTACCAACGGTCCATCTATAATAATGCGAAGACACCTGTTTGTTTCCTGTCGAATGTATGATAAATGGTTCTTTTTTTCATGTCATGTGAAGGTCGAAAGTTATTTGATTCTGCTTGGTGACTGATCATCATCTCACGATAAAATACAAACCAGTATTTAGCAACATTGAGTCTGCTCGATTCTTGTGTAATGTAGGCACTACTTGTCTAGAAATCCGTCCAGTAACTGAGGAGGTAAATTAACTAGATAGATCTTTCCTAGCTACGTCAACGCTGATACCCAGGCTAAGTCGTGATACATGGATGGTAGGCTACCTCAAATCATCAAGTACTGCGATGGGCAGCTCTCATGCAGCTTACCTGCTCGTCTGGAAACAGCTCTTTCCTTTGAGCTTCTAATTACGTATTGGGACGAGCAGTGGTAGGAAAGGAAGTAGCTCCTTCCCGGAGAGGGAGAAAGAAAGGATATACACCGGGAGCCCCCCTCCACCGTTCTCTTCTCTTCTCTTCTTTTTCCTCACCATAGCAATATTGTACAACATTATTGCTATATATTTACAAACCACATTCGTTACTTCGTGTCCCGGTATGGAGCTCTGCGTGTGCGTTGGCGGCTGTACCTGGTGGAAGCTCGGCCTGGTCATCCTCTCGGCGACACTTTTGAAGATGTTGTACGATTGGAACCGGGCATGCATTCAAGCTAAGTAAGTCGATTAGAGCCACCAAGACAATCTACAGCATAAGAATACTCATAATAATTGTTATAGTTGTGGGATCCATCAGGATCGCCTCGATCTTGAACGTATCCGCCAAGGCCAACTCGTCCCCCGCCGCCGTGCGGGTCAAGGCGCATCTTCATCTGCTATCCCAGAGGGTTCCAGGCCGCCTGAAGCCAGTATGCCTCACATGTCCAGCTTGGAGTAATAAGACTATCATTGACCACATCGATAGGGCACCTCATCCAGCGCAAACGTTAGAGTGACCGCCGGGTAGTTCTGTCGTTCTTTTCTTTTCGTTTTATTCTTTCGTTTATAGGCCCGGGGGAGGAAGTAGGGCTGGGCGGGCCAGCGTTCGTTTTTTGTATTTTTTCCATATGTATATAATAGGGGCGGGGGTTAGCTCCGCCATATTCTTATTAGATAGTTCTGGCGTTTTCCTTTGTATTTTTTCATATGTATATAGTAGGGGCGGGGGGTACCCCCCCCATTTTTTTTTTTATTTTTTCAACTCCCCCCACCGCCCCGGGGGGGTGGTGGGCAAAAAAAAAAAAAAAAAAAAAAAAAAAAAACACATCCAGAGGGACTCTTGGAGGGAGGGGGGTTGAGGCGGATATGGGGAAGAGAGTGATGGATGGGGATGGAGAGCAGGTAAGTGAAGTTGTATACTTCGAGATCTGGACGCAGTGATAGAACTAACCGGACGCGGTCTAGGGCGGCAGAGCGCGACTCTCGAGCGGGCTGTGAGCTCATCCAGGCTCGCCTCAGCTACACGTCCTCCGCGGTCTCCCTTGTCCGGCCCTACAGTCTTTTCTCCCTGCTTCCGGACCAACACAACCTGCTCACTTTCGTCCTCACTTTCGTCTGGTCATTCTTCACTTCTTTTGACTCAGTCCATCCCCCATCATATCACCTCATTGAAACCGTCGACGTCCCCAGAAGAGAAAAAAGAACTGAGGGAACTATCCCTGCGCCGCGGCGCCTGACGCTCTACTTCCGCCGCCATGGTATCGCGAAAGCGTGCCCACTCCGAAGTGGAGGCTGCATCCGAGCAGCAATCCAAGGAGCCAGGCCTGCTCGAGCGCCTGCGGAACTGCTGGGAGTTTGCCAATCTCATGCAGTATATCTACATCTTCGGAAAAGTCGTCAAGATCGATGAAGAGTTTGGTATCGAGGTATGTCGCCGTTTATTCCGTATTTGCAGAAGTGAACGTGTTATATGGAAGTCTTTTCTCTACTGCAATGCGCTTCATTTCTTTATGTATCTGATGGGTGACTGACTCTGACATCTTACGGTCGCAGGATCTCGAGACCGAATGCCTCAAACCTGGACCTTCAGAAAAGCTTCTCGACATTGGACTGTCGCTGCTCAAGTTTGTTTCGTCGCATCGCGGCCTCACGTACGTATTCCACGTCGCGTTAGAAGGGTGTGAGTGATGGAGAACGATACTAATGGGACTCTGAACTGCAGGCGCGATAATTTTGACGAATACACCCGACGTCAGTACAATGCCAAGGCGCCTCATCTCACAAATCCTTTCGGATATGAAGAAGAGCCAAAGAGGTTCAATGATTTCGACGTTTTTCTAAAGCTGCGTGTTCTGCATCAGCTGTCCGTGTGGACTCTCTGGAACCCGGATCGCATCCGGGAAAAGATGCCAGAGCAGAAAGAGACGGAACAGACACAATGGGTAAGCTTCCCAGCCAAGTTGCCTGAGTTTTCACCTACTAACTCTGTCCTACAGCGTATTGAAGAACTGGGATACGATCGTGAAGACCGTCTATACTACGTCCTAGACGACAATCGTCTCTACCGTCGCACCGATCCTCCCATCCCGGCACCTAAAGCGGCCAAACCCAAAGCCAATACCAGAAAGGCAAGAGCTGCTGCCAGAGCGGCAAAACGGAGGAAAGTGTCTGAAGATGAGGAAGAGAAGGACGACGCCAACGAAAATCAGGCGGAAGATACGTCCGATGGTCTAACGTGGGAATGCATTGCCGTTACCCTCGCTGAATATCAAACGTTTATCGATGCCATTCGGAAGACAAAAGATCCCAATGAGCAAATTCTCAGAGACAGACTACTGGAGGAAGTCGTTCCGGTACTCGAAAAGGAAGAAGAATCCCAGCAGCGGAAGATTGCCAAACGTGAGAAGGAGCTCTTCAACATGCAGCTGCTTGCTGGAGCAAAGCGGTCCAGCCGTCTGGCCCAGAAGCAGGAGCGAGAACAGCGCGAGAAAGAAGAAGCCGAAGCTGCACAGAAGCGCGAGGCAGAGTTGGCTGCCGCTCGCAAGGCGCAGGAGCAACAGAAGAAGATGGAGGAAGAGAGACGGTCACGTATGATGACTCGAGAGCAGCGCATCAAGGACCGTGAACAGAAGCGAATTCTTCACGAGGAGGAGCTCAGGAAAATGGCGGAAGAGCAGAAGAGACTCGAGAACGGCGAAGGCAGAGTATCTGAAAGACATCTCAAGGCGGAGATAGAGAAGCGTAAGAAGAGTTTGGAGGAGCTAGCGCAGGAAGATCAGTGGATTTTCGACTGTTCAGGCTGCGGCGTCCATGGCGAGAACTTGGTAAGGCTCTTCTATAGGTGTGAAGACCCCTCTAACAGGAAGACAGGATGATGGCACCCACAGTGTCGCATGCGAGAGATGCAATGTCTGGCAACACAGCAAGTGCTTGGGGATCTCTCAGCAAGAAGCGGAGAAGGAGGATTTCCATTTGGTGTGCGAGGATTGCAAGCGCCGTGAAGAAGAAGCGAAACGCCCCAAGCTTCCACCCCTCAAGTTCCGCGTTGGCGGTTCTTCATCGCCGCCTTCAACGGCTGATGCAGCCAACGGGGAGAAGCGGAAAAGCGTGGACGACGGTGCCTCTCCTACGCCAAAGAAGCTCAAACAAATCTCTGTACCTCGCCCATCCGAAATCGGTCACAGTACGCCTACATCATGGGTTCAGGATATCGGCAAGGAGTCGTTGGTCGGACAAGTATCTCAGCAGCGGCCTTTCTCTCAGGCAGATGGCGATCAAGAATCGGTGCAAACAGGCCCCGGTCCTGCCTCGCCTGAACGTCGTTCACTGTCTTTCATGAATGGAAGTTTTGGCTCTGATAGTCACATTCGACCTCCTTTCTCCCCATCAAAAAACATCAACGGCTCCGGAATGTCACCGGCGCAGTATCGACCTAGATTTACCCCCAGCCAAGCTCCTCCGCAACCCTTTCAACAGGCAAATTATACCGCACCACCTACACCACATGCGCATCTGAACAGGGGCACGTTCAACTCCCCTCGGCCTTCCTCCTCTCACTCTACGCAGAGCCATTCTTTCCCCTCGCCTATTCAGAACCGGCCACCTATGTCTCCCACTCAGGGTAATCGTGATGTCGGCCCCCTCGCAGGTTTCCCATCCCCTGCATATCCAAATGGGGCAGCCTCTTCTACTTCTTTTGGACAACATCAAACACCCCGCCCAAGTAGCGCTAGTTTTGTGCCGTCTTCAGGCCACAGCCGTCCTCCCTCATTTTCCGCGGCCACGCCTACTGCTGGAAACTCTTTCTCCCACACCCCACCTCCTCAAGGCTCACAGAGCATTCATTTGTCTGGACTCAGTCCTACAAAACATTCTCCCCGACCGTTGACATCTGGCGGCATGGCGGCCGCGTCTATTTTACCTCCGATTCAACGACTTGAGCCGAGTCCCAAGCTGATGGGCCGGAGCTCCCCAGATGCACCAATCCCTCCGCCGGTGAAGTGTATGACACCAGAACAGGAAGAGCGAAGACAGAGAGAGAATGAGATGATGGCACACGCACGGGCCCAGGCGCAGGCGCAGGCGCCTGCTCCTGGCCGCCAGCAGATGGGAAATCCGAGCGATCAATAAGCACCGGCTTTTCCCGTCCCCGACCTTCCTTCGTTTCGGCGTACCTTGGGTTCCGAACTTGCGTTATGTTTTGTTTTTTGATAGACCTTGGTGGTGTACGAGTTATAGACCATCTGGGACCTCTCGTGTGAATGGGCTCGGTTTGGTGTGTTGCATTTGCTCAGTACGTAATGTATGCATGTCAAAGGGGAAAAAGAAAAGGTTTATTCGTGCTAGGGCTTCCTATATGGGCCCAGCTTCGATATTTCATTATGAGATTTTGCTCCTGGTGTTTGAGAGAACTCATCTTTGTTCTTTGTTTTTGCTTCGACTATTGGGTTAACTTGTTGATGGGGACCGGATTCTTCGCAGGGCATGGCAATGAAAGCTGAGAGGGATCGCATGATGTTCAAACTCAGTCTTGTACTCCTCAAGATCATTTTGTACAATAAGATCTCTAAGCAAGTCATTGAATCGAAGAGACATCTATATTCTCCTTGAACGACGTAAGTACAGATGACAAAGATAAGAAAGGCGTTAAGATCATGACATTCGCCACCTTAAACTGGATAGCTTTCTCTTAACACGTCGACCAGGGATGAGGTCTCTTAACTTTATCTCATGAGCGGGTTCTTGAATACGTAGTGCGATCGATTCATGCTTCCCCCACTCGATCCACCTCGCGAAACATGCACATTATTATCGCATCGCATCGACAACAAGCAGATCTCTTAAGAACGATCGATATTGTTTTGTCTCTTGTATCAAAAAACCGTCCGATCGGCCATCCCGAAAACCCCCGATGGTCTAGTTGGATATGGCGTTCGGCTGTAATAGGAATTTCCATTGTTACCGAAAGGTCGCCGGCTCGATTCCGGCTCGGGGGAGTTGGATACACTTTTTTTCTTTTTGTCCAGCCGTGTCCGGTTGCTCTTTTTGTTTTACTTCTTTTTGCACGGCTTACTGTTTCTTTGGGGATCTTGCAATGGATTTAGCGATGCAGAGGATGCGTTTCGCGTCTACAGTAATGGTTGGGTTTTTCGATTTTATTCTTTGTAGTGGGGTGTGAAAACTAAATATATATTTTCGCCCGGTATTCACCGCTATAGTCTTGGGATCTCGTCAGACTAACCACTCATTGGGATCCTTACAAGGAAAAAGGCACAAAATCATATAATACCATCCAATATTAATTGACATACCAGTCCACCAAGTTGGATGCACACTTTTCCCTGGTAGGGACACTACTCGAGACAAGGCAGACTAGACCCCACTCAATATCAGCAGCACATCATGTATTCTTCAGCCGCGATATCCGTTTAGGAGAGGATTCGATATGAGATGATTTAAGCTTTTCTCTTTTCTTCTTGACTACTGCAGTTTCTCGCTCCCAAGCCTGGTCTGCTTCGTATTCTACGCATGCCGAAGTGGCAACTCGAGGACAATACGGATTGTTTGCTACGGGCTCAATTGGCTGGGTTCGACTCATGCGTGTCTTCTATCCTCCATGGAGTACCGTAGCGGCTACTAGCGATGTGTGCAAGGCCAGGCATTATCAATGACTATTGACAGACAATAACCAGGTAGTGAAAAAGTAGGGGCCGGCTGACTGCATGGTTTTTCTTCTTCCTGGAGTTCGGGGTTTGGTAATGGTGGTGGGGAGGAAAGTACCAATGCGTCCCCCGTTTGCTTCGCTTCTAGGAGAGGGTACTTGCAGATACTTACGTGGGATGTATCTTTTTAGCGTCTGGTGACAATTGATGCAAGTGCGAGGATTATCAGAGAGGGATGTATGGAGGTCCTGATTTCCGGATTAAGATGCGTTTCCGAGTACTAGGTGTATTGTATAATCCAGCCCCATGATGGTAAGTTAGGTAATATACGTACGTCTGTACACTTCTGAAGTACATATATGGCATACAGTATGGACTGCTCCGTTGGTGACCGATTCATTTCTCCCTCGCGCCTTATTCACGGGGCGCGAGGTCCCCGACATGCTAAAGTACTATACGGATGGCACAGTGAAGCAATATTGGGGGATGAGAAGTGAGGCACGTTCTGTATGTCGCGGAGAGAGGAGAGTTCTCTATCGTATGTCGACAGATTGCAGATAAGCATGTACCAAGTGGAAGGGAGGCGAGATGTAAAGTACGGTTCACCACGTACAGTGTGACGTCCTTCTCAGAGCGACGCATCGCAGCTCGCAGAGCAGGGTACTCACCGATGCCAACTGTGATTCTCGAATGTACAGTCAACAGGGATGAGGTATGCACGAAAAGGTTATCACTGGGAACTCACGATGAGAAGCCGCAGAAAGCGAGCAATAGACTTTGCCTTCCGGGAGATGCGTCCAGGGGATACCCTTCAATTCGACGTGATAAGAGAATGACAAATGGATTGTTCTAAAAAAGAACAAGAAGCAAAGAAAATTGCAAATAGCGATTGTCCTCGTTTACCGAGAGAAGCGCCAAGTCATGACGGGCATTTTTCCCTCCATGATAGATCGGTGTAACAATCTTTAGGCCACTCCTATGCACAGTTTCAATAGAAACTGGCCGGGGTCACGCCTCGATTGTGTTACCGCCTGGGCCGATGCATGGAATAGGGAGGGATGGGAACTACCTAATGGGATATAGGGGTGCCACAATGGCTGCTGAGCCCGCAACTGCGCGTGAGTCTGTAGGTTCGGTGGAAGTGAGAGCCTTCATCTGGTCGTCAGTAGTGAAGGAGTGCCCGTTTTCATACTGGCTCTGGTGCTCAGGTTGCAAAAGTACCGTGTGTGCGTCCCAACGGCCATTAAATTCTTCGCTCGCCACAGCAGCTTACCTAGAAAGCAGAATGGTAGGTAAAGTGTTCACCAAGTGCTCCGTTCGCGAGTCCATCGTTTCTCGTATACAGCATGGACATCACATGGATTACCTAGCGACAAGCAAGACCCCATGCTAGGGTTCTATTTGACACTTATCATGCCAATCACTACGTGATCTTCCGCTATGCACCGAAAGGGAGGCGCTTAAGCAACATGGCAAGCGGGCTCTGTCGAATTTGGATATTCCATGATATTGTACTCCCTTTCCACGCCTCCCTGTAATACACACCCCGCAGTTGTGATCGAGGTGGATTGGGAGACAGCATCCCGAGAAGCCGACCTTGACGTGTCTGATTCACGAGCGGGGGAACTGCTCCCCCAAGCCGAGTCAACCAGCCTGTCGGACCCTGATTATCCCAACTGTGCGGTAGGGCAACCGTTGCTCCATGTTGAATCTCGTTCCTGCGGTCAAACCAGGCATTCTTCTTCTATCGAAACAGCAGACCTAGTGGCCTCGTGCACCAAACGTCATGCTGTTCGGTCCCTGTGGACTCCATGGCTAGAACCGCATCTCCCGTACATTCAACTCAGGGTCTGGCTTTGCTAGAGCCTGGCCATTACTTGATTCCGGCAGGGATACAGGAACTTCCTATTCTGGTGGGTACTCCTCTACCTTATCTTAAGAAGCAGATGACTGGGTGATCATCATTTTGGGGACGCAAGAGTTTGTTAATCGTCTGTATCAATCCGCACCAGAGACTTCGTCTAGCCGCTCTGATTTCAGCTCATCTGTGCCTGAAGGGTTTCCTCGATCTCAGCGTCGGGGCCGATACCCGATTTTTCAGCTACTATTAGTTACGCGCCTCTTAAGAGCTGCGCTAAATCGCCTGGAGCTATGAGACGGCTCCTTTTCACTGCGTAAGCAATAGCCAAGCGCCGTCGAAGAGAGTAACCTATCAATTCGGTCGACTCCGTAGACGTGCTCCTAGGCTAGCCTCGCTCATGATCAGTGAGTCTTCACACACTGATGCATCTGCCAGCATCCCTTTAACGAGAGGGCCGAGCGCATGTGGCCAAATATAACCAATGGGACCGTGGTCGACAGGGATAGGATAAGCCGGGGAGTGTTGGCACGGCGCCAAGGGAACAAACTAGGAAATATAGATTCGCCGTTGGTTCTTAACAAGTCCAAAAGATGGAGTGGTATGATCGACACGTGAAGTATTCTAGCGTCATATAGCACCAAATCCTTGAGTGCATTTCTCGAGCATGTGCTGCACCACGAATAATCAATTGACGGGAAGGACGATCTGCGCTTGGGGAGAGCGAAGAGCGAAGCGACGGCACCCTAATCAACTCACTAAACATGTTCCAAAAGAACTGCAATAATAGGACGACTAAGTCCTCCAGGCTATTGACATTGTTTGTGGGGAGAGAAGACCCACGCACATCCGGAGCTTTGCGACGCCTATCTGGTGAACTTCAGACGGTTTCTGGATGGAGTCGCTCAGGCTGTGTTGACTCTGGAGTTGCGCCGACAGGTCTAGCGCACAGGGTCCACGCGGGTTGATCAGCCGTTGATCTGGCGGAGCTCGGCTAACGCATTTAAAGTTAACATCCACGTTGAGCTATGATTGCTCTGAAATTAATGCTCTTGGGATAGACTGACTTGCTTAGAATGCGAGATTATTCCACGTTTTTGTTCCTTTTTTAACGGCCTTTAGTGCGATTTGCCATATTTGCCTCTCCAGCGGGGAAATTCATAGACTAATCTGCTTCATGTTATTATTCATCGACCTCGAGAAGTTCGTGATATAGTTTGCGTGACAGTGACACTGCAGTGATATATACCTTGATAGGAGATCCCGCTCAACAACCCGACAGTCTCCCTTGCGTACTACTCGATGGTTGTGTACACCATCCAGAGCAACGATAGCTCTGGCCTGCGTAATCGTTCGCCATTGTATGTAAAGGGGCTCTCGTCCAGACCCTAGTCAGACCTGCAGCTTAGGCCGTCTTTAGCTCGCTTCAAGATTCATACAGTGACAAAAATAAATAGAGTTCTTGACTGTAATGCTATATTAGCACAAGGGACGGGGCCACAGTCTGTCAATGCGTCTCTGAGCTCATTAAGGGAGAGAGAAGGCTGCCAATTCTCCTGTAGATCAGATCAGATCTCACCTAGGGAGTCATTGTGTATAGTACTCCGTAGATATACATTGGAATCTGGAGAACCTCCCTACGGTCGATCACTCGGTTGATCTGCGTTCAGCATATGCGGGACCACCGGCGAACCTTAGCCGAAGTACTCTAGTTAATATTACTCCGTAATCCCTTTGCTTTCTGGAGGTATCACACGAAAGTCTGGGCACCCTACGAGAGGAACTTGTCTAGTGTCGCCCCCCAAGCCATGATGTTCTCAAAATACTCACCACTCGTTGTCGACTCCATTCCCAGCGATCCTGTGCGTCAATGTGAAGTCTAAATTAAGTATAATCTCGGTCTCGAATCGTAAGGCTGGTATGGGATGACTGAAACGAACGGGTGACAAAGGATCGTTCGATCTCCGGAAAACTTGAAACAGTGATCCCCAGATGGTACCAGCGGCGTGTAAATCGTCTAAGATGGGGGATCTGCAATCTCATAGGATCCGATTTTCCGACGGTGGCCCCAGGACTGCTACTTGACCCCTACCACGTAGCTGCAAGTTCCATTTTCTCCACATTGGAATTACCTCTTAAGCCTGTGGCGTCTTACTCCGCCGTGTATCCAGCAGATGATGAAGTTCTCACTTCAATTGAAGGTGTCGAGGCTGTCGACATCAAACTCAATTCGACAATATCTCTCCGGCACTGGATAAGGTAGCACTCTGAAACATCTGATGCTTTTTTCGCCGCTTATAGTTAACTTGTCCAGCTGCTCGTGCACGAGGTCCAGCCATCATTTCTCTTTCAAATGTAAAAATATCACCAACACTATCCTGAAATCATGATGAACCAAGTGGACCGAGGTACCTATGGCATACAGCCCCTGCGGTAGTTCATGATCTTCCGCAGCGTTTAGACTGGCACTAGGGAGAAATCAGCAAAAGAGTAGGGTCTGGAGGCGGCAGATCACCCGCCATATGATATACTGGCCAAGACGTCGACTAGCCTACATTCAGTCGGAGAAATCCCAACATGACGCCGAAGAGTCACTAGGATAGACCCTTGCTGAAGGTTGCGAGCCGGTAGATCATTGATGCTCTCAACTTGGTCGATCCCGTTGATAGATCCTGGCTTAGCCGTTAGCATTCGAACTCGCGCCAAGTAAGCTTCTCACGCATCATATCAAGCCCCATATTCAGTACGGTTAAATGATTGGATACCCTTACCCCTCTCTAGCCATGTATATCTTTAGATAAGAAATCGTGCGACTGGCCCGTCATCGTGAAGAGCGATCATTTTAGGCCCATAATCCGGCCGTTCATCCCTGCCGATACTGTGCGGCGCAGTCCATCAGCAACACTAAGGACCGGAGAGCTTAGTAATTGCGATACCATTCGGTAATAAACAAGGAAGTGAACCAATGGAGCCACGGAGAATACAACAACCTGGGGGATTTCGCGCCAATGGCAGTAGATCGCAACGTCCCTCGCACGTTGGTTCCTTCACGGAGTCCACCACGATACCCCCCGAACATTGAATGCTGCATGCTAATAACGGGAGCTAGAAATCATCAATGATATCAGGCTCTTCCGTAAAGGTCTAGAGAGACTTGGGATCATCACAGGGGATAGGTACTTTTCGCAATTTGGGTCCAATAAGAGCTAGCTGAGATTTGACTTCCCTGATCTTTGTGTGTACTTGCCCATACAGATAGCATACACGTGATGCGATCATGATGCCGCTGCCCCTAGAAGGGTACCACCAGCAATATGCTACACGATCTCACTGGAGTTTTCATGAGTACCTGTCCCGGATAGGTACAATTGATAGGGCCAACTTAGATGCTGGTAGGGACTTGAGGGAAGAGACTGTTAGGGAAAGACTCGACGGCGGTGTGGCTTGGGCTCAAAAATTAGACGGTTCGAAGGACCAATGACGATATTTTATGACAGGGACTGGCGACCATATTTCGCATCATAAGCTGCAGGACGGATAATTCGAGTCCGGGGGTTGCATAATTTCCATAAATCCTGTCTTCATCAGACCGGTAGAGTTTCGTTTCGGACGATGAATTCTCACCGGCCAACATAGGATCCGACCAGTATTGACAGGGCCCATAGTATAGCACCCGGTAACAGCAAAAACGAGATCGGTATTCGGTGGATGCGTAAATAAAACGTAGTAAGAGTGAAAAAAGTACGGACGGCTCCAGTTTGTAAACTAGTGTCGACAGGGGATCTGCTGGCGGCTCCGCTACTATCCCAGGTCGCACTCCAAAAGATGTCCCATGGAAATGTGCCTGGGCGTTTGCGAGCTTGCCTGCATCGTATCCATATTTTCCTCTGCCGCCGGCATCCCCCTGCTGGCAGTTTGGGATGTTTTGCAGGGTCAGTCCAGATCCCCAAGAGAACTCTCTCATGGGCCTTGTTTGTTCACCCTAGGTAGCCGCTAGAACCGGCGTCTGACGGACTGCTACCTATCGTTTGCATCCTAGAAGACATCGCCCTATGGTACCCCTCTCTTCGATTATGTTCCAATCCCTTTTTGATCAGCACTGTTGGGTTAGAGTGAGCCAAGCATCGCCTGCCTGGGCTGGACACAACCGCGGACTACTCGTGGCAACTGCAAAAAGTAGGTAAATAGGAGTCTGGTGCATATCATTTCGACACACATCAACTTGTACCTTTTCCCAACCGTCAGATCTTCTTTTCATATCAAGCAGTAGCCAGTCTGTGGGGCTTCAAACCGCTTCTCCTCGTCTCCTGACCGGGTCACTGCTGTACAGTGAACTATATCAAGGAACGTTTATCACCGCAAGCAGCCAAAGCTGTAGCATTTCAAACTGAAGAAGCGTCCCTGTCGCGTTCCCAGTATAGCAGTCTGTTCATCAGGACAAAGAGCCTTGATCCATTTGAAAGCTTAACCTTCAACGTTGTGGTTATGGCATACAGTCGCCAATCTCATGAGTGAACAAAGAGGTCCATGAGACATCTCCCCGCCAGTACCTGCATTTGGACACTAAGAGCCTGATTGCTGGCACTGCCTGATCGCACTGCCGCCGCCAGGTCCCCTTTAGACCCAGTTTTTGGTATCTTGCTACATCCGGATCTAGATTCAGTCCCCGCAGCATTTCGGCCATAAGCAGTGCGATATCCCTTTAATATCTCTTCTGATACCTTCTCTTACATATATTCTGCAGATCAACCTTTGGATATATCAAGGAAAAGTTCCTTGTTGATGTCTGCAGTCCTATGTTAGGAACTTGATCACTGTCCGCGCGATCTTCGTTTCCAAACTTCGCTTTTTGGTTGAATGAGAGGACGATCATCTTTCAGAAGGGAGAAAGCTAACCAGAATTTCGACGTGGCTTGTCTTCAATTGCGAGTTGCTCGAGGAACGGTGGTAGTACACATCGGCGTCTTCCTTCGCGACGGAACCAGCCATCAGGTTCCATTGCCCTGGACGACCACCTGAATAGAGAACAGGACAATAACACACAACAACCCCAATACCCATTCACTCACATTGTCACCATTGAGCCGAGCTCTATTGTCAATAGAGCCCCGCCACTCAATTTTCTGTTGCCCTGCCCATAAAGTGGGTTTGGGCGATCGATACACTTGCAAAAGGCAGGATCCTCTATCTTCTACTCCTGTTGCAAGTGCAATATCGAACGTGATGGTTGCAGGAACCATCAATGGCGGGCTGCCGCCGTCGCCACAGCAATCAACGCACAGTGAGCAGTTTACTCAAAATCAGCTAGGATCTTGTGCAATCCTTCAACAGCATCCGTACAACAATAATGAGCATTTTGGCAACCAAGTAATGCATGATGAAATGCCTGCACATGAAATGATGTTCCATCCAGAAGGAGCAACTGCATTTGTAAGTCAAGATAACCCACTGTTGCAAAGATAAAAAAGAATGCTAACAAGAAAAGGATGGATATGATGCTTTCAACGGCTACCATGTGCCCAATGACTGTTCACAGATGTTGACAATGCAACATCCAGTAAGTCTAACCTCAGGATATAGCAGATTAAGCTGTACCACTAACATATGTCAATAGGCATTTGTGCGGCCAGTCCAGATGACTACGCCTCCCCCAGCTGCTGATGAAGGAATCATAGCAAGGAGTGAAAGGTCAACTGCTTCTCTTGGGTCCCCTCTTCCTATTAGGAAGACTGTAAGCGACAAACCCAGAGTGATCCGGCCACCTAGGACCAGACGTCGGGCTAAGCAGGGAAAGCCAGACAGAGGGTCTAGCCCGATCATATCTGCCCCATTGAGCCAGCTGACTGCGCACCTCACAAACATCCCCGTCAAAGACATGGAGGCGTGGGTGCACAGACCTGCAGAAGTGCGTCACAAGGAAGCCCAGAAAGCTGGGAGGATCGGGAGGCCAATGAACTCCTTCATGCTCTACCGTTCTGCGTATGCAGACAGGACTAAGGAGTGGTGTTCGCAGAACAACCATCAGGTAGTTTCCAGAGTATCTGGTCAGAGCTGGCCCCTGGAGCCGCCGGAGGTTAGAGAGAAATTCGAGCTTCTCGCAGTCCTGGAGAGAGACAACCACCAGAAGGCTCATCCTGGGTACAAATTCACACCGAATAAGAACCAGACTCCGCCCAAGAAAAAGCGCTTTCTGGAAGAGAGAGAGCCTAGCGACCTTGGTGACCCAGACTATGATCTTCACTCGATGCAAGGACGCAAGCGGGCAAGGAGCGGTGATGGTGATAGCAGCTACAGCCGTGCTTCGACTCCGTACGATAGAGACTCTCTTCGTCCCACTGGTTCGAACCGGTCTTCGTGGCAGATGAATAACCCTGGTCGACCCATTGCTGGTATGCTTTCACCTCCAGAGCACATGCACTATCTGCAGCCGTCCATTCACCCAAGCATGATGGGCCCCAACGTGGAAGATATTCGGTTCCGTAAGATGGGACTTCCAGGCTTTCATTACAGCCCATCGACCATGCTCTCAGGTCTCCCAGGAGCTGTGCACCATGAGCTGCTCCAGCCGCCTTCCAACGTCACAACGCCTGGCCAGTCCGATGATAGCCAGCTTGATCCCCAGTTGCTAGCCTTTGACAACGGCCCCAGGGGAACAGACGGCGGCAATGGAGCCTACAACTGCTCGCAGTACAGTCTCTGGCAGGCAGATAGTGGCGCCAACGGTTATTTCCCTGTCAGTACGGGAGTGACGTCGAATCCACAGCAGTACAACATTGATGCCTCTTACCACTCGTCTGTGCAGGCTCTCCCGGATGGACAGGAGATCTGGGACTTGAGTCACGGCACCAACATCAGTGAAGTCGGAAAGGATTTTGACCAGTGGCTCGACACTTAATTTGGTCTGATGCATCTTTCGTAATGGGTCTTTGGAGGCTGACGAAGATCATGATCTGTATGTCCTTGTTTCAGCTTCAGGATTCCGGTGGCGTGTTGGGCAAGTGCCTTTCAGGTGGAGGATTCGGAGTTTGAGACGGTCCATCTGGGCGTTTATCTGGTTGAATGTTGCATCTTGTTTGGTTTCATTTTGTTTGACAGTCATCCCGCTGCTCTCTGTCTGGACACGGACCTAGCGGCTCTTGGATGCTCTGGTGTATGTACAATAGCAGCCCGTAGGCATTTGCATTAATAAAATAAGACTGAAGATGATCCCCAAGCAAGCTTGATGAGAACTGGTAGACAGCTACTGTGCAGTAACTCTTTTAACAGGGAGAGATGGGAAAAAGAAAAGAGGTGATCGCAGTCACCGCTGCTTTCTTCCATCAAGGGAAGATGGACGAAAAAAGCAAAAAATAAACTCTCCGACGGGGAGTCGAACCCCGGTCTCCCGCGCTTATTCCTTTTGAGGGTGACAAGCGGAAATCATGAACCGTTAGACCATCGAAGACGCTTATTGGCTGATTTGGCGCTGTGCAGAAATAGGTAGATGAGAATCCATACTTTACCTAGCGACGCTCTTTGTCACCACCAGACACGGACACGTCCCGCAGCGCGTACCGATTAAGCGGGATAGTCTCCAGTAGCTAATTGCCTTTGCTTATCGACGTCAACTTCGCTCACTACTCTGCCCACGTTTCTATTGGAAAGTGATTCTGAAATACTGCAGACATGTACGGTGATATTGGGAACAAATTGGTACGTGGCAGGCCGGTCTCGAGACCAAAATAGATCACTGATGAGATTTATCCACAATTGGCAGGTCCAACATGCGAAGCGAACGCAGTCGCTGGCCCATCTTCCTCCATATCAGACCGAGATGGTACGGGCGGTAGCTCGCGAGGTCCGTGATCTCGAGAAGGATACTGCGCGCACACTGGCCCCCTTCGAGGGGTCGTTCAATCCCTCCACGGAACCAGCGATTGCATGTGCACTGCTTGTCGACCACCTCTGCATGCGGCGCAACAAGCGCTGTCTACTTGCCTACCACCGAGTTCGCACGGAAAAACTGGAGGAGATGTGCTGGAATGGCATTGACGTACTGGAGCAGCAGCAGCCCGTGGAATCTGAGGAGGGCCCGATGAGCTCGCAAAGTGGTGGTCAGAGCTCTCTCAGCCCAGAAGAGGAGGAATACTTCCGACAATATAGCGATCTGCTTGCTGCATATAAGGGTCAATGGACCGATATCGATCTAACGGGCAGCTTGGAGCCCCCTAAGGATCTGTTCATCGACGTGCGCGTTCTCAAGGATGCGGGCGAAATCCAGACAGAATACGGGTATGTTGGCTACTGATTAACTCTTTCAGTTTTCCATACTGACCAAGGTTGTCCCTATAGGGCTATCAACTTGACCAAAAATAGCCAGTTCTATGTGCGACAGGGTGATGTGGAACGGCTGATCGCGCAAGGATTCCTCCAGCGACTGAGCTAATAATGTTGGGGTTGACATTATGACGACTCGTCAAAGATGCAAATTCACGGAGTTGGGGCGTTTGTCGAGATACCCAAACTATGTGTAGAGATATAGTTACTACAGACAATGACGGTTACGCATGTTTTTCTACCTGACCTCGAGAATGAACGGTACCAACCCATGTCCCTTTAGTGATCGCAATGAGTGACATGTGGACTGCTTATTTCTGGCCTCCTGCATTGTCTCCGTAGAGAATGATCGTTTCAGCCTAGTAAGACAGCACAGCACCACATGCTCATCACATCACTCGGACGGAGCAACAGGGATCAAGGCAAAAAGGAATTACACTTTTATAGGACTGGCAGCGCAACAATGCGGTGGGCCATAAGATATGCTAAGAGGTTCCTTTGGGGATAGACGATATGCTATGTGGATTTAACTTCAGCCATAAAAGGCCGAGACAATCTTGACCGCATATGTGATCCCAGCCGTCAGAGGGAGCAGTCGCCAGCTACGGAGTCTGCTGGCTTCCAGGAGGATCTTCATCGGGTAATCTGCCATGGAGCGGCAGCTTGCATCGTTCGTCAAGCTTCGTAGAACCTCGTTCACGGTCAATCCTCCTTTGCTAGCGCTGCTGCTAGGCGGGGAGCACTTGGGATGGCGCCCACACGAGTGGTGCTTGCGCCTGTGGAACAAGGATCGGGGCCAGTGAACATCGGTAAATGCCCGTTAGCTTCTCCAGAGCTAGACTGGCGATGTCAAAGCACGTTGCGGCGGGCAGAGGACGCCGTTTAGTGTATCTTGGCCCGAGCAGGAGCTGAGAACGAGGATTTTTCCTTTCTGGCTATCAGGGTGGTTCTCAGAGACCTGAAAACGCCGGGAAACCATTGCTGAGCTCGCTTGAGGAGCATAACCACGGGAGAGCCACGCGAGCTAGTAAGATAAAGGGCGCCTGCGGCTCTGAGGGCAAATCGCGGAATGCATGGCAGTTCCACCGCGATAAAAGCATAACCGACTGATTGACTTTGGCCGATTTTGTTTGGAGATAGCAATTAGTCGTATGAGCCGTCCCTTATCTGTATCGACGCCATTGCATCGTCTGCTGTGATCATCTCGCGTCCTCCTCTCCTCCATCACTCAGCAATGCGATTTCTTCCTGTCTTTGCGTCATTCTTATCGATATACCAGGATCCCGAGCTTTTCTGACCGTCTCAACGACCCAGTCCGCACGGCCAGAGAGCTACCACAGCGCATCGCGTGAGACTGGCCGTCCAGCTTTATCAGCTGCTCCGCAGGCCTCGGGGGTCCTGAGCTGCATCGACATGGGTGTTTTTACATCTCGCGGCCGGAGTGACTCCCGTGCTTCGGCGCTGTCACGCCATGAACAACCTGCGATGGCGGAGGAGGGGGTCCAGGACAGTTCGGAAGCTGCGGTGCCTATAGGAGGTCCAACAAATCCCTCTTATAATAATAACGCTGCCTCCGGCTCTTTGAGACCTGAGACTTCGTACACCGGTAGCAGTCTACGGACTCCTGCTCGATCTTTCTACCACCGGTCATTATTCCATGGCTCCCAAGGTATGCCACCCTGGACATAACGTTTGCTGACACCAACCGGTGGACATGAAGAAGTAAACCTGAATACTGATAAGCAATTCAACAGACCCCGCACAGTATTCCTCTCAAGGTGTCCGGGAACAGACCGCGGAACTGGCCTCATTAGCATTATCCGATGCGGAATCAGCACTAAGCGGCACGTCGCTTCCAAAGATATCTGATATCCCGCCCATTCTGGACCTCATTCAGCCCGACCAACATGATCCAGAGGCAACATCAAAAGCGAGCAGTTCCGCAACAGAAGTCTTAAAGGAGAACCCGGAACTACCGCCAGCGCAGATTGCACCCTCTCGCCAACCCAGTTCGTCAGCGTTGACCGAGATGATACGCAGTTCTCCACCTAGTGACACGGATAGACAAGAGGATGGTGATGGACAGGTGACCCCGAGACCAGCCCTTACAGTGACGGACGAGTCAGAAGCCTCGGATGATGAGCAGACATCGTTGATCAGGAAGCCGTCAAGATCGAGTCAACAGCACAGCTATGGCTCTATGGGCGATCTTGAAAGCCAGATCCCAGCTGCAAGGAGGCAGAACATATTCACATTGGCACATTCGAAGGGTGAGCAGTTCCGGAGGTTCGTCCTGAACCCAAAGTCTTGGGACAGACGGACGGTATGGGAAGAAGGCGTGGTTCGGCCCATTAGCCTACTTCCTTCTGTATTCTTGGGACTTTTGCTTAACATTCTGGATGCTCTATCCTACGGCATGATTCTCTTTCCCCTGGGTGAGCCAGTATTTGCAGATCTTGGTTCTGACGGCATCTCGATGTTCTATGTCAGTACTATAATCGCTCAGCTGGTGTTTTCCAGTGGCGGGTCCATCTTCAGGGGTGGTGTGGGCAGTGAGATGATTGAGGTTGTTCCGTTCTTCCACAAAATGGCCTTTATGATTTTGAATAGAGTGGGTGAGGATAATCCAAAGTCTGTTCTGGCCACCACTATTTTGTCTTTCTCAATGAGCTCTGTCTTGACAGGCATTGTCTTTTTCCTCATGGGCGCCTGCAAGCTTGGATCCCTCATTGGATTTTTCCCTCGCCATATCCTTATCGGCTGCATTGGTGGTGTGGGCTGGTTCTTGATAGCCACTGGTGTTGAAGTCTCCGGCCGATTGCCGGGCTCGCTCGAATATAATCTTGAGACTCTGCACAAGCTTTTTCAGTTTGACACAATTTTTCTTTGGACGATACCCTTGTTGCTTGCGGTTTTCCTTCTTGTTCTCAAGCGTTTTATCAAGTCAAATTTCCTTGTTGGTGGCTACTTCATTACCGTTGCGGGTCTATTCTATGTGATAATATCCATCGCGAAGATCCCTTTGAGCACTTTGCGAGAGAAAGGCTGGGTATTCGATGCTCCCTCGTCAAATAACCCGTGGTATCATTTCTATACGCTCTATGGTGAGTATCAAGTTAAAACGCAACATACTAGACACTACTAAACTGATTCACAGACTTTTCCGCCGTCAATTGGCCTGCTCTTGTCGACACTATCCCCGCCATGTTTGCACTGACCTTCTTCGGTGTGCTCCACGTCCCCATAAACGTCCCAGCTTTGGGCATATCGACAGGTGAAGACAACCTGAATGTCGACCGAGAGCTTATTGCTCACGGAGTTACAAACGCCCTTTCCGGATTTGCGGGCAGCATACAGGTGCGTTGTCAGATTACACTGTGTGAGCTGTACTAACTCATATAGAATTACCTCGTCTACACAAACAGCCTCTTGTTTATCGACAGCGGTGGCAACTCGCGCCTAGCAGGCATACTCCTGGCCGTAGCTACGGGAGGTATCCTCCTTGTAGGACCCGTCATCATCGGTTTCATACCTATCATGGTCGTCGGTGCTCTCATTTTCCTATTGGGTATCGAGCTGATGGAGGAGGCGCTGGTTGATACATGGGGCAAGCTGCACCGACTGGAGTTCTTGACGGTATGTCTCTCATCTGCCTACGATAACTGCCGCTGACTCTTACAGGTGGTGATAATTGTGGTCACAATGGGTGCCTGGGACTTTGTCGCTGGTATCCTGGTGGGTATAATTCTTGCATGCGTCAATTTCGTCGTGCAGACATCACGTAAGTCTGCAATTAGAGCAACATACTCTGGCGCAGTTGCCGGTTCGACAGTCCGGCGTCATCTTATCCAACAACGGTACCTGAAAGAGGCCGGACAGCAGACGCTTATCATCAAGCTGGCTGGATTCCTGTTCTTCGGAACCATCGTCAAGGTTGAGAACACGACTCGAGGACTCATTGAAGAAGAGGCGTTCAGGCAGCGTCCGATCCGGTTCCTAGTGCTCGATCTCTCACGGGTCTACGGACTGGACTTCTCGGCGGCGGAAGCGTTCACGCGCATCAACAGGATTCTTCGAAAGAGAAACGTCCAGACCATCATCGCGGGGATCAACGTCGAGGGGGAAGTGGGAAGAAGTCTGCAGAATGTGGGGCTCTTCGAAGAGGACGCTGGTGTGGAGATATTCGAGGATCTGAACTCGGCGCTGGAGTTTTGCGAAAATGATTATCTCAAGGTGTTCTATAGTCGCAAGGAGGCATTATCTGAAACTCCCCAACAGCCGACCCAGTACCTCGAGGTCCCCAAGGCACAAAGCGCGCCGTTATCAGCTGATACATTGTTCAACTCCCCGCGACGACGCTATCTCCACCAGGTTGCGACAACGACTCTGCGCGAAGATGAAGCTGTTACGACGGTTCCGCCGAGGTGGTCCACCTTCCGACAACCCTTGCCATTGATCCTGCAGACCTTCCAGGGCATGACCACTCAGAACGAGGATTTCTGGTTCCCTGCTACTCCATACTTTGTGCAAGAGTTCTACCCCGCTGGAACCGTTCTGTTCCACGAAGGCGATCTGCCCAGAAACTTCTACCTTCTCGAGTCTGGCATGCTCCGTGCAGAGTATCATATGCCGCAGGGCCAGTATTTCGAACTTATCGTAGCGGGTCGACCATGCGGCGAGCTGCCGTTCTTCAGCGAGACGCGACGAACAGCCACTGTGACAGCGGAGCAAGACTGCACAGCATGGTGCCTGAGCGCGGAGAAGTGGGAGGAACTACGGGAAAACGAGCCGCACATCGCGCAGGAGCTGCTGAGGGTCGGCCTCAAGCTGACGGCTGAACGGATGGAGAGTATCACGGCGTAAGTTGAGTTGAGTTGACTCTGTTGTTATGCTTGATACTGACATTGCATGGCAGATACGTTCTTACTATGGCCGGGTGAATGATAGATATTCGCATTTGGTTGGTTTTGTGCTGTATATATTTATTTAGCGATGCATTGCTACATAGCGACTGATGATTTAGGCGGTGGTATTTCGAGCAATTGGTAATTGGCTCAGCGATATTTTGCTATAGAACAGGCTGTTATCTGCATCAATTCTAACATGCATGTTGAGGCTGTCTGCTCTTATCCACATACACCTACCCGCGAAAGTTTGAAACTGGGGGCCGCCCGTGTTTTATCTGCTGATAGTTTCAACCTTTTGTCGTATAACTGTATATTCTCCTATCCAGAAAAAAACACCCCAAATGGGCCCAAAACTACAATCCTGTACGTAAACAGTGACTAAATTAATAAATAGCCCGTTTGTAGTAATACTACTAGTAATACTACATAGAGGAGAAACGAACTCTAACCCACGCCGGCCGAGAAAACACCGAGTGCAGCCAGTTTTTCTATAAACGCTTAAAAGAGAAACACTACAACCTTCTTGTTGGGTATTAGTTGTATAGCCCTTTGTTTTAATAGGGTATGCTATGTCTCTATATACATATTCTGTTTTCTATTTGGGTATTCACTCATCCACGCTAATGAAATGAAAGTTGATATTTCTACTCGTGAACAGGATATAGTACCCACTCTAGATCTACATTGAAATATTGAAACGATCGATGATGTGGAGTTATATTTAGAATATATATAATTAGATTAAGTTAAAAAGTAACTTGAGACGTTAAGATGTATTTCTCTTTCTTGCTTTTTCTTTTTTATCTCTCGACTTTCATCCCATCGCCTCATTATACCCCTTCCTTCAGCAAGCTTATATCCGGGTAGAGTCAAACAATGACCTTATGAAATAAGTGTGCCCTGTCTTAGTATACAGTACATGCATTGGTAGAGAACTCCAAGTACATAACCCCACCCCTACTGGTGTATGATGGCAGACGAATAGCAGTCTGGTACATACCGTGTGGTGGAAGCAGCCTTATTCCAGAAAGAATTTAAGGCCTTATTTACAATCTGCAATTTCACATTTCATCTCCCAAACACCATTCATTGAAATAAATTGAGCACTTGGAATCAGCATGAGGGCAAGCCAGCTCCAAAACATCCGCGGCAGGGGAGGCTATTCCCTCCTGCCACCGCTGCATCTGAACCAAGGCACTCAGGTGTTAAAAAGAGTAGTCTGAGATGGGATGATAATTTTTGTAAAAAAGGTTAAGCTCAAATTGGTGAATAAAAACGGCAGAGTGAAATAAAATAATGTGAAGAAAGGTTAGAATGGGGAGAAAACAGGAAATGAAACAAATTATGAAGGAGAAGGCCATGTGAAGTCTTTCTCTTATTGTCAAATATCAAATGGCAAAAACCAATGTCCTGGAGCTAATACAGATGATTCCTCAATAAAAAATAAAGCACAATCCTATCTCAAGGCGTTACAGGAGATCAAGTCTGTTCTGATATCTCACCTGCTTGCCAGATACTAACCAAGAAAAAGAAAATACCATAACTACCATAAAACCCAGTCAAGAGACCCGATCGGTCCGATCGATCGAATCTAGCTACGTGCATCATTCCGATCGGAGGAATCTGATACAGAACGGATCATCCACACCCTCGTTTGCCTCGTGGAGCAGGGTCAGGGTCCAGATCGCGATGGAGATCAAGTGTGGACAGGGCGTGGCGTGGCGTGGCATGTTTGGTATGCAAGGCTCACGTGGGAGGTGACCAGGCGCCCTCTTTTCATCCATGCACTTATTCATTCCCTTTGTATTCACTCATCGTCTAAGTATAGATGACTAGTACTAGTATTTTATTTTACCTTGCTACCAAGGTATGTTGTATTGTTACTATACTGGTATACTCGTATTGATAGAGGATTCTAGTATCTGTCTCTCTTAGGAGAACTTTAATTTTCCTTGCTTTACTTTATATTTGCTGCGTAGAGTTTGATCGGCTCGCCACATTCCATGAGGCATATTCGTAAACCAAGCCAGGCGAAGCCAAACAGGTCAGTCATCGATAAGGGAGGGGAAATGGCTATGCATGGACATAGTCAGATGACCACTTTATTATGTAACTACCATACTCTAGACTAGACAGCCGTTTGGTCTTCAAATAATGATGTCAGGAGTACTATAAGACCTAGCATTCGTAAAAAAGATAGACGATGAGGGGTTAAACAGTAGCCAGTAAGAACGACCTACAGAAAAAGATAACAGCGCAACCAGTACCGTGGTTATGCATAGTATGGATTTTGCTCACGCGAGCGGCGGCTGAGGCTCCTACCTACGTACACCGCCTGTTGATTGATGGACAGCGGGGAGAGGTGAGGGGTGTGAAGAGGTGCTCGATCTCGTGTGGTGCTAGTGTTGTAGAATGAGTGGTTCGTCTCGCAGTATGTAGATAAGGATGGGACGATCTTCGTACGCGGGCGAGGCCGCTATTGGATAGAGAGTCCGCGTCGGAGAGCGATCAAGCGATCAAGCGATCACGGGGTGCTTGAGTCCTGAATTCAAATTCAGGCTTGTCATTGAGTAATCTGTGACGGGCGATGTTCTCATTTTCGACGAACTGATGTGGTTGCTGGTCAAGATCTGGGAGGTCCGTGGGAAGCAAAGGTTGATATAATTGGAACGGGTAAACCGCCTTTCGTGACGATTGTTTTCCTTGGGACGTGGATACGCTGGCCGGAGAATTTCCCGGATATGCGGTCGTTTGCGAATCAGGCAGACTGGCTTGCGCCATCTGTCGAGATAGATACAGGTCCTCTCACATGGTTAGGTTTATTGCTGTGGTGGTCATTCGCATGCTGTTACGAAATGGGAAGCCGGACGAGGTGAGTTTCTCACGTGCAGGGCGACACATCCACGGCAAGGGGAATAGGAAACAAAGCCACAGTGTATGACTATAGACTCATGAGATGTCAGGGAAGAAATATTGCAATGTATCGCAATGACATCGAATCCATGACTGCGGTGGCGGGAGGAACGGCCTTTAAGCAAGGCTCCTGACCCTGGGCGTCAACGGCAATGGTCCAAATGGAGCCTCTGCAAGGGACACAGCGAGAAATTGTCCGAGAGCATTTATTTATTGATGCCACATTATTTCTCCGTACGTCTATGCATGGTCAGCAGGCCGGGATCCGAAGAGCCCATTTGACGGGATCATATGGGATCATATGGGATCATATTATTGTCTGGAATAGATGAAACTGGGGATTCTAGTGGAGTCGTATCCTGGTATACCGTCCTGCGTACGAGTGTTACAATCTCGAGTCTGTCTAGACTCTAGATGCACGGGATGTATCCCAACAATGACGGAGAATCCCGTAGCAGACAGGTCAGGAATGATAAGTAATATCTTGCCTGTTCCGAGCCGCATCTAATAATAATGACTGGCGACGGAGCGCAACGGGCTCTCGTTCGGGAAAGAGTACGAATGAATGAGCATCCCCGAAAGCTGGCTGCCTGCCTTTTCGGGCTGCGGACGCCAAGAGCGAGTCCGTTGTCCGACCGCGGAGCGAGAGTGGAGCTTATCTCGGAAACAGTACGGAGCAAATAGTAGTTGATAATAATAATTCATTCTATGCCATACTACTACAGATTCTAACTATCGCAGATGATCCAGGATCTGCAGGATAGCCAGGACAGCAGAGAGTCACTTTCGGGCAGACTCGTAAAAGAACCAGCTGTCAATCCAAAAGAATGTCTGGGACTCTGGCTGGGGAGCAAGAATTAACTAATCATCGCCAACTCGGCCAGCACGATGTCACGGCGCTATCCACCCGTGACCAGCGATCGACTGGATCTACGCGCATGGAAGAGCTCCGCGAAACATCCTGGACGAGCTTGTCTTGACTCAGGGACCGGAACCCACTCCTGGCCGTTGTCCTCTCCGTTTCCTGCCCTTTCTCGTCTTCTTTCTCCCTTTTTTCCCTGGAATTTGGATTTGGATTTTTCCTTTTTCATTTGTGCGGTCGTCTCTCGGCTGGACGTGTCCAACGTGAAAGCGGGATACGGCCATCCACTAGGACGGATTCCGATTAAGCCAGGGAGTTGGATCACGGTGGTGAGGAAGGCAAGCTCATGCTCTAACGGACTACTTGGGATCGGCTGCCGACCGCGAGGACGGATTGGCAGAGCAGACTCCCAAGGTTGTTTAGTCAGGAAGCGAGCCTTGCCCGAAGAAGGCGAAAGGGGGGTGAGATCAGTGGATCAGCGTCGTGGCTGTCAACCATCCCGAAAAGAAAGGGGCTTTTTTGTGTTATTTTTTTTTCTTGCCTGCTCGACACCAGAGATCGCATGTTCTCGATTCCAGAAGCCAGTCGAGATCCTTGGCTGCCACTAGTTAGCGTCCGATCGGGTTGGTCCACGGGCTTGTTCCGGTGGTGATGCGCAGTCCAGTCAATCGAGGAGGATAGATAGTCAGAGACAGTGTGAATATCCAGTGTCCAGTTATCTAGTCATATACGGAGTAGAAACAAACCCTCATCGGCCTGCCGGTACCTGCTCTAGGGGACGCGGTAGGGCTGGCCCTGCGAGAGGAGCAGCGTTTCAGTCTGCGGTTGCGTGAGACATGAGACGATAGCGCGCTGGAGGCTGGCCGGTGGGGAGGTCGTCAGCGCCAATCTGGATGGCGTTCCCGATGGGCTAAGCTTGAAGCTGCTGCCGGCACCTGAAACTGGGAAGCGATATGAAAAGGATCGACCCGTAAAACAGCCCGATGGCCACGGGGAACAGATGGTGACTCTACCAGTCTATGGTAACTCTCAATAATCGCCAGTGGGACGCTGGTCCGTTCTGCTGGCCTGGCAGCAGCCGCGTCTCACAATCTTCGAAGCAGTATTATAATTACGGAGGTTTCCGTACCCAACTCACTAATGAATAATAACATTGTCGCGGTGGTGAACCGTGAGTGCATCTATTGGCATCTAGTGATACCTTCTGTTTCGAGTACTCCGTCCTATCGGCTCGCATCAGTCCTGGTCAGGGTTACATACGTCCACAAGGGTCGATTCAGCAGAGCAACACTGTGAAATCTCGTCAATCTGGGGGAAGAATAGTCAATCACAGCGAATAAGTAACTAATAACACGAATTCTCCCTGCTGCCATCGCGTGCTTCGTGCAGGGTTGATTGAATAACTGATCTGATTCGGACTAGATAGTCTAGATAGTGTACTACTGAGAACAACGAGTGGTCCGGTGGGGCTGCCCGTGGTGTGCTGCTCCACTGCATTTCACATTGTTATTGGTTATATAGCTCACACACTAGACCGCAACAGGCAGACTGCTAGGGAGTTTGAAACGGTCATGCGCTGGACGGTTGGCCAGGATTTGCTCGTCCCGGCCAGAAGACTGTCTACCTTGCTCGCTACGGAGCAGACTAGATACTCGTAAGATTAATGGGAGAGGCACACTCGACCATTTCTTCTTATTATGCTCGACGCTGGTCCGATGATCCCTGGTGGAGGGACAGCCGTGATCGCGCGTTCCGGCTGGTGCATGGTCTTGCCAGACGCCACCAGCAGGCAGGATGATTTGTACCACAGTCCCAGTCGACCCGGCTCTCGTCCTGGCGCATCGAGATGATTCGAGATTCGAGACTCGCGAGTTCTCCAACCGTCCAGAACGACAGCAGTCCACCCCCGGAGTCAGCCCAATGATGACGGGGAAGAGATAGATCCAAGGTAGCGGAGACAGATGCAGAGCTTGGACGTGTGGAAACCCGGATGGAGAGGGCTCGAATTCCAGAAGAATTCCCATTCTTGTGCTCCCAGTGACGAGTGGAGAGCGCCTGGCCGTGGCGGGCTTGGGAGGCCGGTGGCCCATTCAGCATGCGCGATCGAGCCTGTATCGTGATGCTCTCCAGATCCGGCAGGGCGACCGTTGTGCAGCGTGCAGCACCGGCGGCTGATCAGGAGGAGAAGACCTGTCAGGTCAGCGTGGCGGCAGCAAACTAAGGTCGTCACTCTCGACTCTCGACTGCAAATCACATGTAGAAACCATTATTCAGTTATTCAGGAGCCAGTATTGACCGTACGGAAGAGATAGTAGTACCTAAAAGGTTATCTAGCAGTTAGTGACGGGTATTGAGAGGATCATGGTGTATACAAACGAGTCTCCGGCGACGAACACGGCGCCCGTGCTCCTGACGGGTTGCGGATTGTTCGATGGCCATTCGACACGAAACAGGCAAAAGAAGAGCAGCGTCAATCCAATAGATGCTTATCTGCCAGTCCTAGACGGGCCATGCCCAAGACTCGCAGATTGACTGTCGTTGAATTTACAACGTACCGTCACGGCAAAACGGGCCCGTTCCTGGGCCCCGACAACTCCACTGCACGGGTCGAGCTCCCCTTGGGTCGCGCACGGAGGCTTGAGTACCAGAGTTGCTCTGGAGTCTAGCGATCTAGTCCAGCTAGTTAGCTAACTCTACACGTCCTTTGTATGATTTTTTTTTTTTTTGACTGGCGGCCTCCTGAACGAAACAACAAGCTGGCCAGGGAGATTGACCACCCACTAGACCGCCCCTCGACGTCCCCGCCGGCCCTCTCTAGAGCGTCTCTAGGCCGTCTAGCGCCCTGCCGCTCCCTGCCCTCCTGGTCCTGTGCTCACACCCCCCCCCCTTACCACCCCCGATACTTTTTCTGCCCTCTCCCTCCCTCTTTTTCTCTTCTTTCGCTTCTTTTCTTCCCTCTCTCTTCTCTCTCTCCGTTCCATTCCCAGGTTCCTTCTCGACCATCAGCCGGTTGCTGCGCGTCCCCTTGTGATACCCGAGCTCTTCGTGCCTGTGTGCTTGAAAGCTCCCCTTTGTTTTTGCTTGTTGAGATACCCCTGATACCCCAGATCTCGCGCCCCATTTTAACCACCCACTTTCTTACCGGCTATTTTATTAATTTCTTAACTGAAATTCTAATCTTTCCCGTAATTCACCATGTCGGACACCCAGAAGCCTGTTGAGGAAACCCCCGCGGCCGCGCCCGCCACTGAGACCCCCGCGGAGGCTCCTGCGACTGAGACTCCCGCTGCTGAAGCTCCCAAGGACACCCCCGCGGAGTCTACGGAGGCTGCTCCCGCTACTGAGGGTGCTGCTGAGGAGACCGCGAAGGAGGAACCCGCCAAGGAGGAGGCCAAGAAGGAGGTCACCCCCGCTACCGACGGTGTCCTGGGCTACAAGGCCCCCGGTCTCGTGAAGTGAGTGATTGCAGACAGATGCAACCAGCAGGAACATAAAGGAAGCTAACCGTGATAATAGGAGCCTCCGCTTCGTCAAGCGCTACTTCTACTTCAACGACGAGCCCGTTGAGGTCAAGTCCCTCTCCCAGTACCTCCAGGCTGAGAAGGCCTCCGTCTCTCACCCGCTCGCCGCCTGGGCCAGCCAGTCCGGCAAGGGTCTGCTGTTCTTCGCTAAGCGCGCTGAGGACAAGGCCACCCCCGCTGGTATCCTCTCTCTGGTAAGTTCTGGAACGATATGACTGGGGATAAAATCTAACAACTGCACAGGCCGACGTCACCGTCTCCAAGGAGGGCTCTTCTGAGTTCATCATCAAGGCCAACGGCCAGAAGCACACCTTCCAGGCCAGCTCTGCTGATGAGCGTGACAGCTGGATCGCCGCCATCGAGGCTAAGGCCACTGAGGCCAAGGCTGAGAAGGAGACCATCACCGCCAGCGAGGGCTACAAGGCTGAGCTCGAGAAGCTGAACAAGGGCGCTGAGCCTGAGGCCGCCAAGAAGGATGAGTCCGCCCCCGCTGAGGAGGACAAGGACAAGGCCGCCAAGAGCCGCTCCCAGTCCCGCAAGCGCGCCAGCATCTTCGGTGCTTTCCTGAACAAGAAGGAGGAGACTGCTGAGGAGAAGAAGGAAGAGAAGAAGGAGGAGAAGGCTGAGGAGGCCAAGCCTGCTGAGCCCGCCGCCGCTGAGACCGCTGAGGCCTCTGCTGCCACCGAGACTCCTGCTGAGGGTAGGTCGATCTTGACTTCATATTGAAGAAATATAGCTAACATTCCCAAGCTCCTGCTGCTGCTGAGGCTACCGAGGACAAGAAGGAGGAGAAGAAGGCTGAGGCCCCTGCCAAGAGCAAGCGTACCTCCATCTTCGGCAACTTCTTCCAGAAGGTCACCAGCCCTACCACCGAGAAGTCTGAGAAGGACGCCAACGCCACTGAGGAGACCACTGCTGTCTCCAGCACCGCTCCTCAGCTCGAGAACCCCGTCGAGGAGGCCGACAAGCCCGCTGAGGCTGAGGCCGCCGCTCCCGCCGAA
This sequence comes from Paecilomyces sp. PK2413, assembly GCA_023624055.1. Classification (NCBI taxonomy): domain Eukaryota; kingdom Fungi; phylum Ascomycota; class Eurotiomycetes; order Eurotiales; family Thermoascaceae; genus Paecilomyces; species Paecilomyces sp. PK2413. The sequence continues at coordinate 45,963 of JAMADQ010000007.1, forward strand.
GGCGAGGCTGCCAAGAAGGACGAGTCCGCTCCCGCTGCCGAGGCCACCGCTGAGGCCACCACCCCCAAGGACAAGCGCCGCACCTCTTTCTTCGGTAACTTCGGCAAGAAGGAGAAGAAGGGTGAGGCCTCTGACTCCGAGGGCGAGGCCAAGCCCAAGAACAAGCTTGGTGGTCTCTTCCGCAAGCCCAGCAAGGCCGTCAAGTCCGGCAAGGACAAGGAGGCCGCTCCCGCTGAGCCCGAGACCATCCCTGAGGGTGAGGACAAGCCCGAGCCTATCAGCAAGGATGCTCCCGCCGAGGAGAAGCCCGCCGAGGAGGCTGCCAAGGAGGAGGAGAAGAAGGAGGAGGCCGTTGCTGACGCTCCCGCTGCTGCTGACGTCGCTACCACCTCTGCTCCCATCCAGGCCGCCGCGTGAAGGGTTCCCGCCAGGACGAGCGTCGTCGAGTTTGAGAAGTGGTGGGACCAGCGGTATACGTCTCGTTCTGGCATCTCTACAGCCTGATGACTGACGTCGCTCCATGAGAATCTTCATAAAAGATTTAAAAAAGGCAAAAACAAAAACTCGTTCTGCAGGATTTCAGATGGAAACCCCACCCCATTCTTCGAACTCGCTTATTTAATAATCTACCGCTCCCGTTCTTTTTTGGTGTTCTCTTGCGCTGTACCTTGATAATGTGCCATTGAAGGACGTGCCAGGTGGCGGATGTCAACGATACCCATATTTATCTCCTTTTCACTCTCAAAAAACACCGGCAAGTCGTCTTTCTTTGAACATGTGGTGGCTTACGTGGCTGCTCTCCCTCTTTACGTCTGACTCCGCAACGATACCCGGACCCAGTGTTCACGTTGTCCGCGGCTCGACTAGATTGATACCACTTGTTGCGTTTGATTTCCTACTGTTTGGCTGCGCTTATCTTGATACCCGTTGAGGGTGTTGTTCGGTGTTGCATGTCTACCATTCTTTCGAGTATGATGGATGACGATACCGGTCGTCACCACGACCCATGTATGCAGCACAGCCTCGTACCTAATACCTAATAAGGAAATACCAATTGCTAGATTAAATATTGCCAGTATTTATATCTTTGTATTCAGTAGTTATGCACGTATGTAAGGAGTAGATATAATGTCCTGGTGTTACATGCTTTGTTTTCCGACTCGAGGATTCTCCGTGGCCGCAAACCTTAACACTCGCGAACATCGCACCCATGCTATTCATAAACGAACAATAATGACATGACAGTGACCCTGCAACACGAGCAAGGCCAGTTATTCATTCCACTATGAGTCACGTCCCTGGATTCCAGATTCCAAATTCCATTGTGGGTAAGCTTGTCACGGATACACGGAGTGCGATAGTGGTATACCATCCAGGTCGAAAGTTCCAGCTGCTTAATTCCAGGACGAGTCATGTGAAGAACCAACCACATGACGCATGACTCAATCGGCCTTTTTCGACTCGTATTCTCTTTTTAGAAGCGCAATTATTTCCCAATTGAACACGGGGTGTTCCTGGATCGTTAATTATTGCCTTATCAGATGGAGGATACTTGGATGTAGTTAGTTATTGTGATTGGGTAGGTTATGTTGTGTTATGTAGCTAGTACTTCTGATCTAGTTTGCTGTTCTGGTTCGCTCGAGAAGTATTTACGGAGTAGGTGGTTCGCTAGTTAACTAGTTATTTACCTACCAGGCTTCCATGTTTCTTTGTATCCCGGGGAGCTAATTGTGTCCATTGAGTACTTAAGGACGGGGGCTATGTGCTGATTCTCAAGTTACTGTCTTTGTTTCATGAAGCTGTCTACTATCATCACCAAAATCTAATACGAACGAAATGCCCCTCAAAATCCTCATCTCCGGCGCTGGCATCGCCGGGCCCTCGCTGGCCTATTTCCTCTCCCTCGCCAGGTCCAGAGCAAATCACGACCACGACCACGACTACCACATCACCATCGTCGAACGCTCCCCCACCCTCCGCACAGCAGGCGCCCAGGTCGATATCCGCGCTCAAGGCATCGAAGTCATCAAACGGACGGGCCTCCTCGATGCCATACGCGCGAAGCTCGTGCCGGAGGAGGGCGTCTCGTACGTGAATTCGGAGGGGGTCGTGCAGGGAACGATTCTGGCCAATCGATCCGGAAAGGGCGCGCAGAGCCTGACGTCTGAGTATGAGGTTATGAGAGAGGATTTAGTCGATGTATTACATGAAGCGACGAAGGGGGTGGATGGGGTGGAGTATATCTTCGGGAAGGAGATTGAGAGTTTCACAGAACAAGAAGACCAAGTGCATGTGCGCTTCTCCGATGGGTCACAGGATACATTCGACCTCCTCATCGGTGCAGACGGTCAAGGATCTCGGATTCGAAAAGCCATCCTCCCTCCAGATGTACCTGATCCGTACCGCCGTGTCGGAGTCTACATAGCGTATTTCTTCATCCCGCGGATCTCAACGGATGATAATCTCCGCAGAGTCTACGGCTGTCCTGGCGGACGGATGATCTTCCGCCGCAGTCACAATGCCACGGAGACGCAGGTGTATTTCTTCCTGCGAAGCGACGAGCCTGGGTTGTCGAGTATTCCGAGAGCGGATATTGAGACGCAGAAGGCGTTCTGGACGGATCGATTCCGCGACGCGGGGTGGGAAACGGATCGGTTTCTGGAGGGGTTGAAAACGACGCGGAATTTCTACTGTCAGGAAGTGGTGCAGGTGAAGATGGATAGATGGTCGTCGAAGAGCGGTCGTGTCGTGTTGCTGGGTGATGCAGGGTATTGTCCGTCTCCGTTTACGGGGATGGGCACGACGGCTGCGTTTGTGGGGGCGTATGTTCTTGCGGGGGAGATATCGCGGGATCCGAACGATTTGCAACTGGCGGTTGGGAATTATGAAAGGGTCCTGAGGCCGTTTGTGGATGAGATTCAGAAGTTGAGTGTGACTGCGGTCAGGTTGGCGATGCCGGATTCGCAGTGGGGGATTCGAGTGATTCACTTCCTGACGAGGTGGTTGTGCTGGTTGAGGATTCCGGAGATTGTCGCGAGGTTTTCGAGTGAGGATAAGGGTGGATGGAAGGTGCCGGAGTATGAGGAGCTGAAGGATCGTCTTGATGATTGAGGAAGCATGGGTGGTTGTTGGTTTTGTTGCTTGATTGCGGTGTTTATGATATACCCCCCTCTTATGATATCGGAAAAGGACACACCAAGATGTATATAGTGTACTTAGTAATTAGAAACTCGTCCCTCCGTACTCCTTCTTTCCTTGACCTCTCGAGTTTGTATTCTTTTCTTTCTAGTCTTTAGGGTAAGATTGGTAAGTCTACTACGTAGCTTCACCGTGTTGTAAATCCGCATCATTCATTGTCACCAATCACCTACCGCCCCCATTCATCGAGGGTGTTCACACTCTTCAGATTCACAGAGAGGGGAAGACCTTCTCTTCCACCTCTCTCCCCCCTATGCCCGAACCCAGACATAAAAGGGAGTCCCTACCCCCCCTCACTTCTTCTTCCTTTTCATATCTTCGATGCAAGACCCAGGTCACCTGCCCTTTCGAGCTCTGTTTAACTTATTCGGATCATGTATTTCTTCACCACAACCCGTTGGGACTCCAATGTGCGGCAGGATTACAGTACATCTTGCTTATAACGACGCCATGTATGTACTATTGAGTCTCTCGCTGCAATGGACTGAACCCCATATCTGGTTTGAATCCACATACAAATATTCGTTAAATTACACTATAACGAAATTCGTTCATTTTCACTTCTCTTTCGATTCTTCAATGGGCCGTTATTATGTGGTACCTGTGCAACAGTGGGTGAGATTTGTGAGTTCGCGCAAAACTCATACGGGAGTCGCAGGACGAGAACGTCTTCGTACAAATGTTGCAGCAATGATTGCCAAGTCTAATGAAGAGCAGGACCATATTGTCAGAGGGTCCTGCGAGTTTTTAGAGCAAGGAACCCTTCTGGAAGCTGCACGGAGGGCGTGGTGAGCTGGCGACTCAAGAACTCGAAGAAAGGCAAAGAACAGAGACCACACGGGGAAGGACTTCAGCAAGCGGAGAAGAAGTATGATGCAGCAATTGTCGCTGAGATTACGACACTACGGGTACATCATCTGGAGATTATATGAGACAGCTGACAAGACGAACTGCCGGGTGTACTTCGTCCAAGCGCAAGTGGACCGACTATTAGATGTTGGAAATCGGGCATTTATTAGCTTGGTTGACACCCTCGTTTGAGAACTTGGTTTCCATATATCATTGAGAACAACAAGTGGTAGGTAAGTATCATCTCTTTACTCTGACTACACAATATGAACGACCTTTCTGACACACTTCAGTCTACGCAGTGTCAAGCTCTGCCCGATCTTCCCCATGGCCTTGTTGTTTAGTTCTGTTCAAGATTCCCGAAGCTCTTTCGTATTCTCGATTTTTATAGCAAGCCATATAGGCACAATCCATTTTCATAAGGATAATCTGTCCAAATGCGGAGATACAAGTTCGGAGCGATCTCGACGACAGACTGGTGTGTGATAAGCGCCATCCCTTTTTCTTCACGACAGCTAGTTATCAACACGAATTTGGAGAGAAGCATGGAGTTTGGGAGTTCATTAAGTTACATGGGAAAACATGGTCAAACATTGGGAGGAAACAGTGGAGGTCAGTTTAACATTCAACGTGCTGTGCTGTACAGTAATTAACCGTTACAGTATAGCGAGGTCAGTAAACGGTCGCTTCACTACTAAACGACTTACCGCATTTGAGAGGAGATCATACAAACAGGTAGGAAGGACTGTGCAATGTGCAATGGATGCTCTGGCAGGGACTGTGGTTACTGTGAAGGGCCATTGGAGACTTATTCGAGCCGACTGGGAAATTTATTTGATACGTGACCAATACAAGGATTCAATGGGTATTGTATCTCGGAATTGCATACTATGCCAGGAAGTCTATCTACGATCCAGGTATTGAGCAAATAGTCATGAATTATTGAAAAGAAGTGCCAGGGTTGAAATAGACAGCAACGTAGACACGTTTCGAGGGCACATAATTCCTATATGAATCCTGATGCATCGCTACTGTAGTACTACGAATAAAATATCTGCTATTGGTTCTCTAACTCTGCACTTTCCTCTTTACTACTTGAATTATCTTAAGGAGTTCATACAACCAAACAAACCAAACTCAATCAGCCGCCTGAACCGAACGATGCTCCATCCACACACATAGTAGACCGGGTCTAGATCTTCAGGAATCAGGCAGCAGGTATTATCCGTTGTGGCTGCGTTTCGCACGTCACCGCCTCTTACGTATTCGGGATGAATGAAGATAGTGGTAGTCAGTGGAAACTCGTTAGATAGCAGTAGTTAGCTAGATACTGTACAATCTGATTTCGTGCATAATCCCGCATCGAGAACATCTATCTACTTCTACAAATGCAATTCTACCAGTCTATTCTGCGGTGCAGCAGCGGGTAGAGGCGGGATTGTTTAGTGGTAGCACGGGACGCTTCTGCCTGATACGATAATCCATTCCATTCCGCCTTGTAGGTAAGGGAGGGTGAGATACGTAGCCGTGGTGAGGAAGATAGATTGTGGCATTGTTGCTGCATGTGATATATTTTGCTTTCAACCCTGATTGAATTGAGTTATGGTCGGAAGTAGCGGGGATTCCCTCGAGAGATAGACCTGTGGGTAATTCGACAGATGAATGTTCTTTCAAATGGCTATTCAGGCTGTGAAGGCGGCATTGACAATGGAGTAGAATAGAGAACAAAGAATTGAGATTGATCTTGGATCTTCAAGCTACTTTCCATTGTCACCTACATCTTCTACAGTTTTTTCCTGCTAGATAGTCGACGAGTTATCTAGCTACTTCATATTTGACAATCCAGAATGATGATTAATGGTCCTGGAGATTGTTTGTGTGATGGCGCAATTGACCAATCAGCGGCAGCCCTTTTATCTTGGCTGTGGGGGCCAACGGGGAAGAAGAACCAACTCCGGCCAGCATTTTATTTTTATAGATTCCTGGCCATTTCTGTGGGAGCTTCATCTCGTCGTTAGTCAGTGACGCGTCCCCGGATCCCGAGGAATACTACGGTGCCGCTGCTAATACTAACAATCATAGTCATCAGGGGCTAGAGCGTGGGAAATGAAGACAGGCTCACTAATCGACGACGGGCAGCAATGGCTTGGGGATAACCATGGTCATGCGTGTGCGCCATCGGTGCTGACTGGATCGTGCCCCTTTGCTCCGGCCTCAGCCAAGGATGAACGAGCCGTCGTGGTCGGGGTCCCTAAAGAGGAATCAGGAATGTCTCAAATTTTTCGCAGCGACGAGCGACGAGAGAAAATAAGTTCACGCCCTGTGACGAGACCAGAGAGGAAGAGGAAAGGATAAAATCACAAACCGGATGGCGGGGAGCGAATCGGGCAGGGATTCCACCTCGATCGAGAATTGACTTCTGTCGGCGTCGACACGAGGCAGACAGGATGGACTCGATGGAGTTGATCGGCTGCAGCACTTGGACCCTGTGGATCGAGATAGTTCGTCTAGTGTCTCCAAACCAGCGGGCACCAGGAATGAGAAGATTGAGAAGCAGAACGGATGATGACGGTGGTATCTGCTCAGACTGTGCTCTGCGTCAATCTTCAGACAGCCGACTTGAACCGTTGGATGATCTCTGACCTGCTGCTCCTCCGCGGAGGCTGTGAGATGCAGGATTGCAGGCGATGGATGGAATAATAATAATTAATTGCTTCAACGTCTCACGAACTGGTGTCGACTAGAGCAGCGCTACTCCTGCCTTAAGCAGTACATGTACCAAATCCCGGGGCAGTTTCGGACCCGCATCCGCTGGTTCAGGCTGTTGGATACGAGAGGCTGAGGCCAGTCTGCACGGCTCAACCGGCTTCTTGTTCTGCTGCTGGAAAGCTGATCAAGCTGATCCAGTTGATGCAGTCGATCCCGTCGACATAACTGATTAGTTGATCCTGCCGTGTCGAGGCGGATAGAGCGGTGGAGGAGAAGTGAGTGCTCGTCTCTGTGCGACATGCTGAGTACCTGGGCGTCCGCGGGCATTCCGCTGCCGCCGCAGGTATCTCGCAAGTACCGCGGAGGAGGCCCGGCACGCGGGCGCAGCGGGGAGGCTGGCGGACAGCCAATCAGAGCGTCAGACCAGCTATGAGTCACACCTGCAGCGGCCGGGGCTGACCGCGTCCAGGACCGCTATTCCTCTTTGGGACGGCCCCTCCCAGGGCACGGGCCATGACTGGCTGCGTACAGACCCACAGGAAACACACGACGCTGAGTGGCTGACAGACAATCTGCTCGCTTCGGGGCGCACACAGCCCGCAGAACCCGCAGCTGGACGGAACGGCCCCCCATAAGACTGCCTTATCCCCCCCCAATCGCTGCCTGGTCTCTTCTTTTTCTCTTCTTCTTCTACATACCACAAACATTTTTATCACAGAATCATCCAAGAAAGAACATCAGACTGCGTTTCCATCATGGCGGCCTTCTAGACTCGCTCGCTCAGACTCCCTTGTCTATCTCGCTGAGACAGACACCATAGATCCATCACGGACTACGTTTGCAACTCCTCTCTCCACAACACCCCCTTCAGAGTCTCCTGTCCCAGGATCTCTGAACTTCAGCATCGCTCCGCGTAGCTCAAGTTCGCTCTCGACCAGCACCATTCCGTTCGACTTCCAGTCGTTCACCACGGATAACTCACTGCAAAAATGGCTCCCCACGCCCCCGCCCCCGCAGCCTCAGGCGCATCCGAATTCGAACAGCAACAACAACAACAGCAACGACAAGAACTGCAGCAACAGACTGCCCGAGGACTTTGTGCTCTACCCGCCTGTGCCCGCCTCCCGTCCGCCAGCCAGACTCTCGGACGCGCGTGCTCCAGCACCGTCGAATACTGCCCTTAAGCAGTCTCCCTTCACTGTTCCCCTGGTCCCCCATTCGCGGCGACTCTCCTTGAATCTACACCAGCAGCAGCCCGTCTCTGGCTCGCCGGTCCAGGTCCCCCGAGTGTCCAGGTTGATCACTCCGTCTCCCGGGTTCAATACGTCCAACTCTTATCGGTTCAGTCCATCTAGCCGAAAGCACCCTCTGCATAGGCGCTTCTACGCCGCTTCCGTGCCTTCGAATTCACCACAGCCCAATCGCCCTCCTGTCCCTCTATTCCATAGTACAGGGAATCTTTCGTCCAGCCAGAAACTGCAATCCCAGCATCGTCGAGTCATGTCCACCTCGAACATCGCGCAAGGTGAATATCCTCCGGCTTCACCCTCCACATCTGACTCAATTTATACTGACGCATCCGCAGACCTGCCTGAACTCTTCGATCTCTCTACAAACTCCTTTGGTAGCGATTTCGAAGTCTCCGGCGCAGACTCCACCATGTTCTCCCCTCAGCAATTCATCAACGGCGGCTTCGCGGTGGGCAACGACCCCCTCGGATGCCAGCCCACTGGCACCATCTCGCCCAAGGATCTCATGATGGATGCCTCGGCGCCGCCTTCCACCTCGTTCACAGATATGAGCACTCCCTCTTTCGAGTCGCCGGGTTACTTCAGCCACGATACCTCGCCCATGTTCCCGGCTGACCAAGAACTGGCCCCCGGCCACGAGGAGTGGGAGTCGCTCTTCCCCTCCACCGACGGGTTTGCTGCTCTTGACGAGCTCAGCATCCCCATGGCGCTTCCCTCCAAGACCGCTCCCCCGGCGGAGCCTATGATCCGCAAGTCATCTTCCCCCGGCCAGTCGCCCGCTCCCAAGACTCCGTCCATGAAGCACTCTGCGACTTCAGGTATCCGCAAGCGCGAGAAGCCGCTGCCTCCCCTGAAGTACGACTCCGCCGACCCTGTTGCGGTCAAGCGTGCTCGTAACACGGAGGCGGCCCGCAAGTCCCGAGCCCGTAAGCTCGAGCGACAAGAGGAGATGGAGCGTCGCATCGCCGAGCTCGAGAAGAGCCTCGAAGAGGCCCAGCAGCGCGAGGAGTACTGGAAGGCTCTCGCACAGGCCGCGCAGTAAAGCCGTGGCCTTCCATGACTTGTTCTACTCATGATTCAGTTTCTTATTCTGTTCTTCTGATTCTGTTGTGCTATATCGTGGGATCAAATTGTCAACAGGGTTATGTGTGGTGGCGGGGGTAGAGCCCCCCCATTCCTGTCAGACCCGGTGGTCTTGAGTACCAGTCGGCCGATGCCTTGACTATGACGCTCTTGACGGGATTAAAAGTGCTTTTATATGGTTCAATTGTGCGCGTCTTGATGATTATCAACTCTTGTGCGAACCTATTATTCTTCTGTTGCGCTGCATACTGCAGTCGCCAGCTTTGTTTGGGTGTAATATTACCACCCCTTTATCTACCTCTTTTCTCTTTGATCTACGCAATGGCCGGTTCTGACGTCTCCTGGTCTGCCCCTGTGGCGACGGGATCGACTCGTGGCTAGATGGTTGTTCTATAGTTCAGGTCGGGTCCTAGCATACCGTCGGACCTTGTTCATCTGCTTTATTCTTAAATGATATTTTGTGACTCAATACTTCTCCAGTAACCTTATCTTTAACTTATTCCATGTATCTTGGCCAACGTGTTCGAGTAATTCAGCTCTTCGGAACCTGCTCTGCGCCCTCCAACAAGGCCAGAGTACTCAACCAATTTTTGGGACAACCCTGTGGATTCATTATTCTCTAGACCATATCGTATTCTCTATCTTGACTATACCTCTATTCCGTCACTTCTTACGAGCTGTGCCTCCTGACGATGGCCGGACCTCGTCACGGTAGTGAGTGTGATTGATTAAATTGTGGGGATATTGCCGGACTAGTTACTATATCATTTCTGATTTATCTCTCGATATTCTTTTTTCTTTTTCTTCTTCCGGATATGTCAAGTACGTTGTGTTTGTTTTTGGATGCTTTTGGGTGATGACTCTTCTTTTTTCGGATTGTCGAGATCTAGTGAGGTCTATTTCGGTTATATCGATATCAATACTGTCTTGGAATTTTGTTGATTTGTCTACTTGAGTTTGCTTTGGCTTCTGGATTTGGATTTTGGATTTTGGATATGATGTGATGTGATATGAATTTGCATACCTACCTACAAGTCTCATCTTATTTCTATTTAGAATAACATGCTTTTTTTGCTTGAATTCAGGAAGGAAAATGTACAGTTCATGTAGGCAAACTATGTATATCTGTCTATATCTACTAAGTAGTAACTAGTAATTCGTAACTCGTATGTTGGTATATGGTGTATCCTGTAGAAGCAGGAATGCGCAGAATGATGCTATCCCACAACGCACAGCTCAGACTTGCCTTTTTAACCTTCATGAGCCGCTCCTTTGCCTACACATATCGTTCAGCAAGTCCGTGATTTCCACCTTCGGTTGTCAGCCCAGTGGACCAGGTTCACCGAGCCGCTCTCGACGAGTACTTTATGCCTCCGTAGAACTTCCCTATCGGGCGCGAAACGAGTAAGGAGGGATCTCCAACTTATTCGCGTGCTTGAACAAAGTCAGGTCGGATGGCATAAACGTGAGTGCGGTCATGTGCGGTGAAACTGGCCGTGGACCACGCAACTAATGAAGGGGAATGGACAGGAGACGAGATGGTGGAAAGGTGGCTTCAGAAGTATCTGATTCCATGTCTGTCATCATCGCTGGCGAGTTGGGGTGCTGTGTGCACCCATGGTAGCGGATGGGACGAGGATGTTTACGAGAAACAACCCGTCTCACTCTAGATTATACGAACGGGTACTCCGTATAGACTGCCTTCAAGTCAGCACATGTGTACCTTTGCTCTTGCCGCTCTCCATTTTGGCGGTACGGGCTCCGAATTGAATGGCTCGCTTTTTCTCGCGAGCCACGTTCTTCATGCCCAGTCGCAGAGCCAGGAGACGAAGGACCCTTTTTTGAGGCTCGATGTCGTTGATACCCATTTCACCACCAGAACTGGCTGACAAGGCTGGATCAGAACCCTCGCTAGCATCCCCATTGGGAACCAGCGTGGACGTCCCAAACCCGCACTTTTCCCACACAGGGGCCTGTACGGCCCAGGCGACGAAGTCTTCGTCGAGATAGGGAAACCTGGCTTCACGTCCCCAGTGCGAGATGACCCGATCGTCACGTCCAAGATTCCTCTTCCCGAGACGCCCGACATCAAGGTCGATCTCGTCAATGAGACCTTTGAAGCCGTCCCGTGAAAATGCTACCTCGTGCCGGCCATAGCCAGCGAAGAGTTCATCGGCCCCCAAGCCTGAGAGGAGAACTCTGGCGGAAGTAGAGTAAGGGGCCGTTTGCGTCGCGTCTCCGGTCCCTTGAGCGACGGTACCCTTACCACGAGAAGCAAAATACAACGCGCATGCAATTGACAGGTCCATCTCCGTATTGTGTGGTCTCATGAGGCGCTTCACGCGTTCTCGATGATCTATCGTCTCGCTGTACGGCACGTCTATGGCAACGAACCTCCAGGTACGCCCCGGACAGACACTCTGCAACTCGGCGTGTGCTGCACGGCCGGTCATACGGTCTGGGCAACTTTCATATACGGATTCGTTAGATCTGGTCTTCGACTTTGCGGCCGCCGCTGCGACGCGTGGATTCTCGAAGGCAACATTGAGCAGATCGATGGACTCGTCTGCTGGAAGGACTTCGTGAGCTAAACGCGCCAGGACTGTGCAGTCCAGGCCCCCAGAAAAGAGCACGGCGACTTTCGAGCCGTGTCCTTTTGAATAGCTTGGAGGTTCTGGAACGTTTCGAAGCCTTAGTTCAAGCGACTGCCAGAGCTTTTGCCTCAGAGTTTCAACTGCGGGAGAATCAAGATCTAGTGCAGGAGGTGTTCCTGCAGGTACTTCTCGATTCATAGGAGGGATGGGATTTTTCTGCAAATGTAATCAGCATGCTATCCTCGAAATCCAGGCCTCCACAAGCATACAAGGAAATAGGTAGGGGCGGTGTCGTCTTTGGACACCCAAGGTATGGTAGTGATACTGAAAGGAGACGCACGGCCAGCGTGGTTGAGAACGGTTGTATCAAGAGAGTCATCGCGGAATGCATGCGCAAGGTCAATCATGTGCAGTCCGTTAGTGTCAACTTCCTCAAAATGCGTAGAGGAGATTCCGTCGCAGATACTACAAATCCTCAAGTTTCCCTCTTCATCCACACCTTGGAGCAAAGATCGCCTTCCTAGGCAGTCCCTGCTGAAATAAACCCTCGAGTTAATCCCGTCGTAGAATACGAAGGAGAACGGCCCTGAGATATTGCTCACAAGGGTGCAAATTCTGCCAAGTGAGTCTCGTGGAGATGCTGTATCCCCATTATGCGCCTTCACAGAATCAAGCAAGAGAGAAAATATGAGCTCAGTGTCATTTCCCTGAACGGGGTCATTGGAGATCTTCCATGCTTCTCCGTTCCAGCAAAGCACAGACTTGCTAGCGTCATCAACCAGAGGCTGGGCATGGACATGGTCACCCCTCAGAGCCAGAACAGTGGAAATAAAGGTCAGAGAAAGCTTTCCAACGCCGTCTTGACCAGGAGGCGATTCAAGCTGGATATTATGAGTCTGCAAGCTATCCGGTCCTCTGTTTCGCAGCAAAGTAGCCGTCTCCTCAGCGGGGAGAACAGGGCCTGACGTGCTCAGGGAGAAGAAGATACCGCACATCTCAGCATCTAGTTCCCTGCACGCATTGAAGATCCTTCACGTCGAGGCTGCGGTGTAGTAGTCAAGCCGAGGCGCGATATGGAAAAGAAGCATCAGCCCCACGGGACTCTGGGGGCGGATCTCGGGCGAACGATGATCCTGCGGTGGCCTCAGGAGCGCCCGCTTTAGAGGCGGACGCGCATCTCGAGCTACAGTAGAGAGCTTGCTCAGCTGCTGATTCCCGTCAATATCTTTGCACCTGTTATTCCCCTGATAGAGCCGGATCTCTGCATTGTTGCATCAGAATGTCATATCGTTTTCCTTGAATTATCCTGCTTAAACTGAGCTCTGCGTTACGTCCGATACCCGTACTTGCATATGTCTGCCCCGGACATCCCCACGTCTTCCTCAATTCCCGAGGACAAAGCGAACGATACGGAAACACAACAACATGAGGGAAATATGGGGGAGGAAACTACAGTCCCTGAAGAGTCTGCAGAGCCGTTGAAGGAGTCACAAGATGACGCACCGCCACAGCAGCAGGAGGAGGATTCTAGCGCTGGACAAGCTGCAGAGACAACCATTTCGAAAAATACGCCGCAGCAATACAGCCATGGGCCCGCCGTCCTGACCGCCTCTACTACAACCGTGGAGACGTCAAATGTTCAGGCAGAAGCACTTGCACGACAAGTCGACGAGCTCTCATTTTCCCAGAAGAGACCGGGACCACTCCGTATCGACAGTTCCATGGATGCGCGCCCTCCTCCACCGCCCGAAAAGGACCAGCCATACCTCGACCCTACTCCAAAGACACCGCTGGTGCCTCAATCACCAATATCCCCCGGGAGACTTTCTGACTACGCTGAGAAGGAGTTACCGGATGTCCCTAAGGACAGTGGCATCAATGACAAAAAGGAGGCTGAACCTGGGGCCGGGAAAGGCGACGATTCGCAGTCGGAGATACAAAGTATAATGGACCAATTTGGAGATGAATCTGGAGTGACAAAGGAAGAAGTCATGTCTCCCCGACTTGAGTTGGCGGAGCAGTTTCTTGGTGCCCCCAGGCAGTTTCCTCCCCGACGATCCAGTCTCGAGCCCAAAGGGAGCGATAATGCGCAACAGCCCAGGCGACCTCCCAGTATTCAGACGTTTCATGCGCCCGTCGTGCCCCCCAAACCGTCACCTCACAAGGGACCGATGCCAGACGCACCACCGATGACACCGTTGTCTGCGACCTCTATAGGGCCGCCGCCACCGGCTGAGCCAGATCAGCCTTTCGACTTTCATCGTTTCTTAGATCAGCTGCGTCACCGCACTGCCGATCCAGTAGCCAAGTTTCTCCGTTCTTTCCTGAACGAATTTGGCAAGAAACAGTGGATGGTGCATGAGCAAGTCAAGATCATTAGCGACTTTCTCGCTTTCATCACCAACAAGATGGCCCAATGTGAGGTGTGGAGAAATGTGTCTGACGCGGAATTCGACAATGCCAAGGAAGGCATGGAGAAGCTGGTGATGAACAGACTATATTCACAGACTTTCTCACCGGCCATACCACCGCCTCCTACTCCCACGCGGAACTCCAGCAAGGGCAAGCGTAAAGATATAGAGAAGCTGCTAGGACCGGGAAGACGTGGGCAACACCAGGAGGACGTTGAACGGGATGAGATCCTGGCACAGAAGATCCGCATTTACAGTTGGATAAGGGAGGAGCATCTGGATATACCGCCGGTCGGTCCACACGGTCGTCGCTTTTTGAATTTGGCGCAGCAAGGTTAGACTTCCCTATTGATTTGCTGGAGACCTTTCTGACACCATTCACAGAGCTGTTAAAGATCAAAGGGTACCGGGCGCCCCGTGATAAGGTCATTTGCATTTTGAATTGCTGCAAGGTTATCTTCGGTGAGAACAGACGCTTGATCCTCCCCTGGCATCTGACTGATAGCTTAATGACAGGGCTACTGCGAAACTCGAAAAGTGCCGACACTTCGGCGGACTCATTCATGCCAATGTTGATCTACGTGGTTCTACAAGCCAATCCTGATCACCTCGTCTCAAACGTCCAATATATTCTTCGGTTCCGTAATCAGGAAAAGCTCGGTGGCGAAGCTGGCTACTACCTGTCTTCACTGGTAAGTCGGAAGCTGTTTACTATGATTGAAGAAATACGCTGATCAGGCGCAGTCTGGAGCCATCCAGTTTATTGAAACGCTAGATCGCACGAGTTTGACTGTTAGCGATGAGGAGTTTGAGCGGAATGTGGAAGCCGCTGTCTCAGCTATTGCCGAACAAAACAGACAAGCTGAAGCTCAAAACCGTTTGTCGCTGGATTCTGGACCGATGGAGAAGTCTGTTTCTAGTGGAGCAGAGACGACACCGCGGACTTCACTCGAAGCAGGACCGTCTTCCCGTAGGAGGGATGGGGCTCAATCCAGTGACGAGGAGAGTGCGCCTGTTACAGGCTTGTTGCGAACAATTCAAAAGCCATTGTCCACGATTGGAAGGATATTTACTGAGGAGACTGGACTATCACAGCCAGCTACATCTCCTCGGCCGGGTACCTCCCCTAGACTCTCTCCAGCAGTCTACCAACCCCCTCGCAGCAGTGTTGAAGAGCGAAGATCCGGTGAACGCCCACGGACAGCAGCACCACGATCTCCTGTATCCTTCGATGCTCAAGACGCTGCTGCACGGCAGGCTAGTGCTGAAGTGGCAGAAGCTCGGAGGATACAACGCGCCGAGCACAATGACGTTGTAGAGTATGTACAGTTCCCTTTTTGACATGTAGTTCAGAAGGCTGACAGTGACCCAGAACACTCTCCGGTATGTTCCCGAACTTGGATAAGGATGTGATCGACGATGTGGTGAGGATGAAGGAGGGCAGGTAAGTTATCAATGGCATTGTCATCTCTGACGAACCCTGGCTAAATCTTCTTTCGTTCTAGAGTCGGTTTGGCCGTGGATGCCTGTCTTGCTCTGAGCGCCGAGTAAATCTCGTTTACATGCATGCCACCCGTCTTCACGGGTCCAGCCTCGCTTTTTGACGAGCGTTCTATCTCTTTCCGGTGTTGAAACCGGACTGCTTTGCAATATCCATTTGCGATTACAGCGTTTATGCTTAAGGCGTGGTATCTTGTTCCTCGATATGTCGACCGTTCACTGAACTTGTGAGCAAATAGCTGGGTGGGAATATTTCTTTCTCGCTGATCGTGGCTTTCCTTCCTGTGAACGATGCATGCAGTTTAGATACCTCGGGGCATGTATAGAAACGAACATTGAATTTCTGCAATAACTCATTATCAAGTGGATCATTCAAGCCTTGCTTGTCTTAGCTGATGATCTGGTGTAACCAATCTGCTCTACACCGTCTATGTTCATCATTACCGACATGCTGGACGAATAGCTAGTAAGAGTAGGTCACTCTGTAGATTCATGTACGTAGAACAGCTATCACGTGTCAAAATATCGGGCGGCGATTCTGGCCATCAACGCAGAAGCTGCTCTGAAACATGGCCAATGAAATTGCTGTACCAAACCTCGCTTGCACTAGCGCGCTTCTCCAGGCCCCACCCAGGGATATATAAATCACTCCTCCCGCGCCCTTGAGCGTTTTTTCCTTTTCTTCTTCATACTTACCTTGTTTGGGTGGCTGCGATCATGAAGGCGGTCCACCACGGGTTGGTCCCTGCATTGCACAGCGCGGAGGAACAACCCGTCCAACGGCCTTCGGGTCATTGGCAGGCGTATTCTTTGGCACTCTCCACTACGTGGAACATTTCTCTTTTTCATCAGTTTGTTGGCTTTATGCTGGCGGTTGGAGAAGAAGACAACGTAAAATGTAGAACCGAAATAAAACAGCAAGTAATATGGAGAAGTATCATAATTGCGGCAATCGATATAGACGCGTCTACAGAGTATTGGAAGTGGACAACGCGCGTCTTGGAGTCTCAAAGAGGCAACATGCGCTGTGGCTGGTGATCTCTGCTAGAGCTCACAGCTAGTGAGGCGCAGTAATAAGATAGAACATATTGCTCGAACTGGAGCCCACCAGCTTTTCTTTTCTGGTTATGAAAAGTAGTTAGCGTTTCAAGCGATCTTTTCTTGAAAGCTTTTAAGTTAATAAAATCGAGAAGCTGCTTCGCCTCTCTTGGCAGCTTCTCTCGAGTAGCAGATGACGTTGTTCATCCAACATCTCGCCACAGCTACCGCCATCTGAGTCACTTATAAATGTTCCTGTCAGTCTACAACACAGTACTCTGGAGTCACTTATATCTTGTGTACATATAAGCTTGAGACTCCCTGTTTGACTGACTGGGTATTTCGAGCTCCAATATATCAAAACTACAACTATTCTTTCACTCAATTCCCTCTGAAATAACCATCCAAAATGCCCGTTCCCATGCCTTCTTTCCCCGACCACGACCCCAACGGTCCTGAGGACAAGACCGTCCGTGACCAGGGCAGCATCGGCAGCGCATCTCTCGACGCCCTCTCCTCTATCCCACAAAATGGCAACACCCGTCTTCCTGGCACAGGCAGCGGTGGCACTGTCTCCGCGCCCGGCTATCACGCAGCTGAGAACAGCGACCTGCTCGAGAACCCCTCTAGCAACCAGAGACTGAGCAAGGAGGAGGCCGATCGCCTTTACGAGGAAAACATTGAAGACGAATACGCGAAGCGTGAGGGTGGCGCTTAAGCTGTTTACCGAGGTTGAGCTGTCTTTGCGGGGAAGCAGTACTCTCTTTGTGCTGTACAAGGCAGCAAATTTCTTGGATCTTGAAAGATAACTAAGATTCGCCTTGCTTCCTAGTGCGTATACTGGGATTGAAATAGGGTGAAGATAATATCTCTGTGGAATGGATGGGATGAGTCCAAACGAAATGATTATGAAGAAAACATGAGAGGTGTGGCATTGTTATTCACGACCTCTTATTCTACTTTTTCTAAACGATGTGGGATGTTCTAGTATTATTAATTTGTTCATAATTCATTGATGTAGATTCGTAATCAACATCGAACTTGCTCCTCTCTCGTATCTCTCCGTTGTGTAGTCTTAGTGCCCTGCTGCCCAGATCGTAGTTGAAACTATGTGGCTGTAAAAAGGGTATAGAACCCCGCTTCACAGGAACTACAGGGATAGAGTACTACACTATCTAGGCAACTAGATAACGAGCAATTCAACTTACAAAGGTGTTATCTTCGCTTTGTTTATAAATATTACTGTTCAGAGCTATAGTTCTCCAAATTTACAATTCACAGTTCTCTTCTCGACCACGCCTCGAGAGACAGCTAGGTAGCTGATTAATTGTGATCTGTCTTGATAATTCTTTCTCGCTTTGTGCTAGCAGCATCTCACATCATGGCGCAAATTCATGGCTCATGCAAACCAGAGTTCGAGCATGTTCGCCGTGTTTTCGAAGAGCGTATCACCCAAGGAGAGGATCTCGGGGCCTCTCTTTGTGTAGATATCAAGGGCGAGACGGTGATTGACCTCTGGGGCGGGTACGCCAATCCAGAGAAGACTCGACCTTGGGAGGAAGATACTCTTGCTGTGGTCTGGTCATCCGCTAAGGTAGTCACTGCGCTGGCTGCTATCATCCTCATCGACCGCGGCATTCTGGATCCCGATGAGAAAGTATCGAAATACTGGCCCGAGTTCGCTGCCAATGGCAAAGAGAGCGTCACAGTGGGCCATGTGCTCAGTCATTCATCGGGTCTGCCCTCGTGGGAGCCGCCTGTCACCTTTGAGGAGATCTTTGATACCGCGAAGTCAACGGAGAAACTCGCGCAGCAGGCACCCTGGTGGACTCCTGGTGAGCACTCAGGATATCAGCTCGTCAACCATGGACATCTGGTTGGCGAGCTGGTGCGACGCACAACGGGGAAGTCGTTGAAGCAATTCATCGCCGAGGAGATTGCTGGACCGCTCAAAGCGGATTTTCGTCTTGGGCTAGAGAAGAAGGATTGGCCTCGTGCAGCAGACATGGTCCCTATTCTTCCTCCCACGCTCGACCAGCTGGACCCCAAAAGTATCATGTTCAGAGCTTTCGCCGGGGGGGTGATCAAAGTGGAACAGACCACGTCGTCTAAGTTTAGAGAGTCTGAGATTGGTGCTGTGAATGCGTTTGCGAACGCACGCTCGCTCTGTCGTATTGGGTCTGTGATATCGTTGGGAGGAACTCGAGATGGTAAAACATATCTCTCACCGGAAACTGTCAACAAGATTGTCAAGGAACGGGTCAGTGGCCAAGATCTCGTCATGGGAGTATATATGAGATTCGGCCTGGGTGTCGGGCTGTCCGTGCCAGAGACATTACCGTGGATACCAGATGGTCGTATTTGCTTTTGGGGAGGCTGGGGAGGTTCGATGATTATCATGGATCTGGATCGCCAGATGACCATCGGCTATGTAATGAACAAGATGGCGGATGGGACTCTGGGGAATCCAAATACGGAGGCCTATGTCAGAGCGATCTACAAAGTCCTTGATGGGTAGATCAGCTACTTTTTGTATGTCTAGCCTGGCACTGTCACAGATTCCCGTCAATAGTGAGATTACTCGAGCACTGAAGGTCACATACTTAGTAGTTAGGAACAGTAGTTTCTTACTGCCGAAACGCTTTAACTAGTTCAGACTGGCTGTCCTCTATGAAGTAACAGGTGAAAGAAAACCATGGAGTTACAGATAGGACCCTGGCATCATAAATATGCACTCATCGGAAACTATAATCAATTTTTCGGATTATTCTGGCGTATTTCCTCTTGGACTATTGTTCTCTTACTCAAGGCGCATTAATTCGGATGTCTGTAGATTGTAGCTTGAGTAAAGCAATGCCAGTTAACTAGCCAAGTAGACGCTATTGCTGAAAGTGAAGAATATCTATCTAATCATTACCTTTGACACTTACACCTGAGTCTCTCATAATCACTCTATGTTCTATTTACAGTCTCATTCTAATTCAGGCACCCGAATTATCCTCACACGGAGACTTCTGACCGGACCAATCACGATGTAGTTTCGGATCCACCGGGTTGTACTCCGAAAAGGAGACAAAAGACACTTTGAAGTTTGTGGAAACTTTGGATATCTACAGAACAATAGGATAGGGAGTGAGCACAAGCTTTCATTTCCAGATACATAGAAATTTCATCATATCTTCGTATCTGATTCTCATCATATTGTCATAGTCTATTGCCAATATCGCCCACATCGAAGACCAAAGAGCGGGACATAACGTGCTTGGGAAAACTCAGCAGATCATCTCCTCTTGAAGCGATTCGCGCGTGGAGATCTGCAATTTCCCGTGCGAGTCGTGAGGCTTAACTTTCTATAGTTAGATGGCATGGCATGGCATGGCACCATTTCATTCACCCTTTCGTGCTGTCTCTCAGGCTCCTTTTCTCTCGTTCTGCCGTTTTGTCTTACATCCTGCCAGCGCAGCACGGTGACTGTTGCTCTACTGATGATTAGCTACTGCTTTCCCTTAAGCCTGTCCGACTGAGACATAAGAAAAAAGTCATCACCCTGCACAGCCCGGATGGTAACGTTGACTTCCCACTCGGTCCCGGACTCCGAATACTCGGAACCATGACACGGCGGATCCCTACAATAATGTAACCGCCACCGACCGTTGCGCCCCTGGTGTGTTTCTAATTCCGTTAGACAGTCGGCCATTGGACAGACCAAGATTAATTTCGAGTTGGAACAAAGTCTGCTTTCTTCCATTTAGAGGACCGTCGCAGGCTTATTCTCGACGTCTCCTGTGTGAGAGATTATTATTTAATGCTTGGCCTGTTCCCCGGACTCGGAGTGTAGCTAGTTAGTTTCTGTCGCTGTCGCATATTACTTATTTTTGGCTTCGGTTTGCGATTGCTGAGTGAACGGAATACTAAAATAAATTATCTATATCATCAAAACTGTCATAGTCTCCCTTCAACAAAGACATTATTTGATCTCGATTACAAAAATACAAGTAATACGCCATCACGATGCAGTTCAAGTCTATCGCATTCCTCTTGTTCTCGACCGTGGCTTTCGCCCAAGAGGACGTCGAGAAGAGAGCCGATGAAACAGGTCTTAACATGTAAGTTATGGCAGATAGTTATTCTATACAACTTTCCCCCTCCCTCCCCAAAGCTTTCATGTCTTTCTAGCCAGGAACATAATGCTGATATTTAACCTCACTACAGGGCCGCCATCACAAATTTTCCCAGCGACATAAGCATCCCTTCACTTCCTACCAACTCGATCCCACATTCCGTCCTCTCCGTCCTAGAGACCGCCGTGCCATCCTCCGTTCTCGGTGGCCTGGCCACTGACGCCTCATTCCGCTCCTCCTACATCAGCGATATCAAGGCCGGTTCCACTCCCGGCTGGTACTCGAGTCTCCCTGCGGACGTGAAGTCGTATGTCTCCACGGGCATCATCAACAGTGCTAAGGCTACTGGCACTGGCGCCAGTGCCACTGGTGCTGCAGCTGGCGCGACTGGCTCGACTAAGAAGTCTACGAATGCTGCGCTGGCGCCCGCCCCGACGAACTTCGTTGCTGGAAGCGTTGCGGGTATCGCGGGCGTTCTGGCTGTTGCGCTTGCGCTGTAATAGCTTTGGATGCCATTTAATTGAATTGATAGAATATCAGTGAAGACCGTGTTTCCCGTGCGCTTTTTCGAGATTTGTAATGTATTGACGGGGAGCTGTTTGAATTCTAGACGTTTTGTGTCATGTGTGTTTTATGTTTTGGATATACCCCTTGATCATAGGTACATACAACCAACTTTAAGATAACTTCTTTTTCTCTCTGTGTAGATTAGTTGGGTAGTCTAGATTAGTAGAAAAACGATAATCGATGTGTTTTCGTAATGCTTGAACGCTGCTATGAGTTAGCTTTGAAAATAGCTTACGATAATTAAGACCTCTGGATATAGTTCTTCGTTGTACACTACAACCGATAGTAATATACTTTTGAGATAACTGATATGATACCTGGCTATATTTCTTCAGATACTTGGACAATAA
This sequence comes from Paecilomyces sp. PK2413, assembly GCA_023624055.1. Taxonomy (NCBI): domain Eukaryota; kingdom Fungi; phylum Ascomycota; class Eurotiomycetes; order Eurotiales; family Thermoascaceae; genus Paecilomyces; species Paecilomyces sp. PK2413. The sequence goes on from JAMADQ010000007.1 coordinate 67,633, forward strand.
TAAAAAAGTTCTTTAGTCAAGGCAATAGTGGAACCTTTCAAGGGTTCTTCCACTAAAGTACATATCTATTTACACACTATCTTCCATATTCGTCAAGGACATATAGTCCGGTTGAATAGCAGCGAAGCCAAAGCAAGTTGATGGGAAAGAGATCATATAACTATACTTTCTTGCGGTACATGTTTTCTCGTACAGACATCTAAACTCCACAGCTCCAGTTACCACCAGTGACTTGAGCACCGGGATCCGGTACTGCCTTCATATTCTCTGTCATTGGTGGCGGGGCGGCCATCATCATCATGGTCTGGTTGGCCGGAACAGGAGCTGCTCTCGGCGCCACTGCAGGTACAGCGGGAGCCGCTGGAGGAGCCGCTGGAGGAGCCGCTGGAGGAGCCGCTGGAGGAGCCGCTGGAGGAGCGGCAGGAGGTGCTGCCGGGGGAGCAGCAGCAGCTTCGGCCGGAGGAGCTTCAGTAGTAGCGGCAGCTGACGTAGCCGCTGGAGGAGCTGCTGGAGGAGCCACTGAGGTAGCTGCTGGAGGGTCCGTTGGAGCAGCAGCTGGGGGAGCCTCTGAGGTAGCCGCTGGGGGAGCAGCAGCTGGAGCTTCAGCCGGAGGAGCTTCAGCAGGAGGGGCCGCTGGGGGTGCCTCCGAGGTAGCTGCAGGAGGATCCGCTGGAGGAGCGGCCGAAGAAACTGCTGCAGCTGCGGCCGCAGGAGTAGTAGCAGCAGCGGAGGCAGCGGCAGCTGGAGGAGTAGCTGGCGGAGCTGCTGGGCTAGCAACCGGTGTGCTTGAGGCTGCTGCTATAACAGCAGCACTCGAAGCAACGGCAGCGCTCGAAACAGCAGCAACACTAGAAGCAGTGGCAGCACTAGACGCAACAATCGCGGCAGAGGCGCCGTTATCGCAGCTACCAGCGCCTATGGTGATGATGTTCGCGTCGGCCACTGTTGAACTGTCAGCTATGGTCGAGAAGGCTGATAGCAAGATTGAACATACCTTGGTATACCTGGGTAACTTCCTCTTGTTGCTCGGCCACCTTGGTGATCTCCCTGACAGCGTAGGAAGTGACAGCAACTCCCGCACGGATATCAACCACCTGCTGGACGACCTGGACGACAGTGGTCTAAAGTCAAATTAGCGATGTTCCTCTAAGGGAAGATGCGGGATATATCAACCGACCTTCTGCACAGTGACCAACTTCTGCACTCTTAGTTCATCTTGTTCGGCGATAATCGCCTGGTTTCCAGCCTGAATCTGGACAACTTTCTTTTCCAGTTCGGCATCGGTCTGTTCGACATTGACAACATCTGTCTCGCTCTTGCTGACAGAGGTCGAAGCCTCAATAACCTCATCTGCGCCAGCGCCAACAGTTTGGCGTCTGTTCTTCCTGTGACTAGGTATGAAATTCAACTTGCGCACTGGATCGGTTAATCCTCGAGGAACCAGTGCGTCTCGGCCATGGAAGCTTGGAGCTATATTTCCGTTAGCATGAGCTCAAGACAACAAGCATAAGATGGCATTACCAGCTTGGGTTGCAGTAACGGCAACCAGGCCGACGAGAAGTTGATACAGTCTCAAGTATGCCATGGTTTCAATTCAATGACAGAGAAATATGCACGTCGTCAAGACGAAAATAAGATTATTAAACAAATGAGCGTAAGCACAGCGCGGTCACAGACGCGGCAAAGGAAAAGAAGGTATAAGATAGACCAGCACTGCTGACTATGGGGGTAAAAGAAAGTATGAGAAACCAAGGCAGGTCACTGGGTATCAAGACAATGAAAAAGAAGGGGAAGAAACCCCCATTGAGGCTCTCATGCGAGGTATATCATATAGCCACAGAACTGCCAAGCCGTCTGCGATACCACCGAGTCCTGGGCATGGGCTTTGATGAAGGACGAGAGCCACAAGAGTCTCGAGATTTGTTTAGCACCTTCGAAAAGGGCAATTTACTCTGTATGATCACCACTCGATGGCCTTGGCTCATGCCAGGAAAGGGTCTAAGCACTGTGCGGAGACATGTTCAAGGCGAGAACTATACCGCCAAGATCAACGCCGTCGATGAAAGGACCCCATCATAAGCCACCGGAAACGTGCGCCCTGACATGGAGGTAAGAGGTTTTATTGACTATATATACGCAGATAGGGCCAGGGTTACCTAACTGAACAGTGGACTAGGGACAATATTGCCTAACAAGGAACTCTACAGGATCCGATTGGAGTCAAGCTCAGAGCTGAAGTATGCTGAAACAGGAACGGTCAGATCCGACCTGCCTAAAAGGATACGAGCAGACACAACGAGCGTCATAAACGAGTGCATCGGATCCACTTGTATTCCAACATGGAATAGAGCATAATAGCTTGGGAATTGATGGCACTTTCTCCAGACGGCAGATGTCACACGTTCTCCATGGGGTGCACAGCGAGGAGGCGATGTATTGGGTAGATTAGTGGTCGAAAGGAGATCTTGCTTGGCTGAGAATACAGCCAACACCGAAAAGCGACCATTGAAAGATCATCATATAGCACCCTGTCGATCAGCTTTCCTGAGCAATGACCAAGCCTCAAGGAGTTCAAGCGATGACCACAGACACCAAGATGCGCGAACTAGAGTAGCAGACAGAGGGAGTCTTGGCGAGAGGTAGATATGGCACGTGACCGATACCCGGAATATCAACTTCCCGAAGACAGCTCTTCTCGCTAAGCGTCCAGATATGGACTAGCGCATATCCAAGCGAGCCCTCACCGCACCACGACAGATTCGGCTAGACCCGATGGGCGGATCCCACAACGGACAGGCAAAAGTTGGAGGGCTGATTCTCGACGACTTCCTCTCCTACTCCTCGTCGACAGTCAACGTACAGAGCGATACCGCCCGCTATCGCCCATCATGTGTATGTTCCCATCAGTCCTTGCTGCTCTTGATATTCCTCTCTGCTTTTCATTGATGAGATCTCGCAAATCGGGATGCGCATCAGGGAAGGAGGAGATGGATCGCCCTGTCGTGTGATATTGGACCGAGAAGAAAATGGAAAATAGCTGACCTGTGATTGTGTGAATCCTACAGCGCTCGTGTCCGGCGAGAAGACGAACTTCCAGTTCATTCTGCGTCTGCTTAACACCAACGTCGATGGCAAGCAGAAGATTATGTACGCCTTGACCCGTATCAAGGGTGTCGGCCGTCGTTACTCCAACCTGGTCTGCAAGAAGGCCGATGTCGACCTGACCAAGCGGTACGTCTTTTCCAGCATCGCCTACACGCCATCTATCATTTGGATGAGAGAGGAACGGAGAAGAGAGAAATTATAGTTTGCAGACAGTCATGCTGATAGTCCTGGTTTTACAGCGCCGGAGAGATCACCTCTGAGGAACTCGAGCGTATCGTCACCATCATCCAGAACCCGACCCAGTACAAGATCCCCACGTGGTTCCTGAACAGACAGCGCGACATCACCGATGGCAAGGATGGCCAGGTTCTCGCCAACGGTCTCGACAGCAAGCTCCGTGAGGACCTTGAGCGTCTGAAGAAGATCCGCTCCCACCGTGGTCTCCGTCACTACTGGGGTCTCCGTGTCCGCGGTCAGCACACCAAGACCACCGGTCGCAGAGGCCGTACCGTCGGTGTCTCCAAGAAGAAGGGCTAAACCTTTTCTTTTGTTCACTTTCTTCCTTGCTTGGTGGAGTGGGTTTGGCGATATCTGTATGTGGCATCCTGGTACCTACGTGGTGCAATCTGGACGGATTGCAAGGCACGAATAAATGGGAAGGGAAAAAATGAAAAATACCAATGAAACGCAATTGACCAACCAACAAATTCAAATCACCGGCCGGGTAACGATTCTCATGGGTCTATCTATCATGCATCTACTGCTTCCACTTGTCCTGCCCATGAAAAAGCTATAAAAAGCTCTACGTATGAAGGCGTCCTTTTCTAAGCCAAGGCCTATCATCTGCTCCTTATCAGGGCATCACTAGTAGACTGTAGAGATAAGAGTATACTCCGTATACGTTACTTTCATGGTAAACCTAAGCTACCTACACTGAAAGAGCTAAGCCAGGCTTGAACTCGCACGTTCGTATTCTCTGCACTATTCTAACGCCCATGTTGCGAAAACGAAGGGATCATATACGCATTCTAAGACTATTCTGAACCTTGTTCAATCATCCAAAAATATCAAAAAAGAACGTCAACACCTTGCAGGATTTAGTGGCTGGAACCAAACCATTCGCCTCCGAGCCAGCGGTTGAAGAACTCTAGACTGGACTCGGGCTGGTCCATGGGAACCATATGGCCACCACCGTACAGGCGCATAAAGGTGAAGTTACCGTGCGACTTGTACTGGCCGATCTTCTTACCCTTGTGCTTGTTGTCAACGATCTCAAGGTCCTTCATCGAAGCGGCAGAGAACTTCTCCTGGCCAGGCCACTCAAGAGCCTCAGTCCAGGCCTTGTTACCAAGCCAGTTGCAGATGAAGTCGGCGTCACCAGCGTAGACCAGGACAGGGATCTCCTCAAGAATACCAGGGACTACGCGGTGGTAGGGCTTCATCCAGTCACCGTGGAACAGGAAGTTGCGGTTGATGTCGAAGTTGCACGAATCATATCCGTCGACTTCGGCACCAAGAGCCTTCAAGACCTTGGGCTGGTTCAAGTAGTCACTGATGTAACCAAGACCCTTGTAGCAGAGGTTGCTGCTGTCCTCACACTTGCCACGAACATCATACACGTTCTGGCCGGTGCGCTGGTAAGGGCCCAGAAGAGCGTTGTTGCAGTAGATCGAGGCAGGAACACAAGTCCATGCACTCTCGCTGTTGTAGCAAGCCTCGATCATAGACTGGCAACGGGGGAGAGCATTGTCCATTGACTGGCAGGTGCTCTCGTCAACAACGGCAGGGTATCCACCCTCACCGCAAGCCATGGGGCGGTAGTACTCGTACTGGGTCAGGCCGTCGGTGAGACCGTTACCAATGAGGACAGACTTGAGGTTGATGTTACGCTTCTTGTGGGAGAGAATCTCCGAGGTGAAGACAGGGATGTAGTGGCCAGCGTAGGATTCTCCAGCAATGTGGAAGTCCTGCTTAGCATACTGGGGGAACTGCTTGAAAAAGAGGGTAAGGAGAGCATAGACGTCCTTTCCAGCCGCAACAGTGTCGCTCACAGCAGATCCACTGTAAGAGTAGCCGACATTGACTGGTTGATCAAGGAAGATGACGGACGCGTTGCTGTTCCAAGAGTAAGGGTTGTAGACGACCTTGAGGTTCTCATCGATCGAGCTAGGGCCCAGCTCCATGAAAAGACCGGTGAGAGAGGAGCAGCCGGGACCACCATTGAGCCAGAGGACAACGGGGTCATTCGCTGGGTCATTCCTGGACTCGAAGAACCCTGGTTTTTTCGTCAGTACTAGCACTTACAAACCGTTGGACCGGATGGCGAAGGACACTTACAGTAGAAGAGATGCTTGTCATTCTCATTGTCGTCCAGGTAACCGCTGAACTGCTTCACATCCGGGTCGACACCCAGCTCGCTGGGGTCGACCGTCTTGACCCTGAGGTCGTAAGCCTCAAGCTTTCCATCAACCTCGCGTTCCTTCTGGCCGTTGGATCCAGTGACCCAGACGCTCTGGACGTCGGATCCACGGACAATGTGGTCCCAGTGGGAGTCGGGGCGACGGGTGTGCTTCTTGGGCAGGGAGAGGAAAGGAGCGTGGTCCATGGAATCCGGGAAGATGTTGGCAACCTCATCCCACAGGGACTTGGCGTCATCCGTGAGCGACTTCAGCTGCTCCTGGATCTGGTGAAGCGGCTTGGCCAAGCTCTCTGCTCCCTTCTTGGGGAGCTGCAGGATCTGCTGCGCCGGAGGAACAGCAGCAGTTGCAGCTCCAACCAGGAGCGTAGCGGGAAGGACTCTCATGATGGAGTTTGCAGAAAGCTTGATGATGGTTCAAGATGACCAGTCTCGAGAACCTTGGGGTCTAGTTGCCTAGGCAGCTATGACGTTGCGGCCCGCGGAAACAAGGAATGCGAAAGAGAGAACGTGAACAGGTCCTGTCTCAGCAGAACAATGGCTTTCTGGAGATGAACCAGAGCAGCCAGACGTGATGCTGAAGAAAAGAGAGATGAGATGGATGGGAAGAGAGGAAGGTGAGAAGATGAGGAGGAGGTTGAGGACCCCAGGCGGACCCCAGGCCCAGCAGCGGTGTCGGCGTCACGGGCCGACCTGATACGGGTGGACTCGTGGAGTCACGATGTGCTGGTTATCGACTGGCTCGATTCCGGGGCAGCCAATAGGGCGCCACTGCTGCCAAGCATGACCTGCCACCGTCCAGGCACCTCTTCAGTTAGGGTGCTGACCTGCATCCGCATCCGTCGGTCTGTAATATTTAATATTACTGGTAAAGATGTACCTGTGGTATGAGACAGTGACCTTGCAGTACAGTGATAACCGATTGTGTTTATCTTTGTTCGTTGCTGCTCTATTGTGGAGAGCATGGTGGTATCTACCTGCTTGGCTTACGACAACTCTGACACTGCAGATCCTCCAAGGTCACGCGAGACATTGTCCGAGAGTCATATTGTGGAAACACTTCCAGAACTCCGACTCTTTTCCTTCTTCGAAGATAGTATTTCCCGTACGGGGTACATACTCTTCTCAACTCGGTTTTCACGAGACCCAGACTTGCAACTAGGATCCACGCCGCTCTACTAGCGTTCCCATTCTCCAGATTTATTCCCATGGCTGAAGAACAATATGTTTCACATACTCGTTTGAGAAGGACCAAATCACACTTTTAACCTTCGAGAAACCTGGGCGCTGTTTCAGCTGCAGAACCAGCTTGCGGTCTATGAAGGCCACCCGTTCTCGTGGAAGCACTCACCTCTAGTGAAGCTAACAATGATTGGCCTTGTGTGTATGATTGAGCGGCAGCAACTCACAGTTTAGTTAAAACCCTGAGATATAACAGAACCGTATCAGTTCCAAGTGATAACGAACGAAAAGAAGGTCCCTATCTGGTTGATTCCTGGTTCTCTCTTGTATATGCTTGACGATAGACACTATCACCAGTCCATCTGCACCTATCATTATGAAGTTGCAACTAACTCAGAATATGATCACCAGGACTATTTAATTTTACAGATCAAGTATTTCATCAAACTAACCCATCAAATTAGGTCTGGCTGTGAACGAGAAAACGCGATCCATGGATTCGAGTAGTGTCTAAGCAAGCTTTGGATGCTACCTAAGATGCCGCTGGGCATGGCAACAACTAAACCCTAATTTTGAGATATACACATTTCATCAATCCCTATATTCGTTTGAACCGAAAGTAAACGCTTGTAGATTACAGCTTATTGGATGTACCTTACGATATGTAGCCACGCAGAGTCAAGCATATTCCTGCTGAGTCATCATCATAAACGGACCGCAGCAGCGTCATATTCGGTGGAAATCATCCATCTCCGCTGACAAGAAGTTTTATCGTAACCTGTACTCTCGAACAGTCTTTTCAGAGGGCCCGATATACCCTTCATTAATAGAGAGCCATTCGCAAATTCTCTAGAACTTTTTCTGTCCATATTTTCATCTATACTCCGGATTCCTTTCTGTCTAGGCAGAATCCGCCGTCAAAATGCCTGTCGGCATCAAGACGCCGTCGAATCAGATCAAGTTCACAAACGTCTCTATTGTCCGGTTAAAAAAGGGTTAGTTTTCATCGCGCGGTAGCTGTATTGCAGATACCTCCTGCCGAAGCAGCACTACCATCTGTTGCGACTTTGCTTCGAATCTTCTTACCCCGCCAACCCCGCTAACGAACTTATCGCTCTCAGGCAAAAAGCGCTTTGAACTAGCATGCTACAAGAACAAGCTTCTAGAATACCGATCCGGTGCGGAAACCGATCTCGATAATGTCCTCCAGGTTCCCACGATCTTCCTCTCCGTCTCGAAGGCCCAGACAGCACCGTCCGCAGAGCTGACCAAGGCTTTCGGTTCCGGTGTCTCGAGAGATGAGATCATCCAGGAAATTCTGCGCAAGGGTGAAGTGCAAGTAGGAGAGCGCGAGCGGAAAGATATCTTGGAACGAGTTGAGAAGGAAGTGCTGGACATTGTAGCCGGACGGCTGGTCGACCCGGCCACGAAGCGCGTATACACGACCGGAATGATTAGCAAGGCTTTGGACCAGTTGAGTTCTGCGAGCGGACAGCTTCAAAAGGAGCAACAAAACGGTGATGCAGCAAAGGAAGTTGAAGGTGCTCCTCAGCAGCGAAAGCCGCTCTGGACCGGTGTTGTCACGAACAAGTCTGCAAAGAGTCAGGCGCTTGAGGCCATGAAGGCTCTGATCGCCTGGCAGCCGATTCCGGTGATGCGAGCGCGGATGCGCCTGCGTGTGACTTGTCCTGTGTCCATCCTCAAGCAATCCGTCAAAGCATCTTCGGCTGGAGCCAAACAAGAGCAAGAAGCCCCCCAGTCGAATTCCAAATCGAACAAAAAGGGCGGGAAGGGGTCAAAATCAAAAGCTGCGGCCCAGGAGGCAGAAGAGGCAGGAGGATCAGATGCAGAGAATGCGCCCAAGACGCCTGGCACTGTCAAAGACAAGATATTGAGTTACATCGAGTCAGTCGAGACGCAGGAGGTGATCGGTGGGGATGAGTGGGAGGTTGTCGGCTTCGCTGAGCCGGGTGCCTTCAAGGGACTAGGCGAATTCGTCAACAATGAGACACGCGGCAGAGGAAGAGTCGAAGTTATGGATATGGCGGTTACGCATGAGGACTAGATTTATGATGGTCGGTACATACATTTGACTGAATATACACTCCATGGTCTACGCATTTCTTAGATCATCGCATCTTGGATTTATTTGGTTTACATATTATGATAATCCAGTATGTGGGAAATATGATGAAAAAGTCTACCACGATCTGTCAGCTATAATCGTTGCTTTAGATGTGTTGGGTCATACTAGTGTACTATCTGCAAGCGCTCACCAGCCCAGTTATTTTATCGGGGTGAATTCTCAGCATCAGCCTTGGCGATAGCTTCTACGGCTGTAGCAGAACACAAGATATCATACTAGAGAGCATCATACCGGACCGATGAACAAGAGAACGCCTGTGGGCTCTGCCGGAACTTGATGAAAAACACACCCTAGATCAAGAATTGGCAGATCGACAGTTTAGATCTCTACAACCGGTGATTCTGACTCTATATCTATCAATAAGACCAGTAGCCTCATTCCACTTTCCCCTAAGACCAACGCAAGGTAGATAGCCTCATTATTGATTGACGATCTGGTATAGGAGTCGTTTACAGCAATCAGCCGTCATTGGAGACTGGTTTAGACACTGACAGCTCTATTCAGGAAAGGCTCTGGTAAACAAGAAGATAATAACAACAATAAATCTTGAACGTCAATGAGAGTTCTATTCTCCCCTCATGAGCATAGCCTTCCGCAATGAGACTCGACAAAGACGATTGGAGGAGAAGGCCTACATATATCAACCCCTCACACCATCATCACCATCACCACCATCACCACCATCACCATAAATCATCCTCTACAACCCATGCATAGTCACTCTACCATAGAGCACCACAGACACAGCACAGCATCGCATCGGAGAACCCCCATGCCAAAATAGAAAGTCAAGAACAACCACCACACAGAAAATTCGCCACCCATTCCACACAACACACACCAACCAATCACACATAGCAGCACCACTACAGCAAACCAACAAACTCTGTTCTAGAAGAAAAGGGCAACCCAGAAAAAGTCAAAATTCTCGATACTACTACTATCTGCATGCCATAACCATCCCGTCCCATCCCATCCATTTATCCATCCACTGAAATCACCCCGCTGTGCTCATAAGCTTTTTGTCTTATCGGCATCGGCCATTTATCGCCGCACGTGGGGGACGCATTCACCATTGTTTATTTCTGTCTTTTTTTCGGGATTATTCGCAGGCGGCAGGCGGAAGAGAGGATTTAAAGTTTGAGAGGATGTGATTTGGTCTGTTTTGATTTTCGGTTTAAAGTTAGGCGATATCGCTGCGGGCGCATGGAGATAGAGAGATATACGCAACTCTATAGAGTCCGCATGATAAGAGATAGATAAGTCATCGTACTGACTCCCAAGAGAAGCCCTATCGGTCCTGGGTGTGATACGATAGTCCGACGATGAGTTTTGAATTACTAGATTCGGTAGAAAGTTCCGCTCTCTCCCGACGGCTCTTTGACGAGTAAAGGGGGCAAAATATCGTCTCGCCGCCGCCATGTCGGCTAATTACGCTGGATATTGGTTGAATGTTTATCAATGATTTTCATTGATCACCTGCCAGATCTAACGCTATCATACAGGATAGGTCTGCGGTCAAGGTAAGTGCGAACAAACGCGAAAGGGAAATCTCTATGTACATGTAGTAGAAACAGTAGAAAAAAAGATGTCCGCTCAGCGATAACAAGAGTAATAATAACACTCACTGGAGGAACTGACGGCAAGATGCGATTAAAAAGCAATATTTGTCCAAGGAATGACGACGGCGAAGAGTAACGTGGCAGAGATGGAGAGAAATGGAAATTTCTGCGCAGTGTTTACTCTCCAGTCGAGACCGCGTAGGAGTTCGACCTGCTTTTCGGTCGTCCGTAGCATGGCCCGACGTGACAAACAAACGCCCACCCAAACCCAGCTTGGAGATCTCAGTCGACCGTCATGGATGAAGACCATGACAGGTGATGAAAGAAGAACGCCGTTTGCGCCAATGCGAGATGGTCGATGGCATGAGTGCCAACAGAAATGTTCCATCTATCCGTCCCAGTCGTCGGAATCATAAGGATGGTCAAGGAACGTGTCCATACAGATAAAAAAGTGTGCGGCCCCCTGACCTGGCAAGAGGTCCTCCGCACAGAAGAAACATAGTCGATTAGGAGACGATGTTAAGGAATGTCGTCGATGTGGTCTTCAAAACCACGAGTTAGGCTCACGCGCGAATCTGAGTAGCGCTCAACGCTTGTGCGAGATAGTCAGGCGAGAAGGGAACGTGTTTGTCCAGCGACGACCGAGTTTGCGTCGGCGCTCTCTGTGGCAGAGTTTTGATTTGAGCAATGGAACACCGTCTCGGAACGATGGATCCCTGATCAACCGGCAGGGTGACTATAGAAGAGGTCCAGCTGTCACTGTTGACAGCGGTAGAGGCTTGGGAGCCGGCTTTGGTACGGCGGTCTGATGCATTTTCCTGGTGGTATACGGTAGGGGAGTCTACAACAGCGGTCAGAACAGATGACTACAAATGATGACTGGTGGAGGACAGAACGTACCATCTCGCAGGTCGGCCACGACGCCCTCGTCGACGTTTGGCGATGGTGCTGTGGAGGGCTCTTCATCATCACAAGGGGCGACAGGTTCGTCAATACTGGCACACGGTGACAATTCTAGATCGAGTGACCTTCGACGTTCCACCATTGCACCCTCAAAAGTCCATTCCCGCAATCTCCTCTGGTGTTCGGGGTCGACGGGGCCACGATACTTGGAGCGGGGGACCTCGCTCCGCTTGTAGTATTCGACCTTGGGCTTGCCATCGTCCTTAGGGGGAAAGCCAGGAGAGACCCGGCGGATGGCCCTCCGCACCTTTTCTCGAAGCGTCATTATCGGGTCAATTGGAGCGTCTACGGAGATAGGGTTCTGGCGTCACGATCGCAGTCACAGTCGACTCCCTGAAAGGGCCCGGACGAGGGGGGTGTGCAAGCACGAGCGGTGGTGGACGACGATCTGCAGAGACACTGGTCTCATTGCTGAGCAGAGGGGAGAGTTGTATAGAGGGGAGATGGAAGGAATGTGGTGGAGGAGAAGGAGAGATCGAAACGAGGAAGCGAAACAGCGAGACCCAAGGAGGGACGAGATAGCCAGTTACTCCAGTCCAGTCCAGTCCAATCCAGTCCCACGAGTCACTAATAATCCGACTACACAACTAGGTCTGTGGGTGGGCTCACACCGAGACAAATCCGGCGAAGCCGTGGAGACGGACGCGAGCCGAGCTGGCCGGACGCGGCGGTTGGCCTCTCCCCAGAATCAAGATCTCGTTAGCAGCTGGATAGTGCCAGTCTGTGCGTCCAGAGGATCGATTAGGACCAGTCTGGCCTGGCTTGCAACGGTCTCGACATGTCAATGGCAGGATGGTGAACTCGTGAATTGCTCTACGGAGTACAGTACAGTACAGTTCCACGCCGTGACGCATGGGGGTTCGGGCTGACATTCTCAAGGTTTCAGCAGAAAATGGCGCATCCGGTGAGGCTGCAGCGAAGGATTCCAGAAGCTCATTGTCCAGGGCCGATTATTCGTCCCTCTCTGCGTGCCCGGGGAGGACGACAGGATCGTCAGGATTTTCCCAGGGTCTGGCTGCGTAGTCCAAGGGGGCACCATGGATCCTTGATGTCAATGTCTTGGCTGTCTGGGGTGAGCATCCCAACTCAATCGATTGATCGATCCTCATCGAGATATGGTAGTCTAGTTATTCCCTAGATGGTATCTCGTGCTGTCCGTTGTAACCGTACGAACCGACGTAGCCGGGAGTGCCTTTGCCCTCGCCCATACCATAGTCTCTGACCAGCGAGATATGACGTTGGTCTGGGGCGCCACCAGCAGCGAGCGCAACCAGCGTGCTTTCCCTCCCACGTTATTCGCCCCGGCCTCGTGCGCCCCCGCTACGCTGAGCCCCCACTCGGCATTCTGCTTCCGAGTAGATCCCGATGACGCCTCATAGAGCACAACGAGAATTCGTATCTTCAACAATTGGCCGGCTGGCCCAATGGCAAGGCGCTTGACTACGAATCAAGAGATTGCAGGTTCGATCCCTGCGTCGGTCATCACGTGACTTTTCTCTTTTTTTGGTCGTTGAAGGTGTTAATATAGAGATTTTTATGGATTATACGCGATTAGGGTTTTAGGGTTTCTTCTTTTTGTTGGACGGATTACTCTGCTTATGGTATACTCCCAGGAGCTGCTTCCATTTTGCTTAGGCTAAGAATAGCCCACATCAGCCATCTCTTTATCTCTTGCTCTTTCTACAAGCCTCAGATCGCGTCGATCGTCGGCGGCAACCCGAAAAAGATTGCCGCGCCATGCGTGTTTCGCAGCCCTCCGAGTCCGAAGTACCCTTATCTATTCATCTCTACGAGTGGAAGGGTGGGACGTATGGGAGATGAAGCAACTGTGCTTAGAATGCCGAACTAAGAGCCTTTTGGATACTTATGGTCCCATCTTGCACAAGCAAGACTTGGGGCTTTCAAGGGAACTATCTATTGATCCCCTTCTGAGATATTATTGGTCACAGGAATCCCGAATGACGTGGTCCAGTGATAACTGACGGAGCTGATTGGCCATGAGAAGTACCAGTTTAACGGAAAGACTATATAAGAGAAATATAGACTTGTCCATCTTAGTATCTTACTTCCAGCCCTTCTTTCTCTTCATTATTGCTAACTTTTTATACAAAGTGTGTACTTTTAGGTTCTGTACAGTTGATGATGTAGACGATGCATTCTAGCGCCTATACCTTGTACAGGTGGAAAATAAATATCTGCTTGTCAAATACGGAATTGTATGAGATGAATAAGAAATTGTTGATTGTAACCGAAGGTTAGCGTATTGGGCTTTATCGAAACAAAAAGCCCCACCAACACTTTATCCAGCATCACCTCTCCTGCCATCCTTCATGTTATATCACACGCTCGCAGCTAAACCCTGCAGACGGGATATGTTTGGTAAGTCTCTATTCGCATATTTACAACAAGAGTTTGCGAGATACTAACCGGTTATTGAGGCTGGTTGCTTCAGTTAAAACACCTTTGCAAATGTCACCTCTTCGAATGGTGCAAGATTTCGCCTTTGCGATGAATACAGACATCAGAAAATACAGTGATACCAATCTGGGCGACAATAGGCAGCTTTCTTATGCCTCCCCATATAATTTTCTCGTGCAGAACAGGCTCATTTCGCAAAGTGTCCTCGAGTGTTACGTAGAGGGGGTCTTTCCATGATGGATCTTATTGATTTTCTGTTTCGAAAAAAAAAAAAAACACACTCGCGACTGATGCTATATGAATGGCGCTGAAATCGTTCTTTTCCAATGATCTCCCTCTCCACTCTGCAAGCCTCAAGATAAGCGAGAAGTCTCGCAGCCGAACCGGTAGCCAAAGAAGCTGGTTCTGCACAGATGACTGCATTAGATATATGCAATTGGTCTCTCCAGATCTGCAGTATGAAGCCCTCTGATCCATAATGGGAGCAATGGGGAACAAGGGGAGCATTGGTGGTGCATACACTCTTCTCAGCACCACCTTGATGGCCGGGTTCGAGATATATTGAATATCTACTTCAGCGCTGGGGATGCGAGTCCATCCGTATGATATGAATCGAGAGGTAATCTCTCATGAGGAGGGGAGTCACGCTTCCAGGGGAATACTCGGACAGTGAAGCTCCGGTGAGTGTTTCTAACGGACACTTATGTCATTGTTCTGATAAAGGCAGGAGTGAGGACGAAGAGGTCACAGTCTACAAGTACCTGGTCTGCCCCTCCATCCAGATTTCTCTCATCTTTCATCTTCCCTCGCTCATCTTCCATCGTCTCTATCGTCTCTCGCTTGTCTTTCATCTCTCTCGCTCGTCTTTCATCTCTCTCGCTCGTCTTTCATCTCTCTCGCTCATCTTTCATCTCTCTCGCTCATCTTTCATCTCTCTTACTCATCTGGGCAAGCGGCCCGATCATCACTCGTTTCCACGCTCTGCGTACTACCAAGCAAGATTCTCAGTCCGGGTCTCATCCTCAGACATCTGCAGACGTTTCCGTGTCAAACCTCTCCCTGACTGTTTCCAAATTTTCTTTCATACCCTTCTACCTCAATTCCTTTATCACCCACTCTTCTATTCGCTCTGTCACTTCTGCTGTGGCACAGCTGAGGTGCATATTTAACTGTAAGTCTGGCGCTCACTTGGTTGCATCAAACAGTCTAAAATGAATAGTCGGTGATCTTGTCAGATTCCATGCACTGCGGCTCTGTCGTGGGTTTAGGCAGACTGCCTCTAGTTTAACCTGTCTGGCCCGGCGACTTATATACCTGTCCACGCTTTCAGACTCTTCCTGCTTCTCCCCTCTTCTACTCATTCTATCACTTCTCTTGTGGCACTTCTGAGCTGCATATCTCATCGTGAGCTTCCCACTCACCTAGTCGGTTGAAGTTAGACGGACTAACATGAACACTCAGTAATCTCGTCAGATTCCATGCACTACGCCTGCATCCTAGGCTAGGACAGACTGCCTCTAGTTTACCCTGTCTGGCCCGACAGCTTATACGCTCGCTTCGTTACAATCTACAGCAGCCATGGAGGAAGATTTTAATTCATCAGATCTCGAATTTGAGGCTCCCGCGGAAAAGTTTCCGCGAGCAGGTTTCGCCAGTATTCAGAAAATGCAAGAGAACAAGTTCGAGGACCGGGCTCGTACCAAAATGGAGCTCAAGACCCTGACCGATCAGAGAGGCGCTCCAGGCACCCAATACAGTCGCAACCTGGTCATGAAGCGATTCGACGCGTTCCGGGAGACCTCCGAAAACCCCCCCGACGGTCCCCCCACTGGCGACGAGGTGATCCGGTTTGTCGACACATTGGTACATAACGTCCGATCCACATATGGCGACAGACACGCCATATCGAAATACACTGTTAGAAACTGGCTCTACTCGCTTTCAGAAGGCATGTCTTTTCGATACCAAGATTATAAGATGACACGCCGCGACCGCATAAGACTTGACGAATGTATTGCTTCCCTCGTAAAGGAGGGTAAACTTATTAAAGGGAAGCAAAGGAAGCCAGTCTTTGTGGGGGTTGTCCTGCTTCAACAAATGGCAAGGTCCTGGATCGAAGATGGACTCGAGAATGGCTGCCGGTCGTGGGACATACGTATATCTCGTCTCCTCAGCGTTGTTCTGATGCAAGCATGTTGTTGCCGTGCTGGCGAGATTGTGCAAAGTGTGGGTTATACAGGCAAGACGTGCTTACTGTATGAGCATATCGAAATGGTAGTGACGGGAAAGCCATACCTCGAGAGCACCATAATGAGGGTCTCCCTTTATTACACCAAGGGTGAAAAGGACGCCCCTTATGAGGCTCTGGAACATATTGTCAAGCCATATGGAGAATCAGATCTATTTGTGATCGATGCCGTGAAACTCTTGTTGATCCATTCTCTTCGGCAAGGGGCATGTGCTTCCCACAAAGATCGAAACACACCACTTACTACATTGGACGAGGTTCTGCGGCAGGCCTATTCACGACGTGACAAAAAGGTCATTTGGCGGACCCCCCAGCGTCCCGTCATATGTGCCATCGACAAGATCAAGCGGAGATTTCTCACTGTCGATACTCCAGCAAATGTCGCACAGGTATCCAATACTGTAAGAGATATGGGACTTATAGCTGGTGTATGCCAACATCTGACATCTCATGCTATCCGATACGGTTCTGCTCGAGATCTTGCACATGTGCCAGCAGATAGTCTTCCTAGTACGTCTACTGAGTTTGTTGCGAGGGCTTTGGGACATAGTACTAGGTCCATGAACACCGGGGTAACGCAGATGTATATGGGAGGACTCGGTGTCGATACAAACATTGCTAGAGCTGCCCACCCCTACCAGGATCCCCTTGGTCCAGTTATTGCCAATGAGTCTATGAAGAAAAGAAAAAGGGCCCATGATTCCTCAGAACTGACTAAATGGTGTGAAGAACGTGGTCTTGATCCTTTATTGAAGAGCAACCGTCGTAAGGCGGGTCGTTCCATGTCCAAGTCGAAATCGGACGTACAGAGAGAGAACGCGGTAATGGATCCTATGACTGATCGAGACACACTCGTCCCATCGGGGACTAACTCCAGTGTAACCCACGATGGAGACGAGGCATTTAGTGGCAACATTGATGTCCCGAATGTCAAACGCAAAGAAATGGCAACATCCAATCCAGATCCGGCCCTGTTGTTGGACACTCAGCTTCAGACTGGGAATATTCCTGGCGATGATCAAGTGGTAGAAGTACAAACTGACAATTTCGACTTGAATATGGCAATGATGAGTCAATTCGAAGACCTGATTGGCTGCGAGGCAGGCAGTTCTGAACAGGTCTTAGACGATGATCAGGAGTTGCATTTGCTAATGGGGACTTCCTCTAGCATAACCCCCGACAATGGGTCAATGCACATGACCGGCGCAGATGAATTGGATACAACAAATATGATGATGCACATGGAGCCCGAGGCGCAACAGACCTGGACGCAGATGTCCGGTGAAGAATTCATCCGCTTCTTCTCAAAAATCAACACCGTCCGCTCTCCAGAAGTAGCTCGTCGGGTGGCCCGAGATCCACAGGCTATATATAACGATGTTGCTATCGGCAATAGCCGAGACCCTCCAACAATTTACGAATTTCGATGTAAAACGAAGTTCGTCAACGGCTCCGTCTGCGATTATACGTCTACCTTGAGAGTAAAATTCGACTACCATTCGTCTCAATGTGACCCTATGAAACCACCTACGGTATCGCCGCCACCTGCATTTGTCTGTCCTGATTGCGGAAAAGCCTACGCCAATGAGAAGAGTCTCCGAACCCACGTCAAACAACATACACACAGTGGACGAGCATGAGAACATGGGTGCAACGGAGGGGCACCATTTCCGAGTTACCAGAGCTATATTCAGCACAAAACAAGGAGACATAACGATGGCTGGGTGCCTTCGAGGTGTCCAGTTGTGGGTTGTACATCAAAAAACATATTCAAAGCACCGTACGCTCTCAGAGACCATCTGCGATTAATCCATCATTTCGATAAAGCTAAGGTCCTGGAATACGTTCCGCGTAAGGATCAATACAAAAAAAAAAAAAGAAAAAAAAAAGAGTCCAGGGCAGCCGCTTCTTCTGTCTAAGAGTCGAGAGGATGGCAGAATGGGACCTCCAGTTGACCCCGTTCTGCCATACTTCGTACTTCATTATTGTCGGCTGGGGAGGGATCCTCCATAAGCATGTTGTTGCCGTGCTGGCGACATTGTGCAAAGCGTGCTTACTGTACGAGCATATCTAAGTGGTAGTGAAGGGAAAACCATACGTCGAGAGCAACGACCTTATACGAAATCTAGATTTAGAACGGCTTATTGCGGAGCTATATAACTAATGTTGATGGAGGGCTATGTATGCATTTATGGAGGATCTTGCAAGAGATAACAGGACGGGGTGTCCAGTCTATCCGGACAATATGTCTGAAATACCTTTGTATACTATACTTAGCTCCCTATGTGCAGTATGCTTCTATAGTATGCAATAGAGTATAGTTATGTAAACCCGTTGGACTGAGAAGGAGATCGTAGCTACCTCCATTAACCGGAAGTAAGGTGTTCCATCGCATTTCTACATGGAATACCCCAAGACCAGAAAGGTGCCGGTGGTAAATGCACTGAGCAAACGCCATATGCTAATTGTAACAGGCATTGACGATCAAATATGATTGCGTCAAGTCAATGATCTCAGGTTTATACGGGTTAATGGTTATATATTAGTTCTAGTGAACCTTTCGGGTACAGACTTCACTTCACCGCCCGAATTACGCCCATATAGTGACGCTGTACGTGCAGCAAATCGTGATCTGAACCCCGAGTCTCGCATGCTTCTCCCTGGCATCATGTGGCAGGTTCACCCGTCGCTTTCGGCCTCCAGAACCCTCAGAAGGCTTCCAAGATACCATTTGTTGATTTCTGTTTGAAGGGTGATGAGCAAGTGTTACAGAATTAGATTAAGCTTCGCCTATGCATTACTTTAGTATTTAGCTACAGGGCAACGGATCAGCTTTCCCCCCATCTATCTCACGAGGATCTATCCTCTCGTAACAGGAAGCGAAAATGATATGGCGTCAATATTGGATCTGAAAGTCACTTTCCAGTAGGCGATGTCGCCAGTGAGTTTCTAATGCCCAGAGGCATCGAAAAAGTTAGCTTATGGATTTTTTCCCTCCCTTATAGCTCTTCTTTTTACTTCGTCCATACTGCTGACTGCTTTTTTATTTCTTTTGTTGGACAGACCACCCTCTTGTGGTATGCTATCTCTCTTTTTTGACCCAGCCCTCCAGTAATTGTGAATACTGCGGTCCTCGCGACCACGGATCACAGCCTGCTGTATTTCTGCCTGCTGAAACCTACTCATTACTAGAATATGCGCCAGTTGGCACGCAGCCTTGGGCAGACGATATCATCCATGGATAGCTGGATAGAACTGTTAGGTCATGACTTATCATAGAAGACGACAAGGTGACTAGGATCCCCTCTTTTTAACAATCTCCAGCCACTCGAGACTAAAGAAATGATGATAATCAACACCACATGCTACCAAGATGGCCTCAG
Organism: Paecilomyces sp. PK2413; assembly: GCA_023624055.1. Lineage (NCBI taxonomy): Eukaryota > Fungi > Ascomycota > Eurotiomycetes > Eurotiales > Thermoascaceae > Paecilomyces > Paecilomyces sp. PK2413. The sequence continues at coordinate 87,056 of JAMADQ010000007.1, forward strand.
GGATCGCTTATCATCTGACGCTGCCGTCCAGTGAGATGCTCGATGGGCTCCCGTTGTTGGGTACGCCTAAGCGGATCAAGCTCGCACCTTTTGATATTCCGGGCACGGACGAGACGAATCCGAATCCTCTTCTGGCAGGATTCCTGGGATCTTTGCCCCTGGATATCGTGTACGAAGTTCTGATGGACCTGGATTATGGCAGTACAAGCAGGATGCGTCTCCTAAACTCGTGTTATCGGAGGCTCGTGGACTCATTTCCGGCATACGGCGTCCTGAAGAACCATGCGCGCCAAAGCCTACGTATCATGCGCAGAACCAAGATAGATTCGCAATGGTCTGTAGGGCAAATATTCACGGAGATGTGCTCCCCGCGTTGCCGGACGTGCACAGATTTCGGCCCCTTTCTTTTCCTCCCTACATGTTCCCGCTGTTGCTACAGCTGTCTTCGAAGCCGCGATGAATATGCAGTGGCATATCTGTCGAGCCTTAAGGCGATCTTCGCTCTCCCAGATGTTGCAGTTGAGCGCCTCGTCGCTCTTGAGAATGTACCGTCTTATAGCCCCATGAACAGCATTCGGTGGAGGATCCGTCTCTGTCCTCGTCTCCACCTTGCGAGCGTCAGACACGCCTACGAAATCAGCATGGACATCTATGGTGACGAATGCCGATTGGGCCAGGCTGTGAAACGCTGCAATAAAGAGTGGCGTAGGGTATGGGACGAGCACTTGAAGCAGGGAGCCTGCTATACAGCAGATGGCCGTTTGGTTACGGATGTGTTTGAGTCTTCAGTCAGGGACCGTTTATCTCTAGGACCCGAAATGCAAGACCACAATTTTTGCTATACTGTAGATGGCCATCTCATTGAGCGAACGCCTTGGCTCAAAGAGATCGAGTCTATGAAGCACGTTATCTTGGATCGACATAAGCCCCAGGACGCCTATGCCGCCTATCCACTTATCTCGACTTCACTTCCTTTCTGGGACGTACGCACACAAACAGCAGAGCCGGGCATGTATTGTAGCGCCTGTGGTTATCTTTGGAGAGTTAGTCAGGATCTTGTTCCCAAGGATATACGCCTATTTCAACGTGCCTACCTGTCCACTGAGATTCAGACACACTTTGCACAATGTCAAGCTACGAAGGAAGGATTCCGGCAACGCCATTGGCCACAAAAGTACAAGCCTTACTGTTCAACGACATATCAGCGTCGGAGTGAAGACTTCTTAATCACAGAAGAAGGTGAGATGGCTGAAATACGACCTCCAACGATGGCTAGGAAGCGGAAACGAAGGGTCTTCAGGGCATGAAGCGGAAACTGATTCGAATTCAAAATGATGACGTTTTCCAGACAATTTTCAAACAATTCTGGTGCCTATATACCTGCTATACTTGCTCAGCGCCTTGACTCCGTTGTGTCCTTAGTCCCACCCAGCATTTTCTATGTTGCATGTCGTTCTTTCCATCTCTATCTCGAACCAAGCCTTGCGCCACGATGAGATGCAGAACCGTAAAATACGCCAAAGTACTCCGCCCCAAAGAGAAGCCGACCAAAAAGCCCAAAAAGAGGAAAATGGCGGAACGAATGACCCGCCAGTGGGTTATGCAATAGAGGGTATAAGTCGTGGATGAAGTCGACGAATACAGAACAAATTCAATAAACCAGAGCAAGAAGTTCATGCATGACGAGAGATCAGTCGCTCTGATTTTCCTGGGGTGGAATCCCAAAGAACGCAATTCTTTCGATCTCTGTGCGGAGTTAGTATGTGATTACTCCCGATCGCTAAATAGCCTTATAGACGAATAAAAGAAATTAGATTCGTTATACCTTTGATCTGTTCTATCTGACGAATCGTATGGCGATGGAGCCTGTCCCAGCAGTTTTGATAATTTGCGAGGTTAAGGTCCTCATCTGCGTACACACTTGTGCGCTCGCTTTCATTGGAGAGCTTCGGCTCTCGGGGCGATGAAGTGTCTGACATCTTGGCAGGCTGTTTCGACGAGGGCGGTCTCTCACTCGAGTTTGATCTCTCTTGCTGTCTTTGCATATGAACTTTTGGCGTCTGCGTTGAAGTTGGTTTAAGGTTGATGCGATAAGCAGGACGGTGGTGGCCAAGGAAGAAGCGTGACTTGGGATCTCCAATGATGTATTTACTATGGATTTAGTGACAGCGAAGATGTGGTCGCCTCATTGGCAGAAATTCCGAGGGACAATCATTTGATAATGGCTCAGGCGGCAGTCAGGCTCTGTGAACAACAGAGAAAAAGGGAGAACAAAGCGGGTTCAGCCAGCCATAGATAAAATAACCCATTAATTTTCAAGGCTGACCCAACAGCAGCTTCACATATAGATTCGACGCCGTAATCACAGCGCTGTGGACCAACACTGTTTGTGACTGACGAGAGTTGGGCGATAGATCCTTTTCCCAGAACGCGCACGTTCCGCTCCTGTAACCCTCCTTAAGTCTCTTGCCTAACTTAGCGGCGTTGGCTCAGGTTATTTCCACTCAGCAGGTTCGAGTTTGCGAACTACGACCGTTGAGAATGCCAGCCAAGATCGTTAGCGGGGGAGAGTCCCCGTACAAACTACAAAAAGTCCAGCGGATTCTTTATCCCACGCAATCGCGATCGCGACCACTCGTCCGAGATTAAGTGCCGGGGGACCTCCGCATCCTCGTCCGGACTGGGATGATGGCCGGTGCTAGTTATTAGTTATTAAAGATGGAGTCAAGCCGCAGTGAGGCAGCTGGCGAGAGGCATTCCTAGCCACAGGTGCAGCTGGGCAGGTTCCACTATGTACATCACCAACCCTGACGGCTGGGTTCATTGAAGGCGTGCTATCTCCATCTCCTATTCCAGTGATCAGTCTGTCTATTGTCTCCGCCGAGTAAGGCTACCAGGTAAGGCGCTCTAGGGCAGTTTGTTGTTTGTTCGCTGGTCAAGAAGCGACTAGAGAACGCAGCGGACCACTCGCTGGATCGGACTGGGAGTTACTTTCTTTTCTTAGTCTTATCCTGACAGATCCAAATCCAACCGTTGTTAGACCCACGATCTTCCCGTATCATGAGGAGCCACAATTATGGTGCCAGCAAGCACAGCAACAGCAGGATGTAGATGCGGAAGAGACTTCCGTCCAACAGATTCTGCAAGTTTTCTGTTTCGCCATGTGGGCGCGATTTGATACATCTTTGGAACAAAGAAACTCGAGGCTCGCGTGGGCCCTTACTTAACCTTTAGGTTCCCGAAACCTTGAAGATAAAGAGTTCATTCTCTTTGTTCTTCCTCCCTGAAACGTTCCCTCCTTTCTTCGATCCCTGGTGCTGTCGATGCTACAAGGTTGTTGCCGCACCGCACCAACAAAGGCCCCCGTTCTCTACTTCATTTCCATGTTTGTTAGGTCTCCACGATGGCGGGGTCTGAAGGAGCATCGTCTTCCGAAGCGCATATTCCACCAGATCCCGACGCAGGACAAAAGATGACGACGATCTTGTCTTCCGGGGACTAAAACTTCCAGAGACCCTGCATCACGATCAATGGCCTGGACGAAGTTGTGATACTCGTTGGGTATCATTCTCTACGCAGTGTCATGCTCTCTGACCGACTACTGGAATCGATGTGATCTAGCCACATACACTTGCCATAGATCAATTTCTCCGATCCACGAGACTGCGGGAAGGATGCTAGTCTGCTCTCCGCTGGTGTAGTGTGGTCCTATGGATATCCTGGACAATACGGGGTGCATTGCGCAACATGCAATGGCATTATTGCTTACTGCCAATGCTACCGGTAAGCAAGGATCACGCAACTACGAGAGACGGGTCTGTATCTACCTGCTTCCCCGGATGCAAGTCTAATAGCACCCCTAATGACTAGTCGTGGATCATACACCACCTGCAGACTGACAGCCAGCTACGAGACGCAGTGTGGACATATCTGGCTGCTGTTAGTATCAGATGCGACTACTCCGTACGATCATCTCCAAGCGATCCGAACACCATGAAGGATCAAGTTTCTCTTTGCAATCACCGGGAACTCGACTCTCGGTTAATAGCAGCTCACCAGAGAACCGGATCACGTTCTAGATCGCCTCCTAATAACCGAAGCATAGACTTGCGGCCGTGAGTTATACTGATTTCAGTCGTCATCCACAAATAATAAATAAACACGGAGAATACAAACGTGTGGGACTGGAAGGAAAACGAAGGGCTTCGCTTCGGTCCGTGCCATCACTCTCCTGATGGAGATATTACTAGCCCACTAGCATACTAGTTACCCTCGCCGGCTCTTCCCCGTGCGGAAGGGAAGATCGGCGTTTCACTTGCTACCCTCAGACTGCCCTACATGCAGAATGATATGTAGCTCCTCGAAAGAGGAAGCTGGAATGACCTTCACTCTCGGTGAAGGGCCCTAGTGGTGAGTTATGATGCTCTGCAGAGGTGGAAACTTCTGCCAATTCTTTAGCCTTGAAGTACTGACCGTATCTTTCGAAACTGTGGCAAGGCGTTCATTGCAAAGCGCTTAGAAGCGGATGGTTGTGAATCGGCAGCATCTCCAGTCACGAAACGCGGACTAGAAAGATAAGCTATCAGCTTCCGTGAGAGCCTACTCCTGTCCTGGCGCTTGAAGCCTCGGACTGGCAGCATTCTATACATTTAATATCCATCAAGATATAATTGCTTCCGCTGCCAGTATTGGATACAGCGGTCGGGCCCTACCCCTTCATTTCACATAGCGAACGCTTACCGCATCCAGAGAAAACGGTGTTGATCAGGATTTCCAGATGAAAACTTTAAGTGAGTGGCCTAATTTGATACTGTGCCCTCGTCGTTTTGTGTATTGGACTGCAACTTTCCCACAGTCAACGCGCGCGATAACCTTCGCTTCGTATAGCTGAACACCAATGGATGCCAGGGTAATAATTCCAAATGTACTGCAACCTTGGAATCTGCAGAGAAATAAATGGCTCAGTGATGATGCCCGATACTAGGCAACTACCGTCCTTGCCTTCTCTCGCGCAGGTAATACTTTCAGGTGGAAGATACCGTTGCAGGCCACATCCATAATCATTAGCTGCACATATCCCGATTTGGCAAGCACTAAAGCTCTCGAGTCCGTTATTCCACGATGTCTGCTACGGTATGTGAACGCTATGGTTTGGTAGTGCGAAAACATGCCTGTCATGGGCCATCCCGGCTTTCGATTCCGCCCTTAGCTTCCAGAGTCGATCGGACTAGGGGTAGAAGCCCTGCATCTGACCTGGGCTCCCGATTCGCTTGGTTCGAGATGCGTCCTCGAAGGTGCAGATCAGGACCTTGGTGCCTCGAGACCGTTTACCGTCGGCAAACAGACCGAGGGGAGTGCTTGGAAATAGCCTCGCTTATCTAAAAGTGTTCATCGGGCGTATTACTCCGTGGCTACTGCTATCTTTGGACAGGGGACGGGACCCGATCCGGTCCGATATGGTGTGATGTGATATAACCTAGATCCGACGGCTTCGAGAGTGTTTGTTTATGAAGTGGCTATCATCGATCACATAAATTATGCATAGTACTCCGTAGACGTAGAAAGATAACAAGATGCATAAACATCGTACGTTCGATAGATAACCAGTGTCATTTCAAATAGTATTTACGAAGTAGTAACACGATGCGATGTAGCTAACTATCAATATTGGAAACCACTACTTTCCCCAGAACTGCCTATCATTATATTTTCCAGGAAGATGTATCTCAACCGCGGAGTACATAATCCCATATGCTTCCCACGAACATAGCAATACATCAGTCTCGTAACCGTCTCATTCGAGAACCACGCTAGGTCACGTGATACGGTATACTACGGAGAGACGATTGAATTCCGCTCACACAATACAATATCTGTCATTAATCAAAATCATATAATCAAGCCAGGAGTAACACAGGTGAAGAGTGAACAATTACCTGTCTCAACGCCAAGTAAGATAGATACATAGTATCATTCTAGGGCTTCTTCTCCAAAATTCTGCACATTAGTTTACTAAGCTAGTTCAACTTGCGAGTCGAAAAGTGGGGTCTTTGGGGGAAACCAACCAATGAGAGGTGCGGCGGCCCTTGCAGAAGCGGCAGAGGCCACCGTGTTAGTTACAGGATAGCTTACTTGCTTTTCTTTTTTTCTTTTTCTTTTTTCGTTTCTTTTGTGCATAAAGTAATGATAATAATGTAGCTAATATCAGGAAGAATTACTTTGAAAGCACAATAATAGTCAAACAGGATACGATGGCCCCTTTAGCTGAAATGCCTTGGGAGATGGGGAGGTAATTCAGTTCTTTACTAGTACACTCAACGGTTTATTAACTATTGCTACCTGACGTTCTATCTTCAGTCTATAGGAATAGTAATACTCTACGGAGTACTCCGTACACGTACCATAGAGAGTACCATAGAATCGAGGTGACAGCCTCCATTCCTGGATCGCCACCGCCAGGAACCCTCCCAATAACAATATCCGCGTGCGGCCGGCACCAGGTGAGATGACGACGGCGGCTCAAAGCGAGAGACTGTGACTCGTACAAGAGCCAAACTGGTGGAGAGGCTCGCCAGCTAAACTCGTTTCAATCGAGGGATGCTGAGGCCGTCATGGGCTGTGCCCGTTTCCGATGCAAAAGTCGCCCTTGGAAAAGCGTAATTACGTTCCATACTTTATGGCCGTGACTGCTGCTCATGTGATCTGCTTCTTCTTCGCTTCAACTCACTCGGTCGTCTTCTCGCGATTCTACGACCATCCATCCCAACTCCCATCTTTCTTCCGATCGGCGCGCAATTGGGACTCAACCAGCGCCGTCGACATCGACCGTTTCTTGTCGATCCCCTACCGCATTTCACCCGCAACAAACCACCACACCGTTACTAGTACCCTCAACGCCCCGCGAACACGCGACACAGCACGTCCTTGTTGAGTACAGCTGTTCTCTCGCAAGAGCAACCTCGAACCCCATCTTCAATTGCCAACACTACTCAGCGCAGACGCAATGGCGAAGAAAGGAGGCAAGAAGGGAAAGGGCGGCAACAAGAGCAAGAGCGGCGGCAGTGGTGGAGGAGCCGCGAAGAAGGGCGTCGACGTGAAGAACATCCTGTCAGTGGCCCTCTTCCCATTGTGTCCCAGGCTGGATCAATTCTCGCGACAGGATGGAACTGGATGCTGACAGTCTCTGCAGGAGCCCGGGACACGCAGTTGAAGATCGCATCATGTACGGTGACGGCGAGGCTGGCGCCGCTGCGACTCAGGATGCCCCGGACGCTGCTACCACCGCCGGTACGACTTCCACTGATGGACCATCCGCAGCACCCCAGACGACTGCGGCGACCTCAGAACAACAAGAAGACGCAAGCAAGACGCAGGAGTCCGAGGCTAGCCAAGCGGAGACCGAGGAGGAGCCTCCTACCGCCGAGAAAACAGGTGAGGGCACCTTTTCAGACATGCAATCAAATTTCCAACCAGATATCTAACATGTTCCTTAGCCGCTGGAGCCGCTGGAGCTGCCGGTATTGCAGGAGTAGCCGGCGCTGCCGTTGCTGGGGAATCTTCCAAGGACTCTAAGGAATCAGAGGACGCTGCTCCTGAGTCCTCCAAAGAAGCCCCCGCTGACACCACTGCGGCTGCGGCTGCCTCTGAACCCACGAAGGAGTCCAAGAAAGAGGCGGCTGAAGAAGTTGTGCCCGCAGAGACGAAGGAGGTATCCAAGAAGAAGAAGAAAGAGGCTGCTAAGAAGGAGAAAGAAGCAGCCAAGAAGGAAAAGGAGGAGGCGAAGGAAGCTAAGAAGGAGAAAGAGGTCTCCAAAAAGACAACCGAGGGGGTTGTGCCTGCACATTCGAAGGAGGTCACTCCCGCTGAAACCACAGCTACCAACGAACAGCTCACTGCTCCGGCCGCGGAGGATGTATCGCAGCAGGTACCAGCAGAGGAGCCCAAGTCCTCCCATTCGAAGGAAGCGGCTTTGGCGGGGACCGGAGTTGCGGCTGGCGCAGGTGCATTTGCTGCAGGCACCGCGTTGGCTGAGAGGCCAAAGTCGAAGGAGGCCCAAGACAGCACAGAGCCAACCAGCAGCGCTGCTGCAGTCGAGCCCTCGGTTACGGAAGCCCAGGCGAAGCGTCCATACGAGACCTCGCCGCTCATCCAGGACGAGACCAAACCTCATAAGATGCAAAAGGTCGATGACTCTGCTGATGTCACAGCCCCAGCCAAGGCTAACGGTGTACTACAGGATGACATGCCCGGGACCTACCCAGGAACACCCTCGGTGCAAGACTCGAGCGCAGCTGCAGCGTCAGCTCTCCCCGGCAGTAACGCTGTCCAGCCTATCTCAGACAAGACCGTGGGTTATGGCAACCAGTCGAGTTTGGCAAACAAGACGGCCGATGTGCCCAGCATCCAGGAGGACTATCAGCAACACACGGCTGGGGTTGTTACGGCTGGAGCGCCGCTGGAAGTTCCCGGGTTAGAGTCTGGACAGACCTCGAAAGACCTCGAGGCGCAGCCCGCGGCTCAGACCTCTGCCACTGATACCACTGGATCTCACGAGACTTCCTCGAAGGGTTTGCCTATCGCTGCGGCTGCAACGGGAGGAGTCGCTGCGACGGCTGCGGCTGCGGCTGCGGCTGCTGCGATCCACGGAAGCAACAAGAAGTCGGAAGCCGAAACGCAGAAGGCTACTGAGCCGGCTGCATCTCCCGCAGTTGCAGTCACGAAGGAAGAGGTTGCTGACTTCTCTTCTGCAACCGCCACCGTCCCTGTCGAGAGCAAGAGTGCTGAGTCTGAACTTAACCCCATTGCTGCGCCCGCTGCTGCAGTAACGAAGGAGCAGGTTCCAGGCTCTGTAGCCAACGGCAAGCCTTCAGCTCCGATCCCGCCGCTCGTTGAAGATCAGAGCGCAACACTGGCTTCTAGCGCCGCTGCTCCTGCTGGTCCGGCTGGTCCCGGTTCCATGGCTGCTGGGCTGCACTCTGCTCAGGGTGCCCCCACGGACAAGGTCGACCTTGGTTCAGAGGCCGTGGAGAAGGAGGACATGAAGAGGGCAGAGGCAGAGCTGCAGTCCCAGGAGGCTGCTGGCCAGGCGACCAACACGACTGGCCCTGTCTCTGGAGAGACCAAGTCCGCTGAAGGAGCAGCCGCTCAGGGCGCGTCTCTCGACGGAAAGCAGACCGGTACCAACGCTCCCAACGTCGGCCAGCTGCAGTCAACTGTTGCTCAGGCTCAAGAAAAGGCGGCAGAGTTGGATAACAAGTCAAAGGAGCTTGATAAGCGCAAGAAGGGCGGTCTATTTGGCTGGCTCAAGCGCAAGGTTAAGGGCGACAAGGCTTAAAGGGAGCCTTTTGACAGCAGCCCAGGTCTGGCTTCACGAGCGATAGGGCTGATGGTATGATCTTCACTCCTCTCTTGGTGTCGAGTTGGACCGAGCTTTGAATACTAGTATTGGATCCACGGGGCTAGTATGCTCGATAGGGATTCATGACTGGTGTTTTATGTGTGGAGTGGTTGTATCACCTGGCATCCAACGGTGGCTATCAGTCAAGGTGAAGCTCGTGTCGGTGATGGCCGTGTCACGATTATCGGATTTCTGCTTGTTGGACGACATGTATTATCTTGTTCTGTATTTGCTGGCTTGGGTATGGGTTACAGTGGATATCCCCATGCGACGGATCGTCTGTCATACTCGTTGATCGCAGGACCTGCGTAATGATGGCCATGGTGTGATGTATCCTCCGATGTGAGGAGCGCTGCGCTTTTCATGACATGCAGGGAAGTGTACAATAACGCTCAAGATATAGTAGTAATGTTAATGATGGATGAGAGGCAGTGACTCTGGTGAAGCTAGGTCATTATTATTAAATGCAAGGATGTTCGCTTTTAGAGGAAGTGCTCGACCACGCATCTGCTACTGGTACTACTAGTTAGGCACGGCTTATCACTAGATTGGTGTCTGACCACGAGATGTCCATTTCACACCGCCATTCGCGGTTTTCCCTCGCGTACATGTCCGTAGATAGCAGATTTATGACCTACCGGTAAGAGCTTCCGAGATATAGACCTTTTCCTTCAGGCGAAGTTTACTCCGTAGACAGAAGGGATTTGAGACCTATTCGATTCCTAAGTTGGGTGAAAAGCTGCCGGTTTCTCGGTCGCGACTCTACCCCATAACTTTGACTCGCGGTGTAATTCCAAGAAAAATAGAAGCGGCGGAAAAAAAGAGAAAAGGGGAAAAGAGAAATTAAAAAAAAAAAAAAAAAAAGAGAGATGAAACGATTTGGCATGCTCGGGTGGAAAAGAAAAAAAAAGGTTGTGACAGGAAAAAGGAAAAAAAGATAACTCGAAATTCCAGTTATTTTCGAATGGACTCGCCGGGAATTGAACCCGGGACCTCCCGTATGCAAAACGGGCGCGATAACCCCTACACTACAAGCCCTTTCTGGTGATTGTTTTCACTGGTTTTGGATTCATCAAACACAATTGTGTACCCAACCCTGCGAAATTAGTTGGATGTTTGCGTTTAGTTTCATTACTCCGTAGTTGCATTGAGCATGTGGCACGTGGTTGTTGTGTTGTCTTGCCTTTTATTTTCTCCTTCTCTTGTGAAGACCTCTGTTTTTGAGACGACTACATTTCGCGTTCGCTTGTTTCCCTCTTCCTTTGACATTTTTTCTCCTATGGTGGTTCGCTTCGCATCCGCGGGATATATATTCTTTGAGGACCTGTGGGCGTGCAGTATTCCAGTTGCGAAACCAACATCTTTGTCCCGGTATTCTACCGCTATATTACCCGCCAGCTCCATGTACTTGGTCCCAGAGCACATCTTCAGTATATCGTTCTCTAGCGAAACTCGACCTCTGTGAGTATTGCGCACACCGCTATACCGTCTTGCTATCCATTTGCTAGGCTCTCAGGAAGACACGTCTCGTCCCGTCCGTCACCAGCATCACCCCGGAAAGCACAGGCGACCACGAGCAGCGATCCATTGGACTCGACGGGCTACCCCCTGGAGCAGGGAGATCTGTTGAACACCGTCATTAACCCCGCAGGAGGCCTGTTTGTTCGTCTTCCAGGTTGGCAGCTGGCCCGCTGGTGTTGGACGCTAGTCCCGCTGAACGGGAGGCCAAGCTTTCTCTAAGCTTTCGGATCTCGCACGGCGCCAGGCTTCGTCGCAGATTAAGCGATTCCTGGACCCGGGCTAGGTGTCTCAAAGGGCCATTGATGACGTCGAATTGGGTGGGATGCACTGTACTTATGCCGTTGCGAAGCCAGCACATGGAGATCAAAGCTGTCCATGCAGAGAAGCGATAGGCCCGAGCGATGTAAAGGGGGTTTCCTTGTGCCAATGGCATTGGCATTGGTAAACGGAATATATGTCTCAATGCACTGTGATTCCTGCTAAAACCCAGCTGGCCATTTTTCTTTCTCAGAGAATCATGGATCAACCGCCCGAGTGGCGACGCCGGTGCCCCGGTCAGGTCGGCGCGACTGGATGGGACGGCTTGAGGTCGTATCCAATGTATCCAAACACCAGACGGCGCTTGCGACGCTTTATGTTATCTGATTGAGTTGGCGCGAAAAGAGTGGCTCAGCAGCCGGGGACCCGGGATGGATGCTTCCCACGTTGAAGTCTATCATGCTCTGTGCATCTGCCGGTCAGGATGGGCTAAGTAGCGGGTTGATGCTGAGAGCAAACTTTGCTGGTAGATAATAGTCCATGGCCCACAGGTCGTTGGACAGTGGATTGTTCGGATGGGGACAGTATTAACCACTGTGCCGGATGTCTCTTTGGAACCGTGGCTGGCCCTTGAGTGTGTGTGGCTCTGTGCCCTGTGTCCCTGAGCTTCCGAGGAGCTCCCGAGATGACCCCTCATCATCATCTCTCTCCCCACGTTGATAGCTTCCTGGACTAGCAAGCTCCTGAAACAAAACATGATACAGAGCTCATCTAAACCCTCGTGCTACCCTGCTAGGGCGGTGGGAGAAGAAGCTTGTATTCCAGCCATCAGCACCAGCAACCACCACCGAGACATCATTTGTCCGTAATGGTCATGCTCATAGGCTCGTAGATAGATGGCGACTGGCCTAGAACGGACAGCATCGATCTGGCAGACACCAGCCATACTGGATGCGAAACATCGCGCGGCAGACTACTGCATATCTGACAGCCCGTCCAGTTCTGATATTCGCCCGCGGATCGTGATTAGAACGATTGTCGACCATGTGCAACGCGAATAATCGTAAACGACGTCGACATCATCCACTTGATTAACTTTCCCCCACTCGAGCGCCCCTGCGAGTGAATGGAGCCCGTCTGCGCAAGCTGAGGGTGAATGCCCCTCCAGGTGTAGAGTAACAGCTTATAAAGGAGTCCTCTGTAGCCATCTTCCAGACTGGTTTCTATTTCTGCTGTCTGTCGTTGCTGGAACTCATTTCAGCACGTTCTTTGTTAACTTTCTCCTCACCAGCTCCGCTCTGTCCCCTCCGAGCTTATCGGGCCCTCCCAGAAAAACAAAGCCATTGTAAACCGAAGATCGAGAAAATAAGACAAGATGGTGCACCTCGCCCCTGTCAAGAAGGACTCTGAGGCCCTGACTCGCTCGCTCAGCCAGGGTGTTGAGACTCTGAGTCTGGATGTGCCGCAGGGTGAAGATGCGTTCTACTCGAGCGTCTACGGTTCCCGCTTTGCGGTCGAGCAGCTGCCCTCGACCGAGATGCCCGACAAGGAGATGCCTCGGGACGTCGCCTACCGGATGATCAAGGATGAATTGAGTCTGGATGGCAACCCAATGCTCAAGTATGATCCTTCACGGTTTTTCAATGTCTTCGTTTCCTGCGGAGATATTTCTACCCCAGCTAAGATCAGAAATGCTGACCGATTTCTTAACTATAGCCTGGCTAGTTTCGTCACCACATACATGGTACGTTCGAAGAGATCGAATCACTGCGTTGAATAGCGCGTGACAAACGACTTGCTCACAAAATATACAGGAAGAGGAGGTCGAGAAGCTCATGTGCGAGTCGTTCAGCAAGAACTTCATCGATTATGAGGAGTACCCGCAGACCGCAGAGATCCAGAACCGCTGCGTCAACATGATCGCCAGACTGTTCAATGCCCCTACGGACGACAAGGATGACCATGCGATGGGTACTTCGACTATTGGTTCCTCAGAGGCCATCATGCTGGCAACGCTCGCCATGAAGAGACGCTGGCAGAACAAGCGCAAGGCCGAGGGTAAGGATGCCTCAAGACCCAACATCGTCATGAACAGTGCAGTCCAGGTCTGCTGGGAGAAGGCCGCGCGCTACTTCGACATTGAGGAGAAGTACGTCTACTGCACGGAAGACCGCTATGTTATCGACCCCAAGGCCGCTGTCGACCTTATCGACGAGAACACTATCGGTATCTGTGCTATCATCGGTACCACCTACACCGGAGAGTACGAGGATGTCAAGGCTATCAACGACCTCCTGATTGAGAGGGGACTTGACACCCCTATCCACGTCGACGCTGCCAGTGGTGGTTTCGTCGTTCCCTTCGTTAACCCCGGCTTGGAATGGGACTTCAGACTCCCCAGGGTTGTCTCGATCAACGTCTCCGGACACAAGTACGGTCTGGTAAGGAGCTAATCTAGTTGCAAAAGAGTACTCGACAGTATGCTGATGATATGACAGGTCTACCCCGGTGTCGGCTGGGTTGTCTGGCGATCCCCTGAATTCCTGCCCAAGGAACTTGTTTTCAACATCAACTACCTCGGTGCCGACCAGGCCAGTTTCACTCTCAACTTCTCCAAGGGAGCTTCCCAGGTCATCGGCCAGTATTACCAGATGATCCGTCTCGGCAAGCATGGCTACCGCTCCATTATGGTCAACCTGACCCGCACTGCAGACTACCTGGCTGCCCAGCTGAAGGCGCTCGGTTTCGTTATCATGAGCAAAGGCCGTGGAGAAGGTCTGCCTTTGGTGGCCTTCCGCCTGGACCCAAGCAAGGAGCACCTTTTCGATGAATTCGCTATTGCCCACCAGCTTCGTGAGCGTGGCTGGGTTGTTCCCGCTTACACCATGGCTCCGCACAGCGAAAAGCTCAAGCTGATGCGTGTCGTCGTGCGTGAGGACTTTACCAAGGCCCGCTGTGACAGCCTGGTTCAGGACTTCAAGTTGGCCCTGCAGGTTCTCAATGACATGGACAAGGCCAACATTGAACGCTACAAGGAGTAAGTCTACACCTTTTGAACTTATTTTAATGTGATCCACCTGCGTCGAATCTACATTCGACTGCAGTTACGTTCACCAAACTTATCCTCTGTGTTGCTTTTGATGCCCATCACTCGATATAGATACAGACCAAGCTAACGCATCATTTCTCACTAATGCAGGCACATGAGCCACCACGTGAAGCACCCCCGCAAGACCACCCAGACTCACAACCACTACAAGGGCGAGAAGCACTCCTTGCAGGGCAAGACCGGCAAGACGCATGCCGTCTGCTAGATTGCATCCACTTTTTTCACATAAGAAACTAGAACCCGCGGATGTCTCACCCAGGCTAGTTCATAAGGCTCCTGTCTAGCGAGTCTAAAACCTAGGTTACTTTTTTGACCTTCATGCCCTCCTGTTTCTGGGAAGGGAGGAAAGCCTTCCATTCTGTGCTGCGAGGGAAAGATACTACCTTATGGTATGATGACGATACTAGAAATAAAATGAAGATATGACTTTTTCTATAGTTCTTTCTGTTCGAAGCTTGATAATAATGTAGCAACTTTGTAGTACACCGCATTCCTAATCCCTGGAAATATGTATGGCGTGAAACTATTATATTCCGATCCCACCTGTTATGTACAGGTCTGATCAACCCTGGATATTGTTAAATGTTATGTACGTATGTATGTATATGCAGCCGTCTATTTTCATTGGAATATTCACATAATCTTCGTTCTGCATATGCATAGATCATTTCAATTCCTTCTCCAATCTCAGGAGCGTCTTCACAGAATCCGTCACTGTCTCCTTGGTCGATCTGAACTTCAGACCAAGCACGGTCTTGGCCTTGCTGTTATCGAGACGATACACGTCCTCTTTCTCACCGGCACCGGGAGTTCCGACGGGAACCCTGTCTCTAAGTTCAGGAAACTCGGCCCGGATGATGTCGCATGCAGTCTGGTAGCTCCAGTTGCCAGCAGCGATGAGGAAGCGCTCACCAGCTGCAGCTGGCTTCTCGTACGCGAGGAGATGCGCCTCCGCGACATCGCGGACGTCTGCGTAGCCCGCAAAGTCAGTCGGGGGCGGAGCAGTCAGAGAGCCGTTGATGAGGTTGTAGATGATCTGGGTTGATTCGTTCAGCTTGTTCAATGAGGTGATGGTGTTGATGTTCGGGCCGATGATCCACGGGGGGCAGATGGTGGACAAGCTGAACTGGGGCTTCTCTTTCTCTACGAAATCCCAGGCTGCTCGCTCCGCCAGGGCCTTCGAAGCACAGTACACCCATGCGCCACTGGGATGCTTGGCGGCTGCTTCGTAGGTTGCTGGGTTCCAGTCCCTTTCGGAGTAAGTGTAGCCAGGGCGATGGCCGTGATCCAGGTCCCCGATCGCAGCAAAGGAAGAAGTGACGATGACTCTCTTCAACTGGGGGTTCTTTGCCGCAGCAGCAGCCTTCAGCACGTTCAGCGTACCATTGATAGCCGGGTCGAGAATATCGCGAGCCATGTCCTCCGCCTGGAGGACAAAGGGACTGGCCGAATGGACGATTCCATTGACGCCTTGCACAGCCTCATCAAAGGCGTACGGAGCTTGCATATCAGGCACGATCGCGAAGGAGAGCTTGTCATGATATTGTGGGTTCGTAGCTTTTCTGATAGCTTCGATGGAAGATTCTGAACGGACCGTACCCCGGACCTTGTAGCCCTTGGATAGGAATTTGTCAAGAATGTGCGCTGCCAGGAAGCCCGAGGCGCCAGTTAAGAGGATGGTTTGCTCCGCTGGAGATGTCATCTTGTGTGGCACAGACAGTGGGACTTTTCTGATATGTAATAAGAGAGAGGTATTTGACGGTAGTGGTGACAATGCAAGGGTAGAGACCCGGTTCCAGGGCTGTGGATTTGTAGTTGATTTTAGGGTATGCGCAGCGTGCACGAGATCGAAGACGCAGCTGGATGAAAGAAAAAAGATGAGATCAATTGTAGAAACATCTTCAGGGAAAATTCAGAAGCAATATATACGTTTCCTGGAGAAAGCGTAGAGGACACGGGATATAGTTATGCGGCCGCATCGGCCGCATCGTGAATATGCTCTGGACGATGTGGAGGAAACCAGCTAACCATGGCCTCGAAGATGGTTTGAAGAGCAACCGTGTATCTTAACCCACCCGATTAGGTTCTGGCAACAAGAGAAGACAATCGGATCTCAGGTAGATCTCTTTTGTGGCGCAGAGATCGCACCAAAACATCGACTGCGCCCTTGGTTTGGCATCGCTGCAAGCGGACGATGCGGTCGCGCCGTCCGGGAAGCCGGCCGCGTCCCGGACAGGTCGTTCTCGATCGGTCCTTTCAAGGGCTCTTGCAAATCATTTTCTGGCATGCTCGTCGATCCTGTCAACTGTATCTAAGCATATAATAAAAAACAGTACTTTAAAACAGGAGTGAGACATCATTGGACTATTCTCTTTGTCCCTTTCGAGGGCTGGCTCGTGACAGCTAAGATCTCACGTATGACTGCGGGCCGCAACTCTCATGGTGGGCCGATGAAAGAGTGATTGCCGGGCATGGAATGTACGGCGACAATAGTCAGGCAATAATAATGCAGGGCTTGGTGGACGAACGCGGATCTGATGCCCGTGAGCACTAGGTACCTGGCAAATAAATATGACTGCAGTGCTGCTTCCCTGAAAACATGGTGGTTTCTAAGCTTCTTTCTGGTGCTCATACTCGCAACGCGGCCGTCAAACAAGAGGTATCCTCTTCGATAGCGGAGGAAAAGGGCTAAGAGAAGAGCTACCAGCGTTGGTGTCGGAGATAATGGGGAACAAGCTCAGTTACTGCGAGCCGCGGTGCCAGATCTGCGCCGTCGCTTTCAGAGTTAATCGGATACCCACCCCGCACGAGCGAGAAGCACTGAGATTGGGCCATGAAGGAGATGTAGATGCACACAATAGCATCCTGCATATCCCAGGGGCAGGGTACGATGGTTCTCTGATATCTGCCGAGGAGATGAAGGTGCGTTTCGATGTAATGCTGGGAATATTCTTGGCGGATTTGTTTTTTGGCTGACCTTATCAGGGGGTTGATAATCTTAGATGTCTTCTTCGGAAACCGGAAGATTTCACACCAGAAGAAGGGGACGAAGATTTCGAGAAGGATGCTACTTGTTTCCTAACAGACGTCGCGCTTCACAGAGGGCCGCTCATCTACGAATCCGGCCCTTTTCGGACATCGAGACACGGTGTGGCTGAAGCGAAGATTACGAACGATGTAAGCCATTGCGGACATCTTGACTGATCATAACGATACTAACTGTCGACCTATTGCAGAACGATGCTTTTGGTGGAGAATGGGGCATGCCTTTTCATCCCACATGCTTTGAAATCTTCAAGCGTGTGTGCTTGTCAAAGCTTGGATACGTCGATATCGATGGGCTGTGGAGAGTGAGAGATGTGAGTGCCCTCACTCAGTTCGCTGATACCTATCTGATATTAACAACGAAAAGTTGCGAGGGTCATACGAGTATTCGGCAGCGGGAACTGGGCGTGCTCTTTCAGTGCGTCAATATGCATTGGAGGACGAGGGCTGGCACTACAAGCCTGGCACGGAGGTTTGTTTGATGAAGCCTCTTGAATTCGCATTTCACTAACTGACATGCAAAGTACTACGCAGCAAACCCTGTGAACATACCTGGGTTCGAAGGACTTGTGAGCGGTTGCACAGATGGGTCTTCTGTAGAAGGGGACACTCAATCGTTGTCAAACTCAAGCCAGCAGCAAGTCCCTGAGGCCGAAACCCGGAAACCAGATATATTCGACAAGCTCCCCAATGAGCTTCTTACTGAGATCATGTGGTATCTCTCACCACGCGACATTGCGAACCTACGACTTGCTACACCGTCATACCGTTGCCTTCCGGACATTTTCTTCAAGTATCTGATCCGTACCGAGATGCCGTATCTATGGGAATTCGATGAGCTCAATTCACGACAAACGAACTGGTCTCAACTCTACGCCAAATTGAAACTTGACTGGAGAAAGAATATCTTGGGTCTGCGGAACAGGGAGCGAATCTGGAAAGAAGCAGAGGGTATCGTGAAGATGATCAGTGAGACAAACTGTGGCCTGGTCCATTGACCTAACCAACTTTTTATTTGCTTGGTCGAGGTTCTGTTATCTTTACCTAATCTGCATTTTTGGAGTTCGGCGTTGACTAGATACCCCTACTCATCTAGTGCTGGAGCGAAGGGTGGGTATTCATCAAATGTCTTGCATGTTTTTCTTCCTTTCCTTACGTGTTGACCCCTCTGAGCAATTGACGGCATAGTCGACTGGAAATCCCAGTACAAAGTGCCTCTCTTCGGTTAGATAACTGCTTCTTCTAGTTAGAAAAGCCAATCCTAAATCAAGCCATAATTAGATACGAAATACATGACCCCTCCGGAGTTCATTTGTACCGCGCCATCGCTTCAATAATTCTCTCATTGGGCCTTCCTACTCGTGCATAGTTGATTACCCACGAATTAACTCTTGAAGAAGTATCCTGAATTCTATTCAAATTTCCTACTTTACTATTATTTTTTATTGCATCTGATGATGCTTGTTACGATCCTGGCCAAATGACGTCACGTATACGGAGTCCGTAAGACATCCAAGATATCAAAGACACCAAGCCCAACACATTCAACACATTCAACACATTCAACACATTCAACACATTCAACACATTCAACACATTCAACACTTCTGCGTCTGAGACAATTTGATTTCTGGAACATTAAATACCATTATAATCAGACCGAGAGGCGTATCTATCACCTAAGTGCCTTGCCATCTCATTTTGTCAAACTGAAAACGTACCTACTGTCTACGTCGATTCCCACAGCTCGGCCCCCATGCAACATCTAACCATTGATCCAAGATCAACAAAAGCCCCCACACGGGACCTACCGTCCTCGACTACCGTGCCATCAGATCTGCCCAATGCAAAGGAAATCAAGGTTCATCCGTCCAAGTCTGGCGGCGAGAATGCTTCTCTTTATTTTGTCGGAACAGCGACAACCATCCTGTTAGGACACTACATGTATAACCCATATCAACTAGCTAATTATTTCCAGAGAATGGGAGGGAATCCGCTTGATGACAGATGTTTGCTCTCCCACTGCCGCATTTGTATAAAAATAAACTAACCAGTATTCTATAGCCGAATTTCCTCCACGCAGGCGATCATGTCCACCTCGGTCCTGGAGTTTCTGCTACTAGGAAGACAAATCCCGCAGTAGACCTGCATGCTCTACCACGAGTTGACGTGGTTTTGTTATCGCATTATCATGGGTAATCTAATATTCCCTTCCTCTCCAATATCCACTTCGTCTTTGCTCACATAATCTTTGTTGGAAGGCTATCGAACTGACTGATGTATATTGTATACTGAAGGGACCATTTCGACCAAAAAGTCGAAGCTTCACTCAGACGTGATTTACCCATCATTACCACACCGCATGCGAAATCACACTTGACGTCAAAAGGCCCCGAGGAATCTTTCACGAACGTATTTGAGCTGGAAGTCTTTCAGCAAATGTTGGTTGATATTAACAATGAAGGCACGCGGCAGCCTCGAATCAGAGTCACCGGTATGCCGGGGAAGCATGTTCCTACGAAGATTTTGCAGGGTCTGAATGATCTCGCCCAGGCAGTAAGCGTATTGTTACCTGCGTACCCTATGAATATAGCTGACCATCGATCGATACATAGATTCCACCAACCAACGGCTGGATGGTCGAACTAGGCTACGGACAAGCAGGCGCTACGAACCCGGACTTTGAAACCGGGTACAGGATTTACATCTCGGGCGACACGCTCATGGTCGATGAACTGAAGGAGATCCCGAAACGGTTCGCAGGGGAGAATATCGACCTGATGCTGATTCACCTTGGGGGCACGACTGTCCCCAGTCCAGCCATGTTGCCGATGGCTGTTATGGTTACGATGGATGCAAAGCAGGGGCTGGAGCTCGTTCAGCTGATCAAGCCGGATCTTACGATTCCGATTCATTATGATGACTATGATGTGTTTGCGAGTCCGTTGGAGGATTTTAAGAAAGCTATGGAGGAGGCGGGGCTAGGTGATAAGGTGGTGTATTTGGATAGGAAGGATCAGTATAAGTTCAAAGTAAGGGGGTAATACTAGTGGGAACTTTGCGCTCTATAGCACTTTCTTATTGTTTACCCATGGAGAATATGAAAATCAGAAGTAATAGTATTCTTTATCAACAGAGATCCAGAAGCTGGCGTTTATCTCGAATTTGTGTATTTGCAGTTACTCGGATTGCTGTTGAACTTATCCTCAAACGGCCTCTCATATCCGATGCATAAATTTCACACCTAGAGTAGTATCGCATATATAAAGACCTTCCATATATTGTCCCTGTTATCTTATCTGTACATATTGGAATGGAACCTCGAACCATCACAACCATGCATATACACACACTCCAGTTACAGCGAATAACAATCCCAGACGACAAAAGTAAACCATATCAACATCTGTTATGTATCAACACTTTAGCCGCCTAAATAGTATTAATCATGAAATCCTAGACGGAGAGAAAAGAAACAAATAATAAAAAGAATATAATAGATTCATACTCATACCTCCTATGTCCAGTTCAGAAATTCATACTAGCATGTCTGCGCTTATTATACTTCCTCTTACGGTGATGCCCATGCTGAGGATCTGGCTCTGGGGCTTCCAGCTCCTGGCTGGGTGCAATATTGTCTGATGACCCGTCATCAGTATTGATGGAGGATCGTTCGCTGCGGCGGCGGCGACGGCTGAATGACCAGGAGCGGGGGAATAGACACCTGCATACACACAGGCAGCGCATGGAATTTGTTCTTTCTTAGATAGACAGAATGGAGTTCAGGAGTAAGTAATTTTCCCCGTTACAGAATTTATCTGGTTTTAGTTATTGTGCTTTTTGATGATAGCAATGGATGAAGTGGTCAGAGTTGTTGGGTATTTCTAGAAAGCCGACGTAAGCAATGGAAGCAGATCGGATGATCGCGGGAATCTTTTGTTGGCCTGAGGTCAGTAGGGGAAAGGAGACCAGTGGGATTCTCTGCTTTGGTTGTCTTTCGGGAGGCTTTAAGAACATCGTCTGTCTGGAGGAGCGACGGAGGCAACCTAAATGCTGTGTGTAAGCTGCAGAATTAACTAACGTGATTCCCGGCCGACCTGGCCACCCGGCCGACCTGGCCACCCAATCGACCTGGCCACCCCGTCATAATCACTACTATTCAAACACCTACCATACCACCAAACGAGCCTAATTCATCAAGAAATTACACTGAGCAAGAGGGGAGGATCCTATTAGCAATCCAAGCTTTGAACAAAAATCAAATTCCATCTGTGCGATAAGCAGTAGTGGTTTTTAATATTCCAAGATCAACTCTCCAGTTAAGAATCAAAGGACATTAATCTTGCTGCAATGCACCCAACAGCGCGTCAAAATTGACAGAAACATAAAAGCAAATACTTATACAATGGATATTATTATTAGATTCACATGGAGCAAGTCCTCAGCCTATTTATATTCAAGAAATGGGCAGTCTTCTTACTGGGTGAGATTGCAAGGTTCAGTTAGGCAAAAACTGGCCATCCTCCTTCATCAAGCGATATCCTATACTAAAATCTGCCTGGTCTAGACAATATTCCTATCAGCGAGCTAAATGCGAAGACCCAAGGATTATGAAATCCTACTTTGACAACGTTCAGGTTCAGAGAATGACATACGGGATTGCGGACAAAGACATCTACAATTTTAATAAAACTGGATATGCTATGGGCCTTATTGCTACTGCAAAGGTAGTAACACAAACTAAATATTATAAACAACGTCAAGTCGTTCAGCCAGGGAATCATAAATGGGTTACCTCGATTGAATATGTAAACATTATAAGATGGGCGTTGTCACTGTGTATCATCTTCAAAGTGAAAACCCATATACAAGCTTGGTACGAGGATCCTAATATACCAAAGGATTGGAGGATTGAAATCAGTAATAATGGCTGGACTACAGATCAGATTGGACTTCGCTGGCTTCAAAAGGTTTTTATACCTCAAATAGTTCATTGTATGACTGGACGATACTGCCTTCTTATTCTAAATAGGTACGGCAGTCATTTAATCCCTAATTTTGACAGAATATGCAGTGAGCATAATATTATTCCTGTTTATATGCCACCATACTTATTAGCTTATTGTTAACCTCTCGATGTCAGCTGCTTTGGGCCTTTGAAAGGAGCATACAGTCATATGGTTCAGGATAAGCAACAGCAAGGATACAATTACATTGATAAGCTTGATTTCCTAAGCATTTACCCTGAAGCTCGTACGCGGACCTTTACTTCGGATACTATTAAAAGCGGATTCAGAACTACTGGCATCATTCCATTTAATCCGGAAGAGGTGTATTCACGATTTACTATTTAATTAAATACACCTATGCTGCCAGAGAGTTAATCAACTACCTCTACTATTTCTCTATCCAAAACACCACGGAATTGAAAGGATATGGATAAGCATAAAGCTATCCTTCAAAGCTACTTCAGAAGACAAATACAGAATTCTTTATTTTTTAATTAAGATGTTCTAGATTGATTCCTTAATCGATACGAATATATAATTAGCGAGAGAGTTATTATGGCACAGGAGATCCAGCATCTACGTATAACTACCAAAGAACTCCAGGAGAAAAAGAAGCGATCTAAACATTAATTGGGTGCCATGCCAGGGTTATCTATTGAAGAAGGACAGGCTCTTATACAGAGAAATAATAAAGCAATTGAGGATTCTACTAGTAGGGTGGAAGGATCAGGCGATTTAACTGTATAACCGCGCCAACGGGCGTTGCCGATGTGTTCAAATTGTAATACTAAGGGTCATACAAGGGTTAGATGCTCTAATTAATATAGCAATTAAATATCGTTGAATTGGGCTGCTATTTTGGGTGTAAATTCATATAATAATTCGTCTAGGGTGGCCAGGTCGGCCGGGAATCACGTTAATCAAATGGACATATATAGGGAAGTTCTGTGCTGATCCGCCTAACCCTGGAGTGCAATGACTACCCCATTCTTCATGCTGCGATCTACATCGCTGATGCAGGAATTTTGATTCCGTTCCCTGAGTAGTATGTGTATTCAGTATGGTACAACTGGGTTGTACCTTCATGCCTCAAGATTAAGCACAGACCATGCTAAAGGTGGGCACCCTCATGTTCTCGAAGTATTCCAGAACCAGCCTTCAAAATGAGGAGCTTAGCGGGTCTATCGGGTTCTAGATTGTTTATAACATCAATCAGTGTTATGCGCATCCCCCATTAAATAGACGAGAATGCGGAGGAGAGCCTTGACTCGACCTCATGAGATATCTCTCTAATGTAACGGTGATAGCCTGGCATAGATAAGGACATGCCTCCAAGTACATGTAACAGGTCTAGTCTGTGGACTGCGAATTCCAATCGCAGAGTAAGATTAACAAGGTTTAATCATTGCTTTGCAGCTGAATGAGTCTCCGTTGGTCACCAAAACTTTTGAAGTCAATGTCCTGGTTAAAAGCTCTGCCCCTGACAGGCTCATTAGTTCCCCGCATGAGTAAGAGGCAAGCCTGGTACCTAAGTACCGTAACCACGGAACCATCTCTGTTGATAAGCTCAAATAGGGACTTCCCACAGGCCAACACACACAAACGACACCCAGAAACGCGGCTGGAAAGTAGCTCTATTACCAGCCAGCTCTCAATGATATCATTTTACTCCCGCTCGATAGTCTCTCAGAGGCCGCGTGAATAATGTGAATTTCGTGGCACAGCCACGGCTAGCCGCTTGTACCTACCGGTAGTTAATGCTCGTATTCGTTGGATGTCAGCCGTAGGAGAAAGCTGAAAGAGAAACGAGCGATGGTTTGATGGGCTCTCCGCGCCAATGGGCCGCTCTTCCCCAATTGATGCAGCTAACGAAGTAGCTATAGCTTTCGTCTTATGCGCTGATTGAAAGGGGGCCGCGTGGAGGGACAGTAAGACGGGCTTTCAGCATCTGAGTGGACAGCACTCCGTACTTGTGATGTCTATATCGGTGATCGCTTGCTTGACTGCTCCGTGCCACTTGCGGAAAACTTGATCCCTTTTCTTTCCATATCTTCTCTCTCTCGATGTTCGAGATCATATCTTCGCCCTCTTCTGGAATGCTCATTGTCGTGCGGTCGCCCAAAGATACGAGGTGAAAGCGATGTCGATCGTCTTGGATGTACCCAGACAAGCGACCTGCATTCGCCCCCGAACGCCAATTTAGGTAGTAAGACCTATATTTAGACGGACTATCGACGCTCATTCTCTCTCCGCGGCGCGCTCGAGTTGTCGACTCGACCGTTGTGAATCCTTCGAAGGGGACATCTGCGCGTGCCGGCCCCATCCTGCGCTGTCCATCCTCATTCCTCGTCCCTGAGGTCTGGGCGAGATTAATTCCATGCAATTTTTCAGAAGAAACAAGTCGCACGCCGCTGAGGCCTCTGTTGAACGTTCGCGCGCGCGTTCCCACGGCGAGTTGCTTGTCGAAGCGCCGGGGACGATTAATCGTCAACACCCCGCCTTCCCACCGCCCGCTGGCGATCCCTACAAGGACGACGATTACTCTTCATACCAACAGCGTCGATTCTCCCGTCAACGGTACTCCTACCACGAGCCCTCGCAGTCTCAGATATACCAGGATTACGCGGGCGACAGCTCACGCTCGTCGCGGAACTCGATCTCTTCAGCGAAACCGGCTGCTATCAACTTGGTACCTGCGACTCCCCTCGCCGCCGCCGCAGTGAGCTTCGATGCTGACGCCTTTTCCCAGAACGCTGCAGAGCAGTCGTGGCCGTTGCCCGCACCGGGGCTTGACCCTCCCAGAAGCGATCAGGAATCGCGCAAATTAAAGAAGGGCTTATTTAGTCGGCACTCTGTGAAGCGCAAGAGCGGCTCTCCACGACAACAACCCGGCCCGCAACACCAAAACGCTTCGCAGCAGTCGATTACAAGCGACGGGGGCGCTTCAGGAGGGAATGCCCGATCTACTGCTGCGAATGTGAACAAGGAAGTTTGGAATCCATCGAGTCCGGATTTACAGATGCAACATACTTCACCCGGGTCCCCCCAAGGCCAACCTGCTGCCAATAGATATCCTCAGCAACCTCAATCTCCCACGCTACGCGAATACCCATCAATCCAGCGCGTTAATACAGACCCTATTAACGCGGGAAGTCTTTACCAACGGGCCGCCAACGACTCGTTTCACAGCCAGGTGAGCCCACGTCGCCTGCCTCCGAACCCAGAGGATTCTAGACAACCATCTCCCCAGCACCCTTTGTTCAGAGCCATACAGTATTCCCCGAGTGATTCTCCTGTCAAGCACAACCCGCACCAGGCCCAAATACCCCAAGACCCATTCTCAATGTACAGACGTAACTCCTCCCAATTGGACCCTGGTATATCACAACGGCCGCCTTCCCAGCAGTCTTACGGTCCACCTTCCCCAGTCTTCCAGTGGCATCAATCTGATACCAAGCAGCAGAACCAGGCCAACCGGCAGTTATTGCAGCCCACCACCCAGCCGCCATACCAAGGAGGAATGAGCCCAGCAGAGCGATCTGGTAGTATGAGACAGTCTGCGGAGTCTGCTCAACAACAGGGACAGGTTAATGATAATCAGGGCAGTGCGCAGCCATCCTATTCCCAGGGTTCCGGTGCGCCTGCCCAGGCCCCCGGCCTGAAGAGCGAGATGTCCCAACAGAGTATTCAGGAACAGGGCCGAGAGACACCGCCTCCTCAGAGTAAAACTCGCGATGATCTCGCTGAGGTAGATGTGCGGGCCTTACTACAGAAACACGAGGAGCTTCGTATGTCATTACAGATCCTATGCAGTTTTTCTCGATTGCTAACTAGCCTTGTCTAACAGACGCAAAGTACCAAAAAGTGAAAAGGTACTATTTCGAAAAGGAAAGCCAGGTGCAACAACTTCAGAATACCGTAGCACATCAGCGAATGGCTGCCTCTCGGACGGTCTTGGATGACAATGAATACACCAATCGTTTCACCCGCCTCGATGGCGCCATCAAAGACCTCGCATTCTCTACCAGGAAAGATTGGAAGAGCATTCCTACTTGGCTGCAACCGTATGTGAATGAAGATGCGCACACTGTGGGCACAAAGGAGATGACCGCTGTCGGGCGTGCGGTAATTACTCGCTGGCTGGTGGACGAGCTATTCGACCGGCATTTCCATCCCTCCATTGAGCCAACCTTGAGTGCCCAGCTCAAGAACATAGAGGCAAATATCCGGCGACAGAGTGTCAAGACGTATACGGAAGAAGACAAGGAGAATATCATCGCGAGGATCTCGAATTGGCGCCGTACGACCCTCGACGGACTGCAGGATGCTTTACAAGGCAAGGCAGCGGAAGAAAACCGCGTACGCCTCGTCGACCATCTGGTGGAGAAGCTGGTCGCCAGCCTCGAGATGCATCTGAACGACCCTCCTCCCCCAGGGTTGGACAGTTCAGGAAGAAACATCATAGAGAATGCGGTGGGTATCGCAGAGAAGATACCGTTTGAATCTCGCGACGTCTGGATCGAATACTTCGCACCGGGGTCGCTGATTAGCGACACTCACATGAAAGTGGAGATGACACTTCCACCCCTCAAGAGTTCAAAATTGGAGCCTGTTATCAGTCAGGAGCCGTCTGCGAACGACGCTCCAGGAGACGGTCAGAACGATGGAGAAGAAGCGGGCAACGCCAGGGGTGACAATGAATCATTGCCTCCAAATTATAGTGGTGACGGCTCCTCTACAGGCCAGCAGAATATGCCACCCATCAGAGAGCAGAGGAAGAGATCTGTTCTGGGAGGCTTGATGGGGAGGAAACCTACTTCGGGCGCCGCTGGTCCGGCTCAGTCTCAGCAGGAACCTTCCAGTCGTTCAAATTCGATAGTAGCTAGGGAAGCAAAGGACTCGAGCGAGCCTGAAAAGAACGAGACTTGTTCAGCCACGCGAATACGATTCGCATCTTTTCTCGCTGTTGAAGTACGAGGCAAGGGCCCAACAACTGTGCTCCTCAAAGCCCCTGTTTATCCACTTGAGTCGTGATCAGCTTCTCTCTTCAATACTTATGGAGGAATCTATTTGACCGTTCAGAATTCCTATACTGGAACACTTTATGGGTAGGAGGGATGGGATTATATTCATGATGATGACTAGATGCTGGATGTTGTCTAAGAAATGAGAATGCACGTGCAAAGTTCTCGTCAATTGTCTGATTTGATGATACTCGCTGATATCCCTCTGTGCAGCGCATTATATAGTTCATTAGAAAGCCATCTTCACGATTTCACACCTACTGAACAAACAACGTACAAAAATATACGTGTAAAATGTCAAGACACAAACCGACTGCTCACAGCAAGGAAATGCGAAACGCAACTAGAAAGGAGGTGGATCCAAACTCAGCCCTTCCACAGTTAATTTGAAAGCGTCATTGCGCGAGTAGCTTCCGGCGACATCTAGATCCAACCGACCGCGCTCACAGTCGTCAAAGTCAACCTCTGAAATGAGCAGACCGTTGCCGATGGCAGATTTATCAACGTCGTCGACGTTAATGGGGGTGTCTTCTGTCGAGACGTCCCAGATGGGGCCCCCGAGGACTTCTCCTAGGGGACTGATGATACAGGAGCCGCCGTGGGAGACGTATGGGTTTGTGGGATCTGCGGATTTATGTGTCAGAATCGAGGCTTATATCGTCCCCTTGTATGGAGAGGGATAGCGATTGATTGAGACTTACCGGCCTCAGGCGCATTCTCTTTTCCTATGGGGAACCCGCCCTGTGGTTTTGGTGTGGCTAGATCATTGTATTAGTTATATGTACTACTGTAGCTGCTATCAACTAGTGTATTAGATCACTCACCAGCACCGTTCCCATTCTCTACTGCAAAGCTCGTATCCTCTGCCTTGGGATCGAGCTCTTTGTCCGGATGGAGCTGAGAGCCAGGCGACTGGGGCCATACAATCTCATGTGGCCCTTCAGCAGTTACGGACTTCTTCCTCTGCGCCGCTGTCGAAGACGATAGATGTCCATTAGCAACTGGAGCGACACTTCCTCGAATCCAGTCCGGGAGATCATTCCTCCTCAGGCATTGGTTCGCAGAGAGGACGACCGTACGGCCCTCAAACCCGACGGTTCTCATCAACGGAAGCCAGGTATCCCTCCCGTCTGCCGTAGGAGCGAGATACAGGTTCACATTCTGTGAATAGAGACTCTGGCGCAGAAGAGGCATGTAGTTTTCCCAGCAGATAGCACCGCCGATGACGAGCCTGACGCCGCGGATTTCCGTCGTGACTGCTTTCAAAGTCGCTGGAGAACCTTGAGCCCATACCAGACGCTCTGATCCGGTCTATGAAGGAAAGGATAGATAGTTAGTTCTAGATCATCTACGATAGGTCTCTTTTTACCCAATGCGATTCCTCTTTTCTTCCGGAACAGACATACCGGCATGACCTTCCTTCTCTTCCCCAACACACCCCTGATGGGGTCGACGTATACCAAAGCACAATATAGACTCCCGCCAGCTTTTTCAATCAGGCCCACAGCAAGGAAGACTCCCGTCTCTCGCGCGAGTCTTTCGAGGAACTCTCTCGTTCCGTCTCCTCGAGACTCTCTTCCCTTCGCGACGGGCAGCTTCCTATCGACCCAGTCGTCCCCAGCCCCAGTGGGTGTATCTCCCAGGTCGACTGCTGACCGGAAGTATTGTAGGAACTGGTCCCGTCCGTGGGCAGCGCGCGCCCCAACGCTCGCTCCGAAGTCGCATGTCCGGGGATAGCCCCCCAGGTAGGCCTCTGGGAAGAGAAGCAGATCCACGCCACGGGAGGCCGCATGGCGTGTGATGCGCTCGAGAGCGGCGAGGGTCTCGGAGAGGGTTGAGAGCGTGTGGGCTTGGGCTACTCCCAGAGTAAGTTTCTGGGGCATGATTGCAGATGCGAGAGGATCTTGGTATAATCCTGCTAGGCAACTCGGTTAGTGGTGGGAACGGCCGGGTGGATGATCCCAGTAGCTAGAGATAAACGGCGATGTAAGCAGGATGAAAGAAGATGAAACTCTCTCCTGCAGGGTGAATTGAACGAATCAATTGACCGAGTTGTGACGGGATGGAGTGAGATTGAAAGGTACGAGACATGGAAGTTTGAGATAATTGACTAGTAAGTACCTAATAAACTAATAATCGGCGGGGATCTGGGCAGACACCGGATGAGGTCAGACATGGCCGTGCGGGGAATCGCGGATTTGTTTAACGTCAGGTCTCGCCACCAGTAATGCTGTCTACTTGCTTCTCATGTCGTAGTACGCATGGGAGCATTTCTCACAGGGTGAGATTCTGTCTGTACGTCTCTTGATGCTGTAAATGGTCTATGGCTTGTTTATAGCTGTCGGGCTTTGGAGGTGAAAACCGATCTCTGATCTTGTTCCGATGCGGAGAATGACCCGCAGCAGATAAGATATACTTCGAAGCACTCACTACATACACCGGAGCACGAAAACAAGACAACTAGTTGTACAATGAGAGAAACGGAATGCACTTGAAAGATCAGCATGATCCACTAGTCAGAAGCTAGTAAGGGAGAGTATTAATTCAGGAAAACCCCGAGAATTTAATTTCTCTTCCAACAGCCCCGTGTCAGAAGGGGTTTCCGAATAGGGTAAACAGACACTGGGAAGGCTACCAGGGCCATATGATCCGATGAGGTTACGCGAAACACACCTTTGTTTTCATATAAACTATATTCAAGGAAACCAATGCTGGATTTGAGCTAGTGCTTGGTTATCTGGCTGGATGGAAGGCTTCCGCCTACAAAGCCAGCGGCTACAGAGAACCCACATAAGCTAAACAAAAGCAGAAACAGAACCCAGACCCAGCTGACCAGCGTGGCGAAGACATCAGCAGTGAACTGATCTGCCAGACTTGTGGGTATAAAGACCAGCTAGTACTGGTACGAAATATACAGATTGATGTCCCGACAGATAAATTACGATTCAATATCCGTGGCGCAATGGCGGATAAAACCGTACTCAAAGATCGTCGCGAGACTCATGCAGAGTCATCCCTCTCGTCTCGTACAGCGGACCCCTGGGGGACCGGTGCATCCAGCTCAAGATCAGCCGATGTAGATGCGGACAGACCGAGCGAGGCAAGAGACATCCTATTGTGGCCTTACGTCTTCTTCGGGTATTAGCATCAGGGGGTCGTCAAGAGCCATCCGGCTAACACCGGTTCGTGGATGAAATTCGGCATTAATTAGCCGTCTAAATCGTCATTATGGAAGAAATACATCGGGATCTCACACCGAACCAAGACATCAGTCGCTGTTCGGAATACAGAAAACGCCACCATAGACGCCAGGAGTAACTTGCACGACTCCGTTTAATACGCCACCCTTGTCCGCATATCCTATACAGCTTGTTAGCTAGTTGTATCAACAACATGAGGTCGGTAGATAGTACTCACCGATATCTTCCGCTCGATCTCCCGCACCGAGCGATCCAACTCACCAGCGATCATCAACTTCTTATCATTAGGCAGTAAGAAATAAGTCTCGCAAAGATCGCCATCAATGACGCCTTTGACAGGAACATAATAGCTTCGGTAGATTAGGTGATCCCGTCCCGCCAGAGGAGAATTCTGTGCAGCGAGCTGCATCTCCAGACTCTGGAAGAAGTCGACATCTTCTCGGCTAACGAATGGCACGAACATGCCGACAGTGCCTTGGAGACCTGTCCACACCAAGACGTCTCTACCACCAGCAACGAGTTGAGTCTTCTGGAGACTTGTGGGGATATCTTGGGTGTAAAAGTGAACCATCAGTTCCAGTCGATTGGGGGTACCTTGAAGATACGGACGCTCGTGGATCAAGTGAGCGCCAGAACCATCTTCATCAGATTCTTCAGACACTTTAGATGGGCACCGAAGGAGCCAGATGTTGCCGAACTTATCTCCTCCAGCAATAGTCTCGTAGTCGGCCATCGTGGTACAGGTGGTCCAGCGTGAAATGGAATCGTCGACGAACGGTATCAAGCGGTTCTCTTGGTACTTGTATACTACGTAGGTCACACTTTCCTGGACATCACTGACGATTATTCGGCTTCCTTGAGTTTGAAGGCCGACAATTAGGCGCGGAGAGACCTGCGCCTGACACTTCCGAAGCATCTGCTTCATTCCCAGGTCGTAGATACGCAGATTGGGGCCGATACCTGCGAGAAGACGGCCCTGGAAACCCAAAAGAGCTAGAGGAGGCTCTTCCACCTTAGTTTTGTGGATGAATTCCAGCTCTTGGCCATCTTCCTGGAACCGATAGATATGAATAAATCCACCAGAGTGTGAACGTGGGTTGACGATGATATCCTTTCCTGTTCCGACAACCAGGAAAGTCTCGTCGTCTTGACTAGCAAATGAGACGGCAGCTATGCTAACAGCCGCTTCATTGTCTTCGAGTTCGATGCTCGACAGCACCGCCTTAGCATTGACCGGGTCGACGACCTGGATACAAGATGCCCAATGTCCAGTACCACGAGGATATCCGAAATCCTCAGGCGGAGGAATGGCAGCATCGCCGTTTTGCATGTTGGAATCTTCGAGCAGCTTTTGCCTAGTGACAGGTGACAGAACGTTGTTGTCCGCTTCGATGACGTAGAACAACGGCTGTTCCGGGTGCCTGACAAGGTGACGTGGAGTGTAAGCCAAGGGGATAGACTCCTGAAGTAGGTTGTTGTCCAGTTTCTCGATGGAGAATATCCTAAACACATATTAGCAGCAGATTCTCCACGGTGTTGATTTTCTCCGAAGGATAGTATTTCGATCTCAGTAGGAACAATTGGTACAATAAAATAAAGGATTCCACAGAATAGTTCGGATCCCAAGTTGTCATCATGTGATCGTGCAGCGTGAAATGAAGGAGAGGTGGAGACAATACATACCGTAGGTGTTTCTCTTGGATGCCGACCATGCCTTCTACGCACTGCTCGCTGGAGAAGTTCCAACCCCATTCCAGTGGGACGTAATCCAGAGGGGTCAGCATGAAGCCCTTCGTCTGGACGTCAGAGTATCCTAGCCAGGGACGCGAACTGAGCGCGAGAACGGCAGTTTGGCCCTTGACAGAAACCCGGAAGAGCTTGACAGGTTTTACCCCCAAGAACCGCGTTCTTGTGTCAGAGAGTTCACCAGTGACTTCGTCAAGCACAGTTCGCAGGTAGACACCGGAATAAAGACCAATGTGTAGATAAAGCGTCGACCCGCCAGAGGTGGAATCAGACATGGACATGATATTAAGAGCGGACGGAGCGGAGGTGAGAGCCTGTACAGACTTGTTTTCCAGAGTCGAATCGGGATCGAGACTGAGAATGCGGACCGTGGAATCGTCACATCCAACAGCCAAGAATGAGCTGCGCACACGACCTTCTGGGACCTCTCCAAGGCTCAAGCAAGTCACAGTGCCGGACATTTCTCGCTTCTCATCATACTCGGCAAGCGACCCGTCTGCATCCATTTCGAAATAGACAATTTCGCCAGAACTCAATGCCACGGCAACTTGACGTTCATTAGTCGCAGCGGCCACGATCGTCCTATGTTGAGGAGCGGGCCACTCGTTCACACGACGGTCTGCCAGAATGTGTCTGATACCCTTGGGATGCACCTGAATAAGCGAGTCTTCTCCCAGCTGCTGTACAGCGAGAGTGGGAGCTGCTGAAAGGAAACCAGTGTCTGTGACTTCTTCAACAGTCTCGCCGATGCTAAGAACGAGGGTACCATTTGCGAAAGAAAGAATGATATACGCATCGAACTCGTCAGCACGCGTGATTTTTGTCGTCCATACAGCGGACGGAATACTTGGCAGCTCAGATTCAACAATCTCAGTGACCTCCAAGCCATGCTTGAGAGTTCTGAAACTGCTGCGGGCGCCAGAACCACAGATGGTGTAGATCTGAGGGGCGTCGTCGTCAGTGAGATTCGTGACCTTAGCATCCATGAGAGGGTTCAGAGAATTTATGCTCTCCACCAAGTTCACATTCTCTGCTCCTCGAGGCCGGAAGTAGACAGGCTCCAGAGGGTCACTAGGGTCTGCAGAGAACGATTCGCTGGAGAACTCAATCTCCTCATCGTCATCACCCAGCTTCTCGAACTGGTAGAAGTGGTGATTACCAGTCTCGCTAGCAACAAAGAGGAAACCACTCTTCAAGATTAATAGGTTGCTCGCGAGAGGAACGGTATCGAAGTACTTGATTTTCAGCCGTCGAACCTCGCCTGTTAATTGCCCGTTGTCATCTTCAACCATGTCAATGGTGACTTTGAACAAATCGCCATCTTCAGTCTGAAGCAGGAAGAAGAATGCACCCCTCATTTTGTGCATGACTCCGGCGGTAATGCAGCGTTTCCGTTCTGGGTTTTCCGTCGGGCCACTACGACGAGGGATTGGAACCCTGAAGGCATCCTGGTTGGAGTGCCGGTAGGTGATGTTATCCTCCGCACAGACTAGAACACCGCTAGGTCCATCAGCACCGCCAGGGACTTGGAAGAGCATAGTGGCGGTGCGATCTACGGGATCGGACCATTTACGGACGACGTGGTTCAGACCCAGATCCAGCTCGTAGTACACCAAGCTCTTCTCGACCTCTTCATAGGCTGTGCCCGTAGGGTCCTGGTCACACTCGGTGTAGTCGACTTCCAGAGCCGCGAAGATGGGATTCTCGTACCCAACATCCAAGGCCGTCAGCGCGAACACGAGGGTCTGCGGCTTGTGAGCTTCGAGTGGAGAGGAAATGGTCAACTCGGCCTGCGCGTTCCGGTTCAGAACATACACGAGCTTATTCTTCTCCACCGAAGCAATCAAACAAGCTCTGCCTTTGGGATCGACGGCGAGGTACTGTCCCGGGATGACTCGCCGGATACCAGATTTGCCAAAGGTCTCCAGATGGATCCGGTTAAACCGGTTCTGCGAGGGCACATACTCGATGATGGTGATGCGGCCTGAATCTGATCCGATGATGATATAATCTAGAAGCATGCTCAGCATAGCTCAACTACCAACGCCAATGATGCCGACCGGGGCATGTCCCAGCCCAGGGGCGGGTTCGCGGGATGAACATCGTGCTGCCCCGGGAGCTTCAAGAATCACTAAGTTGGTCCTAGAACGCGAGCTGGGATCGAGCTTACCTTTGCTACTTCCGGCCAGCCGGAATGCGGCCAAGGTGCGGATAATTCCAAAGACATCCTGAGAGTAGAGGGTAGCAATCTTCCCTTGGGTTGGGTCGGGGCGGTGGATGGTGAGCTTGGAGCCCGACGCCGTCACGATCTGCTGCTCCTTTGTGCCAGCAAACTGGCCCAAGATAGCCTGGGTGACTGCAGTAGGAGGCTGGATCGTGAGGGAATACATAAACATGTTCGACGTGGTCGCCATGGTGGGCAGCTAGCTCTCTGGCTGGATGCAGCCAGGCGCCTTGTTGCGAGACAGACAAGAGAAGGCAAATTGAGCTCTAGGGAGCAGAAAAGCCCATCGCTGCGATGGCAGATGGGATCAGAAAGGACTCTCGAGTGAGTGTCCTTGGGGCAGAATGCAGTCTCACTTGGCCAGCTCTCTCTGTCAACAGAGATAGATGCAAAATTCGGACGGAGCAAAAAAGCGTGCGGTGGCAGAAGCAGGAACGTGACTAGCTCGATGTGGACGGCGCTCTGGGCCTGCCTCGGCGCCCGCACTCGCTCACCAACTGGCCACTCACTAACTAGACTACTAATCATTAACGACCATTCGGTTCTGCCGCCTTCCGCTGCATTTGAGATCGATCGTGAGCTCGGCCTCAACTCAACCTGGTTCGTTTCATACTTACCCATCGCCCTCTTCTCCTGTCCCGGTCGCCCTAGGCGTTGTCCTCTACTCTCTCACTGATCATCCATATCCTATCACACCCCGCTTCTCCTCCCTGTCCCTCCCAACCCGTCCTTGCTGACCTGACCTCACTGGCCTTTCCCCACACTTATCATATCATGGCTGATGACACCCCCGCGGCGGACGAGTCCGTCACCTTCAACGTCAAGTCTTCCAATGATGCCAAGTACACCTTCACACTGCCTACCTCGACCCCGGTATCAGAGCTGAAGAACAAGCTCTCGAGTTCAGAATATGCGGACACGCCCGCGGACCGCCAGCGGTTGATCTATTCCGGGCGGGTGCTGAAAGACAATGAGACGCTTGCAACATACAAGATCAAGGATGGACACACGGTGCACCTGGTGAAGAGTGCCGCGAGCAACCAGCGTCAAGCAGCTCAGAGTTCAGCCTCTACTACGCCTAGTAACACGACTTCCAACCAAGGAATTCCCGGTGTCCCTACAAACATCGCTGCGGGCACGGGTAATAACCCGTTGGCTGGGTTGACTGGGGCAAGATATGCGGGGTTTGCGCAGTTGCCAGGTGCTGGGCTGTTTGGCCCTGACGGTGGAGTGAGTCGATCTAGATTCTCCAGAGAAGATTGGTAGCTTTTCATGTATGCTGACTCGATGGTAGATGGGACCTCCTCCTGACACAGAGACTATGCTCAACATGCTCGAGAACCCCCAGTTCCAGTCCACCATGAACGAAGCCCTTCAGAACCCTGCTATTATCGACATGATGATCCAGCAAAACCCTATGCTCCGCGATATGGGCCCTGGCGTGCGGCAGATGTTCCAGAGCCCAGAGTTCCGCCGGATGTTGACTGATCCCAACGCGATCCGCCAGGCCGCACAGATGCAGAGAGCCATGGGTCTAGGGGGTGCTTTTGGCGGAGCGGGCAATGCAGGTTTCCCCGCTCCGGGGGTGACAAACACCACCCCGGAAGAAAACAGGAACGCACAGCAAGGCCAGACTAACCAGGAGACCAATGCGACTCCACCTCCGCCCTTCAACCCTTTCCTCGGAGCCGGAGCGGGAGCTGGAGGTGCGAATCCGTTCGCTGCTTTGTTTGGCGGTAATCCTCCCACCGCACCTTCCGCTGGAAGTGACCAGACCGCCGCAGGCCAAGGGCCAGCAGGGGGAACGACTCCTGGAGGAACGGAAAACCAGCAGAACCCTTTTGCCATGCTATTCAATCCCGCTCTTTTTGGACAACCGCCCGCCCAGCCTGGTGCAACTGGCTCCCAGCAGACGCCAGGCGCTCAGGCAGGCTTTAACCCTTTCAACCCGCAAGCGAACCCATTCCTTCGTGACCCCGCCGCTCTCTCGCAGATGCTACAGGCTATGGGTGGTCCACCAGGTAGCGACCAGGCCGGGGCCAATCCCTTTGCTGGGCTGTTCCCTAGTGCAGCCCCGCCAGACAATCGACCCCCGGAGGAGAGATATGCGGAGCAACTGCGCCAGCTCAATGATATGGGCTTCTTCGAGTTCGAGAGGAATATCGAGGCACTACGGAGAAGCGGTGGTAGTGTGCAGGGGGCCGTGGAATACCTCCTCAACCAGCCGTGAGCAGTGAAGGCATTTGCACTCTCGCGACATCTCTGCTTCCTGCTGTATGATTTTTATGATACACAACGGTTTCTCTGTTTCTGCCGAGGATGCCCTGACGTCTCTCTGTGTTTTCTGTATGCCTTTCCTTGTGTGCCTTTTCGGTGAACGTGTCTGCTTTGATCCATGACTGCAGATTCATGACCTAGCGAGCCGGTATTGTAGGCAAATCCATGTGGTTGGGATAAGACCGCCATTCAATTGGAGTTTTGTGCTTGTTCCCAGTATATCTATTAATAGACGGCAGTAAAGCATTGCCTTCAATCTTGGCCTTTTGCAGACCACAAAAGACATACAATAGATTATCCGATCCTCTCAAAAAACACAGCTGAATCAACAAAAACCCGATTTCATAATATACTGGAATAACTAACTAGTCAACTACCATAACTATGTAGAAACTAAGACAGGGGCGAGAATCCTCTGGCGGAGTTCTATAGTAGCTTCAGGAATGCGGCTAACCACAACGGGGCCGGGAAGCGTTGGTCCTAACGTTTAGCATCGAAGCGGGAACGAAACGGCCACGCTCCAGACCCCGAGTCGCTTTCTCCCAGTCGCTCCTTTCCATCGGATTCTGGCAAAGCTCTTCCTTTCAGTCCGGACATCAGCGTTGTCTCTCTGCTTCACGGCACTCGGTGCCAATTCCACTCGTTACATCAATCCAACTGCGCTGTCTGGGGACATCCCTGTCGCTTCCTCTCCGCGATCCGTCGTGACCGATCCTCCCGAGTTGACAGATTGGAAGATCCACCCCCTCTGAGATCAACTCACATCGACGATCATCGCACCTCCGCATCTATCCCAGCGCAGATTCCGCGGATTCCTCCAGGACGTGGGCTCACCTGCAGCAATACACGGTAGCTTGACCGGATCTTTCCTCGTTTCTGCTGCGCTCGCTCGTGGCCACGACAAAGGGTCTGGTGGCCGCTTATATGACTGAGCGGCCAGACGCCCTCTCAGCGTGTAGAGTGTGAAGATGCTAGCTAACATGTTCGACCGCGCGCTATCCGTGGTGATTTGGGCCCTTTTCGCATCAAGCTGTCAGGCGTGGTATATTCCGGGTGAGTGCTGACGACATGACCTTGCGCTGTCTTGAGACCTCTGTGGAGTGAACTAACATGATCTTACCTATAGGTTATTCGATTAAGAGCTACCGCGATGAAGAACACATTCCTCTCCTGGTGAACAAAGTCTTCTCGGATCACACCCAGCTGCAATATGCGTACTACGACCTCCCCTTCGTCTGCCCGCCGTCAGGTAGAGTACATGGCGGATCTCCTTTCGGCTCCGGCCAGAGCATCTCCCTCAACATCGGGGAGGTGCTTCGAGGCGACCGGATTATGACCTCGGATTTCGAAATCATCATGGGCAAGGATGTCGAATGCCAGGCGCTCTGTACGAAGAAGGTCAACCGGAAAGGTGTCAAGAGGGGTCGTGAGTTGATCAAGGATGGATATGTGGCCGAATGGATTATGGACAACTTGCCTGGAGCGACCAGTTTCGTCACGGTCGACCGAAGTCGCAAATACTATGCTACCGGATTTAAACTTGGGTACCAGGACATCTCTCCTGCCACTGGGAAACAGCGCTATTTCATCAATAACCACTTTACCTTTGTGATCCGATGGAGAAAGGCGCCTGGAAAGGCCGGCGAGGAGGGTGGTAAAGTCATTGTCGGATTCGAGATATACCCAAAGAGCGTTACGGACAAGAACCGCGAAGAAGGTACTTGTCCGAAGGATGTGCATGGCGAGCAGGAGGGGCTGGAACTCTTCATCGCTCCGAATACTTCGCGACTTGCGGAGAAATACCCCGGTTCCTCATATATCCCCGAGGAAGACGACGTTGATGACGGCGCTACTTTGACGATTCCTTACACGTATTCGGTCTATTTCCGCGAAGATGACAAGATCGAATGGTCTAACCGCTGGGATCACTACTTCAACAACCAGTCTGAAGGGTCCATGACCCACTGGCTCGCTATCCTCAACTCTCTGACTATCTCTGCCGTTTTGGGCGTGACTGTTCTCGTGATCTGGGGCAGGACGGTGCAGGGCGATGTCAAAGGCCGTGGCGACGGGGTCATGGAGGATGGCAAGACCAGACCAAGAAAGTCCAAGTCTGTCAGCAAGAGTCAGGAGGGTGTGTTGGACAAGCCCGAAGATGTGGAGCGGGATGCAGACGTATCCTCGGACGAGGAAACGGGAGAGGAGTTTACGGGATGGAAGCTTCTTCATGGCGACGTGTTTCGTGTGCCCGCGTATAGCGGTCTTCTCGCACCGCTCGTCGGGTCTGGCATGCAGCTGCTCTTCATGTCTGCTGGGCTGCTCATCCTTAGCAGTCTGGGCATTCTGAACCCGAGCTTCCGTGGTGGCTTTGTTAGCGTTGGTATGGGTCTATTCGTATTCGCCGGTCTCTTCTCGGGATACTTTTCAGGAAGGTTGTACAAGACCTTCGGCGGCCAGAACTGGCGAAAGAACACCTTGATTGTGGGTTCTCACATTTTCTCTTCTTTTGTCCTTGCTAACCAGAGTCCAGACCGCGACCTTGTTCCCCGGCTTGACCTTCTGCCTTGTGTTCATTCTTAACATGTTCGTCTGGGCCCAGGCCTCGAGCACGGCAATCCCGTTTGGAACATTGGTCGGTCTCGTGGCCCTCTGGCTGCTCATCCAGGTCCCTCTTGTATACGCCGGCAGCTGGTATGGCTATGTCCGTGCGGCACCGTGGGAGCACCCAACAAAGACCAACCCGATTCCGCGTCAGATGCCACCCCAGCCGTGGTATCTGCGCACCTTCCGTGGTACCCTCTTGACGGGTTTGGTGCCGTTCGCAGTCCTTTTCATTGAGCTATTGTTTGTGTTCAAGAATCTCTGGCAGGACAAGAGCGGCTACTACTATGTATTCGGATTCCTTAGTGTCGTGAGCACAATTCTCATTGTCACAGTGAGCGAAGTCACCATCATTGCCACATACAGCCAACTCTGCGCAGAGGTTAGTGTTTCCCAGAAAGCCCTAATAACGGCCATCCAAGCTAACACGACGATCCAGAACTACCATTGGTGGTGGCAGAGCTTTTTCACTGGCGGCAGCAGCGCCTTCTGGATCTTTGCGTACTGTATCTGGTACTACTTCTTCAAGCTCCACATCACGGGTTTCGTGTCGAGTCTGCTCTTCTTCAGCTACAGTCTGCTTGCCTGTGCGGTATATGGACTGTTGACAGGGACCGTGGGCTTCTTGACCGCCTACGCGTTCATCAGGCGGATGTACAGGTAAGGCCCTCTGCGTGGGCGGACTGTTGTTCGATTTTCTGGATTCTGTTAAACTGACTGCTCTGTGGATAGTGCCGTCAAGATCGACTGATTGAGGACTTGCGCCTTTGACATCGCGCAAGCCGCAGAAAATAGTAGTCCCCGAGATTTCGCCGGGAGCTTTGCAACAAAGCATTATAATGCCCGTAAGGCCTTTTCTTTCTGTCCTGTAACTGCGTTGGATGAATGCGTTCGAGCCGGCGTCCGAGCTCTCTATAATTCTTTGGCTTGCCTGTTGGTATTTTCTTTACCCTACCTACTTGATCTAGGGTCTACATTATGTCGATGGCAGACGCGTTGGACATAGGGTGAGGCTATTAGCTCCTAACAGCCAGATCGCGGTGATACGAACTCCATTTCTGGCTGCATACCAGTAGGCATTGTTTCCCTTTTCATTCTCGGTCTTTTCCTTTTTCGTTTTCTTTTTCTCTCTTCTATAAGCTTCTCGATTTTTTTTCGGGCGCGATGATGTACAGGCAGTGCGCATGTCCGTCGCAGCAGCAGGGTTCTCGCATGTGCCTTGTAGGATAGGTCAAAATCCAATACGAAATGAACTGATGCTCTCGTATCATTGTTTGCCACAAGTATTCAAAAGAACGAATCCTCCGTCTTGATCAATAATAATACAAGAAACAGCGTGAAAGACTCGATCCCACTTTCCCGCTCGTTTCAGTTGAAGTACTAGTAATAAAAAGCAAATTAGTTAGTCGTAGTAGATAAGGAGGTTGCAGTAATAATAAGTCCTGCCGCACCGATGCGGTTCGAGCCGGACTTTGGTTGCCTTGCCCCTCCCTGTTCGCTGCGATCCCGACAAATCGGGACCTAACCGCCCATCCGCGTACTACTGTACGGAGTACGGAGTACTGTGACGGGAAGAGAGAAAAGAGCCAGGAGGGTTGGCGCCCACATAAGTAAATTATCATAATACATAACTGTAACTAGTGCATCAGAAATAAATTTCAGTATTATATGGTATTATCTGTGACTAGACTAGCTCCTCAATGACACATTCAAATCCAGAAGCAGGGACGATTATTTTTGATTGGGTCTCGATATGCCACATGGACATGTGATCTTCTGGCTGCTAGGTAGGAAGGTAAAGTAGACTACGCGGAAAATTCGTCCTTGTAACTACTTGTAATATTAATATAACTAGCTAACCACCAAGTTTAATAAGAAACTGCTCAGCCTGTGCTCCATTGCTCCATAAGTGAGTGAACTTGTGAGGAACT
Organism: Paecilomyces sp. PK2413; assembly: GCA_023624055.1. Classification (NCBI taxonomy): domain Eukaryota; kingdom Fungi; phylum Ascomycota; class Eurotiomycetes; order Eurotiales; family Thermoascaceae; genus Paecilomyces; species Paecilomyces sp. PK2413. The sequence goes on from JAMADQ010000007.1 coordinate 128,398, forward strand.
TGTGAGGAACTTGTGAGTGTACCCGTATTAATTAATTAATTAGTTAGTTAATACTCCGTGGTTAGTTTTGAAATAACTAGCCAGCCCTTGCGATGCGATGCCCGATGACGGAGGTAGAAAGATAGACTAGTAACCGAGTCATATTAACTAGTCAGTAAGTTTGTAACTGATTAGCTAGTAAGTTAGTTATTTAGTTGTTTAGATTTAGATTTTTTCTTTTCCTGCGGTACCCTAAAGGAGTAATCGATTGCATTCTTTTCTATTCGATTCTCTTGCGCTTTTTGTGTGTTTTTTTCTTTTCTACCATATTCTGCTCTAGATACTTAGTAGAGTTAGACTAGCCAGTGAATAGTGAATCCCGACGCAGCCGGGCCTAGTTAAGTCAGTGGGTCGGTTGCACGGGATGCAGGCGTTGGCACTTCTGGTAACCAGTCGAGGGGGCTTTGGTTATGGTTACTTTGGTATGGACTCGAAGAGGAATTGGTCTGAGTGAGGGGATACAATACTCCATGGGTAGTCCGTTCAGACAGAATAGTTATAAATTATGGGATTGCGTTGATACTATGGAGTATGCTGGGATTATTTCATACTGATGGCCCATCTAATCTAGGGCTATGGAACATTTCCTGCGGTAGATAAAGGCGTCGAATTAAGTTCCGAGATAATCGAGCAGTTCTGTTTTTTTCTCCTTCTCCTGTGATTGATTGATTAGTTAGTCTAGGTTAGCAGGGTTGGTGCCGACGGGATAGATCGGCACGTGAGGAGACTTTGGAACGGGCGAATGAAAAAAGACAACAGGCTCGAGATGATACCGAAGATATAGCTAGACACAGCTCTAACTGAATTACCTAAAACTTTTAGGTTTCAAAGGATCGAATCCCGTTACATCGGAGATGTGGGATTTTGTTTTCTACTACTACTACCAGACTATCTGCCAGTACTACTACTAACTACGGAGTAATTAATGATTAATTACGGAGTACTAGCGACTCCCTTAAGGCAGGCAGCATTATTGCACAGGCTGGACGGGGGGATGAAACAGGGAGGAACAGATAGATCATATCTGGATGATTGATTGGCCGTAGATCCTGCATTGGACATACCGATACTGTCGAAACCAGAACCTGGTCCAGAGCGACGAGACAGACGAGACAAGACGAGACACGGGAGCGTTGATCGATGATCTCATGGCACATGCCAGGAGGGTGCCCAAAGGCTCAGGCTGCTCGAGCAGCGAGACAAGTAAAAATACGGTGAGAGCAAACGAGCCGAGAACGACGAGGAGGCAGCGTCAGGATCCACGCGGCAGCCTCCCCGGATAACCCAGGATCTACATCGGGATGCGCCAGCCGGATTGCGTGTTAACAGCTAGGGAGATCGATGATCGTGGGAGTCCTTGGTTCTAACTTCTCGGGGTCATATTGTGGCTCGCATTCTGCAAGTCTTCGCGAGCATGTTGGGGACAGGGTAATTATTACCATAGTTCCTTACATAGTGCTGCTGCTGCTGTAATCAATTGATACGGGAATACGCTGTGTGAACTTCGGGCCTTGGTCGGTACCGAGTACCATACGGAAAATGGTGGTGTGTGTCTGTTCCTCTAGCTCATGTGTGGTGGCAACCAGCGACCCATCCTATCTGTGCTCTGCTCTGCTCTCCCTTCCTGAGTCTCTCTCTCTCTCTCTTTCGGTCTTGCTCCTGCTCCTGCTCCACCGTCACAGCAATCCGGGGTCTAAGCTCCCGGAGAAGGGCGGCAGAAGAAACTGGAGCCCGTCGAACTAACTTATCTTCGTTCTTCCCTTCCAGGTCTGTTCGAGATGCTCGAGGCTGGCGGAAGTCGGCCCGTCTGAAGCTGAGGTGCAAACGCCAAGAGAGACCTGGGAGTAGTCAGCAACAACGAGTGGCGGATGCAGCAGATCGGTGGTTCTTCTTTCAACGCTTTTCTTCGGCGCATTCTGGGTGAAGAACGTGGGTCCGACGACCAGTGATGGATCGTATTGCTGTCCCGGGAAAAACGATCCAGCGCTGGCATCCATGCGGGCTGTTACTGTTCCTGCTCCTGCTCCTGCTCTTGTTCATGGTAACGGTTGTATTCTGCTGCCAGGCTGGGGGGTAGTTGACGTTGACCTTGAGCGTATGGTAGCAGGTATGTATCAAGGAGTGACGGTAAAAAGCAAGCAACACCAGCCACGAGATGGTGTACGTAAGGCCAGGAGAGCATCTGGCCAGTCGGTTCCCCTGACGATCGAGGGAGATCGAGCAGCTTTATTGCTTTATTGCATCCTGTGGCATGGGACGGTCCACCGCCCACATCTCCCCGCAATCACACCATCGCACACCATCGCCCGGGGTCGCGGTTCGCTCGTTTGTGTTACCGCCTGCGCCGAATTCGCCTTCTGTGCCGGCACGTCAGGATGAGAAGCCTGTCACTATCCAGCTTCCAGCTGCCCTCGTGGATCCAGTCGAGCAGAAGCCGTGGAATCTCTTCGAGCCAGCATCAACCCTTTCTAGCGTATCTCCTTGGGTTATTAAAGAGCTGCCATGGCCCCCAGTACCGTTGGTTCTCTCCTGCTACTTTCCCGTCCATGCCGCTTTCCTTTGAATCTCTGTAACTCTCTTATCTGCTGCTATCTGTCTATTATATACCAATTCTTATCAATCAATCAATCAGTTCCAAAGACTATTCAAGCTCCCCTTCCCCTCCGTCGTGATCTCCCGGAGCAGGTCCGCGGAGTAATTTTCCTTCCCACTTGGCTCTAGGAGAGAGAAGAAAAAAGACTACGAGAACGAGAACAAGATATTACAAGCTTGCAACCATGGCGGCGCGCAGGCCCAACATCCTCTACATCATGGCGGACCAGATGGCCGCCCCGCTGCTGTCCATCCATGATAACAAGTCCCCCATCAAGACGCCCAACCTGGAGCGTCTGGCCAAGGACGGTGTTGTCTTCGACAACGCATACTGCAATTCCCCATTGTGTGCGCCGTCGCGCTTCACCATGGTCACTGGCCAGCTGCCGTCGAAGATCGGGGGCTACGACAACGCAGCAGACCTCCCCGCGGACGTGCCAACCTATGCGCATTACCTGCGTAACGAGGGCTACCACACGGCCCTGGCTGGCAAGATGCACTTCTGCGGTCCGGACCAGCTGCATGGCTATGAGCAGCGTCTGACTAGCGATATCTACCCCGGTGACTACGGCTGGTCCGTCAACTGGGATGAACCGGTATGGCTTCTTTTCTTACAGTGTGCTGCAGAACAAGACTAATACGGCCATCAGGAGATCCGCGCGGACTGGTACCACAACATGTCCTCTGTCGAGGAGGCTGGCCCTGTGGCCCGCACGAACCAGCTCGACTACGATGAGGAAGTCATCTACAAGTCGACTCAATACCTCTACGACCATGTGCGACACCGTACTGACCAGCCTTTCTGTCTGACGGTGTCCATGACGCACCCTCACGACCCTTATGCGATGGAGCAGGAGTACTGGGACTTGTATGAGGACGTCGAGATTCCCCTTCCCCAGACGCCCGCCATCCCTCACGACAAGCAGGACCCTCACTCGCAGCGGGTGCTGAAGTGCATCGATCTCTGGGGCAGGGAGATGCCTGAAGAGCGGATCAAGGCCGCTCGTCGCGCGTATTATGCGGCATGCACCTATGTGGACACGCAGGTGGGCAAGTTGCTGAAGGTGCTGGACAAGTGTGGTTTGACGGACGACACGATCATCGTCTTCACCGGTGACCACGGAGACATGCTGGGAGAGCGCGGATTGTGGTACAAGATGACGTGGTTCGAGAACTCTGCTCGGGTTCCTTTCATTGTTCATGCTCCCGATCGTTTCGCTGCGAAGCGCGTAAAGGAGAATGTATCCACCATGGATATCCTGCCCACGTTTGTTAACATGGTGGGCGCCCAGACCATTCCAGACCTGCCTTTAGATGGTGTATCGTTGATGCCCTATATCACTGGTGAGCCGGGCGTAAAGACGGATACAGTTCTAGGGGAGTACATGGGCGAAGGCACCCAGACCCCAGTAGTCATGATCCGCCGCGGACGCTGGAAGTTCGTGTACTCGCTGATCGACCCTCCGATGCTGTTTGATCTCGAAGCCGATCCGACCGAGTCGGTGAACCTGGTGGCTGGTATCCCTGTTCCCTCGGCCACCAAGACGACCGCCGTTCCTGGCCTGTTGAATCCTACTGGCCTTCCCACCCCGGGCGCCACTCCGGGCGCTACTCCTGCAGCCGAACTGAACGCAAAGTCGTTCTTCGCCAACAACAGCTCTGGCTTTATCGCCCCGACGCCTCCTCGCACCCCGAGCCCAACTCGTGCGGCGGTGTCTCTGCCTCCTGCTGACGATCCCGCTACGCTGCTGGCTCACTTCATGGAGGAGGTGCGCACGCGATGGGACCTGGAGCGGATCCACCAGGAGGTGCTGGTGTCGCAGCGCAGACGCCGTCTTGTCTACTCGGCCCTGATCAAGGGCAACATCACCTTCTGGGACTGGGAGCCTCGTGTCGATCCCAGCAAGCAGTACGTCCGGAACCAGGGCAAGGGCGCTCTGGACGACGTCGAGGTCATCTCGCGCTGGCCGCGTCTGCTCAAGCAGGCCACGGGCGTCTAAAATGGCATTTTTTGCTGTCATTGCTCCTGCAAACCCACACAAAATCTACTAATTGAACGGCCGACCAGCATCGACGATGTCTTCCGTATCTATACGCGAGTGACTCGATGATTACGATTCTCCTACATCTTTTTGATTGTTTCTTTTTACTTGCGCAAGTTGCACTTTTCTCGTCAGCATCTCTTTTTCTTGCTTTCGAGGAGCAAACTTATACCCAAGGAATTTTTTATTTTCGCATGGGATTGTACGCATGCATGAAACTGCTTTATTGATTCTACTACAGCGTCTTGTACCTGGTTTTTCAACCGGGGTCATCTTCCATCGTTCCATTCTGACTCTGGCGCACATCAATCACATTAGCGATCTGTCTGGTTTTATGTGCATTTGAAAGCTGAGAATAATATTCCTGTCATTTGGCACGTACATAAAAGAGCAGATGGGTAGCATTAGACGGTCTTTAATATGCTGTTGAGTACAAACGAGTCATAATCATACGTGGTTTATTATACTGTATACATTGGAAATTATCAATCTAAGCCATTCGAAGCTCCAAAACGTCCTCCGTAACTCTCCATCTCACTGCGTGACTTATATGGAGAACAATGAGGGGTAGAAGCACGATCTGGCGGGGTAATCGGACAATGTCACCGCAGAGTGATGATTGGACGTCGCGACCGGGGAACAAAGAGACAAGACGATACAATTATATGTTGCTATCCATATCTTAAGATAATATAGCAGGTTAGAACCGACTATCTATGTACGGTATTCGATAATCAGATAAAGGATTCTGAGAATTAAGGTTGGCGTTATGGAAAGTTAGTGTATAGCGAGATTCTAGTTATGCTGTGCTGTACGGAGTTGTTGGACCAGGGTCGAGACTCGGCTCTTGAGTAGATTGGCTTTCTGGAAATAAGCATCTGTTAGCCTAGGTTTAGCTAAATAACTGCTGTAAACTCATATAAATTCGTTATTTAACCTTAAAGACTCTCCTTCTTTCTTTCTTTCTTTCTTTCTCCCTCATCTATGATCCGATATATCTAATACATTCACACCTTGAAACAGCCCATATATAGAAAAAAGGCTACTCGAAAGAGAACAACAAACTGATACCTGACAACAACCAAAGTAATAAACATGGCCTCCACAGAACGCCCCTGGCACGAAGCATTCCCTGCGCCTAAAAGCACAGCGGCGAGTGTCTCCCGCCAACAAGTCCTGCAGTGGTTCCGAGAGGGGAAGAAACCAGGAAAGGATTTCGTATTAGTTGATTTGAGGAGGGTGGATCATGAGGTTGGTTTTCTTCTTTCCCTTGTTTTTCTTTTTTCTTGTTTATTTAAAGTTACTTGCATGATTTTGTGGTTTTATATATCTAAGATGAAGACATGCTAACGTCAAGGTAAAGGGCGGTACGATTCGCGGCTCCATCAACCTTCCCGCGCAGAGTCTGTATCCATCTCTATCGACATTGTATACTCTTTTTGAAGGCGCTGGCGTGCATAGCGTGGTTTGGTATTGTGGTGAGTGTTCCGTCCTCAACCTACGCCACTGTAGTCCGCACAACCCTGCTAGTTATACATCCCTCTTTACCAGAAAGCGATGCCTTGTGTTACTTATCACTAATATATACTGACTCGATACAGGCTCATCCCGCGGCCGCGGAACTCGCGCAGGTGGCTGGTTTGCGGATTATCTGGCAGAGAAGCAGAATACGTCTCTGAAGAGCCTGGTTCTCGAAGGTGGGATTAAGGGCTGGGTGGGCGCGGGGCCCGAGTACGTGGAGTGGATGGATGGGTATGTTGAGGATGTGTGGAGGGGAGTGGAGGAGGGGAAGTAAGTGACTGAGTATGCGGTGGTGGGATTAGCATGTTGTATGTTTTGGTTGTTTGTGTCGTTCTGGGTTGATTCATGGTAGTTGGTTGTTTGGGCGGGGAGTAGACTGGAAATATGTACAGAATGATCTTGAGATTTTGGTTTGCGGCTGCTAGTACGCAGGGTTATATATAGGTGAATTAACGGTACCTTTGATAGAGAGTATATCTGGGGATGTTCGTGCGTTGTCGATAATTAGACTGAGTATCAGGAAGATGATTAACATGTTCGGGAATCGTTGTCGCTTACATATGTATCCCCGCTGATATGATCGAGGCAGTTCAGAGCCAAGCTACTCGAACGGCCTAACCCAACACTCTGGCCGTGGCTATGGCTAGCATATCCTGCAATTAGGTCGCAAAAGCGATAACAGATTCCTAAATCTAGATTCTCCTGATGAGTAACATGCAGTGGCAGCTGTCCTCACTCACAAGAACAGAAATGCGGGGAGAAGTCCGAGTGCAGTCGACGGGACCGCACCTCGGTCAAATCAGAGAGTAGAAACGACATCCAGAGGGCCAATGTCACGGCGAAAAGGTACATGATTCGCTCTTATCAACGATCGTCCATCTTACTCTGGGATATAGGCCTTGCGCAATGATAATGCGGGCCTTTGGGATAAATATCACAGTTTCCCCATGCGCAGAGCTGGAAATTATGGTCGGCCCGAGATGAGTCGAAACGTACCTTGGGGACACAACCATGTCACTGGAGCTGGATGATCGAAGTCGCGATCCTTCAACAGACCCAGCACGACCGCCGGACGGTGGATACGGTTGGGTATGCGTTGCAGCGTGCTTTTGCGTCAATGCCTTTACCTGGGGTGCCTCTGTGGTACGTCGCACTCTCGAATTGCTGTACTGAATGCCAATTGACCATGTCATAGCAAACGTATGGTGTTTATCTAGCGAACTACCTGGCAGACGACAGATTCCCAGAGGCCACACTTATAGACTATGCCTTGATCGGCGGTCTCAACCTCTCCATGGCAATGCTAGTTGCTCCAGGAGTCACCATCGTTGTGCGCAAATTTGAAACACAGATCTCAATGCTGATCGGGATTATTTTCATGGTATGCGGGTTCGTTCTGGCTTCGTTCGCGCGCCGAATCTGGCAGTTATACCTAACCCAGGGCGTGCTAATCGGGGTCGGTGTTGGGTTTACATACGTGCCAAGTATTCCCATTATCTCGCAGTGGTTCGACAAGAAGCGCAGTCTGGCGAACGGAATTAGCAGTGCTGGGTCTGGTATTGGCGGACTTATCTACTCGTTCTTGACCCAGGCCCTCATCGGTAGACTCTCCGTGCCCTGGGCCCTCCGCATCACAGGCATAATAAGCGGTTCTTTTCTGCTTCTGGCCACACTGCTCATCCGAAACCGAAACAAGGCTATTCAGCCCACGCAGAGGGCGTTCGACCTCCGGCTTCTGCGCCGTTTGGATGTGCTTCTGTTCCTGGCATGGGGCTTCATCAGTATGTTCGGCTATATCACGTTGTCGTACTCGTTGCCAGATTATGCGCGATCTCTTGGACTCAGCGGAGAGCAGGCGGCATCAGTCAACGCGCTGTTAAACGTGGGGAATGCAATAGGACGTCTTTGTACAGGCCTGGCCAGTGATCGTTTCGGGCGGATCGAAATCGCCGGACTGCTGACTTGTGTATGCGGATTATCATGCTTTGCAATCTGGATGCCTGCAACATCTTATGGCGTCTTGTTGTTCTTCGCATTCTTCTCGGGAGGCATACTCGGGGTATTCTATGTTGTAAGTCGTCTTCCATCAAGTTGGATATATTGTTTACTGATACTTTTGACCAGACCGTTGGTCCCATCAGCGTGGAAGTGGTTGGGCTTGTCGAGTTGCAGTCGTTATTGTCCCTGGCATGGTTCACGACCGTGCTGCCCACGACATGTGAGTCTGATCTCCTAGGTAGTGATCCAAATTTTGCGAATATTGAAGGCTGACGATACAAGTCTCCGAGGTTATCGCATTAAAACTGCGTCGAGAAGGCTCAAAACACGAATATCTCTATCCTCAGGTCTTTGCGGGTCTGTCGTACTGCGTCGCAAGCATGTTCCTGCTAGTGCTCTGGTGGCGAATGAGGATTCGGTGTCGGTGACTTTATGGAAAGTCATAATTATTAGACCTGCCGTGCGATGTTCATTTCTCTAGACTACAAACGGGCAAAGAAAGGAGAGAAACCCACAGCATGCCTTCCGCCAGACCCTCGGCCGCTGTTTCTATTCGAACGACCCATACGCTGGGGGCAGTGCCTCGGTCAGTCACCGGTTTCATTACTGATATCTGATCTCTACATGAATTGGTGCTCGTACACAAGCCTCTCCAAGGAGGAACGTGTTTGACCTACGCCAGTATCTCCGAGGTCGGACACAATGAGTCCAGATTTTCAATAATAGTGAACGAAGAAAGTGAGACAGAAGCGGCTCGCTCCAGCGCTTACCATCGGGCCAGCATTTCTGTTAATATCACTCTGGTGGATCAGGACAAGACGTCTCCAGTTGATTCGGACGACTTTACGCTGATCAAGCAAATAAAGGCGATCGGCAGATGATGTACATTCCTATCAAAAGACTGAGGTCTGGCTTTCCTCCACTAGAGGTGAGCATCGGCCTTCGTCCCGTGTCCATGTCTGATCCATATGGATCCAATCGACAATAAGTGTTCAAGTACACGCTGGATTATTCAGACTTGAGAAACCTGGCACTAAATGAAAAGGCGAGGGAAATAACCGAGCAGTATAGACGAAGTGGTGGATCTATCGCATCCCAAAATCTGCGTAATCGGCTAGAAGGAGTTGGTACAGCAGATTCTGAGGTGGAGTTTCGGGATTTGAAGAGACTTGGAATACGAAGCGGCTGGGATTTCCTGTGAATCAACTTCTGGCTGTTTCTAATCCTCACCGTTCAGCGAGTCTTTTACCATAGACAATTGGATAAACCACCTATGAACCACCATCAGCCGGCGTGGGTAATCGGATGGCCGCTGTCGGGAGACAGCAAAACAATTAACTTGGCATTCGTTGAGCTAATCCCTAGACTAGAATGTTTGCATGGGCGTATGCCACTATATTTATGACTCGGAAAAGACATGATGTTTTCATGAGCGTGTAAAGGAACATTTCGCGAGGAACCCGATAATCCCCACCCCATGAACCCCGTAAGTAGAGCCCAGCCGATGTCCGAGTCACTTAAAACATCGGAGATGAACTTTGCTCGGGAAGGACTTAACATTAGAGGCATAGTTTTAGAATCAAAGCTAATATCAAGAAATGGGGCTATCCGCTGGATGTAGTTCTCGCCCGGACTTTTGGGCTTGCGATTGGTTACTTCCACAGCAATATGTGCCAAGGGAGCTCGCGTCGTGATGAAGATGCCGCCAATTCAGCCATCGTCCCCATCTAAAGTCGTTGGAAGGGCGTGGTTCCCCATATCCTTCCCCACGGTCCGGTTGCCATGTGGGGAGTCTGGGTCTTTGGCGTCACCGATGAACGGAGTCATACTGACCTTGGAGACAACAAATCATATTGACCATGATTTTTTTTTCGCCTTCAACGGCTCACATGCAGCAATTCCGTTTGAGATATCCCCGATTACGTGCTTGCAATATGAGTACCACTGTCTTGTGAGGTGGCTATCAAAAGATGGCATTTGTCAGGGATCCTGCGGAATTTTTGCGCGAGCGGTGTACTATCATTATTGCTAAGCATCAGGCTGCAACATTGAATAGAACCAGGTTTTCTGACGCCAAAAGAGGCTTATCCTTTAGCTAGTCAGGGTTCTTGCAGCGGTGCTAATTTAACTAGTATAGTCTTGGGCTTTAATTGGACTTTTGGACTCATGTTTGGCTGCTGGAGCTAGATACTGATATCGGTGGGTTACATAAGGAACTACATGTCGTTTCCGCGCTTTTAACCGAAGACTTTGAGAACGGCATATTAGTGGCTCTAATTACATTGGCCGGTTTAATGAGAGACATTCTAGTAATTACGAGGTCGCTTACTGTAGATGATGTTGTGATCTGATCAGTGTGCAGAGTCATGAGATGCAGAGCAGAAGTCAACCAGTTGCAGACCGAGGTATATCATTTTAGTTCCAAATGCGTGTAAAATTAACGTTTGATGGCTTTCTGATGACTCACTTGGTCTGATCAGATAAGTGAACCAACCAACTATTGACCAGTTGAAGTTGACTGAAGTTAATAATAAATCTGTTCCCATGGTGGTGCTGGATTATTAATTCACCAGAGGCAGAGTAACACAATATCTGTTGTAGCCAAATAACGCAGATCTTGGCCAATGATCACTCTCGTGGCGCAATGGTAGCGCGTCAGCCTCCTATGGCTGGGATTAGCTGAAGGCTGCGGGTTCGAATCCCGTCGAGAGTGCTTCGCTTTTTGTTTTTCCCTCTTGCCGCAAATTGCGCTGTTTCGACTACACTGCTTTTCTGTTCTTATTTTTGTATAACTTCTTTTCTTTTCTTTTTTTTTTTTTTTTGAAGCTATAGACTGCCTCAACCAGGGCGTTAATGCTTCATGATACGTAGTTGATGTCTATACAGCGTACGGCTTCGGCCAACTCCCGTCTTACGTTAGCTTAGTACGCATCATAGCATACATTGAACTATGAGCAATTCTTAGCAACTTGTTCTCACTTCTTCCATATAACAATGCATGCTTACTTTTGGTAATGCTATATGAGCACGTCACCGAGTTCGGCGTCTCAGTCCAACGGGTTCACATAATAACGACATCAATCGAATCTTTCCATCCACTCCTAGCCAAGAGATGTCACCGTAGGGCGTGGTCACGGACCCTCCAGGGGATGAATGGTCCAATAGCGACTCCACGAGGCTGGACAAGCACCGTCCGGGTCCTTCTGCTAGCGTCGGTCCATAGTTGTGACTTAGTACAGGGCAGATGTTTGTTCTCGCATGGCGCAACTTTCCAGACCGCGGCCAGATTGTGCCCATGCGTCGGCTGGTCTCCTTAGCGATATAAGCCCTGGAACCTTTTTTCCCGCGCTTCTGACAACGACAGCGGTCTGATGACTCATGACGAAGGTGGAGGGGGATGTTTGTGCTTAGTAAATCTATTATGCTGGGGTAAGCTTGAATCGTATGGATGTGGTGCCGGGAGAGCTACTATTTAGCATATATAAGAAGTGGCATGTCTGCCTGAAGTTGCAGTCATCAGTATCCATACTCCGTCTCCTTACATTTATCAATTCGTGAGAACAAAGGTCTCTCAGTTACTTGGCAAGATATATCAAGATAACGTTTTGTCCATCTGCGCAGGCGCATCAGGTGTTGATTTCAGTTGTATCCTATTGTTGTTTCAAATATTGGGCAGCTGCCGATTCCTCAGATCCATTGTTATCCATCTTACCTTCTTGGAGAAGACTAAGCCTCCAGTCGAGGTCCTGGAAAAATAATTCCAACAATATGTCCGCGTCATCCTTCATTGCGCGAAGCACAAGCACCTTCGAGTCACTCACGAAAAGGTCTAGACCGAAGATTGAGATTGATCTGGTCGACCAGAGAGATGGCTTTGTGGCTTCCTATACCACTGGCGATAAGATCGAGGGGGAAGTGACTATCATCGCGGACCATGACACTCAATTTGATGATATAGACATCACATTCGAGGGTATGTTACGTGATTTCCAGACACCCCAAGCTTAGTTGTCTCTCTGACCCCTTTATCAGGATTGTCGACAACATCGGTCGAACGGTCGTCCAGTATGGTGGGAGCAGGCGGTAAATCGAATGCATATCAAACGTTCCTAAAGCTGCGACAACCCATCAATCGAACGGAGTATCCACATCCACGAGTTTTCGAAGCCGGCCAAACGTTCAAATTCACATTCACATTCGTCGTGCCTGATCGCCTTCTTCCGCAAGTCTGCGAACACTCGAAGAATAACCTCCATCTCAGACATGCACACACCCAATTACCGCCAAGTCTTGGAGATCCCATGTTAGCAGGAGATGGCGTCAGCCTCCTGGACGACATGGCCCCTATAATGAGCAGGATATCATATGTCATCAAGGTGTCAATTTCAAGAAATCCCTCAGTGGAAGGGGGCCGTCCGACGAACCTTGCCTCAGTCGCAAAGAAGGTCCGAATCATACCTGTTGTCGACGAGCAGCCGCCTTTGAGCATTGCTGATGATTGTGGTGACTATTGCCTACGGAAGGAAAAAGACATCAAGAGAGGTCTCTTGAGAGGAAAGTACGGTCGACTGGTCATTGAAGCCTCACAACCTAAACCGTTGCAAGGTGACTATACAAGCTCTAATGGTTCATCCTGTCCAGCAAGCACAGTCGCAACACTGCATCTTCGGTTCGACCCCGTAGCAGACGAACTGCCCCCTAGACTGGGAACTCTATGGGCAAAGATCAAAGCATCAACATTCTACAGCGTTATTCCATGGGACAGTTTCCCGTCCAAGTCTGTCAACACCTACTGGACGAATATCAGGGGCGTATATACGGAGACCGTACCGCTGTCTTCGAGGTGTATAGCATTAGTCCAGTGGGAGAAACACCATGCCAACGGAAACGACGCTATATCTCGCCGAACCTCTCTGCAGTCTGCTTCATCTGCGGAAACCCTAACTTCGGGGCCATCGGCCTCGTATTCCGGCAAGACTCTCTATACCGCCTCTATCCTTGTACCTATCACGCTTCCGAAATCCAAGTCTTTTGTACCAACCTTCCATTCATGCCTCATCTCGCGCACCTATGCCCTTGACCTCAGCGTCTCCTATCATACCCCGAACACCAACGTCCTGACCCCAAGCAGCTCTCTGAGGGTCCCGATACAGTTAACCTGTGGACGTCCGGATAGACCCACCAGTTACGACGATGCAGAAGCAGATGCAGAGACCGAAGAGGAAGAAGACTTCTTCCGCCCTCGGAGAATTGCTCCACCGAACCCTGAACACTTAGGTAGTTATGGTAGCCTTTCCGATACGTCCAGGCCTGCTGATCCGCCGATGTACTCGGATACGACGTCCCTTTCACGAAGTCGGGGGTCATATTCCTCTCGTCAGAATGGTGAAAACGGATGTTCTCGAGAAAAGAATGGTTCTATATCATTCTTGCTGTCTCCAATTTGAGACCTAAAAGTCCCATGTTTCTTCTACCATATGTTTTATCTTTCATATTTTCTTGCCATATTTTGAATCGCATCATTTGCAAGCGGGACTCCTTTTTCACCAAGATGGAAAAGCATATACCCATTTTCTTCTTATCTTATTCTTCTTTTCTATGACCAAGGAAATTTGATACATGTGACTTGAACCTTGCACATTGCTAACTCCTAATGTTATTATACTTAATGCCAGATTCATTGCTAATGCACGTGCATGTGAAGATTAAGAGGAAACGCACTTAGTCTAATTTTCTTTTTATGTAAGATTTATGATTATTATCCGATCTCTATGATACATCTAGACTCTATTAAGCCTTAGTATCCTATATCCATACAATCCATGCGCCCTCGTGCATTAAAGACCTGCCTGAAAAGGGGTATCTAAAACGCGAGCACATGTTCAATTCAATTCCAATTACTCCAAGCATTATTGGTTTAGGAATGGGCTAAGTAGGCGCCTCGGTTCCTTCCTTTACACTTTTTCTTATTTCATTCCTTTGGCTTCGGGGCGCTCTCACCTTGCACGTTAGCCTGGTCGACTCCAGACTCCGTGAACGATGAGGAAGGAGAATCGGCGTTTTTCTTGCCACCATAGATAGGCGCTCCCTGACGAAGACCGCGGATGATTTGGCCTATTTGTTGAATTCCGCCGTCAATGAGAGGGTAGAAGGTGGCCATGAGCATGGTAAGCCAGAGCCAGATAATCGCGACGATGACCCATGCTGCGAAGAACTGTATTGATACCTAACGTTAGCGATTGTTCCATTTTTGTTTTACTTTTATTTTGATTGGCTTACCTTTTTCTCGAAAACGTAGTGCGATCCATACATCGGCAATGGCCAAATAACCCAGTGACCGAGGAACGTGGCAGCAGACCAAAAGGCAGCGATGCGACCCCATCGTTTGAACTCGTTCCGAGTGGGTGGACTGATCGGCGCAGTCTCCTCGCGAACAGCAGCTCTCTCGTCGTGGTGATGGGCGGTCGTGAGATCGCTGTCGAGCTTCTCGAGGGCGAGGTGTTCCTTCTTGAAGTCGGACCAGTCGTAATTCTGCGGTTTGAGGAGAGTGATGATGATCGAGTATGGGATCGGGGAGAAGGCAGAGGCGACGGTGCCGTAGACGCAGGGGAGAACTTGGCCTGTTGATGTGACAGACACCTCACCACCGAACTTCTGGGCCGTTCCGAGCCAGACTCCTAGACCTGTACCGAAGCCGAGAATGGGCGCGAGGATTGCTGCGGCCTTGCTTTGACGGCGCCAGAGGATGGTGAAGGCCATGGGAAAGATGCCTGGACAGGTAACGATGCCTTGAATGATGTGAGTACGGCCAGAAGAGGACGATAGATAGAGGATGTGGTCTTACCAAGCATGTAGAGAGTCCACTGGAGGTCGATTCCGACATAATGCAGCATGGTACTGAAACCAGCCGCGAAGAGAGAAAAGAAGACGACTCCGAAGTGACTCCAGCGAATAACCTGCTTGTCCGAAGCAGATTTGTTGAAGTATTCTCTGTACATGTCGAAACTGATGATGGAACTGACTGCAATAACCTGAGCAGACAGAGTCGATGTGACAGCCATGAAGGTGATCAAGACAATGGCAGCGGCGCCACCCTTCCCTGCGACAGTCAAGGCTGCATAGGGCAGGACAAGACCGGCGTTGACCTCTGTCTCGGTCATGCGCTAGATGCTGGTCAGCACTGGGTTGTATTTGAGCAGCGATAACGAGACACTCACTCTAGGATACGTGGGAAAGACCGGGTTGTTTTCAAGACCAAGAGCGACGGAGCTCATCAGAGTTCCGAGTGCCCACGGGATTCCGAAGTACGCAATTCCTCCGATGGTATAACCTGGGACAACTGCAGAGGGCGCTGCAGAGAATGCCTTGATGAAGTAACTGGTGTCCATCTAGAGTATCACTGTCAGCAGTTGTAAATTTGAGGCTCTCGCAGCAAATAGACTCACAATAACCAATCCAAAGTTGGAGCAGATATGGATGATGCCGAACAAGATGGCCTTTTATGTTGTGTCAGTATATGCAATATCTGGCCTGGAATTAAGACACGTACCCCTTTGGAAGTCATGGTCAGATATGTCCCCTGTTCATTTCCAGACACAGGGTTGCGGGCAGAAGCTGCCTTGACAAGCTCATAGAGGTTGCCGACAGAGCCAATCTGATCATACGTGAAAACCTTGATCGAGAAGTAGCACGCAATGATCAGGATGATCACAGTGTGGAAGTAATCGGTAAGGAAAGTCGCCTTGATTCCACCGACAAATGTGTAGATGGATACTCCGACTGGCAGAAGGAAAGTTGCTGCGATGACGTGCATTCCAGTCCTGACAGTGTTAGGGCTTTATAGAATACCAAAAAGGTCAACTATACTTACATAGCGGAAATGGCAGCTGCAGCACCTAACAACATGTTTGCGCAGGCGAAGATGTTGTTCACCAGACAGAGCGCCATAAATACGAGATGAGCGACACGGCCTGCCCTTGTCAGCTTATATTTCATTTCGGGATGTAGTAATTGATAGACTGACCATAGCGGACTCTGACGACCTCCAGGGAGGTATGCGCCTCAGGAATCTTATTCTTGCAGGACACTCCCAGCAATGCGAAGAACACAATCATGGGACTGCAGCCGGCAGCAAACCAGAAAGGTCCTGCCATTCCATAGCTGTATCCTACAAGACCAGGACCCAACATAGCTGTGGTCCACAGCCAGGACTTTGGCAATGTTAGAAATCAACTTTTTCTCAATTAGATAGACCAATACTTACTGAGACGACAGCGGATGATGTGAGACCAGTGCGTACTGTGCGATTGGCCGTCATGAACCTGGAATATGTTAGCTAAAAGTAAGATAGAACGGAAGATGAGACCTACATTTCGGTCTTCTTGTTATCCTCTCCCACAGTCCTATTCAGAATGCGAGTGATAACCATCATGGCTGTAGTGAGACGGAAACCATTAGATGTATATTCGACCAATCAACAACCAGAAAGGGCAAGTACCTAAGGCAATGATCAAACCGACGACAACAACAATAATGTAGCCAACCACCTGGGGCAGAGGCGGCGTGATTGCTGTAGCAGTCACGCCGCTGCGACTCTGTAGTTCGACCATGATGAACTGAGGACCAGGGTCAGAAGAACTGCACTTGCAAAAACTCCAGAACGTCCAGAATAGGGCCGGATCACCTGAATTTATCAAGGCCAGACCGGGCTAGGGGAAGGTCCAGGACCAGGTACTCGGCATCGATGCTTCAGGACTATGTCCCGATAACTCGGTCTAGGTTGAGTAGGATGATTTTCGTCCCGACCAATGATGGCCACATCGTCGAAAGATGATATTCCGAATAAGAGGGGAGGTAAAGTTCGAGGGTAACTGCGCTTTTGGAAAGCATGGTGTTTGTATGGGAACTCTCTCGATTCTGCAGCAGATTGACCCACAATGAGACGATTGCTGATAGCGATGATGTGCTGCGCTAGCGAAGAACTCGGGAAGCTCAGTTCAGCAATGAAGCTTTTTGCAATGAAGATCTGATGGTGTGGTTCCTGGCATCTACTGTTTATCGAGGAACGTCATGGGTGGATCTTGCGACTGAATATGAGTTTGGGAAGTTGTAGAATGATAGTTGGGTCCAATGTCGTGCTTTCAAAAACCGAACTCCAGATACGCTGAGAGAGAAACAACCCGGGAATACACGTGTGGTCCCTCGAAGCTGGAGTACTCCATAAAGTAACGGATCATCTAGAGGTAAGAACGTTAGTGCTGATAGATCCTAACTTTAAACCACCTCTACCCGCCTATTGGAAACGGAAATGTCCACTCGGTATACAGCAACACCATATGCCCAATCTGGACGGTCCACCACTGCGTGCGCCGACCACCCTGCGGACGCGATGGTATTAGTCTTCTTGACCTCCGACCGTTTTTTTCCTGCTTAAGCTTTCCTGCCCTGCAGTGATCTGCCGAACTCCAACCAAGTCTCTCTCATCCTCACTTTATCGCGTTCATTCTTTTGGCGAAAATCGCGTCATCCCGGCCCACATTGATGCTATGATATACTCTACAGAAGGCCCCGAATTCGCTCAGAGAACTCGGCGCGGGGTTTGGAGGGGCTCGCACGAAGGGATGGGAAGCTTTGTAGCATATCTGATATGATAATCGCTCGGCTTGGAAATTGCGCAGATGGCTGCGTCAGCGCATGTGCACCTACTTAAGCCATTGCCTGCTACCTGTCGACTTTCTTGTATGCGGGCTGAAGTACGGAGTAGATTGCAGACATCTCATCACGTATCCCTGTCGCTAATTGCCCGATCTCACCATGGCCGCAACCAATGATGTCTCTAAGAAGGCGCGCAAGAGCCTGATCCTCAATGCCTTCGTGGAAATGTGTGAGTAAACCGTATTGCAGAGATGTATATTTGAAGCAAATGTAGAGAATTCAATGTCGGGAATTGCACAGGCTGACATAGTACCCAATTGCGTTCCATAGGCAGCGGCCACCAGTCGCCAGGTCTTTGGAGACACCCAGAGGACGAATCCTGGCGCTTCAACGACGTCGACCACTGGATCGAGCTAGCAAAGCTGCTCGAAGAAGCGAAGTTTCACGGAATCTTCATTGCAGATGTCCTTGGTAGTTATCCTCTGCGCCGTCACGCTGTGGCTTCACTAGCTAACAGGAGGAATAGGAGGATATGATGTATACAAGGGACCTCGTAACCTCGACCCAGCCATCATCTCTGGTGCCCAATGGCCGGTGAACGAGCCATTGGCCGTCGTTCCTGCGATGGCAGCGGCCACACAGAATATTGGATTCGGTGTCACAGTAACCACGACTTATGAGCAACCCTACCACCTGGCGAGGAGGTTGTCTACCGTCGACCACCTTACCAAGGGAAGGTACGTACATCCATCCCATATCAGAAGAATCACAAGCCATACAATGATGCTAACTATCATGATTCAGAGTAGGATGGAACGTACGAACCTCCCATTATAACCTGCCTGGATGGGGCGCCGACTGACTTTACCTTTTTCCAATAGATTGTCACGGGATATCTTGATTCCGCTGCACGAAACCTGGGACATACCCAACAGCCTGGTGTAAGAAAATCCATATTCCCCAATAACCACATAGAGTAGTAGCAGAAGTGACTGACGCTGTTGTAGCACGATGACCGTTATGCAGTAGCGGAAGAATATGTCAAAGTCACATACAAACTGTGGGAGTCGTCATGGAGAGATGATGCTGTTGTCCTTGACAGAGAGAGAGGCATCTACACAGAGCCCTCCCGTGTTCGCCAGATCAACCACGAAGGCAAATTCTACACTGTTCCTGGTCCGCACATCTGCCAGCCTAGCCCTCAGCGAACTCCTCTGATCCTGCAGGCGGGTACCTCCAAGGCCGGAAAGACCTTTGCTGCTCAGCACGCAGAAGCCATCTTCGTCGCTGGTCACAGTCCATCGGTGGTCGCAAAGAACATCGCGGAGATCCGTCAACAGGCGAAGGAGGAATTCGGACGTAACCCGCAAGACATCAAGTTCTTAGCACTGCTCTGCCCAGTTCTCGGCCGCACAGAGGAGGAGGCGAAGGAGAAGTTCCGGTACTTCCGCAGCCTTGGTTCGACTGAAGGTGCCCTGGCATTGTTCGGAGGTTGGACCGGAATCGATCTGAACAAGTACGACGATGACCAGGAACTTCGCCAGGTTGAGAGCAACGCTATCCGGTATGTTAACTAGACACTTCCCGAGATCATCGCACGGTCAATACTGATTCCACGCCTTCGCAGATCCGCTGTTGAAGGATGGTCTCGTGCCACCCCTGAAGTTCCCAAGTGGACAAAGCAGACAGTCGCCGAGCATATCACAGTAGGAGGCCTGGGAGCCACCGCCGTTGGTACTGGCGCTCAAGTGGCAGATGAAATCGAGCGATGGGTCAATGAAGCTGACGTAGATGGATTCAACTTCGTAAGTGCTCCTTTAGTATCATGTGGTACTGTGCGCGGAGTATATTCTGACATGTCGATCCAGGCCTATGCCGTGAAACCCGGATCCTTCAAGGACATCATTGAGCTGCTCCTTCCAGAGCTTCGCTCCCGGGGCCTCTTCTGGGACGACTATGCCGTTAAGAAGGGAACTTACCGCGAGAACTTCTATGGCAAGAAAGGCCAGTCTGGCCCACTGCCAGAGCATCCAGCGTCCAAGTACAGATGGAAGGCTGGAGTTGATGCTAAGGATGCTCAGATCCCCGCCTAGACTGGCACCTTGGCCAAATCTCAAGCACTTGAACCGCAAGCGCCTCATGCAATATTAGCACCAGCTGTTGTCGCGCGGTAGAAAAAGTCTGGTATGATCGATGAAGGAAAAGTCATCGTTTTACGTCCCATGTACTGTACATATGAGTAATAGTATGAACGGTGGCTGCACCAACAAGAGAATACGAGCGCCGTTCTTGTTCGGTCCTCATCCATCTATAACCGCCCCCGCTTAATTGAAGCTTGGGTCCTATCTAGCTCAGGAGTAAGAATTCGCTAAGTATGAGCAGTCTTATCGCTAACGATAAGAGGAGCACTAATAATGAACTTCCACGCGTGCCTGTGCCGAGACTTCCTGGAATCCCAAGTGCATGGAGCCCCCCTGGGGATCCATCTGCTATTTCGAAGCCTCGCGTGCGTGCCACTTTGCCTTGGCGATGCGACGGCGTAACGCTCGACCCCTTTTATGGCGTAAAAAGACAGCGGGGAGAGTCCACCGTGAGAAGTTAAAATCGACGATTCTGGCGGAGAAAAAGTGCCTAAAGATAGCTTACGGGACGTGTGCCCCAACACTCCGAAGTCCGTACTTGGTAAGCGAAAATGGACTACGGAGTAGAGTAAGACTTATTCATGACACCGAGGAGAGCATTTCCCACGCGCTCTACGGAGTAGATAGACCAACTAATAGTGCTAACACGACTCTAAGCGATGGTATTCCATGTATAATATGACATGTTCATACCCAACGGACCGGGAAAACCCCGCCCTATACTTACAGCGTCTAGTCAGTTTAGTTCTGTCAATATGAGACGCTAGACTTCGGTGCGGTTCCGTCGTAAATAAACACTGCCAGATATCCCGGATTCTCATGCGCAGCAACCACTAGTCTCTACGGAATACAATGGAGCTACTAGTCTAGAGCTACAGGAAAATGGTATGGCAGCTATAGATTAGAATAAGGTTAACCCGGTTGCCTCATTCTTCTTCATTGCCAAGTGGAGTTCAAATTTCTTCGGTTTGGGGGCCAAAGAAATGTCAGCTATGCTACGTTCCAATAGGGATGTTGCTGAAACATGTTCAGCGTCAAGATGAAAACAAGGTTGACGAAGAGAAAACTTCAAACAATCGACTCCGTACCTTGATCTTGTTCATTGACCGCTTTCCCCGATCTGGAAGGTCATGTTGGTGATCGAATATACCCCTGCCTGGTGACTAGGAAGTAGTATCCCTAAGAGATCCTTGACACTCATAGTTTGAATGACATGACATGCAGGATGAATGTCAGATGATAAATCAGACGTATGAACAAGAGGCCAAGACAGACCAGTGGTGTAAAATAATAATAATATCGAAGTTTATGCCCGGGATTAGGCTAAGGGTATAATAGTTAATGCTTTCATTTCCACGCCCCTTATTCTATTTAGGCTGCGTTGTGTCCTATAGAGACGATAGTGGATGCTCATGACATGATTAAAAAAGACAAAACAGGGAACCCTGTGACCGATAGCCGGAAGTACATGTTTCCCCCCGACCTGCAGGAAGTTCAAACCAAGTATCCTGAACGAGCTATACCCGGTTCCCATAAGATGTTATAGACATAAGAGAATAATACAGTAAAGTTTCCAACTGGATACAAAGAAAGAGAAGAACAAAGCCATGGGCGAGAAAGTCAAAAATTCTTTTATAGCAGGTTATTCGAGCCCAACAATTAAAACAAGTCCAAGAATACCAATGCGCCCGTACCAAACAAACAGTAGGGACAACAAAACCTCCAATATGATCATGAGGCGTATAGGCAACCCTAGCATAAAAAAAAACACTATCTTCTAGGTCCTAGATGGCTAAGAGTCGTGGGCGCCATGAGGACCTCCAGTAACGGAAAAGCGGTAGGCGTCGTTATTGCGTTCAACAGGACTTTGCAACCACTCGTTACGTGGAACAGAATTGCTGGCATGGTGGTTCGACCAAGTCTCCGACTGAACGACTGTCTCTTGGACCACCGTGATGTCCTTCGACGCTTCGCCTGCGCGACTGCTAGGGCCATCCTGTACCAGAATCTGTTCGTCGCTGCCCCAAGCAGTGCCCTTCGGAATAGAAAGCGGATGGGTACCCTTCCTTCGAGACGTGGGTTCCTTGCTTGCGAGAGGGTAGCTCTGCGTGGGTTTGGAAGCGTATGAACTGAATAGAGCAGTAAGACCTATCCTCTTAGCTGCTTTTCGGATCAGAGGCTGAATAATGGGGAGGTTGGCCACGACGATGGACACAAAAGTTTCACGACAAGCCCATTGACTTCCTGCAACTGCACCGTTGGGACCAGACTATACAATGATACCGGGTTAGAGCGAACATTCATAACTAGGATTCAAGTCCACAGCACTGACCTTGACGATTGTCACCGCACGGATGATGGAGGCCATTATCACGAAGGCGGCTCCACTGAACAGAGCCATCAAAGAAAGCCTCTTGCGGACACTGATGTTTACCTTCCACACCATCTATGCAGAGGTTAGGTCTCAAATAAACATATGATGGGAGCGCGCGTTTCTTACCGGCAAGGGAATAGACAGTAAATATAAGTCAGTGAGCACATTGGGGATCACCACAATATACACATACACCTGTGAATGTGTCGCCTGGCAGATATCTGCATCTAGTGTTAGTGTACTATGAAGATTTGAATCAACTTCTCGCTGGTACTCACTTCCTGGATCGGGGTTTATCTGCCAGAACTTGTGCATGGGCTGGCAACTGAGCAGAAGAGTAAGGCAAACCATAATATAACTTGCTCCCAACATGAAATATGCGATTTTGACGCGCAGTTCCATATGCGCCAACCCGGTTCTAACGTTATACAATCAGTCTCATGGTGACAATTCATCGAGATACGGCTGAGATCACGTACGTTAACCGGGCGTAGAAGAATGCAAGACAGAATTTGATGGCCCATAGAATGAATGCGTAGAAAGACCACCCGATGACTTGGATCTTTGATCCCCAGATCCGGTCATAGTATTCTTTCGAGTTCGGATCCAACGCCGCCCGCTCCTCTGGAGTCATATAACTGTTCGTCAAGCCGCTGAATTTCGCACCGACAAGGTATGCTGCCACCGTCTCCGCCGTGAACACCAGCTTAAAGAGAATCAGCTACCATGATCCATCTTCCTGTATGCCTCCCAAGGGACCAACTTACTCCCGCCACAGGCATCAGATAATCATCAGGGGCAAAATTGCGAGGCCCAACCAACACCCATCGTACGTATATACGGAAAAAGATAATGACGATGGCCAAGGCTAGAAGCGTCCATTGCTCGACGTCCGCAGGAGCCCCCATCGTTGCGGATAACGTCCTACACAGTGGGCCTTGGGGTATCGAAGTAGGAAGAGAAAATATGCAGAATGAATGTTGCACACGCGCACGAAAGGAATCTAAAAAGGAAGGATATAGAGGTATAAAGTACCGAACGAGAGGGCGGGGACAAAGTCACATAGATGCGTTTCCAATAGGAGGACGGTCGCAATATCGCACGTCCTAATGGCAAATGGATCGTAATCCTTGTCGTCCTCGGATGTATGTTCGAAGCCCTGAGCGCAACAGACCCAGATCCTCGGCCCGGTACTCCTGGTCCTTGGAACGATCTCGATGAGTTTAGTCAAACTACTCCATATGCAGTTCAGGATTCTTCAACGCCTCCTTGCCCACCCGACCTGATTGGGGCCTTTGTGACTTGTGCAGGGGATATGTGGAGACATTAGGTACACCGGTGCCTGTCATCCTCCACCGGGAGACGAAGGTCGAGTAGTCCGCTCAACTGGAACTGGCTAACAGAGCTCAAAGAGCAGATCACTCAAGACTGCCGGTGCAGATTTTTCGACCTCAGGTCTAACTTGCGACGAAAGGGGCTTCCTATTCTGGGAGTCCCTAAGGGCTTCGGATTCTTAGTGCCATGCCTCTAGAAAAGAATCTAAGAAATACCATATGGTAGATACCCCATAGCCAAGACAGCCTCTTGTTCGTCGCACTGGGCATGCGTTCCTCTTTTATCGTTATAGCTGATACATCCGGTGATAGTTAACCGCATGCCTTTTCCGTTTCTCGCCCCCTGGGTGACAGGCTTACCATGAGTAGATAATGCTAACGAGCCGTACCAAAATGCTTCGGAATTTTCTATCTTCCGTAGACATGGATCACTACATGATCGACTAGATCCTACACGGGAGTCACTCGGCCCGATACCGTGTCCCCAGTCTTTCAACTGACAGCTGACAGGGTACTCGGTATGGAGTAGATTTGACTGGTTCCTTAGCGGTGAGAATATCCCATTCCAAGCATTGATGAGTTGCATATCTTGCCGGAAAAGACACAGACTGCGCACGTAAGCTGCGGATCCGGATGTGTCTTCGTAGTGTTATGCACCGTCGTTCCTGTCCTGAGACCGTTATACCCGCAATAGACAGGCAGGAGCCGCGACTATCGAGTAATAAGCCAGGAACTCGCTGGGCGTCAAAAGCCTTAAACTTAGAGTCCGAACTAGTTCCACCTTACTAACGGGGGGACCCGGGCGGAATGAATCCTTCAACTTTGCCATGTGGGGTTTAGATCGTAGTTTGGCGCCTCCCCGATGCTGACACGATACGAGCTATGGAGTAGCCAAGGTGAGAGAAAACCTCGCCGCCTCGCCGCAGGCTGAGAGATGACCGGGGGGCCTGTATTGTTCGGATAGCTAGGATCTCTGAAAGGCCCGATAGACTGGTGATGTGCAGCTGATCGGTCTTACAGGCCCTTTAAGCTTAAAAAGACTTTGAAACGGTGAGATGACCTCAAGATACGCCGTAGTGCTGATGACAGGCCTGTCTCACAACCAGTGCATCTCGATGATAACGTCAACTAAAATATCGACGGCAGGATACCTCGAGTGAAATTAAGTCGGCGGACTGCGGGTCGCATGAGCTGCAACTAAGCTGCTAGTCTGCTTAGTAGGAACCCGCATGTATACACTAGCCCCAGGAAGATGGTCAGACAACATCCCGAAGATATCAACCGAAGGATACGCTCTCCGCATATATCAACCCCGCTGAACCATCAGATGGGATATCCCCAGACTTTAATTGTTTTCTCTCCATTCTCTGTAGTGTGACATATCTTCTGTCTTGATCCTCTGGCAGGGTCTTTCCAGCATAGGAGCAAGCGTCTTTCATCTAAAACAAGCATTATGGCATCGACTTTTGACTTCATCGTGGTAGGATGTGAGTAAATAGATATTGCCTTTAATTCTGCTACCGACCTATGCTGACGATTATGTAGCTGGTCCTGCTGGTAGCACTGTTGCTGCTGGCCTGGCACGTTCCGCGAAGAGTCCAAAGGTGCTTCTGCTCGAAGCCGGAGGCCTCAATGAGGACAAGAACCTGCGCGTTGATGGCCAGCGGTGGATAACTTTCATGAACAAGCATATGAACTGGGGCTATTCCACCACGCCTCAGGAAGGCCTTGACAACCGCTCGCTCGACTACTCTCGTGGCCTGGGGATGGGCGGCTCCAGTGCTATTAACTTCGGTGTCTTCACAGTTGGTGCCCGAGACGATTATGAGGAATGGGCTAGGATTGTGGGAGACGATTCCTTCCGATGGGGCCCTATTCAGTCTCGTCTCAAGAGTTTGGAGACCTTCCATGGAGACCTTCCATCTGGCTTGGAAAAGCACTTCAAGGGCCCCAACCCGGCAGACCATGGTACTTCTGGTCCTCTCCACGTCGGATTCACAACCGAGACCGAGAGAGATCTCCCGGACGTTCTGGACGTCTTCCAGAAGGCTGGATTCCCCTTCAACAACGACCATAACTCCGGAAACCCAATTGGAATGTCGCTCATGATCAATTCCGCTCATAAGGGCTTGCGTTCCACCGCTGCGGACCTGCTTGAACCTAAGCCAGAGAATCTGACGATCATCACCCAATCCCCAGTCCAGCGATTGATCTTGGAGGGCAAGAGAGCCGTGGGTGTAGAGAGCAATGGCAAGAAGTGTAAGTCTCACGGGTAGCCGATTTAAGCATTCCAGATGTTGAAGAGCATTTCCCATCCCACTGACACTCTATACAGACTTTGCCTCTAAGGAGGTTATTCTGTCTGCTGGATCTCTGGACTCTCCCAAGATCCTGATGCACTCTGGTATTGGACCAGCGAAGCAGCTTGAAAAATATAACATCCCGGTCGTGCAATCCATCGAGGCTGTGGGTAAAGGTCTCCGTGATCACACCTTCAGTCCTTTAGTGTACAAACGAAAGGAGGGCACCAATGAGCGCCCTGCTTTCTATGGCGACCAGAAAGCTATGGATGAAGCCCTGGAGCAGTGGAAGAAAGACGGAACTGGGCCATGGGCCAAGTTTGCATGCGAGTTGGGTGTTGGCTGGTTCAAGATCCCTCGTCTCCAAGAATCCAAGGAGTTCCAGGAGCTCCCCGAGGATGAGAAGAAGTATCTGACGAAAGAGACTATCCCTCACTATGAATTCATGACGCATCTTCCCATACACTGGCTCATGCCTGGATTCCCGAAAGACGCCTGGAGTTATTCATGCTTCCTTGTCTTTTTGTTCAACGCACAGACCAGAGGTGAAGTTACTCTGCAGTCGTCAGACCCTAATGTGCCTCTTCTCTTCGACCCCAAGTTCTTCGAACATCCCTTCGACCGCCGCGCAGCTATTGAAAGTATGCGCGACGCGTTCCGCGTTGCGAAGCACGCAGCTTACACGAAAGACAACGTTGCCGCGCTCGCTGAGCCCAAGTCCGAATCCGACGAAGACATCCTGGAGTACTGGAAGCAGACTATGTCCTCCAGTTGGCACATGACCGGCACGGTCAAGATGGGTAAGCCCGAGGACCAGGACGCTGTTGTCGATAGTAACTTCAAGGTCAAGGGCATCGAAGGTCTGCGTGTCGTCGATATGAGTGTTGCCCCTGTTCTGGCAAGCTGCCACGTCCAGGCTGTGGCATACGTGACCGGTGCTACAGCTGCTGAGAAGCTGATCAAGGAGTATGGTCTTGCATAGATCATGTTGACATGAATCGTGGGTTTTGTGGACCCGTCTTGCTGTCTGACCCGGGAGGTTGAGGCTGCGAATGCCAGTTTAGCATACCGCCCTGGAGGATTAGAATTTATATACCATTTGAGTTTCTGGTATCCGATTTGATGTTGGTCTTCTTGAGTACGCAACTTAAATTAGCCGTAGTCGTCCGCTTCCTGAGGTAATTGGAATGGCGTTTCTTGGTTATCTGAAGACCAGGATGTAGCCATTGCTACGCAATATAGATTGCCTTTGGGAAAGACTATCAACGTAATGATTTGCAAGCCCAACGATCTATATACGTCGACCACTTTCTATCTAACAACATAGTATAGTAACATTAAAGAGATAGCGAGAAACTTTTTCCCCCGCCTCATGACTCCAGGAAAATGCAGACTTTTTGGAGTATCCAGAACCTGGGAAGAAAACGCCCCGCAGCCCTGACATATTTGTGCAAAAGCCTTAAGCTCTCAAAAGACAAAATATACCGCCGGTCGACAACTTTACATCAGCATATCGTCCAGTTTCTCTCCAAGAACATCCTCGATCTCCAGAACCCATCTTCTGACTTCTTTCTCGACGGCCTCGTCTTCGTCTTCCATCAGCTCGCTGATGAAAGGCAACATCTCCGGCAGGAGAGCAAGCCATTCCTCGCCAAGACGTTCAGTGAGGGATCGTTCGACCTTCAGAGCAGCAACTCGCGTGTGTGGATTCTCACCCGAGGCGGACTTCGAAGACCCGATGGCAGAGGGCCGCAGGAATTTCATGATGGAAGCATTGAGCTCTTTGTGGTTGTCGGGCGAATCGGCCGCGACAGCTAGTTCAACAATAGCAGGGACCGCCTCGGATATCACGATACCCGCGGTTGACGCGCTTGTAGCATGGGCCAGCTGCGAGATCAGAGGGCCAGAGATCGCACTAAGATGGGAGGGCGACTGCCAGAACTCTGAATGGACGTTAGCGTAAGAAGGTCAAAGAATATAGCCAAGAAAAGACGCACCATCTTGGTCATGCTCGAAAGCATGGCGCAACATGCGAACCGTAGCAAGCCAGAGATCTTTGGAGTTTTTGTCCGTTGGATTAGCCTTCCCCAGGACCTCGACTGTGTTATCGATAACGTAGCTAGCGTATCCGGTAACAATTGACTGCAACTATGTTAGAAAGGTTTGTATGCATGTAGGACTTTGACACATACCTTCAGTGTGCTAAAGAAGTGTTGAAGGAACTTGTAGAATGTTGTAAGCCGCATCGTTCTGCCCAAAGAATCCTTCTTTGATAGACCACTGGTTGCCCATTCCGTCAACTTGACAAATAATGGTCGGAATGTGGAATCGTTAAGCTTGTAGATCATCTTGATGGCGACTTCATTGACCATGTCCTCAACTTCTTCGAGATCCTGCATGTCGTAACGTGGCGCGGAACCAGCGACGAGCTGCTCGCGACGCAGATCCAGTGCCTTCTGAAGCAAACTCACCAAGACATTTACATTCTTCACAGTAGCTGCCTTCGGATGTTTGTCAATAGCTGTACTGACAACCTCAAGAGCTTCACTTGCGGCGTCAGATCCGGCGGCCACGGCAATAGACCAATTGCGCTCGACGGCGCTGAAACTTTCTTTGATATCGACCTTTCTTGCCAATAGTCTCAGGGCTTCCTGACGGCTTTCGTCACTCTCTTCATGGAGCTGAGATGCCGAAGACTTGAAAGAAAGACGCAGAATGTTATCAAGATGATCACCTGAGATCATGAAAGGAACTTGGATGAAGAGCGCAGATATCAGAGAGAAAACCGCATCATGCAATTTAGGGTTTATGCTGCCGCGCTCCAAGCTAATCTCAAGGAGACTGAAGGACCGAGCCAAGGCTTCGGGCAAGGCGGGAATGATGGCCTCACCGAGGACCTCAGCCATTGAAGCGAGACAAAGAACACCCATGACACGAATGCGGTCGTCACTCTCACCAATACACTGCTTGCTAGCAACAACCTTCGCTGCATGGACGACCTTTGAGGGGTCCTTCTTGCCATACGTATCGCTGATACGGTCAATGCAGGCGACCGCAGCATGCTTAAGAAGGATGTCAGGAGAGGACTCGATGATATGTACCAAGACAGTGAGGAACTCCAACGTTCTGTTCTGGGCGATGCTCTCCCGTTCTGGGGTCTGTCTGAGGCGAGCTTCCAGAAGACGTAGAACTTTACGCCGGAGTTCGTCGCTCGGACGCTGAAGCAGTGCCTCGATAGTGTCGAGGAAATCAACAAGTGACAACGTTCCCAGCAAGGAACCAAGGACATCGCCGCACGCTGAGCTGACGGGCTTCATAGTCTGTACAGCCTCTCCAATCGTTAAGACCTGTTCAAGGATATGAGCGAACAAAATTCGCACTTCAGAAGACAGCTTCTCGTTTCCGGAGTCAAAAGTCTCAGACATCTTAGACCCAAGAGATGAATGCTTTAGCAGATGGGCCAAATCGCGGAGTAGATCGACAGCAACCTTCTGCGGTTCGCGCCCGTCTTCTCCGCCGACGCCAAGCAGCACTTGCGAGATACCAGGCTTGGGTTTGAGAGAGTCACCGACGAGATCCAGGTACTTCGCGTATGTCTACTCATGGTTAGGGGCTATCCTTACATAAAGCTTGGGGGACGCATGAATACTTACAATAAGTTGCAGTCTGTCGTCTGTCGTCGATACCAACCCAGCCATGAGACTCAATACGTCTTTGTCCATGGCGTATCGATTAGCGAGCATTGCTAGCACGGCGAACAGGAAGTCTTGAGTTCCCAACTTTGTAATCAAAGCCTGGAAGAGACGGAGACGACGGTGGGATGGAATATGCTCGAAGGCTGCCGTGAAGCTGAGAAGTAGTTCTGACGTTCCAGAGACGACATCCCGCTTCTGATTACGCAGAGACTGGATGAGGGCGGGTACGACCTGGTCAATCGTCTGGTCTATGACCGAAACAGAGTACTCGTCGTCTTTCCTTAAGACACTGGATCCCATGAAAGTGAAGATTGGCATTACGCTATGCAGCACCAATTCGGGTGCGACAATAGATAGGCCGGCCACAAGGAGCAGCGCGGTATTCTGAACTTGCGGGCTCTCCGTAGTGCGAACACAGTCGATGACCAAATCCGCACGGATGACTGAGGTGTCGAATGCAGACTTTGAGACCTTGGATATAAGTTAGCGTGACCGATGGGACAAAGACATAGTGCACAACATACCTTCGCTTTATTAACGATGTTCAACAGGCTACCAAGAGCTAAGCTCAGGAGATAGCTCAAGCCAGATTGAATCTGAGATTTCAACAGGTGAAGCGAAGCGAGAGTCTGGAATAGGCCATCTGCCAACTCGGGATGGTCCTCAGGTGACGAATTATCGACGACTTCCAAAATGAAAGTCATCTTGTCCATAAGTCTATTTAGTTCTGCTTCGTCCTTGACGCTCATTGCGACCATGTTGTTCTGACTCGTACGCCTTCTCTTCGACGCGGGAGCGTGCGATTCAATATCAGTGATCGACGCCGGTATTTTGTCGAGGAATCGAAGCAGAGCTGCACCGGGAAGTTGCACGCTGCGGAGGACTTCACGACTGTAACCTTCCATTGAACTGAACGCCTCAGAAATTCCGAGAGCAATGTCAAGCAGTTTCTCTGAAGCATCAAGCTGCCTCTCCTCAGAGATAAAGGCCCATATATCTCTAATGCGGTTAAAGACGGCTGTGGCGAAAGGCTGTCTGAGAGATTGGGCATTTCCAGAGACGTTCGCCAGCAGAGTATCAACAGCCTCTTTATCTTTGGATGTTACAATAGCGACAACTTCTGACTCCAACTCCCAAGGGGAAATGTGCTCCTTGTCACAGACTGCGTTGATCTCATCCTGGCCCAACTTGCGCCATGCCTCAAGAAGTGGGACAAGTTCTTTGGTTCGTGTTGTTCCACCAGCCCTGTCGACACGATTAATGATTTTCAAGAGGCGGAGTTTGACAGCAAATAGGGGCGTCCGAATGATATGTGAGCACAGGAAACTGAACAGACTAAGCCGGAGAGACTTCTTGAGTTCAGCACTGCCTGCCGCTGAAGAGCTATCAGGAACCGATGTCCCTTTTAGAGCACTCTCCAAGACCCTGCCAATATGACTTGGATCCAAGACATACTCCTCCAGACCAGGCAACAATACTCGTTCCACAACCTTGCGTACGTTGCTGCTTGACAGCCACTTGATATCATTCGATCGTGCCTCGGATGTATAAAAAGTGTCATGTGCCCATGGCTTTCGTTCGTCAGTGTCACTTTTCTTTCCTTTCTTGTAAATAGTAGATAGCGAAGTCAAGGCATTCGCTGTCTCACGGCGAATTCTCTCGGAATGATCCGCCAGAGCCACAATGAAATAGGGAAGCAGAGGCTGGAAGTCCAATTCAGATCCAGCAGCAGAAGAAATGAAAGACTCTACTGCCTTGATCGCAGTGACCCGTGTGCTGACCGGATATGGCCCGGAGAGCACTCTCACGAAGAAAGTTAAGAAAGATGGGGTTCTTGTAGCATCCGATTTGTCTAGTACGGGGAGACTGGTGAACATCTCTAGTTTTTCCGTCGAACCCGCTGTGGAAGTAAACAGCTGGACAAGCCTATCAAACAAAGTCGCAGACTGACGACCAAGGAATGACGATGCAGTTGGCTTCTCCGCAGCAAATGACTCGAGAGCCTTTTGGAACGAATCCGCCTCCTCTGCGTTATCAGCATCCTGCATATCGACATCGCCATCGGGGGCCGGAGGAAGCTCGTCCTGAATGAGCGTCTGCATCTGTAATTGTAATTGCGGGATATCGACAGATGACTGTTCAATGGCGTTCTCTAGAAGTGGTCGAAGTGATCCTGATTCTTTAACTCGCTCAATGAGGTCTGAGAAACGTGACTCTATCTCTAGATGTATTCCTCCTGTCTTTGTCGCATCACTTGCTGCCTGAAGAATAGTTCTCAAAGCCGTACTGGCAGCATCTCCTTTCAGAAGTTCATGTTCGAAAAGACTGTATATGAAATCAAGTCGCGATGCATCCTTTTGTTTGTTAAGACCTTCCACACATCTCGAGATTATACCGAGGAGGAGTTGGGTAGTGGGGTACTGGGTGCTGATCTCCGCTAACTTGTTGACTCCGTCACTGATGCGAAGAATAGCTTTCATGACCCTTCGCGGCAGTGTAGCATCGTTCTTCTTCTGTGCGAGGACTGACAGGCAAATCAGGCCGGATCCCAGTGTGTCCTGATCCCATGACCCGACAACAGCTTCCATCAGACCGTCCAGAGTCGTATCGCTGAGAGTCGAGTTCTGCGCCAGGACGACACACAGCATGTAGCACCCAATGACGAGTTCCGAGGCTCCTTGTATTGATAGCCCGTCATTTAGTACCGGAAGGATTCGAAGTAAAATGTCTTCATGCTTTTGTCTCTCGACTTCTTTCCGGCCGGATTTGGCTCCATCCAGCATGCCAGCCACTGCCTCTGTCATAATTCCTGCCCAGAAGGCCAGTAGGCCATGATGGTCGGCTCCTAGGCGACTTGCTTGTAGAACATAATTATTGATAGCATTGAAAAACGCCGGGTTCGTCTTCGCACTGTGCACAAGAGGATGGCGCGGCGGGTTCACCTGGCTCCTCTTGTAAGGAGCTAGGACCTTGAAAGTCGGGCCGAGATTCTCAGGCAGTATAACGAGGAGATTTAGGAAAATGGGCGCAGTGTGGTATGGAAGGAAGGTAACTATCAGGCTAGCCGTGTTGTATTCGTGCACCCTATGGCGTCGTCAGTATGCAGCACGAGAAAAAGTAGACAAAAGAATTTTGTCGCACCGAAAACGCCTAACCAGCCAGTCGACGGCCTTGATGGCAGGGCTAAGAAGAAGCTTGCTTCCAACCAGTGCTAAGAATGCTTCCAGGACTGCATCAAGTTCTTTATTTTGAGTAGCGGTCATCTCAGAACGTTCTTGACTCTTGCTCTGTTCACTGAAGATGGTACGGCCAAACTCCGCAAATCTTGCGTCCAACAAGCATAGTTCCTGGAAACCTTCATGGCATATGTGGTAGATTGTGTCGAAATCCTGTGAACCTGCAACCTTCTTCTCGAATATCAAAGATTGAGAATGCGCAATCCTTTGCGCCTTCAAGTCGAGCTGGTTTGTCGACTTTGCCGCAATTTGCGACAACTGGGCGGCTAGGGAAGAAGCCATGTTGACTTGTGAGATGGATATAGAAGTTCAAGAAAAACGACCCATCCCTGTCCCTTCTCTTCCTCTAAGGGATCCAAAATCAACAGAAGGCTCTTTGCTGCGTGGGATGTGTCGATTGCTGGTCGACTCGGAACTTTTGAAGCGTCTTGAACTTCCAAAAAATTGCGGGACCGGAAAGGAAATTTTTCCCGAATCCGCGGAGCTCCAGTGGAGCCGCCGGACTAGAGTAAATCCAGCACGCGCATAACTGCGACGATGAGATTATTATCGTCTCGATTCCAGGAGCATGGATTCTTCTGGCTCCCAGGTTCGTTACTTCCACTGCTTCTTGAGCTATATTTGAGAGCTGACTTCTTTTTGCGTAGGAAAAGAAACCTATTCCCAAGTTTTCCAGCTTCAAACCCGTACCTGCACCCAAACCCGAGGCGGACAAGACACGCGAACACCGTAGACGAGAATCGCCTGTCTCTGGGAGACGAGAGCATCATGAACGCTCCGGACACAGATCGAGGCACCGGAGCCACAGGCAGCGCTCGCGGTCAGTAGAGCGTAGCCCTGGCCGTGAGAAAACCCACCCAGCATCCGAAAAACACCACCATAGGCCTTCCGATCATCGGGATACATTACCCCGTACAGACGTCTCTATAAAGCGAGAGGACGATTCCGACCTTTTTGTCGTGGATCGCAAAGGTGATAGGTACAATGTCACATATGGTACATTGCACCGTTATAGCGTCCCGCAGTACTACCGCATTGGGCAAGGAAGTGTATTGGGTCTGCCGCCCAGCTACAAGATTGATCGCGCCGCGACAGATGGGGCAGCATTGGTTATAAGACCAGATACACAGCGCGGTGGTTCATCAAAATCAAAAATCAGGTCTACATTTCTCAAGCTGAATCGACAGCAACCTCGACTGCTACGGATACGTCGTGATAGGGAAGGAGACCCAGCAGAGGCCACAAGAGACTTCTTGCCGTTGAGCTCTAGTGGGAGCCGGAAGCGGAGGAAGATACTCGATACCTCGGATTCGGAAGAGAGCGATAGATATGCGTACCGATCCATCGAGGGCAAAGCGAAACAGGAGAAAGACCTTCCGAGTGACCTGGAGGAAGTATCGGAATCAGATGATAGCGGACACGAAGGGAGGCGGATCGACCCAGATGAAGAAATAAAGCAGCACAATATCCAGTTGTCTCGGACTGTGGAGGAGCATCCCGACGATGTCGATACATGGCTTCAATTGATCCATCACCAAGATGCTCTGCTCGCTGGCGCTGGACGTGAAACTCGGACTCTTAGTTATGCTGAGCAAAGGAGCTTAGCTGATATAAAGTTGTCGCTATACGACAAAGCTTTGAGGCGGGTTGGTCGCCACCCGTTGAAAGATCGTCTACTCTTGGGGTTCCTACATGAGGGGAGAAAACTGTGGGATACGAAGAAGCTTTCGAATCAGTGGCATTCCGTGTTGAAAGCAAATCCTGGGTATATGAGCCTGTGGGTCAAATATCTGGATTTTCGCCAAACCGAGTTCTTGGCCTTTACATATGACCGATGTAAAGCCACTTTTCTTGAATGCATGGAACTAAATGCTTCCAGTCTCGATAACCCAGAGAAAGCCAGAATCCAGACCTATCTGTTCCTCCGCATGACCGTTTTCATGCGACAATCTGGATTCGCTGAGCATGCCGTTGGTTTATGGCAAGCTGTGTTAGAGTTTATGTTCTTCAGACCGGAAGCCTTTAATGTGAATGATGACCTTCAAGCAGCGCTATCATCTTTCATGGAATTCTGGGAATCTGAAGTTGCGCGGATCGGGGACTTAGGAGCGAAGGGTTGGAAAACCGGTAACAGCGCAAGTGTTCAGCCCCAGTCGACCGTTTCGCATTCAAAAGTCAATCGAAAACATGTTTTTAGTTCGTGGCTTGAGTGTGAAAATGACTGCGAAATGAATGCTCGTCTCCCAGCCCGTGTGCTTGACGAGTTCGAGGAGGATGACCCGTACAGGGTAGTTTTATTCTCGGACGTGCAAGGCTTTTTGACTCTATTCTGGAAACTTTCATCCAAAGAAGTATTAATTGACGCTTTCGTGCATTTCTGCTGCCTCCCTGCGCTATCAACGGAAGAAAACACCGAAGTGTCCCGACAGTGGTGCGGTGATGCCTTCTTGCGAAATGACCTGATCGACATATCAGGATCTACGTTGGATGAGTGGCTATGCGACGCTTCTGAGGGCGAGAATCTAACGATATCCCCATCTTCATCGATCCCGAGCAACCATGTGCATACACTGGACACGCTGCTTCCCGACAAAAGTTCATGGTTTGACTCTCTGCAACTATGGCGGGTCACAATCCTCCAGGGAAAAGCTAGTCTGGAACCTGACTGGGTCCGGCGGACAATTCGAGGTTTGGTAGATGCAGCTCCAGGACATGGCCTTCTTCCCCAATACTCTCTTGCTCTAGAATATGCGTTCGAATATAAAGAAGCAAGAAAATATGCCAAATATCTCCTGAAACGAGCGCCATCGGATGTGCGACTTTATAATACCTACGGGCTCATTGAGATGCGATCTGGGAATGCTGAAACCGCAGAGAAAGTCTGGATGACAACCCTTTCAATGAGTAAAGATTTCTCAGACACGGAAAGGCTAGGTTGTGCTCTGCTTTGGCGAACATGGATCTGGGAGTGTCTACACAGCGCGGAAGTAAATAAAGCGATCAGGTTGCTCGTATCTGTCCCCCAGAACACTATCAGTGCCCCCAATCTGTCGACATCAGAGGAGCGCATCGAGATTAGTCCCACTGAATTTCTGAAGACGCAAAGGGTATGTCCTCATTTTTTGCCCCTGCTGTTTCGCGTACTAATGTGTCCTGTCAGTCTCTCTCCGAAGGCCAAGAACAGGCTCTGGCTGTGCGAAACGCCGAGGTTTTTGTCGCTTATACTGAATGCCTCGCAATTCTGAAGTACCTTTCATATGACTCGAGCCTTGATGCCGCCGTCACGGTATTCAGCACTGCTTTCGAACGCCTGGCCAAGCTGCCTTCACAAGCAACCTCTTTTGTCTCTTTCACGACCGAATTGCTACATCAGATGCGAGGAAAGCTTCTTTATTACCATGCTCGAACACGCAGAGCATATAAACCATCACAAATTAGAGGTTTTCTACTAGAGAGTATATCTCTATTTCCACACAATACCATATTCCTCAGCCTCTTCGCCTGGAACGAGTCCCGGTTCCGCATCGAGGAGCGTGTCAGAGACGTGATCCAGGAAATTACCGGGCAAGGACGGAATGGCCAACGGCAGTTAAACAAGCAGGCTGTCCCTGTGACATCTCACTTCTTTGCTGTCTATACAGAGCTTCATCGTCCAGTTTTCTCAGGTTCCACCATCTACTCAGTGCGGGCTGCTTTTGAAAAAGCGATTAGCGATCCGACTTTAACAGCCGCCACCTCAAGCATGACCCCTGTCCATGATCCATCATCTTCTCACTCCAACATCTCCCTTTGGAAGCTATATATCCTCTTCGAGCTTTCACGGGGACATGTTGGTCGCGCAAAGGATATCTTCTTTCGTGCTATGCGCGCTTGTCCCTGGTCGAAGCAGATACTCATGCTCGCCTTCAGCCATCTTCGCGCAGACCTCATTAAGGAGAAAGACAAACAATATTCAGCGCCTATGAAGGAACGCGACGAGGGAATGTCTTTCGAGGAGCTGCGGCGCGTGTATAATGTTCTAGTGGAGAAGGAGTTGCGCCTTCATGTTGATATCGAAGATGTACTAGAGGACATCGAAGATCGGACGGAACAGAAGAGGATGTTACAAGGACAGCAGGGGAATAATGCAGGTCCTATCGATATGCCAGATGATCCAGATAGTGAGCAGGACATTATGTAGCTAATGCAGACACATGAATGATATTCATTTGCAAGTACAGACTATTATGAGAAAAACTATATATTAAAACTTGTTAGACCACTCGGCCCGCAATAGACTACCTCAATGCAGAAAAGCAGAACAATCTATCTAAACAGCAAACCGTCGACACATAAAATAAACACCATATGATCTATCATATCATCCGTCTTCAGCATGAAGTTCCAGTTTTTGACAGGGCTTGCTAGATTCTACTGATCTAGCTTCTTTGTATGACTAGAAGATCAGTATGGGCTCCACCCACTCCTAGAACTATGAGAGAGTCAAGTAGCTTTAGGGGGGCTGAAGCTCCATACTTATCTCCTAGTTAGCTGGTGTGCCAGAAGAAGCAGAGCGGTAACCGGCTCGAGTGATTCTGTCTTTTCTTGTACTGACCAACTAGCAAGCCATATACGGAAGGCCTGGCGCGGACATTGAGCTTCAGTGTGCCATGTAGTCGATATATATCCGGAATTTGGGCTGTCCGAGAGCCTTTATCGATCATGGCCTTTTGCGAACTTGCTTCTCGCGCGAATCTTAGGCCCGAAGGCATAGAATAGATACGGAACAGTCGTGAAGACCACACCAATGCAAGCCAGCAAGGTTAGGGCCCAATGAACGCCGAGATTCCGATACATAGGAATCGAAGCTTCGACCATCCCGCCTGATGCAACGTAGCGAACGAGAGTGATCATCGTCAAGGCACTGGCGGCAAACGTTTCGTAGCTGTCGATCAGGTACATGTATGTCGAAACGAATACGGACAGGATACCGTATCCAAAGAGGACGGAGGCGAGAATCGGAGACCAAATACTGATGCTGGGGAAGGCTGTCAAACCCATCCAGAATAAGGAGATAGGAATGGCAGGCGCTCCAATCATCGAGTACCATAGAAAGAATTCGGAAGGAAGGCGTGGCGGCTGGTCTGGGATTGACTCTTGCATCCTGGTGATATCTCGTTTCGCCCAGTTCAAAACCAACGGTGTGAGTGACAGTGATGCGAGTACAAGTCCAATGGCCATTCCGACAAAGATAAGACCTGTTAGGCCTGGCGACAATCGATAAGTATCACCAAAGACGAATGAATAGCCGTCCAAAAAGCCGAACAGCATGATGTAAATGACGGTGAGGTACGCGGTCCAAAGCATGATCACAGGCTCTTGGATGAGCATCGCAAATGGACGGGACAACGCAGTAGCCATTCTCTTTCTGAAGGTATGGCCATCAACCTCACTTGGAGCGACATATCGATGATCTCCTGTCATTTTACGGAGATGGTGTGCCTTCCATCTCAAGAGGATAGGCTCGTATGTCTCAGGCTGGAACAGAACAAGGGACGCCAGCAGGAGGCCAGACATGATCAGAGCCACCCACTCCGTCCAACGCCAGGATATTACGTCTGTTCCTGCAATCCAACCTCCAATAATTGGACCCATGAGTGGGCCCATCAATCCAAGTGCTGGATTATTTGTTAGCATCCATTTATTTGCGTGGTATAGTTTCTATGTTGAACTTACTGGCAAATATAGGGAACGCGATTAGCCTGTCTAGAGGCTCCCACATATCGCTGATAGAGCCACCGACTGTTGACAGTGGAGATTCACCAAAGAAGCCCGCTAGAAAACGGCAGACTAGCTGTCCAGCTAAAGTTGGTGACGTAGCGGCACCTACAAGAAATAGCATATAGATCAAGAGGGATCCAAAATAGACCGCATTTCTACCAACGGTTTCTGACAAGGGGCCGGCAATGAGAGCCCCTACACCAAATCCGATGAGGAACTGTTTAGTCGGATAATAGTCAGCATTTTGGAATACTATACATGAGGCATAATAATCAGCTAGGTTTAGTAACTTACCAGTCCTGTAGCCAATGCCTCCACAATCTCACTGACACCGAATTCAGCGGCTGCGTTCGGAATCACAGCGGAATCAATGGATGCAGCTGTTCCGACGACCAGGGCAATGATTCCAACATTGGCTGTATACAGAGCTCGTTTGACCACTGACCAATTTCGAGGACGCAGTGGATCTTCCAGGCTCTGAAAGTCAACAACAAAAAATTTCTTTTCCGTGCTTTGTTGCGAAGGCGAACTGGTGTCAGTCTGGTCCGTGGACTCTCCCTTTCCATCCTCAATATCCGTTTGCAGGGAGTCATGAGCACCAGCAGAAGAAAAACGATGGTATTGTGTTTTGGTCCATTTTCCCTCAAACTCCGCCTGAAGTTGGTGCTTCAGAGCTCGAAACTGAAGATATGTCTCCATCTGTCAAAGGTATATGTGAAACCGACGAAAGCTGGCGATTCGAAATGTGAAAATCGGGAAGCGCCTGATGATACACATTCAATCCTCGCAGCCATCGAGCTCGCGCCATTATATTTAAATACCAACTTTGACATGACATGGCTTGCGAAGTAGATCCTTCAATGTGATATTTGGAAACAATACCTAAAAGATTAGTGATCTCGCAGTACCCACCAGGTATCGACTACAAAGTAAAACTAGCGAAGCTTCGATGGATACCGTAGGTAAATCTGGGAGTGGATTCAAGAGTCCACATAGGTTAAACGGCATTAAGATAAGATTCATCTTGCGGGTCTGGTTTCTGGCATTCCTTTTTATCTATCAACGCCATCGAGAATGATTTTAGGAATCTTTCGTTATGTCAGATCTCTTTGATCAAGCATATACCGTAGATCGTAGCCATCACGATTGTGATTGGCCAGCTAGACCCACGATTACGGATCATTAGAGTTTGAAACCCACTTGCCGTAAAAGAAACTAGCGTATATTGACACAGTGTACCAAGTATACTACCGGAAACATTGAAGTTAGATAAATACATGTTTCCGTAATAGATTGGATCAGTTGTCCAAGAAGATGATTCCAGCTTCGATGGAGTGGTCTTCCACATTCGCTGCTGTGACTGGGCGCGCTCAGGCAGTGGGACAGGAACGATGATTCCACGATAAGTGCATATGGTATGGATACG
This sequence comes from Paecilomyces sp. PK2413, assembly GCA_023624055.1. NCBI lineage: Eukaryota > Fungi > Ascomycota > Eurotiomycetes > Eurotiales > Thermoascaceae > Paecilomyces > Paecilomyces sp. PK2413. Next base: position 168,510 of record JAMADQ010000007.1, read on the forward strand.
ATACATTAATCCAAACCCCGAGAACGGCTGCTGGGGAATGGTCTACGTAGTTCGGAGGTCCTAGCTTCATCGATTCTGTATATCGATATGACCTCTCGGTATAGTGATTCCACATCCCTTTCACGATGATTCCTAATCACCTGCGGTTGTTGACGTGGTCTAGTACAAACAGCTGGATTTTGGGAGAAGATCGGTCAAAACAAGAAAATATTCTGGATATCCGGAGGATATAAATAAGGTCTGATATCCGGTCTTCAAGGTACTCTCATCATCGACGAATTGTACGCACTAAACAGAACTACCTTACTAAACTCAATTGTGAACAATAACCCTCGACCAATTATCCAACATGCCTGGCTCCGGATCTTGTGCTTGCGGAAACATCACCTTCAAATATGATGGTGAGTAGATCCCGTTGTTATTCTTGTATTGTTGCAAAATCTATCTGGGGGACTGACTCGCAATTTCTGAATACAGGTGAACCCGCTTTGACTGCCGTCTGCCATTGTAACAACTGCCAGAAATGGACTGGATCGGCCTTCTCGTCAAACGTGGCTGTCCCCACAACTGCATTCGCAATTCTTAGAGGGACCCCGAAGACCTGGTCTAGGCTGGGTCTCGTCTCTGGTAAAGAGCATATTCAGTACTTCTGTGGTGGTAAGTCGCATCACAGTAACAACCTGCATCGTGATGTTAGGCCCAACAAGCTAACTATTACTGTTTAATCGAAGACTGCGGAAGTGCCCTCTATTCCCAACCTGGTGGGATGCCAGGAACTACTCTGATAAAGGCTGGCTCCTTGGCCGACAACAATATCGCCATTGCGGCTGAACTGTTCACGAAGGACCGTCGCAGCTACATCCAACCTATCAGCAACGCTCAGCAGGCAGAAAAGATGCCTTAAAAATGGAAAAATTCGGTATTGTGAAAGCGGGACTGAGAGGGTATATGCTCTCCAGCCGAGGCTTGGCCTACAATGGAGCCGTTGATTATAGGAAGCAGCCGAGACATGTTAAATAGGATATCCTAAGTGGTGTGCAGAAATTGATGATATTTGCTCAAAGTATAATATTAATCTCCATGCGCCCTACAATCATTAAGCAATAGTCTCTTTTCTTTTCAACTGCAAACCGCCAAATTAAACAAGGGCACCTAAGGATATGGAAGTCCTGTGACAACCGGAACGGTAATTGACGCGCAGTTTATACCCCCTTACGAGCATCCTGACATGACTACCAGAAGCTGATTGCGTAGACCTCTGAATGTACCACTTCGCTATGGTCACTGACCGCATTTAACAGCTTGCATATATGGCTGGAGGTTGGGAGTTCTCAAGAAGACTTCCCGATAATGGATAGGAGAGAGTTTGACTAAGAAGACACTCGAATATCTCTTCCTCAATGATTGCTCCAAATCTGGATTAAAACGTTAGAGCCTGGTCACAAAGTCCAGGAAACATGGTCGCACTTACCCAAAGCACTTGATATGGCGTTCCATAGCCTCCTTCAAAGATACCAAGTGTTCTAATGTGATTGATGAAAGGTCGGGGCGACTTGTAATGCGATTCCATGCTTGCACGGGCGTTATATAGCCGTCCAGCCCAAGACAACCGGCGAGCTCAAATAGTTTGCGGAACTGGGACACAGGCACTTTCCACCCGTCATTATGTGCCAAGGCAGATGGCGCATCTGCGAGTAGAATTCCTTGCATGGACATTGCGTGCCCTGAAGGCTCATCTATCTCTGGTCTACGCGTATGGTTGAGACACGGTTGCTCTAAGCTATGAGACTAGTTAGGGAGGCCAGACAATGACTTTTTGGAGGAGAAACACTGACGCTAGGACGAAGTTGATGCCTACTTGCACCATATCATAGCTACTTAGACTGTGAGAATTGCTGCAAATATCACTAGGGGAAGATGTATTTGCAGTTGTGCCCGTGTATGGTGTGTTAACTGTCTGATCCGCAGAAGACTGTGGATAACGATATGAAGATCTGGAAAAGGTATCTGGTGATGAAAGCATCGAAGAGGTATGCTCCATGTCTGATGCTGAGCTCGCATTGCAATCAAATGATGTAGTTGATGGCTGGAACGAGGTCGATAAAAGCGCATCCTTTCCGTTCCCGATCTTCACTTCGAGATGCTGGTCCGGATTGTTGTTACCAATTACAACTACTTCGGCCCAGCGTCCTTGTTGACGAGATATCTCTTGCGGAATGGGGATTTTATGCCGTAGAAAAATGGCCCTTAAGATGTTATTTTCTTCGACTAGTTCCTGCAGCTGAGACGACATCGCAGACGCCTTATATAGCTTGTGAAGTTCATCCTCGAGGACGCGTATGTAGGTATCTTTCTTCTGTCGATGTTTCCTGTATAGACGTATCGCAATGTGAGTCAATATGCTGGGCCAGTATAGATAGCGAGCCAATACTTGTAGTGCTAACTACTGAACTTCATCTCGTATCCCATACCTTTGAGCTCGTCTAACCTGTTCTCGCCGTCGGGAATAAGCTGCAGCCTTTGCGTCTTCCGTTTGGTGACATAAAGGATCTTGGGGAAGACCCTCATTTTCGCCGGCTTGAGTATTGGCCATTTTCAGCCAAGAATAAGCTTCTCTCCCAGACGCAAGACTAGTGACTACTGAGCGACAAGTCTGCTTAACGGGTTCATGAGACGGTCACAATCATGAGGAAGAAAGAAGTCCAACGCTGTACACCCGTCATCAGTTATCTCACCGATATTAGGGTTTAGTCATCCAGTCTATTTAACCAGAGCTGACAACGTCCGGCGAAGTGGCGAACGGCCCCCTCGCACGTTGCCGCAGATTATCTATGTTGGTGCGCACCAGCTAGGTATGTACTTACGGTAATTTGCCCTAAAGCCATCGGGGAATCATCTAGGACCAACCCAGTTGGACTATCCGTTGTTACTGTGCTTTTGTGCTTCTTAATTTACGAATTAATTTACACTAGAGCCCACTAAATACCTAAGTGCTGAGCACTTAGAGGGGTATACTCAATCTTAGTCCGAAAAAGATTCTGAACAACAAACAAGCCTTCCCACAATTATCCCCGAACCGAGTCCGACGAAACCCGGCGCTCTGTCCGTCGTACTTATATTACGCCGTATTCCGAACCTGCAACAATGCGCAGTGTTGAGGCTATTAATATTGATTCCTGAAAAATCCGGCGAGTGGCGGTTGAGGCCGCCGAACCATGGCTGGAATTCCGGATTTGGACTAGATGCTTTGGAATCATCATACATAGCGTCTGTTGATCTGTCAGGGCGGAATCGACCAACCGCCTGGTCCAGTGAGTAATGGCAGTGCGCCAGAGTCTCGAGTGATGCCATTATGCGGCGAAGGATATAGAATATGTCTGTCTCATATAAGAGACTGTCTTATTCCACTGATCCTCATATCTCCGCAACAACGGAAAATGCATACTGTTTCATAAGAGTCACAATTTGATTTAAACTAATACTTACTTTTATCAAGAAAGACGCTTCGTCGCGTCTAGTCATCGAAATATTTATTAACCATGCGGTTCTCGAGTAAAGCAGCCGCTCGTTCAGGATATATGCCATGGCACGACGGCGAAGAAAAAATGCACCAGATCATGAACGTTTCTGGGCAAATGAACCCGACCGCACCTTTCCTCACCCCAGGAGCTGGTTATATGGTATATCAATCACCGCTGATTGCTCTCGGGGCACTCGACGATCAGAAGAGGCCGTGGACGACAATCTGGGGAGGGGAACGAGGATTTGCTGGCCCAACGGGTGAATCCATGATCGGAATCGACTCAGTTGTTGATGCAGAGCATGATCCTGTCCTGCAAGCTTTATTACGAGAAAATATATCTAGCGAGGAAGTCGTGGAATACGAAAACGAAGGCCCTGTAATGGCAGGCCTCTCGATTGATCTCGAGTCAAGAACGAGGGTCAAACTTCATGGACGCATGAAAGCAGGAGTGGTGGACTTCGAGGAAGATCCTATCACTCGGGCGCATCTGCTCATGCAAATCGACGCAAGTCTTCCCAACTGCCCAAAATATTTAAATGAGAAATACATCGTTCCAGCAACACCGACTCCTAAGTTGATATCGGACTCCCCTCGATTATCTTCAGAGGCAGTGGCATTACTCGAAAAGGCTGATCTGTTCTTTACGTCGTCCTCTTATCGAAATAAGAATATGGACACGAACCACCGTGGCGGTCCTAGGGGTTTTGTCCGCATGATATCGAACGGTAGCACCGGTGCCGTCATCGTGTACCCTGAATATTCCGGTAACCGACTGTATCAGACGCTTGGAAACCTCCAGGAGACTCCTCTGGTGGGCCTTGCCATCCCTGACTTCGATACAGGTGACGTTTTATATGTGACAGGAAAGACGAATGTCCTTATTGGAGAGAAAGCCGATCGAGTTTTGCCTCGCTGCAAGCTTGCAGTGCAAATCACAGTGAGCTCGGCACGTTTTGTACGCACAGGATTATCATTCAAGGGAATTTCTGGAGAGGAATCTCCCTATAACCCACCGGTGCGCTACGTACGTGGAGATAAAGACCATGAGGGAATTGATTCGGCACAAAACAAAGACTCACAGCGCGCTACGCTCATCGATTCCGAATATATCACCCCAACGATAAAGCGATTCCGTTTTCGAGTTAACGAGGCGTTAAACTTCAAGGGATGGAAGCCTGGACAATATGCCACGTTCTCATTTGAAGAGTATCTCGATCAGGGGTGGAGCCACATGCGCGACGAAGACCCAAGGTCATTGAACGATGATTATTTACGAACATTCACAGTCTCTAGTCCACCAACTCCAGAAGCAGTACAAAACGCAGAATTCGAGATGATAATTCGAAATGTCGGAAAGGCAACCGGATATCTATTTGAACAGAAAACAGACGGTAGTTTTTCCCTCCCCTTCCGTGGATTCGGCGGAGAGTTCCGCTTCAACATGAATCACCAACATATTGGATTTATTGCCGCGGGTATCGGAATCACTCCTGTGCTCAGTCAATTATCGTCGATGAGTAAAGGAGAAATGCAAAACTTACATCTACTTTGGGCCATTCGGACGGAAGATATTGGACTGGTATCAGAAACCTTGAGACAATATCCGGAGCTGGTTAAATGCACCAAATTATTCTTGACTGGAGAGGAGCCTCCAGTAAGAGGTAGTTTGCAAGCGAGGAAGACTCTGGGCTTCTTGCTTCAATCAGAGGTCCATATTGAGAGACGGCGACTGGAAGAACCCGATCTTTCTCTGCTTAAAAATGAAACCGATGTGGAGTGGTATATGTGCGTTGGGCCAGCAATGAAGGGTCACGTACTAAACTGGCTTGCGGGGACAAGGGTGATATATGAAGACTTTAACTACTAAGCCAGTCGGATTCGATCGGGGAAGTGTATGATTATTTATACCATAAGACGTGCCCTTTACTGTTCAAGAATATCATGAAATAATGAGACGCATGATATTGATGCATATTGGGCTGTTATATCCAGATATCACCACCACTATCCTTGTAGACAATCCCATTTTGATTAGGCGGTAAACATTTGATAGTAATCCCAATTCTCATCTAGCTCACCATCTTCTGCTTGTTGCATCTTGAGCTGAACGAATGGGGCAAGCTCGTCCTGTTCTTGTTTACTCAGAAGCCTAATACGATCTTCAATTGAAGTACGCTCTCCGTAGTACAATGGATCAATAAATTTCCAGTAGATATCGTCGAACCCATAGCTGGATGTAGCAGCGAGGCAGAACCAGAAGTGACCATTTCTTAGTGATTCGGCCATACCAACTGAAAGACGTTTCTGTTCAGAGATATCGCCCCGTCGAATCATATCGTTCTCTTCATCCCGGAGCACTTCTATGAATAGATCGTGCCGCGGAATGTATTCTCTCAGAAAAGTTGTCAAATCATCCCAGTCATCTGGATGTTTCAGTAGTAGCCACCAAGGCGAACAATATGTGAACTCGGCAGGAGCGACGTAGCAATACTCCCAGTCAATGATGCCGCGAATGTTTAGGTGAGAGTCGACAATGACATTGGTTGGGCGTAGGTCATCACAATATAATGGAAAAGGGCCATGATTATATGTAGTCGAGAAAGTTCTGGCGATCTTGAGAAATAGACGGCGTGCGACATATTTCTTTCGACAGTCGGCCTCGTCAGTAACAGCGTCATTCCGTTGAGTTCGGAGATGAGTTATATGAGTTTCAGCCAGCACGGTGAAATAAGCGTTAGCAGTCGCGAAAGTCTCCTGCGGTAGCGCATTCGGTGGATAGTTTCCACACGAGACAATTTGGTTCATATTCAGAGTGATTGGTCTCTTCTTTGCATGCCAATTCCCTGAGTCGTCTTGGCCAATTGCTCCGATGCGAGAAAATTCACATCCAGATAACTCAATTAACACTCTGGCCATACTGCGGTAGACTGAAGCCAGAGTCGCAAAGTTTATATCTGGTTGCAGCATGATCGGCTCCCCAGGGTCTGACTGCGCTTTAAGATGGTCTGACAACCGCGTTCCATCCACAAAGGACAGCACCATGTATGGCCCCAACTCAGAACTCTCTGCTGCGAGGACTTTAGGTATAGGAATTGAGGTGTGTCGGGATATGTACGCCATCACCATACATTCATCATTGGTCTTCTCATAGCGAAAAACACTCTTGCAGAAAATAGGGAAACGAATAATGCTATGTAATCCCTTCAACCTATAGCAACAATTGAAAGACCCTAAGGAGAGGTATTCATATTCTGCTTTGACGCCAAATCGGTCAGCAATCTGCTTGATCAATTCAGGAAGACTCTCTCGCAATTTCTGATGCCAGGCAAGAGCTGTAAAGCGGGCCTTGTTGTATTGAATGTCATCATGGTACATTGTTCGCTATTCTCCGTATCGTAGAGTTTGTATGATAAATATATGTACAATGTTCGTTATCTAGTGAGGACCATTGGTTATCATGACTGAGAGATAACCTGGTCAGCTAGTCTGGAGAAGATGTAGATGACCATGGCAAGTAAGTTATGTATTCAGAAGAGAGCAAAGAAATCGAGGAAACGTCTATCAACATGATGGTGATAATTAGAGGGGCGCAAGCAAGAGCACAGATCGTCAACAGCCAGATCATAATGCAAGGTCACGTGGAATACGTTGATCCTCGGCGGTACCTTGTGTCTAAATTGGTGCTAGTTGATTAATAGGTAGTATATCTCTTGGTCTTGTGAACCATATTACAACATTATTAGTTGACCACCGAATATCGCAATTGCTTCGCTAGTTCAGATCTGCAAGGTTTCCGGTATGGCATCCTGGCTTCCATTTGGCGTCCTCCGACCTTAGGTGGTTATGAAAAGTGGGTTTGAAAGTATATTTCTTGTGCGCATAACGCTATTCTTAATTATGGTATGGTGCTGAGGGGTAATGCAGGCTGAAGTCTTCATTCACGAGTTTTAAAAATATAGAATACACACAGCTCACTACGTAGCGCTCAAAGGCAAGGGTGATGGGACACAGGAAATCATTGAATGAGAGCCCATTCATAATAGATAGATAATATGGGGTCGCCGTCACAAGCATACAGATCAAATAAATTAAGTACATGAGTAGCTGGACAAAGAACCACGTGAGCTTGCCACATAATCAGCCCTGGACGGTCAACAGCTTCACTATACGGATATACAAGATCAGTGACGATCTACTCCTCACGAGCTGCGCAAGTATCGCTTGACGCAGAGCTGAGACAATGCAACGAGCTCAGAAATGCTCTTTCCAGAACTTGAACTTGACCTCCCTTGTTGAAGTTTCCTTCGCAGCAGCCTTGATTTGCCTGGCAGCAACGTTGGGACCGCAGAAGTACACTCCGACCTCCGTCGTTATGTTACCTTCTAGACCGGACATGTACGTCTGATCGACGAGACCGTCACGCATTGCTCCAAACAGGCGCTTGAAGTCAGGGCGACCAAAGTTGGTTCGACTCCTCAGCTCTGTTAGAGGGTCGACATCCTGACCGACAGAGTTCAGATAAATGTTGGCTGCCGTGTCCTGATCCAAGCGCTGTGTAAGATATGTGTGAATGCGAAGGAATTCACCGCCCTGTTTGGTGGCTGCCTGTTGTGATTGCGCCTCTAGAGATGACAGCAAAGCTTGGAACCACTCAAACGAGGTCGTGTCTTTGCAAATCCAAATGAATTCCACACGACGCAGACGCTTGGGCGGGTTGGGACTGTTCCGCAAATGCCAAATGTTCTTGAGGATTGATGCCCACGGCGTCACACCGATACCGGTTCCAACCAAGACGGCGATTTCGTTGTCGAAGACATCCTCAGCTGGTGCTCCATAAGGTCCATCGATACGGAGAGTAGGCATCTTCTGTCCATTTTGCATAGCAATCTCGTACATACCCATAGGGTCTAAACCGTCTAACTCCTTAGCTTGAGCGGGACCGCAACCCAAGGCATCACCAACTGCTTTGGTGAAGTCTCCAACCTGGCGGATGTGGACACTGACGTATGGGTCAAATGGACAAGACGTGATTGTAAAGGGATGCCACTGCATGCTTGACACCTCTGGGACCTGAAGGAAGAGCCACTGACCAGCCTTGTACTTAAAGCTGGGCTTCCTGAACTGAATCTCCATAGCATCTGTCGCTTGTTAGACTGACAGTTCACACATATTCAATGCATTTCTTTATGCAAACATACCATATGGATGCTTGATAACCTTCGTTATCACGGTCTCTCGTCTCGCCCTCACTTCACGATACAGGCGTTCGATCAGGTAGAAGCCACCTCCCCATAGTTCCCATCGCCAACCCTCGTAACCAAGGCAGTGGTTCCAGAAGTTTGCCCCTGCAAATGGGGAAAATGGCTGCACAGTATCACGGACGAAACAACCCGTCGCATGGGTGTAGAGACCGAGCATGAATGGAATAAACAAGTGATGAGTGTACCAGAATGTCTCGAAGGACTGCTGTCTAATCTTTGCATGCGCTGTGGTGTACATAAGAAGCATGCAAAGCAGCATGATATGGCCCGTGATTCCACCAGCCTGGGCATAATGGATTTGAATTGCTGTGTTCGGGCGGACCTGTGTCTTTTCCACATTGAAGAAGCTATGGGTTGTTGTCAGTTAGGTTCTCTTTATATTTGCGCCATGGAGGTCTCACTTGACGTAGTGACCGCAGGTATGGACAATTGACCAGAAGAGTAGCATGTATGCTACTTGTCGATGAAACCAGATGGACTCATCGAGAGGTAGCCATTTTATCTTCGGACGCACGATTCTCAACAGCGTCCTGCACATCGGGAGAAGGATGAGGGCCCCATCCACTGACAAGACCAGCCCGGCACCTCGAGATATCCATACTGAAAAGGTCAATTCGTTGAGAAGTGTCAACTTCTTACTCGTCTCCTGTAAATACCTGCAAAGGTCGTGAGCAAAGAAACAGACTACTGACTAGACAGAGCCAGAGTGCTTACCATCCTACCGCAAAAAGGGCGAGGTGAAGACCATGAAAGAAAAAGTAGAAAACGAGTTTTGATGGCGCGAGATAACCGGTAAAGAAACCCCCCATGATGAATACTGATGAAGCGTATAAACAAGAAAATATGTCGTATTAGAAAAAAGAGAGGTGGTTGAAAATATCCGATCGTCGACCAGCGATGAACGAGAAGTAGAAGAGAAACGAAAGTCGCGCTCTGCTGCAGAGACTTCTGGCTGAAGAGTGAATTCGAGAGGCTCTTCAGATGTTTATGAGTCTACGACTCTCTAAGAGAACGACAGGCGAGTGCCACAGAATCGAAGGGTCCGAGGGCTGTCCGGCAAACCTGACGAACACCCAAGAAAAGATGATGCGCGGAGCGATTGTTGAGTATTAAACAGGCGCACCAGAGGCCTGTCCCACTAGGTAGGACAGCCCCCGGTCTTAGGCTGTCGGGATAGCTCCAGTTCTAGTGCAATACCGTGTTTGGCATTTACCATCAACTCTGCCCACTTGATCTGATCCCGACCCACGAGGCTGTCTGTCTGCCCCTGAACGTCCGTGAGTTCGAGAGTTAGAAATCGCTTAATTGAGATTTGATCACCGCGACTCTTCCCTGTTTCTATCTCGAGTTGCGACAAAAAGGGAATGATCTGGATAGACTGGTGGACTCTCCGACAAGGAGGTAAGCAGCTTGGACTTCCGATGCCTGCTTTGTATATGAGGACCCTGAACAGTGCGACACTGATGCGCTCAAGCTGATGCCAAGCTGATGCCAAGATCGCCGACCTTTGAGGCGGTTCGAGTTGGAGGAATAATGCGGCTCGTATGATGCGCTTGTTGGATTCTTCGTAGCAGAAACGTTGCGGACAGTGCTCTCTGACACTGGTTGTTTGAGTCTAGTGTTAAGCGCGGGCGTGGGCGACGGATGTCTACTGACACTCGTGTAAACAGATCGCGTGGGTTGAGAATCGCCTCAGTCGAGGTGTTAGTAAAGGGAGTATGCAAGAGCAGAGATATAAGGAGGACATTCTATTAATTTAGATAGTCTGCAGCAGTGCAGCAAGCTCAACGTGGGGGGATGTAGCGACTCTGCGAGTGCTCACTCTCCGGCTTTCTGACTGGCAGAATAGGGATACGGCGAGCCGAACCGTTAGTGCTGGGGTTCGATGGACTCGATCGAACTAGTGAGGATTTACCTAGTTGACGAGCTCCACTGGGCCTGGACAATTGCTCAGTCTCGCTTCCGATCAAGTATATCTAGATACTATCTGATTAAAGTCATCGCGGTTCGGTCCTGAGTTCCGAACTACAAGTAACGATTATCGGGATTACTATCAGATAAGTACCGTATACCTCCATAATGATCTGCCTGATCGTGAACTAGCTGACGATGAAACAACAGCAAATGCCAATATGTGAATACTGTAAATGTACACACTAATTATAGACTGCGCCAGATAGAACGAGGCAATCTTCATCGGAAGATACTGCCGGTTGTGCCAGACAACTATAGGTTCTCATTATGGCGAGCGCAAATGCCAAAACTGAACCTATTTGGATAACTTTAGTGTACTCCGTACATCGTACGGAGTAGTCTTGGAAGAATTCAAAGGGCGCTCAGTGCTGTCTAAAAAAGGCGTTGCTAATAGTGTTGAAGACCACGGACGAATGACAATCTATGTTTTGCAGTCTGCGAAGCCTCGTTAACTGGGAATCGTTGCCGAATCCCCAAAATGACGGCGGGATTGGCCCGAAGCTTAGCCACGCTGTTAGGCCCGAGGTCTCCAGAACCTATCAGAGGAATTCTGCAGCCGCGCACCTACAGTAACTATCACATCGGAACATCGTGCTGCAGCTATACGGTCTTCGCAGCTGCCAATCAGTTTCCCATTCTGCCTCTGCTGTGGTGGTCATGTGGGAAGTGTTCGCAATCAAATATATATCACCGTCCAGTTCTCCCGCTCCATCGATGTGATGAGAAGGTAGCTTGGCAGTATAAACGCACTCTAGCAGCCACCAAGCATCCCAAGACTTGCAACTGAGTGAGAGACGTGACGGCCACCTCGGATCGTAGAGTTACTATCACCCGCAGTGGCGTGTGCTTAGGACAGGTTCCAAGCGATACCGGTAACGCTGTGGACATCTCAAGGACTAACGTGTAGATCCGTAGTGCTCACCAAAAACGGCCGTGTCCGAATGGCATAGTTACCGCAATTGAGAATGTTTCTTTCCTGTATCTAGATCTTCTGGTATTCAGTAGAAGAACGCTAATCGGGACATTTTACCGACCAGATAGGAAATTACCGATCTGGTCAAGTGGACTTATTGTTATTTCCTTAATGGTCTCGTCTTCCCTCACCATTGCTTCATCGGTATCCTTATTCATGCGCTGTCGAGAAGGTGGTCATTGCTTCGGTTCTGAACGCTGAGTCGAGATTTCAGCCACGGCGCGATCCCGCTCATCTCCTGCAGCAAATGCGGCACCATCACGCCCAGTCGAACGCTAACCGCCCCGAGTGCCAGTCCAAAATGAAACTCTCCATTGTCACTCGCTGTGCTGTGGCACTAATTATAAGGCTGTGGATCGTACCGTTATGCATGCCCGATAGGTTGCGGGGGCTTGTCTGTGAGACCAGTCGTGAATCTCTATCGGTACTCTCCAAAGGCTCACTCGCTGCCATGCTGGAAAGAAGCCTCTCGACTGGTCAGCGATCGTGCCTTTCAGATATCACATAGAGATCACTCACGGTGAATGGCCGATGAGATCTAGTCTCTGGGTTCTTAGTAGAAAAGGCAGGGCTGGTTGTCTGCAGAAATCCACCCTGGTCTCCAAGCTTTATGCGATGATGTCTCTCCGTCTCTTGACCTGGCAGCGACTTCCCCGATTCTGCCATCTGTAACAGCTTCAGCGTGTTTCCCAAGACAATATTCCTCAAACAGCATAAGCTACTCGATCGTCCCAATTAGTCGCGTTTTACCGCAAGAGACTCCCGAACCCCTTCGCTGTCAGACGATAACGCTCGTGCCGTTTGCGATCCAAATCCGCGGCGCCTCAAACCCCGCTACCAGTGCCAGTGCCTCGACCGTGGAGACATGTTCTCATACCTTTATTTAATATATTCGTGATCCCCGGACCCTGAATAAGAGTTGGTTTTGGGAGGGTGTGCTGTGCATCTCCGAGGTGAATAGTAAGGACGACGGTGAAGTGCCGCTGCGCGACAACTGACCCAGACCTTGACGGTCTACGACTATTTCGCAACCTCGCACACGCCTCTTCCGCCGGACGGAAGACATTTCGATTCGACTTCAACTCTTTTTTTCATTCCTTCGATTTCAGTAGACCGTTAAAATCACTCATTCTTTCCTTACAAAACAACCGTCAACATGGGCCGCCTCATCAAGAACCACTTGGCGCGATTGATCGTTATGTCGGCAGCTTTCTGTGAGTCTTCTCCCTCTCTAATATGGCATACAACAAGACTTATGACTGATTCGTTATTCCTATTTTGCAGACCAGTTTGCTGGATCTATTGAAGGGTTTTTCTGGCCAAAGGTCTTCTGGAGCTTCCTGACGCACAATCTAGACGGCGCAGTGACACCAGTACCAATTTTGCAGATACTCAACCTGATAATGAGCCTAGTGGTTTTTGCGTGGGAATGGCCACTGAAGCCGCTGGCTGGCACGATGCCACACCGCAGTATCGAATTGCGCTTGGTAATATATCCCCTCAGTGCGCTCATTTGCGCGCTGCTGTACCAGGCTGGAGATGCTGCAGTCTATTATCTTATCGGGGTGGGAGTTTATTTCTGGGCCTTCAGCGAAGGAGAGGTTAGTGCAGACGTTCTAGTTCTGATAGTTGTTGTAACTAACAAATCGTCTAGGTTGTTTGTCCTGAACCATGGACACTCCCGAAGAAGGTTCGCCCTGGAAAGGTCTAAGATAGCAGATGTGGCCTTCATTAGCGATTACATATCTAAGACACGTCCCTGCGAACACCAAGGCTTCTCCTGTTTGTTCCTCGGGGTGCTCTATACGATACTACTCTCCTAATTCGGAATCAGTGCAGGCCTCTACCGTTCCTTTTAATTAGCTCATGAGTGGCATGTCTCTCTCCTAATCTATCAGTGATATCCAAGAAAAAGGGTTCATATGTATCTATTCTTGACGACAATAATGACTTTGATTTACGACTAGTATAAGTAAGAATAGGCGGTGCACCTGTCTCGTTCATAGTTTTCCATAGACCCCTATAAGTACGGTAGTAGAACCCTCATTATATGTACATACGCTTAGTCTTCTCTAATTTTCTAACTGTAATGCCAGAGTCTCTTGGCGGAGGGTCCTGATATTACACCAGTTCCTAGCATGTTAGGAGATCCGCAATCAAGAACTGAAGATCAAACAATATCTGAGGCTACTATAAGAAACAGTAGAATCATATGTCCGTTAAGTCGCATTTAATTATACTTATTTCTTTCAAAAGAGAGTATTACTTTATACTATTTCTTTTATTTACATAGCTAGGCAATTTGGAGTATTAAGGATCCCCGAGTCCTCCGCGTTGCAGGATAGAGGTAAGCCAGCATACCAAGAAGCTCTGAAGTTCACATTGATGCCATAATGAACATCGAAGACAAATGATCTCCGGTCTGATAGAGACACCGTAGACATTAGGCAGTAGTAGTGATACACGGTTTGGGCATCCGCACCAACATGCCCGACGATGACTGACTGGGGGTCCGATGGCGATGATGACTATTTCGTACTACCGGTAGCAGTAGTCTCATTTTGAGCCTCAATTCCTGTGTCTGCGGCGTTCTTCTTGCCATTGCACCACTTTTTGAAAATCCGCATGGAGTAACGGCCCAAGAGTGCAGCATAGAAGAGGCAAACCCGGGTCAAGGCTATGATCTGGTCCTTGGTGAGGCCCATTTTGGAAGTGTGTGTATGAATTCATTGATGCGCGGCTGTATAAATTGTTGCGAGATATGATATAGATCAGTATTCCCTGGTTTAATCGACTCCATCGTGTCTGGGTAGGGAGCGTTTTGGGAAGCCATTGATTGAGGATATGTACCACTTTCCCTGCCTGAAGCTGAAAATCGAGTTTCTTCCATCACCGTTAAATAGTACTCCTGCGGAATTGACGCCAGAGGATTTGTATTCTCTCTTTCGCAGATATGGCAAAATTGAAGATATTGACTGACAATCGCCCGACTCTAAGGTTCTGCCGAAATATGCAATGGCCAAGCTTACTAGAGCAAAGTATGCTATCCTTGCCCGGTATTGCACCACCATTCCGGAAACAGTCAGTGGCGATGGTGTAGGAGGGTCCGTCTTGAGAATAACTTACGAGCGCAAGATCAAGGCTCATTGGATTAGAGATTGGCCTGTAGTTTTCATCATTCTAGCAAATGGTAGATTTATTGAGTGATGGTTTTATCTTAACTGGGTGCAGAGTGTTCGGTATTCACACATAGTCTATGCTCTGGTAAGAATAGCTATAATATATATATATGATTTACTGTAGACAGTGTGCTTTTTGACTGCAGTTTTCAACTATAATATATAAAAAGGAAAGTTAAACACATCCAGCTGAGCAAAAGTAAGGAGATATAAGCCACAATTAAATATCCTGGTAGATTTTATGGGTAAATATTAATATGTTAATCTAGGCAACTTGACGAGGTAAATCTTTTTATTATAATTTCACCTGAGCAGGTGTTTCTGATAGTCTGATAGAAATGCATATTATTGCCTAGAGGTAAGTCATTAGACATATGGCATTCCCCGAGAAACGAGAAATAGGAGATTTTTCAGCTGTAACGGCTCACGGGCCGCTAGTGAGGCCCAAGGCTGCGTAAATTAATGAGGTAGATAAAAATAAGGATGCACATGAGCGGCGGTCGTTGAGCGACGCACTTGAGGTTCATATAGTCGTTAAGACGAGCGTCACACGCGCCATCCTCTATCAGGACGGCACCAAGGGTCTAAACCAAAATTGGATCCGCTAAACCAAAAACTTATTAACGCTATGCCCAAAATGGTGATCCCGGGAGTCCAGCCGAATCCGGCCGCGCCGGTACAAATTGAAATTCTGCATGATATTTTCCAACTGTAATTTTTGATATGTATAATAATATAGCAATAAAAGTAATAAGAAGAAAGAAGATTAGAAAAGGCAATATATAGCCATGGGCTTTAGCTTATTTTAATCATTCTTATTGATAGCTTAGCAGTCTTTAACCCGTTCTTACATAGCCACATCGATTTTGGCGGATACCCAGACGCATTGAGAGAGAAATTAGCCCTCTGAAGACGCTAGAATAATATCTGCGGCTTGTTCTGCTAGCGCATAGACGCAGTTCTGAATGTGACCGGCGATAGGTACTGGTATAACACTGGCATCAACGACGCGAAGTCTCTCTACACCTTTAACACGCAGTTCACTATCCACGACTTTACCCATGGATACACTGCCTGCTGGATGGAACACTGTTCTATAGAAGATTTAGTCCTTGAAGGGTTCATCTGTGTTCGGATAAGGAAACTCACGCTAAACGCCGACGGATTAAATTATTGAGCTCTTCATCAGTGGAGTCTGAAGAGACTTGTCGGCCACCCTCCTCAACAGTTTCAGACACAATAAGCTCTCGACCAACCTCCGTCTCCCGAAGTACTTTATAGATCTTCCGAAGACCCTCTCTGAGTACATACCGATCTGTTTCTGTCGCTAAGTAGTTGGGGTCTATCAAGGGTAAACTCTCTGGATTTGGGTCTTTTAATCGAATAGACCCTCTAGAGGTAGGTAACATGCACACAGTGGATGTTGTAATATGAGTGCCATCTGGAATAATTAATGGGTCTCCCTCATTCAGCGCCAGATACATGATGAAGATCTCAATATGACCGTGCTGTAATGCTACCGCATGAAGTTCCGGAGTAGCGTTTTTGTCAGCAGATAGTGCCTTCAATAGGCCCTCCTCTGGTGCTGATTGAGTGGCTATAAAGTCCAAAGGGAGGCCTTTGAAATAAAGTGGGTTATTGAAAGCAGGAGATCCAACAGAAAGTCCATTTTCAGGCTCTCTGAGCTTCCACCATTGGTTGACGCAACAATGGTCCTGGAAATGGCGTCCAACGTCAGGTAGATCAAGTACAGTTTCGATTCCATGTTCTTGCAAATCTTTTTGAGGGCCTAGACCAGAAAGCATCAGGATCTGAGGGGAACGGTAGGCTCCAGCCGAGACAATAATTTCGCGACGTGCTGTGATGATTCTGTGACTAGCATCGCCTTGATTTCCTGCCAGCTCTACAGCAGTGGCTATCTTGAGACCGTCTTTGTCTGTAACAAGCACTCTTTTCACCAGAGTCTCTGTCAGAACGTCAATATTATTCAGTCCATAAGCTGAAGATGCAATGTGGCGCACTCCATTTACTCGGTTCTCGATCAACTCGCCCAGTCCTATGGGATTGCCATCGTTCATATCTCGCTTGTATGACACCCCTACTGCGGCCCAGGCGTCCTTGACCTTCTCACGTAATGGATACTGCCGGTCAACAGCCGGCTCCATTTTGATCGGTCCATCAAATCCATGAACTTCAGGATCTCCTTTAGGGTCCCAATATGTCTCAACCTTTCGGAAATAAGGTAGTAAGCCGTCGTAGCTCCATCTGGGATCATTAACTAGCTGGGACCATATATCGTAATTTTCTTTTTCTCCACGCGTCCAGCCACCTATTGGCTAGCAATCAGCTTATATTCATCCGTCTAAGAAGTATGCAGACTTTTGTCCAGAGCAGCTGTAGATTTCAAGTACAAAAGAACATAGATGCTTGCCTACCTGCGTTGGTAGCTGAGCTCCCACCGAGAGCCTTCCCAGAAACGTTTGGAAGAACACGACCATCCACATGGGATTGTGGCACTGTCAGATCGCCCCAGTCGAGTTCACCTCTCAGTAGATGAGCCCACTGTGTGCCATCTAGCACGTCAGCACGACTGCTGACGTCGGGGCCAGCCTCAATAATCAGAATAGAGAGGGACGGGTCGCCTTCTTTGAGCCGCGTAGCAACGACTGAGCCAGCGGTGCCACCGCCAATGATGATGTAGTCGTAGCTGTCTGCGGTCATATTGTATTGTCTGTTGTTACCGAGCTTCTTAGGGTGGGATATTTGGTTTTCCCTTCTTTTTGTTGTCTTTTTATTTTATTTTGGTTTCGTCCTGAGGAGGGTAAGAAGAGGGGGAGAACGGATGGCCTGGATGCCATTTTTATGAAGGAAGTCACCTGAAAGAACGCGGCGGCCGCCTGAGTGACTCAAAGCCAAGCTAGGCTTTCCTTCCTGTGTCCATGTATACTACGTAGTAGAGTAGCATTTACTATCGAGTACTCACCGACCAGGCATTAGGGTGATTTTTAGTAACATGTTGGACGGAATAGTATTATTTTACGCCTATCCTGTGATATAGTAATTACAGCGCATAAATCCACTCCTGGGCTCTCATTGGATCTCAGCTATTCCTCGATATAAGGATTGGCCAAGGTATTAAACTAGCGCGAACAACCTTGCACTGGGGCCACAGGTAAACGAGGTCACAAGTGAGCTGAGCGATGTTACAGAAATGCCAGCTCCGGTCCTATGTACATGAAATAACTATATATCTAAATGATGTAGAATAAAGCGAAAAGCTGGTGTGTGCTTGCTAGAGCGCATCCCTGCTGCTCCAGCTGGTGTGGCCGTTATACCCTTAAGAACTCAGCGCTCCGCTAGACGTCAAAGTCTATGCTCCCAAATTGCCCAAGGAGCTTAGTTTCCAACATGGATTTTGCTGCTCTTGTAACAACCAGCAGACCTGACGAATCCGTTACAGTGTGTATCAATACCTTACTACAATAGTAGGGGGACTGTGGATACTTCAGCTGGCTATAGTCGAAGTTCAGCTAGCTATGGACCAGCTAGCCATGGACCAATGGTAATATTCAGCTACTCACAGTCGGTAACAACCCAAGCAGTCTAGTCAGACAGCTTAGTACTGTACAAGCCCCTCGAAGCTATTCACGGAATCCTTGTTCTTTGGCGAGCACATGTCGATACGCTGGAGTTAGTGAACCAAGCTTATAGTAAGCCGGAGTTAGTTAACTACTCAGTTGGAATTACTCAGCCGGATACCAAGCTAGTATTGATAACAATAACACCTATATATATATATTTATTTATATAAAGTGCAGACATGGCATAACAGGAGGAGATAGGTTTCAGTACATTGACATTCTATACCCTACCTTGTGTGCTGATGGCTGCTAGAGGGAGAAGGAAAGGACTGATCAAGTGCTTGTATTCTCTAGTCATCTCTAGGAGGGGGCGAGCTCCAGCTCCAGCTATCTAGCTATATAGCCGTGCGCCGGGCTAGGCCCGAAAGGGAAGGAGGTAGGCGATTGCCTACTAGGCCTTAGGGCCCAAGATGTGCTTAGCCTTCAGTGCTTCCTCTCGAACGTGATTATACATATCCCTCGTAACGTTGTTACATTGGGGCAACTCTAATACCCGGCGCGCGAATCGGCTGGTTGAGTGGCCGTTTTGTATAATTGCTTTAGCTCGTTTCTGAAGAGAGTGGTCCACGTCTAGCCAGGAGAGACGTGTATATGCTGCAAGGGCGATGTTATCCACCTCGATCTCTTCGGGATAGAAGCCTGATTCCCATTATAGAACGATAATAGAGGTGGTGTGGAAAACCAGGAGAACTGCTCTCGCTCCTATTAGAATAACAGTAGAAAGGTCTTCTAGGTATTTGTTTACTCGGTTAGAAATTGGGGAAGAACCTAGTCGGGGCCCGGGTCGGGTACAGCCAGGCCGCCAAGTATCTACACCGAAATATGCTTTACGGAGGGCGCATATCGTTATAGCCTGTTGTAAGAGGTGATGTTTCATCCCGTGGACTGTATTTCCAAGGGAGCGCAGAGCGCTCGCTGTTGTGGCTGCTCTTGGCGTCATTTCTTAGACGCGCCAGTTAAACCTAAGCTTCTTGTCAAAGAGGATCCCTAGCCAGCGAAGATATAGGCGGTCAGTCCCTTCAGAGACTGTGATTGAGCCAGCTGTAACCGAGGGAGTTTTAGTCGGATCTTGTTCCTCTCGATTGCGGGAGAAGTGGATGAGCTCATATTTATCCGGTGCGAAGGGTGATTCCTTCTGCGTTTCCCCAAGATATTGCTTCTTGTAGGGATATACTCAGTATCTCGCTATTAGTTGTAAGGGATGGGGAGATTGCAAGAATAGCGCCGTCATCCGCGTATCCAAATCTCTTTCTCGGGTATACATAACGGGGCGACATATAGCATGAATAAAATGCCGGAGAGCGGGCATCTTTGTGGGAGCGCGCATAATATACCGCTCTTAACAACTTCCTCCCATAAAAATACGGCGGGTTTCTATGGAATGGAGATAGACGATCTCTCTTGCCGGGCGACCGACCTTTCCCCAAAAAATGGGGTTGTCTGAGAGATCTAATTCCGGTGAAAAAGCGCCACTAATCTCTCTCTGATATGCCTCTACATCGGCTCTTCCACTTCGGTACAACACCTCTGTCAAGGCTGCCAACAAATATTGTACGAGCGAGCGCAACCTTTTGTTCTCTGTCTGTGCCTTCGACATAAGCTGCGATCCTCGTTATCAACAAGTCGTACGAGTACTCCTCCACCCAGGCTAACCCATTGCCGCCATCGAGAGCTAAAAGACCGCATAATAACGGCCGTGTCAACCAGTGTATCCTCTTTGAGAAGCGACTTTCCTTTCGGCATTTTTGTTCTTAAAATTTCGTGTGTACGTTGAGAGGTTGATGTCTGATGTTCGAGAAATAAATTCCGTCGATAATCGTGACCAATTATGTTGTGGCTTACTTAGGCATCCCGCTAACGAAGCATAACCTTAACCCTATACAGGAAAATAATCCGTAATCCTGTAACCTAAGGGGATCAAGTTATTTTGGTCAAGAACCAAGAGTTAACTAGTAATTTTGTTCCCCAACACGAAGCGTTGGAGAATATTAACAGCCAGTACGAATTGGGATTTGGAAAAATCTAATTGACTTGATATTAATATTAATAGAAATTGTTGCCTTCCGAAACTTTCCTCGCTACGCCCTCCAACGAGCAGTAGATTTCAGAAACAATAATTCCGGATTCTGTGTTTTCCTTTTGAATCTTGGATGAGTCTCGTTATTGGTGTGAACTGTTCTGAAGTTGGCAAACAAGACCTAAGAGCGGAAATCCAATACGTGGCTGATGTTACTTTGTCATAAGCGACAGGCCTTTTCAAGTCGAGGAGTTCTGCATTGGTATCCCTCACACCGCTCCAGTGAGTCCAGTCTACGCAAGGGAAGGAATTGGTTACATCAGAAGGGTATTGTTGGCGGCTCACAGAATCGAGGAACCAGGTTTCATCGGGTCCTTAGCAGTAGAACGTATAAAGAGTCGGTTACATATTGATATTATCCGAAATATACGAATCATCATCGAAAGAGGTTAGTATATCTCGTCGAGAAGAGAGCTTCTCATGACAGCTAACAGGTTAGGGCCGGGGCATGCTCTGGTAAAATTCGCATGAAAATCACAGTATCAATTACGCAAAATAGAGCAAGTTGCGTTAACAAAAATCTCGAGTTTTTTTATCGCAAAATTCCCAAAATTCCTTCGCCAGCCCAGTTCCATTATCCTCCTTCAATCTCATCGCAGTCGTTAGTTTCGGGGCCACTTCGCCGTGGATTCTTCCCCATGGGATAACGTACGCTCCGTTATTGTCCAGCCTCAAGTCATCAGACAAGGCCGCATAAAGAACAGTGTGAGCAGCTAGCTCAGCACTGTGCAGTAATGGCCGGGACAGAATCTTCATCCACTTTGCGTTTCGCAAGAGGTTGGTGTTTGCAGCGCCGGGATTCTGAGCCACGCTCACGATACGTTTGTCAGCACCGTAACGGCGTGCCATTTCAACGGACAGGAACCAGTTGCCCAGTTTGGAGTTCATATAGTTTCGCACGTTGTCATTTGGAGGATTTGTTAATTCTGACATTATCATGCCTTCGGGAGGAGAAGAGAGCTCCGCAACTTGGCTGCTGGTCCAGACTACACGTACTGTGCCTGGTGCTGAATCTGGCACAGCAGCATAAAGTAATGGCAGCAATAGTTTGGTGAGTAAGAATGGCCCAAGGCAATTTGTAGCCAGCTGTAGCTCAATATTTTGTTTTGAGACGCTGCCAAGGGGCGGTTGGGAGACACCAGCATTGTTGATAAGGACGTGTAGTCTGGATTCTTTGCTTTGAAAGACGTTGACCGAGTCTTTGATGGTGGCTAAGTCGTCTAGCTTGAGTAGAAGGAATTCCAGCATGCCTTCACTCTGTTGCACAGTGCGTTGGATAGCTTCAATAGCATCCTGGCCCTTTTTTCGGGAGCGACCAGCGATGTAGACTTTGCCGCCCTTGCCGTAAAGGATTTCAGCGACCTTGAAACCAATGCCTGAGGTGGCGCCAGTGACAATGAACACCTTTCCCTTTTGCGAGGGGAGCTTTTCGAGCTGGAAGTCTGGGCGTGGAGGGAAGACCTGGGAGAATTGGACTCCCATGTTTGTTATCTAGGAGGGTAGAATGACAGAAAGATTATTGATGAGGATGGTGATAGTGAGACTGAAGTTGTCGTTCATGACTCGCTTTGTTCGACTCTTTAAGTCTTGACTAGAGGAACAAAGAGCACTAGCCAAACACCCTGCTGCTAGCGCGCACCTCACACCGCGAGAGTGCGCGCATCAGATAAGTGAAATTGTTACAGCAGCGATATTTCTGGTAAAACATTACTGTCCATTCTTAATAGCCATTTCATTTTTTTTGTCCTGCTACCGGGAGGGATGTTTATTTTGCAGGGTATACTTACATGATTCTCCCACACCTGCTGACTCTGCATGGATTGTTGCTTCTTGGATTTCCATAGCCCCGATAACTAGACCAACTTATACATGGAAATGAAAAGCAATACTTATGCAAGCGCTGTTACCTAGGAATTTAAATTTGTGTGTACTTATTGACCGTAATCTTGCTATATTCATTCGGCTTGCAGGGTCTCAGCTTCAATGCGGCCTGATTGTGCATTATCCAATAATACTATATTAACTCTTTTTAGATATAGCTCATATATTAACTTGTTGAGGTATGTATAGAAAACCATACAAAATTAAAGGTATGTCACTTTCCTGATGTGCCGTTTACCCGTGGAATACGTTACTACTGGTTTAACTATATCCCGTATCACTAAGCATAGGATAGCGAGCTGGGGCGGTCCCACTGCCCTTCGGGGAGGAGCCTGGTTATAAGCACGACTTCTGTATATTATAATGACTACCACCCCTAGAAACGAAGGGGGTGGGTGTCTAGCTAGCTATATAGGAGGGGTAATCCCGTTCCGTATGTACGCGCTAGCTTCTGCCCCCTGGGGGCCGAATTATGAGATTGATATTCCGACAGTTACTCTACTAGAGTACTAAGTGGCATATTAGGCGATACCTCGGAAGCTGACGAATAACTTGACACACAGTCCGAGCCAGGTAAATCGGTGGTTGTGGAGAAATTTCAAAAATTAGGCTTCGACAGGTGGTGGTTGTTTGGCTAGTTAACTAACTATACACAAAAGCTTAGTCAGTATAACATCTTTACTTTTTTCGAGGGGGCTAGCCAGGCTGAGAACCTGAGATTACCTATAGAGTTAGTCCCTCGGACTCCCTCCGGGCGTAATAAACATTATTCTGTCATTCATTCGCTCAATTGTTGGCATGTTGCCTTTCTTTATTCTATCTTGTTGTCATTACTACCAACACGCTATATTCCTGCCGGCACCTGCCATCGTGTTTTTATATTTGGGCAGTTTATTTTGCACTAAGATGTTGTTTACTACTGTTATCAGCCCTCTGGCTGTGCCCTTTGCGGCCTCTTTGATGGTATCTAGGTTCCTGACCGTTCCGTATGATATGGAGATTAGCTGACAGTTTAAACATTAGTATATGCTCATTACAGTTATATACAATCTCTATTCGCATCCACTTGCTCATATTCCAGGGCCTCGGGCCTGGTCCGCCACCCGTCTCCCGTTCATTTGGGCTCTCCTTCGAGGAACCATTGTCCACGACTTCGATCAGCTTCACCGCCGATACGGTCTCTTGGTTCGAACGGCTCCTGATGAAATCAGTATTGCTGATGGTCATGGTTGGATAAATATCTACTCAGCGAATCCGCAGTTTTTGAAAGACCCGACCTGGTGGAAGAGCCAGCCGGGCCATCCTGATTCCCTGCTAAGTGCCATCGACCCAGATAAACATGCGAATATTCGACGGACCTTATCACCAGGGTTCACTCTACGCGCCCTGAAGGCACAGGAGCCCCTGGTGCAGAGGTATGTAAACCTTCTGGTGCAACGGCTGCGAGAAAGGGTAGTGGAAAACGGAAACGTGTTGGAGATCGATATAGTTCCGTGGTTTAATTACACCACCTTCGATATATTTGGTGAATTAGGCTTCGGAGAATCCTTTGATTGTCTCGAGCACTCTCGCTATCATCCCTGGATTGCTCTCCTCTTCAACAGCGTTAAGGCGGCGTCATTCGTTGCAGCAACTCGATTCTACCCATGGCTAGAATCTCTTTTAATGAAATGCATTCCCCAGTCGCTGCAAAAAATGCAAAGGGACCATTATAATCAGATTGTGGATAAAGTACAACGACGGCTGAGCTGGGAACTTCAGCAGCCTGATATTATGTCGCATCTTATTAATAACGACGGCAAGACAGCCTTGCCCTTAGGCGAGCTGAATGCGACCTTTATGATTTTAACAACGGCGGGCAGTGAAACCACAGCTACTGTCCTGACTGGCACGCTGAATTACTTGGTCCAGAACCCAGACAAGCTTGCCACTCTTGTGGAAGAAGTGCGCGGAGCATTCAAGAGTGAGCTAGATGTCTCCATGGATTCCGTTCGTAATCTACAGTATCTCAACGCCGTGATTAACGAAGGTCTACGGCTATGCCCGCCAGTGCCATGGATGCTTCCTCGATTGGTTCCACCAGGGGGTAGAACTGTGTGCGGAGTGTAGCTACCTGGGGGTGTAAGTTATCATGGCTAATAAATCAGTTGAATATCAGGCTCATCCATTGGCAGACGCGGCTTTCGCTACAGCCATACAGTTTGTACCGTAACGCTCATAAATTCCATCTGGCAACCACGTTCATCCCAGAGCGATGGCTGCCTGCTGCCTCCGGGGATCCTGACTCACCTTTCTTCCAGGACGAGCGGTCGGCCGTTCAGCCATTCAGCGCGGGTCCTCGGTCGTGCATGGGCATTCACATTGCATGGGCACAGATGCGATTGATTTTGGCAAAATTGCTTCTCGTGTTTGATTTCGAAGCGGTTCAAGGGAAGGAACTGCGATGGGAAGACCTGAAAACATTCCTATTGGTGGAAAAGAGACCACTGGACGTCCGTATACGACTTGCATAGACCTCAAGATGGTCCGACTCAGGTTCCAAGATCCAGGACCACGAGTCGGACCTCATGGAGTCACGATTCCCCAAAGTCAGATCCTGAGTCGGATCGCGACTCTATGAGGTTCGATTCAGGTTTGAACCTCATGGAACCTGAATTGATAACTTTGCCAGTACCTTCCTCTTCCGGGTGTAAATCCTCTTCAAACGCAGCTCTCAACTGGTCTACTGTCCAATTAGGAAGATTCGATCTTGTCTTGACCACGAATCCAGCTTGAGCATTAGCTCGTTGCCTCATCATTGTATTAAAAGCGATAAATCAGAATCGTGGGTGACGAGCAAAACGACCATTTTATATTTCATCAAGTGTTGTGTATAATCATGGAACTTGACGAGGTTCCCGGGGAATCGAATAATCAGCTTTTCCGCTTGGAAATAACGTAGGCAAAGCGAGCGAATAAAAGCGGCAAGGGGGTGAGCACTAAAACAGAAGGCGAAAGCCCCAGTGTGTCAGGGAAAATCAAGTACGTAGGTCCACCAATGATAATAACCATGCCTCTTTTCTGGTTGTTCTCCGCGCTGGACACATGGGGAAGTGCTTATCTCGGCTAAGATATGGGCACGACTTATCAGTGGTACCTTCAAGAAACTTAGCATGTAAGCTAAAAATAGGCGACATGATAGGTCACCTCTATGTACTCTAGATATGCGGAGACCGGTCGTCGGCCTCTTATCTCCTACCCTAGCGACAGTCATGCAAGAGTAATGAAGTCCTCTAGAGCCAGCTCTCGCTGCCTTCTGCGTACCTAGGAGGAGAGCGCAGTGTGACAATTGGCCTGCTTGCATCGTAGTCGTGCTATGCGCTACGCGTGAAGACAGTCATCTCTTGCATCTTCTGTGACTTGCTATCGTTGCCCTCTGGTATGATGCTGCGCGTATTGCCATCTCCCCCAGACACGACGGGGTCCAATGGTTCGCCTCCACCTGATTGTTCCTCTCCTTCTCGGTCTACTCCAGTGAGAACTAGTCATCGGAAACGAACAACAAATAGGCGGACATTGAGTTGCCTGCCCTGTCGACAACATAAGCTACGATGCGATCGCCATATCCCATGCAACACGTGCAGCAGATATCGACGAGAAGATCAATGTAGACAGCATCCGGCCCCATCTGCTGTCCTGGAAGCTCGGACACCTCGACCTCGCGGTTCCCGATTCTTGGTTGCTGCACAAACCTCTGCAAGCCAGAGTTCTAAAGACACCAATCAAGACTTACAAGCGCGGCCATTCCAGGAACTTGTTGCAGCACGCGCTGCAGATAGTAGTGCAGACTCAAATATAGCCAGAACGCGACATGTAGAACAGTTACGGAAACAGTGCTCTACAGGAAGAGTACAGATGTTTAGATTCGCAGAGCATTGGAGACAAGTCTCGCAGTCTGCATCTCAGAAGGTCTGCTCTCTCGAATCAGTCCCGTCTGCCCTTTACACTCAAGTATTCAGTGAGTGTGTGCCCTCTTCATTGAACCAGGTACCCAGTGACCCGATAGACACAAATTTATTCTGGAAAACACACCTCGCAGCTGTTCTACCATCGCAGAATCAATGCGATCTCTTGATCTGTTATTATCTGGAGAACTCCAACTGGCTATATCAAGCGATTCACGTGCCTTCTTTTCGACATCAGTATGCAGACTTCTGGGCTTCCAATGTCGGCGATATTGACCTGATTTGGCTTTCTCTTCTCTTTACGCTCATTTCGATCAGCGCTCTTCACATCCCGTTTGAACTGGTCGAGGCAATAGGCTTTGAACAGTCGACAATTCGCGGTCTAGCGCATAGATGGCATTCGGCTTCACGGCAGGCACTTTATGCTGGAGAATTTGAATCGAAACCAAGTCTCGTGCAGCTTCAAACCTTTATAGCGACGCAGCTATATTGGTTGTCAACGAAAAACATCGAAGCTATGAATTCGTACGTGTACCTAATGCTTTTGGTTTACTTGCGGACATTGACAGGAAATATGCAGTGCACTAGGGCAGGCAGTAAGGAATGCCCAAGCTTTAGGTTTAGACAAGGGTACACCTGGGATCAATCACTTGGATACAGAGATGCGACGACGGGTATGGTGGGACTTGTGGTGCTGTGATACGTAGGTGATAACCATCTGGAGAACCGGCATCAGTGTCTCTTCTGACATATCACTAGCTTTCAATCACTATGTCTCGATAGGACTCCCCTCATCCACACTGCTGCCTCAAAGGTCCCGCTACCACTCAATTGCAATGACCACGATATCACAGAGACCACCGTGAGGCCGAGACCCATGGATGAGCCAACAGACATGAGTGCTACCATCTGTCGAGCAGAAGCATTCAAGATCCTAAGAAAGATCTACATCAGTGATGGTGATTATCTCTCGAGTTATGGCTATATCCGAGAGGTCGACGGTGAGCTCCAACGGCTTATCGACTGTTTTCCGTGGTATTTCCGGACCGACAGCGAAGCAAACGCCAGACACTTGTCCAGCCTCGATACTATCGCCTGGCAGCATTGTGTACTCCATATTTCCATCTGCATGCAGCGTATCCGCATGAATCGACAGTTCCTGCACGCCCGAGTTGGCGAGTCCTGGGCCGTCTGCGCCAGAGCAGCGCAGCGCATGTTAGACGTGTACAGAAGCATGCGAGAGCCGGACGTCGACCGCTTTCGACGCTCGCAGAAATACCTAGCACAGGGCTATCAAATATACACAGCAGCAGTAACACTAGCTGCTTTCCTCCTGGTAGAACGATCCTTTCCAGATTTCTCACCGGAACTCATGCGAAAGGATATCGAAATGGTCATTTCCGACCTTGAGCTGAAAGACATCGGACCGATCGTCGCGGATGGACTCCGTATTTTACGCAAGATGTTTGATATGATTGACCAGCGAGAATCACGGGATCCGCAGGCACGCGAATCTCTTGTCCGTGAGATCGCCGTTGTCTTCGGCGGTGAACAGCCGACTCGGAAATACTTAAAACGATGCGATATCGGATACGTGCTGAACGCATCCCAGAGAGCAGGTAGCGATATTTTTGCTCAAACCGGGACAGACAATTTGCCTGAGCAAACAGGGTCGGATGCCGGGCGATTTGAACTGGATTTTAGCGAAGGTCAGGATCAGAATCAGTTTGCCTCCCAGGAATTCGACCTTGCTCTCGACATGCTTGACAGCGGCCAGTTTGACTTTCTGCTCGCAGATATGATAAACCCGTCATGATACAATACCATTCACGAAAGAATAGATCCATTTTGTGACATCGAAATAAACTTTTATATGTACATTTCTCATGAGGAGATCATGTCACTGGTATATATCCAAAGACAAAAGGGTATCAGGTTGGACGCAGGAGCTTCGTCCCGGTGTGATATTTTATTCAGCACTACTCTCCATGCGAGCCTTCCACCTTATATGCCTATCGCCATGGAAGTTCTCATTTGAATGTCGGGTTCAAAGTGGTTTTCCATGCTGATAAAAGGTCGTTTGGCTGGTGTGCTGTACAGACCAGTAGTGATGATTTCACGAGGAGATCCGGATAAGCCTGAGATACTCAGAGCTTTCTAGGTGGCTAAGTCAATAACGTTCATTTCGAAGTTCAGCTTGCCTTTCTGGCTTTCATTTCAGCAATCCACTTCGCAGCTTTGTTTGTCGGCACAACGTTGATGCGCACGAGTTCGTCGACAACTTCGACCTTGCCTCCAGCAAGAATCTTCAGCAGCGGGAGCTTCTTGCCAGCCTTGATGAGACCACCTGTGGTGGTTTCCATGTAGCATTCGACGCTATTAAGTGTGTACTCCTGCTCAGTATCCCATGGCAGTGGGAATATATAACTAAGGTGATCGGAAATGGTCTCCATCTCTGAAAAGGCCTTGATGAAATCCGACTGCGCATGTACGGGGTAGAGGAAGACGGTCGGGAAAACAAGTGTGCTCTCAGGAGAAAGTGGATCAGGTACCATCTGAATCTTCGCGTCTTCCATATCTGGCGGCTGGTTTGTCATCCTCGTCCTGATCTGTCTGGCACGCAATGCTGTGTTGAGGATCAGTTTCTCCTTGCGAGCCCGTTCCTCTTCTTCCTTCTTTTTGGCCGCGATGCGCTCGACGACAGCCTTGCGAGCGGCGATTTTCGACGCCACTTGTTGCAGTGATTTGTTGTTTGGATCGAGTTTCAGACCACGCGAGCAGGCATCTTCAGCTTCCTCAATCTTGTCCAAGGCAAGCAACGCGGCGGATGATCGGTAGTAGGCTTTGATGTTCTTGGGGTTGACCTTCAATGCAGAGGCACAGTCCAATGTCGTAGACCGATAGTTTCCTGCGAGTTCCTGTCAGCGAAATATTAGACAAACCGCACTGAAACAGGGCCACGTACTCAGCTCCAAGTTGCACAGAGCCCGGTTAGCATAGGACGCCTCTTCCACTTCCCGCAGCAACTTCTTCTCTGCTTCTGGATCCTCTGGTTTTTCCCACCTGTCTTCCTTGACAGCCAGGACCGCAATGGCCTTGCCATAGAACTCCTTTGCATCCCTCCACATCTTGGCCTTGGCAGACTCATTCCCCTGTTCTCTAAAATTCTGCGCGACCTCACCACGGGTACCTTCGTTCTGGATAGCGCGGATAGCGTCGAGCATGACATTATTTCCCTCTGAAAGTTCAATTGTATTAGCGCGAATCCCACGGCGATGAATTGACTCTCTCGATCTAGAAGAAGACAGATAGAACAACAATATACACACCCTCGTCTCCTGCATTTTCCAAATCCGTCATGAACAATGGCGTCTTGTTCATCATCTCCAAGATCTCGTCAGCGGTATGCGACTTGACAGACTCCATTGCCGGAGGCATGCGCGGCGCCGAAGGATCATTGTGTGCATCTTTCAATCGATCCTCGTTGATAGGGAAGGGAACTTCGTTGGAGACACCAGTAATTGCTGCCAGTCCACTCGGAGGCAGCGTTGGAGCGATGGGTTCGATGGGAGGTTTACTGAGATCGAGAGACTCGTCAAAGTCATCGGGCAGTTCCTCGATTTGGCCCATGTTGAATAGTATGCAGTAAAAAGAAAACCTCGTAACTGCTAGGCAAATCTATCCGATAAAAGCGATCAAGATACAATTCTCATAATTCTTTTTCTCAAATCGGCCCCGCTGAGAAATCCGTCATTGACGACAAACAATGCAAACTAGAGGGATATTTGATGACTAAGCTATAAATCTGGTGGCTAAGTGGGTCCGGACTTAGAATTGATCGTTATCTCCGGTGGGCTCCATGGAACGGTATCTAGATCGTCAATTACATAGCGGGTTGGGAACTGACATTATCTGTTTCTGAGGGCACTAATTTGTCGGAGATGCTAAACTGACGACATACGAAGAGTATACAACGAGGCCATTACTTGGAGGAAGAGGCTCGTTATTTTTTTTTTTTTTTTTTTTTTTTAAATCCGCATAGCTTTAGGGTATCTTGATATCTGCAAGAAGCATTGACATTATAGATAGAACCCAGAATGGTTATCTAGCTTCTAAACTCTGAAATATGACACGAACTTCTAAAGCCCTTGCTCCTGCAGCCAAAATCTTCGGAGCACTTGTCCATCTACTTTGGAGCATAAATCCTTTCCAAATCCTCTCCCTCAATAGCATCGACACGAGGCTGACTGGTTCCTATCCTTTCTACTGCATGATCAATAGTTTCATCACCACCAGCTATATCCACCCAACCCGACGTATCCTCTCTCGCAAGCAGCCTATCCGCCGCCGCAGCAACATCAGCCCTCGTAACCGGCCTCCCAGGGCTACACTGGCCCAGGCCAACCTTGCCCTCGAAAGGTCCGTCAGACAGCCTTCCCGGTCGAAGCAAAATACCCTGGAACGCCTTATCGCCCTCTTCCACTACGCGGCGTCTCGCAAGAGCAGTCAATAATTCGTCTGCTTCGCCCTTTGCAAGGTATGTGTCATAATGCAAGCTATTTGCATATTGGATGTATTTCCATTCCTCCTCACTCCACCAGGATGGGCGGGCCTTCCGGCTGCCTAGGTGAGATATGGAGATCACTTTGGAGATGCTGGTTGTTGAGACGGAGGCGCGGAAGAGGGATTTGGCGGCATCGCGGTCGACAGCGTAGATGGTATCAGGGCCAGATTTGGCCGAGGCGCCTGCGGTTAGTTTAGCGGTGTGTTTTTGTACACGGACAGATAAAAGCATCGATATAAATTAATTAATCAAACGCAGCAAATAATACTCCAGCAGGGTACATGCGGGTTAATGTTGCGCAACTCAACACATACCAGCAGCCCAAACCACATAATCCGGCTGCACACTTTCAATGATCTCTCTCGCATCATCTTCAGTCTTTATCTCCTCGAGGTCCTTGACGAGCACATCAATCCTCCCTGGTTGATCCTTCCCTAATTGTAGAACAGCATCTCGTTGAGCTTCTGTGCGAATGAGACTGGTTACGTTCCACGAGCGTGCGAGGAGAAGAGGCGTGAGGAGTTGAGCAGTACGTCCGTGGCCTCCGATGAGGAGGACCTTCGTCGGGGCCATCCTTATAAGAGAATGATCCAGTAAGGTGTATGAGTGCAGACCTAAAGTATGATATGGGATGTTTCGTCGTAACTGTTAAGTTGTTCGGCAGCCCCACTTCAGCTGTCAATGTTATCCGACATGAGGTGATTGGAGTAAAAGCACCTTGGAGATCAATAGGTTTGCAGGGTTGATACAACAACTATCTAATAACGGTATATGGCCTACTAATTGTGAGAAATACAGACCTGCAGCTTAAAAAAGATCACAGAGCCTACTATCACTATTCTACGCATTCTTAATAATGGAACGAGCGAATTATTAATATTGGATATGCTTGATAAATTATCTATATTAGGGGTTTAATTATTATGATTAAACTCTTAATAATTCATTTAATCTATCACATTTCTGGTTCTATCTTCAATATGCCCGAATATCGAATTCACCGCCATGTCATGCAGAGTTGCAGTTCGGAATGAATCCATACAACTTCCAGGATGTATTAATAGCTCGACAGGGTGCGTTTGGAGCGCAGAACGACGCAGAGTTAACGACTCAGACCTGTAGATACTCAATACTCCGTACACTAATATATACAACTTCCAACAAACCTCCAGGCCGAAATGCGGAGGCTACATGCTTGTTCGGCGAACCACCGACTGTTTTGTCGGCTACGGTAGAATCAAGCGTCGGAGCGTCCCACCACCAGATGTTTCTCAACCCCGCAATGATCATCGTCGGTGGAGGGCCGATATAGGCCCTCACTTCCCCATACAAGTTACATTTATAGAGCTTATAGAGAATTGTGAACAAAGATATCCGTAGACAAGCCACTAGGACTGAATTCCATTTTTAAATAACCCTATCGATAGGTATACAGCTACACGCAACCAACAATGGCGAAGACATTCAATATCCTAGTCCTACCAGGAGACGGCATCGGCCCCGAAATAATGGCCGAAGCCATCAAGGTTCTGCAGACTTTCGCAACGCCAGATCGCAAATTCAATCTCCGCCAAGAGCTCATCGGTGGCTGTAGCATTGACACGCACGGAAAGTCCGTCACAGATGCCGTGAAGCAAGCTGCATTAGAATCAGATGCGGTCCTGTTCGCAGCAGTAGGGGGTCCGAAATGGGACAATGCGCGTCGAGGGCTCGATGGGCCGGAAGGAGGCTTGTTGCAGTTGCGTCAGGCGATGGATATATATGCGAACCTGCGGCCTTGTTCTGCGGATTCGCCCAGTGCGTCGATATCGAGAGAATTCAGTCCGTATAAGCAGAGTGTTATTGAGGGGGTGGACTTTCTGGTGCTGAGGGAGAATTGTGGAGGGGCATATTTTGGAAAGAAGATCGAGGAAGAGGATTATGGTATGTTTTGAGCAGAAAAAGGATATATTTGCAATGTTATTCTAGTTTGGGTCCAATCCTCGCCAATACCAAACTGACATTGACGAACAGCAATGGATGAATGGGGCTACTCGTCAAGAGAAATCCAGCGCATCACACGTCTCGCAGCACAGATTGCACAACGCCACGACCCTCCATGGCCAGTTATCTCTCTGGACAAGGCCAATGTGCTCGCATCATCTCGTCTATGGAGACGAGTGGTCGAAAAGACGATGAAGGCTGAATTCCCTGATGTCAAGCTCGTGCATCAGCTAGCAGACTCTGCGTCGCTGATTATGGCGACGAATCCTCGTTCCCTGAACGGGGTCCTGCTAGCCGATAACACATTCGGGGATATGGTTTCTGACCAGGCTGGCTCCATTGTGGGAAGCTTGGGTGTCTTGCCTAGTGCCAGCTTGAATGGGTTACCTGGTGATAAGACCTTGACGAGCAGGCCGTATGGGCTGTATGAACCGACGCATGGGTCAGCGCCGACGTAAGTTCTCCCATCTTGCCCTCTGTTTACCGGGGAGAAGTCTGGGCATAGATATGTATATGCTGAATTGATTTAGCATTGCGGGAAAGAACATTGCAAACCCAGTCGCTATGATTCTTTGCGTGGCGATGATGTTCCGGTACTCTTTCGACATGGAAGCAGAGGCCCAACGGATCGAACAGGCTGTCAGAGAGGCGCTTGATTCTGGCATCCGAACCTCTGACCTAGGCGGTTCATCTGGAACCTCTGAAGTTGGTGATGCGATCGTTTCATTGTTGAAGAAGGCGTAGAATAGTTTGACAGCTTCCAGAATTGGGACAGAAAGGATAGCTCCTTCTTGACCTGGTCTAGACCTGAGAGTTCATTTGCGTGGGCAGTGGATATGCATGCCATACAAGACAGTCAGTACAGAATACCCTTCAGCCGTGATTAAAGAGGGGCCAGAAGTTGCTTTGGAAGATATGACTTTATGCATGTAGCAGACTCAAAAGAAAGAGTAAATCATTATGCATGTAAATGATATTCTACCTGCAGGACATTAGACATATATATCATGAAGCATCACTGGATGATGATAATGGAATGGACAGCAAGCAGGGCTTTGTCTACAGGCTGTTTATCACGGAATCAATATCCCTGGCTATCTTCCTTTGTTATCGTGTGTGGCCATCTCATGAGACATGCGGCCCCTACGAATACCCTTAAGACATGAAAGCTGTCTGTGGGTATATTATATGGAACAGCCTACGCCTGTACACCTTACCTTCTGGAAGTAAACTTACCTATGCTGGGACCTGAAGGCTACACTCTAGTCATCTTCTGGTCATACCTCAACTTCCGTCATCTCCATCTATATTTACCCTCAAGAAAGCAAGACCTCCAGAGATATGCCTCCAGACACAGACCTCTTCCGACCTGGCTCGTGTGCTATGCGTCTCACGAACATCGATACGCTCCCGTCGCGCTCCAAAACGTCGCTTATCAACTCCATTGCCACCGACATCTCCGCGACCTTTATCTATATCGCCAAGCAAGCGGAGGCGGGAAATCTCAGCACGATCCATACAGGTCCCATCAACGATGTCATCGGAATCATTAAAGATACGGAAGTTGCTCATCGGGAAGCTCTCGAGCGAAAGCTAGCACGGTATAAGAGAGTTGAACGGCGCTTGCGGAGGGAGAGAAAGTGGATGAGGCGCGAACTCATGGGGCTGACGAAGAAGGCGCGAGAGGTAGTGGAAGATCTGAAACTCAAGGTGCACGGCGTGAGTGAAGAGCTGGGGGAAGCCAGGGAAGAGCTGGAACTCGTGAGGGAGCGGTATGCGTTCATGAAGACGGCCGAACAGAGCAGAAACCGGAGCCAGGAGAAGAGCCCAGCCTGATTGGCGAGAAGCAGATCCCGTCAGGACCTGTTTGAGCTGGTTCAGGAACCGTTTTTGTGGGACGGTTCTCGAATTATCGTGGCAAAGTCTGTGTCGACTCTTGTGTCTCGATTATCTCATTTTCCTGGAGATGCTGAGTTTCTACCACCGCGCTGTACCATAATTGCGAATTTGCGACCAAGCTCAAGACTTGTGATTATCGATCGCACTGGCCAATCAAGAATGTTGCGATTCTTTTTTGCAGAGTAATAATTTTCCAACCCCATATTCCACTAGACGGGCGGAATGGATGCTAGTTGTTAGCGTAGAGATGATGTAGAAGACGGCCCCAGCATCGTGATTGACATGTGAAGACAAGGCGGAGAAAACCAGAGTCTAGAGGATCGATGGGATGTGTATCGGCAGAGAATCAACGCAACTGAGATCCCGAACGGCGCGGGACAAACCGGCTGGGGGCGCCAAGACCGACGCCGAGGGAGAGCAAGAAAGCACATGGACTGCGCTGGAAACCCATATCCGAGGAACTAGTCAGCTCACTGGCACACTTGGAGATGTAGAGCAGAAGAGACTGTAGTAGCTATTAATTCTGCTGTCACTGAGTAGATCGGGATGCTCAGTAACGGGCAGAGATGTTGCGCGCAGACTACTTCTTATCGGTCACATGATCTCCGTAGAAAAGTTGCCGTGGTTTAAACCTCACGCAGCCGATCGAGACACGGTTCAAATGCAGGCAGAGATGCCAGTAGTAATAAAATAATGCTCACTCTGGTGCCATCGTCCAGTTGCCCCAGACGGGCGCTTGCTGGTATCGGCGACGGAGGGATGAACCTCGGTACTTTGCGATAGGAGACTGAGTGGATCGTGCTGGTGGAGCCGCCGCTGAAGGAATCCCAAGGCAGTTGATTATTGCCTCTCACTCCACAGGCTGTTGCTTTTCTTCGCTCCAACAGCGCTCTCGCTTCTTGCGTCTTGATACTCTTCTCAGATCCATATATACCTCGCTCTGCTCGCTTTCCGTAGTCGCAGTGAGAGTCAGACCGCATAACACACCTTCTGCCCGCAGATCACAGTCGCTACCCCAGACTATCGGCCGAGATGAGCAAACCCGGGGACTATGATGCCGTCCGCAAGGACATCGTTGCCCAGCTGAAGAAGCCCGACTATGACGATGGCAGCACTGGGCCCGTTTTCGTGCGTCTCGCATGGTAAGTCGATCCTGGAGTAGAGTCTTTCGAGAGACAAGCAGTTGACATGCCTCCCACTTAGGCACTCCGCCGGTACTTATGACCAGGAGACCGACACGGGTGGTTCCAACGGAGCAGGCATGCGTTACGACCAGGAGGGAGGTGATCCTGCCAATGCAGGTCTCGAGCACGCACGTGCATTCCTCGAGCCCGTCAAGGAACGACACCCTTGGATCACATACTCAGACCTGTGGACGCTGGCGGGCGTTGTTGCCGTCAAGGAGCTGGGAGGACCCGACGTAAACTGGAAGCCTGGTCGAACGGACTTTGTCGATGACTCCAAGCTGCCCCCGCGTGGACGTCTGCCAGACGGTGCCCAGGGAGCGGACCACATCCGACACGTCTTCTATCGGATGGGCTTCAACGACCAGGAGATCGTGGCGCTCTCGGGTGCTCACAACCTGGGCCGCACCCACAAGGACCGTAGCGGCTTCAACGGTCCCTGGGTGAACAACCCGACCCGCTTCTCGAACCAGTACTTCAAGCTGCTGATCAAGCTGGAGTGGAAGCTGACGACACTGGACAACGGCGTCAAGCAGTTCATCTATGTCGATGAGGACCTGCCCGAGGACGAGCGGGACGAGCCCTTGATGATGCTGCCCACCGACATGGCGCTGGTTTCAGACCCTGGTTTCGAACCCTGGGTGCGCAAGTATGCCGACGACAAGGACTTGTTCTTCGACCACTTCTCCAAGGCGTATGCTAAGCTGTTGGAGCTGGGCATCCGGAGAGACGAGAAGGGCAACATCACCAACACCGACAACAAGCTGGGTGGCTATATCTCAGCACCCAAGAAGAGCAACTTGCCCCGGGGATCCATTCCCGAGAGCAAGAAGGAGCAGATCGCTCTGCGTGCAAAGCTTTAAACGTTTCTTTTCTCTCTTTGTTTCATCTTCTCATATGTGGATATAATAGACAGCACGATACCTTTGATAGGACAATGTATGTGAACTAGCTTTTTATGAGCTTCATGATGCCACTCCCATCACCGACCGTCATCTCCAAGGGCGGTGTAAGAGAACAAGAGAAGGAGTATCCATCTAGGATCCCTCGTAGTCATCAAAGGCAAGAAATATTAGATGCTCCTATCTATAAGCGATTCAATATGACATTCTCGTTGAAAAGGAGTTGAAGTAGAGGACAATTTGATAGCAAAGAATATAAGAAGAGAAGAGAAAAACAAACCGAGGGAGGTTCGAGAGCATAAGGGGCGATATAAGTAAGGCGCTCAGTCGTAAAATGTGGAGAGCAGAATGCGGGGAAGCGGGAGACCCGCCGCCCCCGATTTCCTCGGCGAGACCAACCAGAGCGCTCAAGATCCTAAGCATCGTCTGTGCGACTCTCGACTCCAACATCGCCCTCGCACATGTGGTCGCAATTGATTCCGACCAGTTCCTCTCAATAGTTGCTGAATATTCTTACCATGTCACGCAACAGAAAATGCCTCTCTATGAAAGGTCACGTAAAGACGCGGTCCGTGTCGTGTTCATTCCCTTTTTCCTATCCGTAAACAAGCGAGCTCGCTAAATACAGGCATCGTCTTGCGAGTAATCCGCTCAACGCATCTTTCATGAGCAACTCCACTGTCCGGAGAACTAGTACTCCCGTCTGTATCGTATAGTATCTAATTTCAACTCAATTACGTGATATTTCTATAATTCGTTGTCCAAACCTCTTTCTCAGCCACATCTGCCAACCCGTACAACATGAGTGAACCATCTGCGAAACGCCCTCGAATTGATTCGAATGACAATACCACCGAAGACGACGCCGAAGACCTGGACCCTGCATTGCGAGCTGAGATTACCGAGCTAATAAACACCCTCCCCGAAGAATGCTGCCGCGAGCTCTTGGGCCTGGCCGCATCAATGCACAGCGACATCTTAATGTCCACTCGCGTCGTGAACGCAGCCATAAATCTAAATGCTTCCGTGACCGTCTATAAATTTGACTCACACACCACACTCATTTGGAGACATCTGAACTTTACTTTTCGGAAATGCGACGCGTCGGCCCAGTGCGACCTGGCTCCCTGGGTGGAAAATGCCATCGTCGACAGCATCGGCAAGATTTGCTATCAGGCAGACAGGCCCATGGCGTCGTTCCGGACCAAAATACACGGCCTGAAGGCCCTCCGCCAGATTGCCAAGTTCATTCTTCTGAGCTCAACCCCAGTTGCGCTTGAGGTGCAGAAGCGCTGTGAGTGGGATTACTCCCTCGTAGATGGAATGAAAGGGGTCATAGCAGCTCTAAGGTCCGACGAACGCAAGGCCATGTGGCATCCGGATGATCGACGTCAGCGATGGCAAGATAAATTCAATGAACTGATCCTTTTGGGTGGGGAAAAGGGTTGCTTGGAGGGCCTGGATTATGCACGAGATATGTTCTTCGATGACTGCAGTGATGAGGAGGAGGATGACGACGACGACGACGACGACGAAGAAGGAAACCAGAGCCAGAGTTTTGATGCAGATGGAAATGAAGATCAAGATGATGAAAGAGATGAGAATGAAGATGGCACGACCTAGTCGCGCAATTTGGTTTGAAGCACCGCGCTACAACGACTCCCATTCTCTATAAGAGCTATAAGAATTCATCGGGTCGACACCTACTAGGACCACTCTGGGACGGTTTTGACTACCCACTCAATATCTCTTGTCTGGAAAACAAATAGCCCCTGGTGCTTTAAGAGGAGCATTTCAGATATCTACTTCAGGCTATGTGTATAATGAAAAAGATCTATAGCATTCTATTCTACGGGTCCACACCCAGGCTATGCAAATGTACTGGATAATGTACAATATTCCCAAAAGACCATGCTGTATCCAGTCTGAATCGAAGATATTAATCCCGTAAATGCTCAGAAAACATAAGTAAGCTGGCTGTTTAACACAAAGAAACTGAAGGCTGTTGAAAGATCAGGACTTGTTTATTTCACATTCATCGAAAAGTTTATCGAGATCCTCGATCTCGATCGCTTCTATCGGCATCGAATCATCACTACCAGTGTCAGCGGGCTCAGTGGCCAGTGCTTGCTGAGACTCTGCTTGGGGTGGTGGTGCTGGCGGCGGCGGAGGAGGCATTTGGCCTTCTGCTGAAGTATGTTCAACAGTGGAGAGCACCTCAGTAATTGAGGCTGAGCTTGACCCTATGCCGTTGTTTCTTTGCTCATGGACTACGTTTTCTGATGGGCCGGGGATAGGGTCTTCTCCAGAGACAGGTACTTCCAGTGAAGAGAGCCCACACGAATCCTTTGGATCCTGAAATTCGGTGTCTTGTTCGGGTGCCTGCTGAGGAGTAATTTCCTGCGTAGGTTTGTTTTCTGATACCATAGAGGCTGGATTACCTGATATGCGGTTAGTACACCTGCTACCATAGTGATACAGTACCAAAGGATATAATTAACTTACCCTCACTTTCTTCTAACGTCGTCGGCAGCCCGTCCACAGGGGAGGCGGTCCCCACTCTATACTTCTTTCTCGAGTCGTCACATCGCCGATCCTCCGCAGGAGCATCATCAGTTTTCCGCTTTAGAGAAAGTGAAGCCTCACTCTGTGAAGACTGTATTCTCTCCCACATTTCGTGCTCTTCCGGTATGTCTTCCAAATATTTCCACTTCTCTTCCATCCTTTCGAGGTCATACTGTTGTAGCATTCCGATCCAATCCACAAGTTCACCTGTTGATGCCGCATACTCCCACTGTTGCTTTTCCTGTGCATATCTCCAAGACCTGGGTGTCATATCCTGCATCACGGAGACATTGAAATTCTCATTGTATTCGGCAGTCATTCGCTCCGAAGCCTCTTCCAGTTCACGAGTAAACCTTTCGAGCTCTTCAGCGCTGGCCATTATCGGTTCTCCAGTTGCAGTTTGAGTTTCGACAGGAGCATTCTCTTGTTGTTGTTCTTGGTTTGCTTCCTGAATTTCTTCCCCTCCCTGTAAGCTAGGTAACTCTGGGACTTCGGGCTGGTTCTCAGGTAAAAGGGCTTCCAATTCTGGTAATGGTGGCATTCCGTGTTCTTGATACTCAGTAAAGGGAGGCCGAGACTCCTCTAACCAGTTCTGTGAGTCCATGTCTTGTATCAGTTCTTGTGTATCAAGACCTTGGGTTGGGTTGTCCTCGATGATCAATGGGAGTGAAGGAGAGCTGCCCGCCTGGCTCGAACGAATGGCCGAGCTAACCATAGCACGCTGCCGCTCATAGACTGAAGCTGCAAGGGCTGCTTCATTTGATTGCATATTGTATCCTGGATCATTGGAGAGGTATCCTGCAGGCCCTTGTTGTCCAGAACTTGGCACAACCCCCGAGGATGATGGAGTGGTAGGTTGATATTGCTGGGTTGTCTGAGCTTGTCTTCTAGGAGTGAAGTCAAATAGAGAAGCTGGGTATGTTTGCTGTGAACCAGGTGCTGGCATGTTCACGTTTTCTCTAGGAGGCATGGAGAGTATCTGGCTGTCAGATGGCTGAAAGACTGTTCTTTCAGGTGGTGCTAGATTTGCAGATGCGTTTGATGAACGCCATTGACAGAGATGCTGCAAAATAAGCCTATTGTTATTATTCACATCAATCATATTTGTGATTGCGTCCTTGGCCGCAGATAGCACTTCGCCATCTGGGTTGAGCACACGCTCGTAGAACAGTAGTGGTATTGATTGCTCCCTCCACCACTTTTCTGGTACACGTTCGTCTCTATGTGAGGGTGCAATATTACCAGCAATGAGACCGAGGTTCTCCATTCCATCATACATGCGAAGTTCATTTGAGTCTGCTTCCCCTCTCTCCACATCGGTCCAATATACTCGGAAATGGTATGAATCGATTTGCTGTCCTTGCTCATTAATATATGACCCCAACGTAGTGCGGTATATACCTCCCAACCAGCGATATGTTGCCTTTTGGTCTCGTCCATCTGCGTCTTGATATTCGATCGTCATATTGGCTGTATGGTTCCTTGGTCGTGCATCATTGTGCAACTGGACAACCATACGGAGGGGAATTTGTTGGAATCTCCTTTTGCGTATCCCCATTCCCTGTCTACAATATCTGCAAACCCCCCTCTGATGCCCGAAACTTCTTTGTACGAGGGTCTCCATCGACACACCGTTTTGGTCAGTAGGTAATAAAGGTGGAGATACCGAGCACTGATCATATGTAGCTCGGGTATTCCCCCGTCTCCTACACGGACAGTATATTATTTCTTCCGTATAAGAAAACCTGAATTGTCCGAACGACTTGGTCGACCTTTCCCATATAGAGGTAGGGGGCGAGGGGACCCCGACTTGCATTCCGAGGATGTTTCCAGCCACGATCTCCCAGAATCGATCTCTCATATCCATACTCTGTTCTCTTGATAACACATCCCAGTTAATATTTACTGCCTGGATAAATGCTCTCTCCAGAACAGTCAAGGAGCTTTCCCAGTCGGGACGTTCTCTGTCTTTATTTGTGCAGCCCGCATCTAGCAACCTTCCAGCCACAATGACAGAGTCAACTGCGCAGGAATTGTCCCTCCACACGGGGCCGCGGCCGCGATATGCATAATTAATACCTGTTGGATCCATGCGAAACGAGGAGCCATCGTAGTTAGAGAGACGGACATGACCAGTAGCAGGGTGGAATCTCTGATGAACTTGGAGAAGGTCCTGCTCATTCGTTGCGATTGATTGAGGATATAAACCCCTCGGTAAAGCAGTGGCGTGTCTCTCTAGATCTCGATATGCAATTCGCATAATAGTCCTCTGAATCTCTTCGGTAACCATATCATTGTTACTCGTCATTCCAGCGGAGCGAGATGCACCAGTTGTATACGCAGTTGATGCTTGGAATGGATTGGCGATCCAGCTGGATGACTCTCCATGGCCGACATTATGCTGTGAAGTAGGATGCTGAATATTTATTTGAGAGCCTGTAAAACTTCCACTGATAGAATGGCGCCCTGATACGGAGCCCGCATCTGCCATAGTAATATCTGGACTTCCCAGGGGAGACCTATTCAACTCGGACCCCTGGGTCGCTATATGCGTCTGTGTGCTTGTTCGAGAATGGCCAGTGATGCCACGATTCTGTGTGCTCTGGACCATCTGTTCAAGAATAGTGTCAATGTCGTTATTGCCAATGCTAAGTTCGAAATCAATGTCATTATGCTCGAGTCCTTCGATTGCTGTGAGGTCGCCAGTATCACCTATATTTGTCGAATCCTCCATATTGGTATTGAGGAACATATTGATATCCGTATCGGCCGTGAGCCCAGCAGTAGGATCATTGTACGGATCTAAGGGGCTGAAACTTCCCGGATTTAGACTTGCAGTTGGACTGCCCATGGGTAATCCTCCCGGACTCGGACCTGCTGCAGCACTTCCTCGTGGTGCCGACGGAAAGAAACGCTGCTGGTCAGTGAAGCGGTCGATATCAAGCTGCGACGTTCCTACTGGCCGCGCATCCTGAGGGAGGAGAGAATAGAATCGACTTATAGGTAGAGGCCGGGGGACCAGCGTCGGATCCAGAAGTCTCGGACCAGCGTCTCTCTGCATGTTAAGGAACTCCGAATAATCAGAAGGCCTATGCTGAGTTGACTGATAGTACATGAGCTTGCGAAGCGCGACCATCAGCCGTTCTGTAGAATCACGCCCTTCGATCCCCGGGTTGATACCCCAGAAATGGAAATCAGCTAGCTCCTTTGCTTTTGCGCGCGATACGCGGCGGCCACCGCAGAACGCTCTCTTGTCTTCGTTCCATAGTAGCCAGTCGTCAGGGGGGTCGGGGAGGCGTCCTAGGTCATATAGGGGGTATCGGATAGGAGGATCTTCATAGTTCTTGCTTGTTGTCCGGGGAGGACGGGGCATATTGGAGATATGATAGAAAGCAATATAAGTGCTAGTCTAGTAAAACCTGTTGAAATGGACTATATAAATGCATGTATATAAATTGTATACAGGAGTGTGCATCTATCCATCGAATACACGAGATGAAGGGATATATAATATCCCAAGCTTCAACACAAGTGCCCTGAAACAAAGCCCTAGACAATAGGATTGAATGTGTATAAAGCCTCCTGAAAGAGCTAGATCAACCCTATGGCCAGAGAAAGAATGAATAAGGCAATGCCCATCCAGTATGAGAAAATATAAGCGCAGGGGCTTTGTTAATGATCCTAATATGCAATGCACAAAGAGTAATTGTGGTATTGTATCAATAAGTCTTTTTTATTGTACTTCAGAATGTATTCTGGGAGAACAATGACCATACCCTGCATCAAAGAGTTCATGCGTATTGCCCTTAATGATGGAGGTAGATTCTGGGTAGTGCTGAGAATAGGGGATGTATTGAACTACTGGAAGTTGAGCAGTGCCTTTGAAGGATGACAGCTACAATCTGTGTGATCTACACGATCGTTTGTGGAGCACAGAGAGAGGGAAAGCCAATATCTGTTACCCCGCTAAATATGAATAGACAGTGAAGCGATATTAACAAGGCGTTCTCTAGAATGAACATTGAAAAGTACCACGTGACCTATCTACATGTGTGATACATAGTGACTAGCTCCCCAGTGCTTCCTTATGCATTCAAATGGCAAATCAATGTATAGCATATATGTGAGTTACTTCCGTGATATTATCAAAATACTAGTAAGATTGGATCACATAGTGATGCCATAGTCTAAGTCATTTCCATGATTAAAAGGCTGA
The DNA here is from genome assembly GCA_023624055.1 of Paecilomyces sp. PK2413. Classification (NCBI taxonomy): domain Eukaryota; kingdom Fungi; phylum Ascomycota; class Eurotiomycetes; order Eurotiales; family Thermoascaceae; genus Paecilomyces; species Paecilomyces sp. PK2413. Next base: position 212,276 of record JAMADQ010000007.1, read on the forward strand.
CATTAAGAGACACAATCAGAGTAGAAAGAGCAGTATTGGAGATTCCTGAAAACAAATGGATATACACACATTGTCAGCCCTAGCAACCAATAAGATAAATCCATTAAACTACCAAAAGTATGGAACCTCAGAATCGGAAACAGACACCAAGTTGATATGAATCCCCTTGTGATTGTACTGTAATATTGACTGTACGCAGACGGACATAATGGCAGCCCAATATCGCAAAGGGCGTATGCCTGTACGAGGTTGGTACCACACAATCGACCACAATATCGTTGATTCCCCCAGCCTCCACTCTATCTGGCATTCCAACAATGCTTATTTACCGTCCCAGGTACGGTGGTGTCGATCTCCCGTTTGGAATGCCAGCCTCCGCTATCTTGTTCCTTACCATGAGTACTTCGTAGATGAGAGCGATAACTCAACACGAAGGCATCTATATTGTATATTTATGTATTATATGCTAAATGGACAATTCAAAAGTCATATAATATGTCATTCTGCTAGACCTGTAGCGATTTTGATGCTGTAGAGCCCACCGATGTAGGGATTATTGCTGTACGTATTATTGTTCTGATGCACATACATAACGTTTGCGGTGAGCGGAACCCCACAACCCGCCTAGACGAACTGACGAACTGTCCATCTCAGTCAGGCTGGGCTGAGATCTCGCACGGCCACACGATCGAGCCTATCACAGCGAGGGTATATTGTGTGTCCATCGCTCTCAGGGAAGCTCGACGACAGCGACCAGTCAGCGCAGGGATGATTCCTGAGCATGGCGATCAGTGAGACGAGCGGATCCAATTCTGCGAACGGAAAAGAAGACAAAAGTAAGCAGCGTATCCCGTCGGTCTCGTACTCCGCGACGCTTACATTTGGCGTCGTTGTGATTGGCTGGTGGAGCAGAGTCTCGCCCGCAGAAACAACGAGGAATGTTACGAAGAATCCTATTATGGCAAAGACTAGAAGGGAGCAAAAAAAGACGTAAGGATGGGTCTCTGCATAGTTAAGAGCGTGTCGCGCTTCTGTCTTTGCTCGAGATTTTCAGATTTCTTCAAAATCGACTTCCTTCGTCCTCAGTGGTATCTCCAGTCTCGAGGTGGTTCATAGTTGCTCGTGATCACGATCCGATCATACAATACCTTCAGTACCGAGCAACACCTCCCCATTTGGGTAAAGCACAAATATGGCCCTGCTGTTCATCAAGCAGAAGCTGTTCCCGTCCCGAGGAAGCCAGCCCAAGCAATCCTCTCCAGGTGAGCAGATATTGAAGGTTCCTTCGTCTCAGAGCTTGAGTTAGTATACCCTTGTTATGAAGTACATACATGCTTGTAGCTTGTAGCGTGTTAAAAGAGACCACCACGTGCTAACTATCGATCAGGACAACCTCTATTGGGTGGCATAGAAGAAGAACGAGTGAACATCCATCCACGTGGCGATCTGGAAGCTCAACATCCTTCCTACGACACCTTCTATCGGACTCCGTCAGAGGATTCTGGCAGCTCAAGTGGCAGCTCGGGAAGTACCCGGTCGCGTATCAACCCGCGAATCATCTCCGATGCGATCCTAGGTCTTTCTGATGGACTGACAGTGCCCTTTGCGCTGAGCGCAGGGCTGTCCGCCTTGGGTGATACCAAGGTCGTTGTGCTCGGTGGCCTTGCAGAGCTCGCGGCTGGTGCTATTTCCATGGGCTTGGGTGGATATGTTGGTGCAAAAAGCGAAGCGTGAGTGGACCCAATAGAGGCTGAAACTGGTCACAACTCGGACTAACAGAGGACCTTATGCAGAGAATCATACCAGACAACCGTACGCGAAACAAAAGAACTCATTGAAAGCTCCCCGGTGGAGACGGAAGCTATTGTCCGCGAGACATTCATCGCCTATGGCATCTCTGACACTGCTATTGCCGAACTAAACCACTCCCTCCATGAGTCGCCTGAAAGGCTTCTCCAATTCCTCATCGCCTTCCACCACAAGGAATCCGAGCCCGACTGCAACCAGGCATACATTTCTGCTATCACACTTGCGCTCGGATATTTCATCGGCGGTTTCATTCCTCTCATTCCCTATTTCATTGTGAACCAAGTCATCACCGCCCTGTACTGCAGCATCGCTGTCATGGGAGTCACCCTATTGGCCTTCGGTTATATCAAGACATGCATCGTCCGTGGCTGGACGGGTAGTGACAATGTTATCGCGGGATTGAAAGGTGGACTGCAAATGGTGGTAGTCGGAGGCGTCGCTGCAGGAGCTGCCATCGCTCTTGTTAGACTAATCGACCATGGCGGTGCCAATTGAGTGTTTGGAAATTTGCTTTTATCCGGCGTTATCGGTTGGAAAAGCTCGTCCTAATATTTCTTCCTTGACTTGTATGATATCCACAGCAAGGTGGCGGTTTGTCGTTTGATATAACCCGGGCATATAGAGGAGTTAGATACCAATTTTCACATCTCTTAATCATTCCAAATATTCCCTTTTTAAAATTTGACCACAATCTCATGCAGCCAGCGCCTTCCCAACCAACTCTTTCGCCCGATCTGACATCTGGATCTGCAGCGCCAATTCATGTCCTCTGTCTGACATCTTTCCCCACGTCTTGCGCAAGATACTAATGATCTTCTCCTCGTCATATCCCTTTTCGAATTCCTCAAATTGATCATCCAAAAATACCAAACACGCCACATCCTCCAGCGCCTGCGTCTCCTGATCCTTCTTCAGGTCCTCCTTGCGGACCAGAGCCGCAACACGCGCCGCCTCCGCCTCCGAGTATCCGCTCTCCAGACAGATCTGCTCTGCGAGCTCTGCTTGGCGCTTCTTGAGGAACGTTCGCCAGGCGAAGTAACCTGGTTTGGTCTGCGGGTAGGAGCTGCGGGGTACTTCCCATCGACGAAGGTGTTGGGCGCGGATGGCCAGTCGCAGAGGTTCGGAGGCGGAGTGGGTATGGAGGTCAAGGTATTTGGTCATTTTGTTGGCGTAGTGTAGTTCGTAGGGTACTTGTGCGCCATCGACAGTGACGATGTTCGGGTCATCCGAGTGCGCTTCGTCGATACGACGGAGCGCGAGATCGTATTTGGATGATGACATGGTGGAGAGGGTTTCAAAAAGAGAACGATTGAAGGTCAATTTCTGAGATTCGTCCAGACTTTCCTCCCCCTTCTCTATATATGCGTGAAGCCAATTGCAAGAGATGAGATGGACAGAGTATGTTTTAATCCCGAATTCTCCGCGGAGTGAGCAAAGTAACTTCCGTTCGCTGCCCCGCCCATTTCCCGGAGCAAAAACCGTATCTAATCCCGCTACTCATAGATAAGACTTCGGACATTGAAAGCATACAGTACAAGGTAGCTGGAAGTTTTTTTTATAGGTCTCCTTCTAATTTTATACTCTGCTTTATCCCGTTTATGTGGGATTTCTACTATTTCTTCGACCGCGAGGATATATATTCGAGGCATTGGCATGATATACAGTCGGATTTCCTCATATTTCAACCAATCAACTTCACAAGCAATCATGTAAGTATTAGTATTCTGCAGAAACAATTGGACCAAGAAGGAAAAACATCGTTGAGCTACTACTACTTAGTGCAAACCTGACCGTCTCTTTCTGAGAAGGCGGAAACTTGACCGATTAGGAAACCTACCCGCCTCAAAAGTACGTAGTTAGTATTGGCATTAATAATAACCTGGAGACGCGGGGACAGTTCCTTAAATCTGGATATCAGCTCCCAGATGAAAGGATTTTTCATTCAGAACGGTTAATTGTTACGTTGCAACTGAGCTATCTCTAAAGCAAAACCCTGGCTGACAATGGCCGCTGCGCGATCGTCAGCAGTCGAGGCTGCATCTGAGTCTGACCGCTACGGGCATGATCCAGCGGTCAGTATGAACGCAGATACACATGTTAGTGGACATACAACACAAGAAATTGGTGTCACAGCTGGTGCTACAGACAATTCAGCGGAAGATCTTCGAGCTGAGCACTTCGAAGTCGAAGACCCAATGTCAGAATCTCGAAGACATGAAGCATCTATCATTCTTCCAAGCATCTCCAAACCTGCAATCAATAAATACCGCGTTCTAATCGTCAGCTTGATCAATTTTACTGGAGGACTCAATGACAGTGCCCCTGGTGCTCTAATTCCCTACATCGAAAAGAAATATAATATCGGATATGCCCTCGTATCCATGATTTTCGTTGCCAATGCACTGGGCTTTCTCGCTGCTGCTCCATGTACTCACATCCTTGAGCGTCGCCTTGGTCGAGCGTGCACCTACATGCTGGCAGAGCTTTCACTCTGTGCTGCGTTTATCGCTTTGGTCTGTACGCCTCCTTTCCCAGTCGTTGTGATCGCGTTCCTGCCCATTGGGTTCGGACTCGCGACTGCGCTGTCATTGAGTAACGTATTCTGTGCCAATCTGGCGAATGGAACGATGGCTCTTGGAATCCTCCACGGCAGTTATGGGGTTGGTGGCACTTTGGGGCCGCTAATTGCAACGGCAATTGCGTCTCATACGGGGAGATGGTCACCATTCTATTTTGCGACGTTGGGAATGGCTGCCATCAACGCTGTGTTGGTCGGTTGGGCATTCAGAGGGTACGAGAATGAAATGGCTGCTATGCGGGTGTCGCAGTCGTCCTCTGGTAGTCATACCGATGATCACTCCCATGCTGGCATTCTCAAGGGACTCAAGAACCGTGTCACCATTCTCGGGGCCTTCTTCATATTCGCCTATCAAGGTGCGGAAGTCTCTATTTCTGGATGGATCGTGTCGTTCCTGGTGACCTATCGCCACGGAAATCTCGCAGATGTGGGTTACGTGAGTGCTGGCTTCTGGGCTGGCATCACGGCCGGGCGATTCCTCCTCTCGCACCCAGCACAGCGACTTGGGGAGAAGTTTTTTGTGATCATGGCTATTGCCGGTGCCCTGGGATTTCAACTCATCGTTTGGCTCGTCCCGAACTTGATCGGTGAAGCTGTTGCAGTGGCTATCGTTGGTTTGCTTCTGGGTCCTATCTTCCCATGTGCTGCTGCAGTCTTCACTAAGCTACTACCCAGAAACATTCAGATGTCTAGTTTGAGCTTCATCAGTGCCTTAGGTAGCAGTGGCGGTGCAGTAGCGCCTTTCGCGACAGGTCTCTTAGCACAGAAAGTAGGGACTTTTGTCCTTCATCCTATCTGTATCGGACTGTTCGTGGCTATGGAGGGATGCTGGGGTGTCCTACCGAAGATCAGAAAGAGAACTGTTTGAGGAGCAAACCCAATCAAACTCTAATTAGAGGATGCCTCCTTAAGCTTTATCCCCATAATGATCAGTTATAGAGATTGGAAATTGTGGTCTAACTTTGCTCTCGAATATAGTAGAACTTATTTTCCAAAACTCCCGAATAGGAAAGGCACCAGTAAAGTGTCATCAGAAGTACCAACGAGTATATACTGAACAATGTATGCATATACCTATATAGCAACAAGAGACAATCTAAGAACATATTTCATATAAGGTGTAGACGGCTTATAGACGGCTTACTGCAGCTGCATCGCACCTATGTTCCTGCTGAAGCCTCCAATTCCTCATCACTGAACCGAAAAATATGAAAGTCGGTTTTACGTGGATTTTGTGGGGCGAACCACACAGCTACCTGGAAGTGAGTCAGTGGAATACTCCTAAGTTAAGAACACATTGGCAATAATTTGCTTACTGAGTCAGGATGCAATTTAATGGATCGCCATTCACTGACGTTGTCAATCACGCCAGTCATTCTACCCTGTGAAGTCCGGAACACGATTGCATATAGAGTTCTTGGCCGCAGCTTTCCGTGTCGGAGTTCAGGATGGACCCATTGAATGTAGATCGTATCCAAAGTTTCGTTATTGAGCAGCTCGGTGCCATTATGGCAGTATCGGCCTTTCTTCCCCAGAATGCGAGAAGTGCAATCTCGGTAGAAGAACTCCAGGCCACACACTTGAAGACCGTCAATGTCGTGGTACCAGGCCACGTGAACGATGTTAGATAGTCTGGCACAGGCACCGGAGCCATACTGCTTCCATTCAGCCTCGGTATATGAGTACATTTCCGATTCCACTCTCGTTGATCTAAGCTGGATTGGAGGCTGTTGAAGTGGCAGTGGCTCCTGGTCTGGTGGCATAGTTGATATCTTTCGTCTGGGTTGTTTCCGCTTTATACAAGTCATAGCGTGGATTTGACCACACTTGAGATTTATCAAAAGGCCGTCTAGTTCCTGGCCATCTCCTGCGGTAAACTCCTTGTAAATATAATGTGCATTCTCCGTTGGGGGAAATCCAAATAGAACATGGCGATCCCAGTTTGTAGTTATCTATATGTATCAGCATGTTGAAGATGTGATATACGTTGTTCAGTTCACCCACTTCAACAGCCAAGTCAACAGCGGTGCGCTGTCCTGGTACTAGCGTTCTGATTGTGACTTTCGTGACATACTCCAAAGGGCCATGTATAGGGAAATGGCTAGGGCCCTGAGCATCTGTGGAGTATAGAAACCAACTCTCTTCAAGGTTCAATGGATCGATGTTGTCAACTGTGCTGAGCTGGGGAGTCGAGGGCGAATGGATTTGAAATGCATAAATCCTTAGATGTTCATTCATGTACATGCTAATTCCTGTCATGTCTAATGGGAATCGCAAGTAGTCTGCAGTGAAGAAGCCTCGCGCCCTGACTACATCATCAGGATGATCGCGCAGGCGGTATCTTTCTACAAAGTCATCTTTATGTGGCGCTTTTCGTGGTAAAAAAGGTCTCACCAGAATATCTGGACAAGATATGGCGGCTTCCTTGTCGGAGCCAAGTGCACGAACTTTGAATCCCTGCGACGAGTCAGTAAATTTTCAGTTTGATGATTAGTCCTCACAGACATCGAAAATAATAAAAATGGCCTGGTCGTGAGACCTTGACTGCTCGAAAGCTTTGTATCCTTCCCAACATCTGAGTGAACCCGGGGTACCCGATGACCATCCGGAGGATGAGTCTTCGGCACAGTTCAAGCTCCTGAGACCAGTTTCATCGATAACAAAACGCATTATACGTTTCTTACGTGAAACTGGGATGTCGTTGTATACCGGTGATGCGAAGCCGACTGTTTCGTGTTGGATATCACCGAGAAACTGCAGTCCAGAGACATAGTATCTCCCCCGTACGCATCGAAGAAATACCCTGAGACGTCTACTCTCTTTTGGCCATATCAGCGTGGAAGAAAAACAACCTGCGAGGAGCCAATTCTCAGGAGCAGCCTGGACAATCCCACGAAATTGTTCCATCCGTTCTTCTTGGACTTTATGAATGACTTCGGCTGAAAAGTGAAGATTGTCAAGTACCGAGCGCAGCGAGTCCAACTGTTGGTCCCAACGACGCTGTAGCCCAGAAGGAAAAGTACGGTTCAATTTCAGGGTGAGTAAGTTGGCATCCGGCAGACGAGCATTTCCATCATGGAATGATAAGCACTTTATCATCGGGCCCCAAAATAGCTCGGAAAGCTTTAGTGTAGTCTTGCACGCTGCCATGAAGGCCACGGCATCAGTTAAAGTAAGTTTATGCAGAAGGATGACAAGTATCTCCGTAGGTAGGCCAAGCAAGTGACAGTATTGTTTGGCTTCCGGTCCTATCCTCAGGTCCTTCGTCTTATCTGAGGTTTCTGAGAGGAGCTCAAGGCTCACTACAAATAGGTCAGAATGAAAAGAGTACCTAAAAGTGAAAATGACTTGGGCCATTACGTACGAAAGTTATGGTGAGTCCTTCGCAGGCGAGGAAAATATGAATTACTGTCAGGTTGTAGAGCGAGACAAGCATGAAAGAGGGGGCCAGGGGTGAATTGGAACCGTTTCATCGATTGTGCAATGCGGTAACAGCGGGCATCCATAAACCATGCCTGGTTTTCGCCGTCGTCTTTGACATGAACAGTGAGACGTGCCGAAGTGCCATCTTCGAACCGCGACTCCACAGAGACAGGTCCATGATTCACAAGCATTTCTATTTCACTGGCAAATGGCTTGCCATTGATAGAACCAACTGACCCCGTTTAGTTGATAGAATTGGAAAAAGTCATTATCAGAGCGATGGAAAAAGAAATCCATACCTGCGTGGACTGGCCATTCTTCTGTGTATATTAACTCCCCTCCGCAGAGTATACATACTCTGCCTGCAGATAGATCGTTTTCCATTGGAGATTGTTGACAATTCTTGTAGATAGAGAATGACGCTGGCTCTTCAATAGATCCGTAGCTGCAGCCAATGCGAAAATGCACAGTTCCAGGAAAATCAGGCTAGGTTATCTTACCCGTCATTCGCGTATATCTTAGTTAGTATGTTAGTTATGAAACCACCTCCATTTATAAATACCTTCTGTAGTATGATAAGATGCCAGACTCGTGGAGTGGGCTTGCTTATGATACGGGCCTCGCTAAGTACATAGGTGGCAGCCAAGAAAGGAATTTTTCCTTCTGCCCCGCGTAGGCAACAATGTAGCCCCGCGAGACAGTACTTAGATAGCGATAACAAAAATAAAAAATAAATAGATAAAAATTTAATTTGTTGATTGCCCCACAAAGTATATCATGCCTATGGATTCATTAATACTATGCAGTCGCTATGTGAGAGTAGTGCTGAAGTACCATATGGTCTTTGTTATTGTTTTCCCTCCACCTCAATACCCGCATAGGCAGAACGGACTTTACACTGTCGAAATTTCTTCTTCCTTCGTTGGATAATCCACATAGCCGACATCTGGCTTATCGAACGGACCATAGAATGTACTCCGATCGTATGGCCTCAATGGAGAACCATTTTTCAGTCTCTCCGGTAAGTCAGGGTTGCTAATAAAATAGCGTCCGTACAACAAAGCATCGTACCGTCCCGATTCGAGCACACCCCAGCTATTCGTATCATCGAATCCTCCAGCTGAGAAGAATGGCGTGGAACCCATAATCTTACGGAAAGGTTCGAGACCAACGTTTTCTAGACCCCACGACCGAAGGAATGAGTCCTTCTCTTCGACACTGTAGATCTGCTCAAATCGCTAGAGGACAATGTCAGAGCGATACCTTGTTTACTATACTACCAGTGGTTTGGTGGGAGACTTACCGGCTCAATGAAGCTCACATAGGAGAGATTTTGATGTGACTCCTTCAGACGTTTGCAAAGATATGTCCAGGTCTCCATTCTCTGCTCACCCCGTGCCTGGTTAAAAAGTCCAAATGGGCTAAGACGAATGGACACATTTTCTTCGCCGATAGCTTCAGCCACAGCATCCACCAAGTCGAGAACAAATTTACAGCGTCTTTCAGGAGAACCACCGTATTCATCCGTCCTTTTATTCACATTTGAGCTCAAGAATTGCTCTAGCAAATATCCATTTCCTCCATGGAGTTCAACGCCGTCAAATCCGACCTGCATTGCACTCTTTGCTGCGTCGCAAAAGTCCTGGATTGTCCTCTTGATGTGCGGTACGGATAATTCAATAGGAGGGCTGTCGACGTAGCGCTGTCTTTCAGTGGTTCCAGGAAGAGGATGTGAATACAATTCATCTGGAGAGTCCCATGGTGTGGCAGATGCAGAAACCGGAGATGATCCTGTCATTGCAGAGATGGTGGCTCTGCCAGCGTGCCATAATTGAGCGTAGATAAAACCGCCTTTCGCATGGACTGCTTCGACGACCTTTTTCCAGCCTTCAACTTGTTCAGGAATAAATATACCGGGGACTCCTGGCATACCATTACTCTAGAATACACGCAAGAGAAATTAGTCAAATATGAACACCGGTTACATCTTTCCCTATCCTAACACTTACTTCCAGGGATGGCGGGATACCTTCACTAATTAGAAGACCTCCTTCCGTCGTCCGTTGCGCATATTGCTTGGCCATCAATTCATTGGGAATCCAGATCCTGTTTGGATTCTCCGGTGTGCTGGTTGGATTTAAAGGTGTCCCACGGTTCCTTGTCAATGGCGCGAGAACAACCCGGTGCTTGAGGTTTATCTTGCCATTGGCAATAGCTAACGGCGTGAACAGTTTTGATTGCGCTCTCTCTGTATCTGCCATTTTTGTTTACCAACCAAGTGTTTTGTGACAAAGGCCAGAGTGTCATGGAAGGTCAATAAATCACTGGAGATGAGCCTCGGTTTCTATTACTCAATGAGCCGTAAAAAGGCTTTAAACTAGTAGATAAACCTAGAACGGAAGAGGAAATAATTTCGAATATCGCACACATTAGCTATAGATATTATGTGTTCATTTCTATAAATTGACTATTATCTTTAGCGATGGTAGAGTTTCAATAACAAAAATCTGAAGTCTCCGATCGTACTCAGTAATTCTGAACCAACCGACATTATAAAATAAAGACAATGTAGAATTTTTGATCTATAAGCGGGTACCACATTAGGGCCTACGGATGGAATAGCAATTAATGTGGAATGCCTCATGAGAAAAGCCAGTTTTATAAATGTCAAGGACAGTTATTCGACCGCCTTGATGAGAATAAAAGTAGAGCGGGTGGAATTGTAAACATGCATGCAGTGTCAAGTGCAAAAACAGATGAGACCCACCGTTGAAACTCAGCGCCTTGGCCCCAAAGGACTGTACCGATGCGCTGAGCCAACAGCGATTTTACAACTTTCCAACTGTACGATTCCTCAAGTAACACGAGCAACATGTGATATATATAGGCTAGGATATTTTATCTCTCAAAGCCAGTAAAGGATTTCCTACAGTTGACTACTTCGACATAAAGTCGTTTCTTATGTCTATACCTAATCAATACAAACTTCGATCTATTCTTCTTATGTGATAGTTAACTATAATTTTCTGCTTCTGTGCCTATGCTCACTTCGGAGTAACCTTTTCTGCCAAGGCAATGATTTTCTTCACTAGCATGTCTGGTTGGCTTAACATGGGAGAATGGCTCGCATTGCATCGATCAATTTCCGCATTTGCACTATGCGCGAACATCTCTTGGAAGTTGCTAGGTGCAGCTTGATCATTCTCGCATATCAAATAAGTCGAGGGAATGTACTCGTAGGCCGCTCGTGACAGAGGTGTCTCTTGGACCTTGTATGACTGAGGAATCAACCGTGACTCCCACAAGGTTGCTTGATCTGCAGGGAGATCATTGTACAGGGTCTGTGCGCCATTCTTTATGGTGAAAGTACCGTCATCCTGGTGTTTGGACATATATTAGTATGATTTGTTTCTGAAATCATGTAACTCTTTAGGTAGGAATCACATATGCATGACTACGACTTGATGGCAGGAAAAAAAGAGAAAAAGGGATCGTCTTACCCGGACGTCATTATTCGGTGATTCACCAAAGGCTTTCAGCACAGATTGCCCTGGGGGAAGTACAAATGCAGCGAAATAAAACAGATGAATGACACCACCTGGTGCACCAGCTTTTTTACGGTTCTCGTAGCTCAGATTCTCGAGGACTGCATCGCTCCCAACAAGGCCACCGTACGAATGCATAAGAACGATAACGTATTTTCCATCCTTTTCTATCAATGACTCGAGCGCATCAGTCACTGCACGCGAGTCGTCGGCCAATGTGCGCGTAGCAAAGCCTGCATCGTCGGGACTGCAACTGGGAAGTTTGGGATGCACAGTTGGGTAGCCTTCCTGTTCCAGGCCTTTTATGAGAGTCTCATAAACTAGAGGAAGCTGAAACGAGCCCTGCACAAGTAGCAAGGTCGGTTTATTGATCGCTGATGATGATGCCGTAGCCATGGTTGACTTCGAAGTTAGCTCTGAGAATAACGCAGCCTGGTGATGCCAACTGCAGCTCGGTTATCTGTGAGTCCTAGCCAGGAGAAGTAAAATGACGGGTGAGCTGAGACAGTCGAAGGAAAAGATGAAATATAAGAAGTTGTGCAGATACTGAAGCCTCGATCGGTGGCTGTTGAATAAGTGCTCGAGTTCTTGTGTTCTGGCGACAAATGGAAACGAGAGGTCAACCAAGCTAACCAAGGGTCCTTCCCCATCGATGAAGTGAACAAAGAAATATACCCCTCGCCCCCGCCAACGGACTAGGCAATGCAGCATAGCAGCGATCATCTGAGAAGCTCACCCTGTCTCCTTCAGCTTAATGTGATCAATGCATAAGCCCAATATTTGCCCCTCACACAGTATCAGGCCCTCTGATCGACCCTGCTCCACGATCTCAATACTAAATCAGTGACCATCCATGCTTGATGATTATCCGTCATTAAATGCATTAGGTTTATGATATGGCTGCCTCTTCTCATTGTCTGGAACTCACTTATTGGGCTACTTGGGCGTTGGTTAGGCGCGCAGCTTCAGCCTTGGTACGCCTTAATAGAGCTCCTAGCTTGCAGTTACAGATGCAGGGGCCAAAAATATGGCGATCTTGAGTTCTCTATTAACTGCTTTTGTACATAGTGGTTGGCCCGATACAATTTACGCTTGTAATGGCCGTTACAGCATTACCAAAAATATGTACTTACCCTTATGTTGGTACGCTGTATCCAGGGTTTTTAGCCATTCCAAGAGCTAATAGTCCCAATGTATCGTTTATTATAATAATATATAATCCTTAGGATGATATCCAATTTCAGAAGCTATCATCCTGTACTAATTAATTAACTGGACGCTCAGATATCTATCTAATCCTTCATACCTCATTCTGTCTCTGAAAGTAACATTATTGACATCATGGGAATTATATTCTCACTTCTGGGTTTGGGAAACCCAAGGAAGCGACTGGTAAGGTCGCTTCGAGGGAAGACTTTCATTATCCCAGATTTAGAGTCGATTTTTCATCACTGGCCATATGCTGTCAACCCGGAAGTCGATCGTCTGAAGAAGGAGCTTAATCAAAGAATGGAGCAGTAAGTTCATACAAATTCCTCCCATAATCGCAGAGTGTTACTCTAGACTTACTAAAAATCTAAAGGTACTTTTCCGGAAATATGTTACGGAAAATGCAACAAGCGGATGCAGCCGTCTTTGGCGCATCATGGTGGCCATATGCCTCGTACGATACTTTATACGTCGCCGCGTGTCTAGGATTATGGGTAAGCCAATTTATACCAATCCAAGTATACTCTTAATTTAAAGAGTTGCTACTAATACTGTCTAGCTTTTTGCGTGGGACGATGGTAACTTTCTTCTTTTATATTTACTCTGCCCGCGATCTAATATTGATGGACACAGAAACCGACTCAGTCGAGATCTCTACAATGTTGAATGACAGCCAGCGAGGTGCTGCTTTCCGCCAGGAAACCAAGGACTTCATTCGTCAGTTTCTTGTCCCAGACAGTGACCATTCTATTTCGAAAAATCCTATCATCACTAATTTTGAAGTGGTTGGTGTTGCAATCCGTGATGCATGTACGAATTGTGAGTCTTGTTTATCCACATAATGCATATTCCAGTTATGTGCTAAAGTCGACTTTTAGCACAGAGAGAAACGTTTTTCAGAGAACTCGAGTATTTCATCGATATGGTGGACGAAGAACAGAAAGTCTTACTCAGCGGCCGCCTACCTACAGTTGAGGAATATCAACGCCGAAGGATGGGATCAGGTGCAGTGGGTGTGTGTCTGGCCATTACGGAGTGAGTCTACATAATGGAACAATAAAATATTTGGATCCATTGCTAATTGACAAAAGGTATGCTTTTGACATGGAAATCCCCTCCGACATCATGTACAGCAAGGAGATGCGCAGACTATGGGATCTCACCAATATCATCATAGCAACGCAAGTAGTTCGAATTTGCTTATTCTAAATAAGAAGATATATGAACTGGTAATAACGGGTGACATGCAGAGTCAACGATATCATATCGCTGAAAAAGGAAATTGTGAGTGACCGATTTCAATATTGGGCTTTCTATATGCGGCTAACCAATATCATTATACGATAGGCCCAGGACCAGGTTGATACCATAGTTCCTCTGCTCTACAGTCGCTATGGATCGCTCCAGAAAGCAGTTGACGCAGCGACGGAGATTATCTACTCTTCGGTCCACGATTTCGATATCTCAGCTGCGAATATACTCATTCGGTACTCGGGAGATACCGAGCTACATGGGAAATTGCAGAAATTCATCGAAGGCTGCAGATTCGCATGCACTGCGAATTTATACTGGGGGTAAGTCTCAATCACCTCGTTCCATGTTCTCTACATAATGGATCGAAGTTTACATGGCTCTCAATACAGCCTCCGTTCTAAACGATATCAACTTCCATCTGAGTCCCTGAAAGATAGAGTGAAAGTGAAGCTTTAACTGAAAGGTCCTATTTCTTGTCTTCTTCAAGAATTGGGGGAACGGTAATTTAATAGAATACATTGAAATTTATTGTTTCAACCAGATTTTAAATGACTGTAGAGAGCACGGTCGCCATGGGGGTTCTAGTTAACAATTATTAAGTGACGCTAGTCTGTAATGCTGCTTTTGCCTGAGGGGTTTAGGGGCCTTTCCAAACAATTGGCCAGATTTTGAACATCTTTTCCTGAATACTTATTTTGTTACGAAACTGATATTGAAATAACAAAACCGTATATTGCCCTCAATTATGTCGCATCCTCTGTCTAGCTCACCGATACTTGTTCCAGGGGAAATATCACCATTTCATCAGCCAACACTGCAGATCTACCCATCATCAATCCCAACTGGTTCAGCGATCCTCAGATCAAGAGGTGGCTATTTTTGTATTCAAGCAAGCCTGCGCAAGAAAAATGGTACCGCTGGAGTAGTCCAGAGCGGAAGTACGGAGTATTCCCCGGTGCCAACGGGTCGACCAATGCCCATCCAAGATACTGCTGCGGCAGATTACCACGCATCATGCACATGTGCAATGGGTGTGGTTAACGACTCGTCGTCTGGGTTGACTCCAAAACTCGGGATTTCGGCATCCGGCGACTTCGCCTTGTACCACCGGACCACGCTTCTGTAACCATTTGTGAGGGGTCTTTGTCTTGGTGACGAGTGATTTTGGTAATGTATGAGCTAACTTTCGCTACAGATGCATTGTCGCCGAGGAATCTTGCAAGGCTGAGCCGATGTGTTACATTAAATATCACCTGCTGGTGGTTGAAACGGTAAGGCCCACTGTGTCTCAATTTTTGGTCCAGTGAATGTAGAGAGTAGAGTATGGGGTATCTAGATAGGGCTTCCGTCAGTTGACGGACATTTGGCCCCCACATGCGATCATAATTAATGAGAATGCCAGATTAGAGATCTGATAGGGCGCGCTCAACTATCAAGGCTGAGTAGTTCTATGCACAGAGTACGGAGTACTCCATAGGTTCAGGTCCTAAACTTTAACCGATTTTCACTTTTTATAGCGCCGGCAATCTTGGGGGCTAGAATGTGGATCTGAGTTAATTGATCCTACGCCGTTGTCCGTGGGAATGCTAAGATCCGGATTTAGAGGCCAACAATGTTCAAACTGCAGTACCCTATCCTATGCACGTAGAATTTGGACCCTTGTACATAATACCATAGATAGCCGACGAATACGGCAGATCTTCTCTGCCTCCTTGAATAGGCGACATGATGGTATTACCCAATATTTATGTACGCATACGTACACTGCGGAATAGCAGAGCGCCGTATAATAATTGCCAATACGGAGAAACAGACTAAAGTTCGACCTCCTGCTGTCTCCTTCTCCGGAATCTTTCCCTAAGAGCGCTCTTTGGATGGTATTCTGGAATAAGGCGCGACAAGATGGCTGACCAGGCATTTTCTACGGGGTACATTATGCTCCCACCGAATGAGACAGTACCGTCACATCCCTATTCCATTCCACTCCTCTCAGCACTGACCTCGCCCAGGACGAGCGTATTCGTCTGGACCTACAGCACCAGATCTGGCTGCTCACATTACATGGAAATTTACATCCAACTCAACTTCTGGAGCGGGAGGGTGCCAGAAGAGCTAGCAGCAACATCCTGGATGTAGGCTGTGGAACCGGCGCATGGGGCCTCTCTATGGCGCGAACTCACCCTGCAGCGCACATCGTGATGACTGACATTACTCCGCCCACTCTCGACCCAGCTAGCATGCCCGGCAATGTGAGCCTAGTTGAGAGCAACGCTGATCATGGTCCGTGGCCGTTTCCGCACGGTGCATTTGACTTAATCCATGTCCGCATGCTCACCTCCGGTATCCACGACTGGCCGAGCTTCCTTGCCCGGTGCCACGCTCATCTAGCGCCGCTTGGCTATCTGGAGCTACTAGATGTCTGTCATCCCTTCCGTTCCTTCAATGCCTGCTACGATAACCCTGAGGCATCAGCTTTTATCCGCTTTGGGTATACCGCAGAAAGATCGTGGAAGGCGGCAGGATTGGACTATCGTGCCACCACTAAACATGTCGAGCGGTTACAGGCACTTGGATTTCGCAAGGTAACTGAGAAAGAAGAACGTTGGCCGTTGGGGCCGTGGGGAGAAACAGAGCGTGAGCGGAAGATGGGCGAGCTAACCCTGCGTAACTTTCTCAACTTCATTCGCATGGCTGGTTTAGCCATTCTGACGCAGGGAAAACCCCACAATGGTGAGGATGATAGTAGTCACACTAGATGGGCGGAGGAGAAGCAATTGATCAAAGCGACTCTGGAGGACCTGGAGCAGAATTGGCGGACTCGTCAGTACTATCTTTGTATGTAAGTAACCCTTTTACAGTTTCTCCAAGCCAGACTTAAGGACGACATGCCTGACAATTCGCCATTAGGAAGATCCATTGCGCTCAGAAATAGTACGAAAATTATGTGTCTAATGTATGGCAAGATGACAAATTGTAATTATTTGATCGATTTTCATGATGTTCTCCAGAAACTAGACCCGTAAAGAAAAGACGCACCGCTGGATCAAAATACGTGTAGCGCAGATATCATTGTACCAGCCCCAGTTCTAGTTCTCTAGACCATACCATGTGCTTTCGCCGACCCAGCATTTGAGACCTGGTCCCCAGATACACATGATACGAGGCCGTCCTCTAGGATCTCAACCTCCAGTAGATCTATGTCATCCATATTATACCGGCTTCGACGGGGTGGCTTGATATGATAGGCAAAGTGCTGGGGTTCTTTTTGCTCATTCCGGCAGTGCTGAGACTCCGTACGGTTGAATTTCGAGATGGCCTGAAAGGCACGGATGACTTTCTGGCCGAACATTTTGGCTAAGAACGGCAACGAAGCAGATATTATAGCCATGCTCGGCTCAATATAGGTCCAGATTGACGCTTGGAAGACAGATACTAACGCAGATATCAGCACACGCTCCATCCGGGAATTGGAAAATATTGGAGAATACGTACAGGAAAGGTCATTCTCGTCGACGGTGGCCGTCTTAGCTGCACGGATAGCACTAGCAATACAAGCCCTATAATAAAATAAAAACTCAGTGTCATCATTGATTAATTGCCGGTCGCCCTGTTTCGGAACTTACATCGAACCCAAAGCAAATGAACCCAGAACAAGACCCTTGTGGACCACGTCTAATGACAGTTTCAACACCGGAATAACTGGCAGTAAAAGAATGAGCCAGTCGATAATGTTGTTGGAAACTGAGTTTCCCCAGAGAAATGGCAACAGCTCGATGCAGTGTCCTGGCTTTGTCGGAATCCACGCCTTGTCTATAGGGGTACATTGGAAGAGGACAGAGAAGAAGACGCCGAAGAACCAGATGCCCTCAAGAGTTGCGAGAATGTACACTGCCAACCGGAACCATTTTATCAATCCGAAAATTCGGTGTAGAGAGATAAGAATTGAGAACTTGATGGTGGCCACGAGAATTGTGTATCCTAGCTCAGGCCAGAAGAACATCTGAGATTAACTCTTAGTTTTCAGTTGAGCTAAGGGGCTTCTTTTCAAAAACTAAATTATAGCTACCTACCTTCAACAGCCAAGTGACCTCATCAGTCGTGAGGGTCGTAATCGGTTTTCCTTCGCCGCCCTTGACAGCCACTGTATGTTAGGTACCGGTCAGCTGAATGCGATCCGAAATTAGTCCATCCAGAGGGAACAGCGTACAGAGAAAGGCACCAACATCTTCGACATAAAGCATAAACAAGGCAAAGCATAAAAGCCAATCATCGATCGCAATGACACGTTTTGCTTTTCGAGTCCAAAATCGTAGCCCAAAGAACAAGGTGGACAGAACTGTGAGAATGGGGAGAATGATAACGGACTTTTTGCCATCATCGGAGAGGGGAGCCATGATTGCGACAGAGGGACTTGAAAATTATCGAGAGGGTTGGGTGTTGTTAATCATCAGCATAAAAAGGAAACACTCCATAGAATAAGGCTCTCAATTCAGCTGATCGATCGTCACTGTCCGCTGCGAGGGATCAGCTCTGCCAGATTTTAGAAAATGGGTGATCAGTCCGAGAATGATCTTCTGCGCCAGCGTTTAGTTTCACAAGCTCTTTACCAATGAAGACAGTATCAGTACTTGCGATTTGATCGGATAATTACCAGGTCGTATCCATAATTACCCGTCGTACTCGAAATACTTATAAAATACCCCCAATGCAGCCTGATGCTTGAACCATGCATTATCCATCTGTAATTCCACTTGCGCCAGTAACAGTGCATCGGCCACTGCCACACCATGACTTGGGGGCCGAATTCCAAGGCCCCCCGATGAGCATCATTCTATAAGCTCTGTTATGCGGTTTGTCACAAAAGTACGTGGATGAACTCGGTCAACAAGGCATCAGGGACAAAATGAAACGCAAGGTATGAGATAACCCGGTTTTGGTCGGAGTATCATCCCCATTTGTTCTAAAAATACGCAATTAAGCTTGATAGTGGTCAGTACTCATTAGACGTATATTCCCTCACAGAGATACATAATTCCAAGTTGGCAACAAAAACATTCAGACTTTAACCAGCATTTCCCATTGTAGAAGGTCCTCATCCAGACACCATGGCCTATATCATTTTGCTCCTCGGAGCAGGTCTTGTCTATATTATTAGCCGAATCATCTACAATATATATTTTCATCCACTTGCCCGCTTCCCCGGCCCTAAGATCACTGCCATAACTAAATGGTATGAAGCGTATTATGACTTGATCAAGCGTCCCGGAGGTCAATTTATGTTTGAAATCGACCGTATGCATGAGAAATACGGTATGATATATCTTGTACTTGTGTCTCGGAAAATCTCAGGTTCATTTTCTTGTAGGGCCTATTGTACGGATAAATCCAGACGAACTACATATCAAGGACTCATCTTGGGCGGGAACCCTTTATTGCGGACCAGCGCATGTGAGAATATTGGTTTGGAAAGAGATGATCAACTGTTACTCACCCATTCTAGGGGATTCGCGACAAATATGCACCAGCAGCACACATGACCGGCACCCCCGATGGAAGTAAGTAGCTCAAACGATGTACTGCAGATTTTGGATTAACGTTGATCAGTTTTCGGGACTATCTCTCACGAGATACATCGCAAACGTCGTGCGGCAGTTAGCCCGTTCTTCTCAAAAGCCAACGTCACTTCTGAGGAACCTAGGATTTTTGAAAGCGTGCGTTTGCTTTGCGACTCCCTCGAGAAGCAGATAGTCACACAGGGATGGGCAGAAATGCGCCAGAACTATTTGGCATTGACTACAGACATTCTCAGTGACCACGCGTTTGGTCGGTCCCTCAAATTGCTCCACGAAGAGCAGAACGCTCATGACTGGAAGAGGACTATTAAGGCGATTGCCATCTTGACGCCTCTTGTGAAACAATTTACCTGGATCATCCCATTAGCTCTGAGACTCCCCTTACGTCCACTGCAGTTTGTCGTGCCAGATCTTGCACGGATTGTAGCTCTTCGTAGGGTATGTATGGCCCAGCTTTAACCATATAAGGCATATTCCGCTGATAATGAATTCACAGGACATGGATAGACAGGCAGAAGTGGCAATTCGAAGTCATTCGGAATCGTCTATTTCCGTTTCCGAGAAATCCACAATAGCACGCCCGGGAATCAACATCTTCAGTAGCTTGCTGTCGAGCAAGACTCTCCCCAGCCGTGAAAAAGGACGTTCACGTATTGCTCAAGAAGCTTTCGTGGTTCTCGTTGCAGGTGGCGAGACCACGGCTCGAATTTTGACGGCTGTTACCTACCATATGCTCGCTAAACGTGACACCGTTTTGCGAAAGGTCAAAAGAGAACTGGACGATGCCATTTTCGACCCGGACGTTAGGGTCCCAGTTCAGGAACTTGAGCGGCTTCCTTGGTTGGTCAGTCATTTGTCTTATTCATCCTCATCTTAAATCGACTTTCTCTTTCTAATTGAAGACTGGCCATGTATAGACAGCGGTGATCAAAGAATCTCTTCGTATCACGGGTCTAGTGACGTCCCGCCTACCTCTGGTATCTCCAAAGGATCCATTACAGTATGAGGATTGGACAATTCCTCCGGGAGTAAGTCAAAGTTTCCACATATCTTTAAACAATAAATACTAGTCTAACGCGTTCAGACTCCAATTAGTATGACGTTACCTGACATACTCCATGATCCAAAGGTCTTTTCGGATCCCCTTGAGTTCCACCCCGAGCGTTGGTTCCCGAGTAATCCGGACTATGAAAAGGTCAACAACGGCTATATCCCCTTCGGAAGGGGAAGCCGCATGTGTGTTGGAATAAAGTAAGTTTTCCGTTTTCTATATGATAGGACTCCGAGTAATTTCAGTGCTAAATGTCATTCTTTTACAGTTTGGCCTTGGCAGAGATCTACCTTAGCATCGCTTACATATTTCGACGCTTCGATCTCGAATTATATGAGACTACGCGCGAGAGGGACATCGATCATGTGCGTGACTGCTTTATTGGTGAGGTTTCTCCTTCTAGCAAAGGAGTTAGAGTGAGGTTCACTTCCACAAATGCTTGCTAAGAGTGCTAGCATAGAGGAATATTCACACTAGATAATTAAGCTTCCTTTTCAAAGGCTAAAACTAAAGATACTTAAACTCTGGCCCTGGTTATTAGGCATACATTTCATATATCTAAGCGTCGTGCTTTGCTTCTCTGCTAAACTTAGATTGCAGTGTGGATGTGCGTATGTACTAGCTCGGAGCAGGGATTGTGCATAACTATTGTGCCACATACTTAAGAGGCATTTCCTGTCGGGACACTAGCATGCACCCTAAAATAGCTCTTGGGGGCCATTTTAAGGGTATGGCCATCCTATACTGTAATCATGGCCTAGAGCCCCCAATAATATACTTGAGGTGGGCTTGTTACATTTGACCTTCTCCTTATAGCCGCATATTGATACTGCAGTTATTCCAGTAGGACTGATCGTATAAATTAATAACTAGCCATCTTAGATGTGATGATTAAACTCATACTTTAGAAAGACTGCATTTTCAACTATACCGATCATCTTGTGTCACCATGCACCACCAGATATCTACGATTGCCTTTCTTTACCCCTTATTAGTATCTGTTAGCGCACGAGCATTCACAGACGGCCTTTTTGCGCAAAACCTTCTTGGCTCTCACTTTGGAGTTCCGGGGGTGTCTGCATCATTTGACTATGTGGTAATTGGCGGAGGAACAGCCGGCTTGACGGTTGCGAGTCGTCTAGCTTCTAATTCCTCTCTGTCTGTTGCAGTTATCGAAGCAGGCGACTTTTATCAGTTCAGTAATGGGAACTACTCTGAAATACCTGCATATGCGTCTGAGTTCACAGGAAACGATCCCACAAATATTAACCCGTACCTGGATTGGTATATGTATACCACGCAGCAGCCGGTATGTAGTGTATCGCAATTCATGAAAATCCTGAAGTCGGCTTCTTAGATGCTGACATTTACAAATGCAGCAACTTGATGGCCAACGGCGTCTATATGATTCCGGTAAAGTGATCGGAGGATCCAGTGCACGAAACTTTCTGTGGCAGATCCGGTCAGTAGATGTCTGTTTTCTGCCGTGCACCACTGTCAATTTTAGCTGATCGTGTTGCTTTCTCAGAGGATCCGAAGGCTGCTTCGACAAATGGGCCGACGTTGTCGGAGATGACAGCTACAAATTTCACAATTTTCTCCAATACTTCCAACGTAGCATGCATTTCAATCAGCCAGACCAGTCTTTGAGACCTCAAAATGCATCCGCTTCTTACAATATTTCCGACTGGAACTCACATGGAGAGCCCATTCAGGTCGGCTATTCGTCATGGGTGAACCCAATATCGTCATGGCTCGGGTTAGGATTTGAAGAGCTCGGCTTGAAGCCCATTTCAAGTTTCCTTGGCGGATCGCTGTTCGGTTGGTCGTGGATGTCCCTTACTCTGGACCCAAGAACTCAGACCCGTAGCTCATCCATGGAGTTCTTGAAAAAGTCCTTGATGGAGACGACAAATTTGTATATATATAAGTCGACGTTGGCCAAGAGCATCGTCTTTGAGAATGGCACTGCAAGATCTGTTACTGTTGAAAGTGGTGGAAGGTCTTACAATCTCACTGCGAGAAAAGAAGTTATCCTATCTGCAGGTGTGGTATGTTTTCTTTCGTATCCTGGACCAGTCCTTTGGAAACGATTTGACTTTCATGATAGATGCGATCACCCCAGCTGCTGATGGTTTCCGGTGTTGGCCCGAAAGATACACTTGAGGCACTGGGAATTGAGGTTATTGCTGACCGTCCGGGAGTGGGACAAAATATGTGGGTGAGTGGGCTTGCCATACATTGAAACCATACCCTCAAGGAACACGATCTGACTCAGCGCAGGATAATGTTCTCGTAGGACCTACATACCAGGTCAACGTAATCACTCATAACAGTATAGCAAACGCTGCATATCTCGCAGAGGCAGTAGAAGAGTACAACATAAATCGTACGGGAATATTGACTAATGTTGGTGGAGATGTTACAGGTAATTATTCCTCCTCTAACTCTTAAGGGTGAAGTTGCAGAAACTGGGTTCAAATATTGTCAACTCGAAACGATTTCTGGTTGATCTTTGCTAACATAGTATAGCATTCGAAAGACTTCCCACCAGTGCACTTAGTGACGAGACGTCTCAGGCACTAAATGACAGCTTCCCGTCAGACTGGCCGCACATCCAATATCTGATCTTGGACGCTTACTTCGGCACCGGTGCAGACAGCACCAATGGGCTCTTTAATGATAAACAATACGTATCTGCATCGGTTGGATTGGTGTCAACATTCTCTCGAGGAAATGTGACGATCTCTTCTAACGATACGTCCATCAATCCCGTCATCAGCCCTAACTGGCTCCTTGACGCCCGTGACCAAGAAGTAGCAATCGCTGCCTTTCGTCGTGGTCGTGCGCTCTTCTCGACAGACGCGATAAAGCCGGTGGTTATTAAGGAGGCGTATCCTGGAGAGAATTACACAACAGACGAACAGATCCTTGAAATCGTTCGGGAGAGTGCAAATTCCGTGTACAATGCCGCAGGAACAAACAAGATGGGCAAATTAGACGACACGGCAGCAGTCGTAGACAGCAATGGTAGAGTAATTGGTGTCAATAATCTGCGTGTAGTAGACGCATCGATATTCCCTTTTCTACCACCGGGCCAGCCATCAGCGACGGTTTGTAAGTACCTCTATCATTTTGTTTAGTGATTTTTCTGTATACTAACACTCTGGTGACTAGACGCACTCGCAGAGAAAATTGCAGAAGGTATTCTTCGCGAAAACTAGGACTTCGCATATAAAATTATCTTTGTTGAAGACCAAATCCCTTTCAAGTGCTTTATCTTATCCCCTGATCCCGAAGATCACAGCTTTCGTATTACAGCCGTAAAAAGATGGTTGCTAGGGTTCCGAAACAGAAGAACTTAGAACGTAACCAATGTCACTGGCGCTGTCACTTAATGCAGCATTCGAATTAGATGAGCTGACGATGCGGCCGTAATGGCGTCTTACGTGCAGTGCATCTGAACGTGGTGTAGTCCTGAGGAACAATTCAGATTTTAGGTAGTATTTAGCTATATTTTCCCGAGGCTAGAGGGATGTGTAGCGTACTTCCTTTTACAGCCAGCGTCCACTCATCGTAACCATCCTCCAACATGATTATTGGTCACACGTCTCAGTCTCATGCAGGTAAGATCATCTCTTTGCCCATGGCTGCTTACCATAGCCAAGAACAACTTCCTATAAACTAAGAGCTCATAAGATCTGTCATTGAATAATAGATTGGTTCAATACGGGATCAAGATTCATTTTCCTGCAGAAGACTCAGCTGTTATGGCTTGGCAGTGTAATTGGTTGGTCCCATCTCTATTTAACGTCGATGTGCTAGGATTGTGCTTATTCACTTGGAATATGGCACTGATCATGGGACCCGAAATCTATTGAAGACAACCTTGGAAAATAAAATAAGAATACATGGCACCCTTGCGCTGCCTTTCCCGCTTATTTCGTCCTGTTCCTGTCGATCGTTTGTAGTAAATATCGGGGATCGTAAACAGGACATATATGCACGTAGGCAAATATCTCCATGAATAATATAAGTCAATTTTTTTTGTACATTCCACGACCGACAATGCTAAGAGGTCTGTATGAGCAGCTGTGTCTCCATACTTCGGCTATCGTCTGCGGACTGACTATAATATACGACGTCAGTTCAGTACTTTTGCATTAGACAGATTGACACATATTATTTGAAAACAAGTATGTGTCTATCAATTATCATGGTAAGAGAAATGAAGCCATGACTGTACATATGCAGCCACATCTGTGGGGATGAGCCCTGGCTGTGACCAGCTTCGTATGGTCAGTCTAGATAAGCCTCTCCTAAACCAATTCTAGACCACTTCCCTAATATGGTTATACCTAAGCAAAAGTTCTCAGAATATTTCCACCAAAGCCAAGTATTGGGACCAATTGAGGCTCAGAGTTGATAACCAAGTCTGAGCATTATGAGCCTGGTAAGCACCCAAATTGCCCACAAATATCGAAAAAGCGCCTCCGTTACATCGCAGTGCATTCTAGATAAGTCCTTTCTTCATTTGGAAGGTACTGTGGATAAAATAGCGTCAGATTTCAGCTCGGAAGTGTCTTGAGGGCATATACACATACTCAAATAATGGCACCCAGATATACTAAGCTTACTATGGCGGCCCTACGTAGCAATGGAGATAACTAGCATTATCATTTGCCCCAAGATGAACAGAAGTAGACTCCATTTGAGTTAAGTGCATGAAGGAATATGATATAAAAGATCGCACGTCGCCTGCCTACTCGTCTACTCTACAGGCCAGTCAATTGAGTCAGTTCCGTTGACAAACTCCTATTACAGGATTTCCATTCAATACAGCCATCATGCATTTCGCCGCTTCCATCATCTCTCTGGTCGGTCTTGCCGCTCCACTGGCATTCGCGGCCAGTTGCTTCCCGCAGGGTGGTTGTGGCAGCTGTGCTTCCTTCCAGCAACTGTAAGACACCCTAATAACAATCTCAAAATGTCTTATAGTTACTAAGACTTCAGCACAGTGAGGACTTGAAGAACAACTTCTGTGCCACCAAGTCGAACATTGCCAATACGCCTGAGCAGTTTAACGGCCAAGCTCATGTCCAAGTGTTCGGCGGGCCGATTGGCAGCGAGAGCCTGTGCCAGCAAGCTTTCGACAACATCGTGGACGATTGCTTTACAAAGAAAGATGGTGGTGACTTTAACTTCAATGGGTAAGAAAATTATTATTTCCAGAGATATTATGAGCAACATTATTCTAATAGTACATTTTCTTTTTAGTTGGGACATGAAACTCGGTTTCTGCAGCTGTGACTAATTCCCTCCTCCTGATGACTGGTGGGAAGTCTGCACCGCGACATGAAGAGCATTTTCATGCTCGTAAATATTGAAGACCGTTCCTTATTCTGTTTTCTTGTTTTCTTACTCAGTGTCACTCTTTAGTTTTCGTATCATGTTGTTTTATACAATAGCGTTTTACAGATTAGTGCTGCAGCTAGCTAAATATAAATCGCTATTGATAGTCAGTCATCTGATACAAATTACAATCAGATAAAAACTTACCGTTGAAGTGATGGACGTAGTATTCTAGATATCACTTTCCCACGTACAAACGTTAAAACCAGCGTGTACACACTGAAGTCTAAAAATGGTTGATCCGCCCACAATGAGGATCTTCTCCATTGCAGCTTTGCATACGCGGTTCACTCGACATAAACATGATACTGAAACATTATTAATTTATCGGTACCGCCACGTGGACTATCCTGAGCTTCAGAGAGGTAGACTCGGCTGCAAGTTTATCAAAGGACGACCATTAGTGCTGCAGCTGGGCACCAGCGTGGATGGATCTGCAGTGGACTATCCTAGGAATATCATGGTGAGTTATTATTTAGAGTAGATTCAAAGATTTTGTAACAACATTCCTTGTTCCAAGAAGGATCACAGTCATCATCATGATATCTCTTCAACATTTTTAGGCGGAGAGAGTCAACATGTTATGGTTATACATCTTACAGGCCCTTGCAGAGGTACGTGTAAGCGAAATCCAATGAGTTCGTCTAGCTGGAGCAAATCACCGAGATCTAGCACCCTCCTTTATGTATGCGGAGTTGGTCTAGATGTCTTTAAATAAGTAACGTCGAACCACCGTTCGAGGGATAGCGATATTAGTAATGGGCCAGTTGCCGCCGCCCAAACGGTCATTCGGGAGAGCGCGGAATGTCCGCTCCGCCTGAAACGGCCAATTGCCAGCGATCGAGGCTGAGAGTTGCCATGGACCGAGTCTCTTGTTGGTTGTTCTGGCGTCGTTGAGGTACCATAGTTACCGGAGTCGAGCTAATACCTACCTTACTTGGGAACAAACTGCGTGTTTCTGCCGGCGCCCGCGCATACGTCACGGAGCTGCCCCGAATTCTCGAACGAACTTTACCACAGCTTCCATCGGTCTCTTTTTATTCCTTAACTTCCCCTCCTCTCGCCATGCTCGCACTGTGGAATTGGGATTGAATACGGACGACACCATCCAGAAAGTCTTGTGCTCCGCCATGCCTCAGTGGCTCCCTTTCGTCCCGTATCCGGCTGCAAAGCCTGGATATTGGAGTCCTGTCACCTCGACATTGAACTGGTGCGAAGAGGTATGTTATCGTTATCCGGCGATTCCGCGCAAAGCTGGGAGGATGTGTTAGGATTGAGAAAGAGTGCAGCCTGACAATGCAACCTGTCGAGGATAGGATTACTATGCCACGCCGTACTCCGCAGAGGTCGTCAATAGCTTCACCAACCTGATGTTCATGTATCTGGGGATTAAAGGCTATTTGAGCTGTCGCAGGAACAGACATGACACGGTATTCCAGGTTTCGTTTCTCGGATACCTCGTTGTAGGAGCGGGCAGCTTTCTGTTCCATTCTACTCTGAAATGCAAGTTGAGCCTGCTGAGCCGTTTCCTCGCGTTGATGTTTGGTGGACAGTGGCAAACTAACATGAGAGATTTGTCTAGACCCGATGCAGTTGGTCGATGAACTTTCCATGATCTATACAACATGTTTGATGGCATATGCGTCCTTTTCGTACTCCAGGAATATCTGGACTCGCGTCTCTCTCGCTGTGTCGCTGGCCTCCCTCTCGGTATTTATCACGCTATATTACCACTACTTGCAGGATCCAGTATTCCACCAGAACGCATATGCGCTCTTGACAACCGTCATCGTGTTGCGCAGTATGTGGATTATGGAGGTAACGTTGCGCCCCTCTCTCCGCAAGACTACCGAGGAGGACCGCTTGGAGCGACAGAAAAAGGGCCAGCCCACTCCTTCGAAAGAAAGATGGCATTACGAGAATACGCGGGATGTGAAGACCTTGAAGACTATGTGGTTCATGGTTGTCTATGGACTCACCATGTTCCTCGGTGGCTTCTTCATCTGGTTCCTCGACAACCAATTCTGCCCTACCTTGAGACAGTGGCGAAGAGCCGTCGGTTTGCCATGGGGTGTGCTCCTCGAGGGACATGGCTGGTGGTGAGTATTTTCGGGCCAGTTGGTATTCTAACCCATTCCGAGAGCTAATCGGACGCAGGCACCTTATGACTGGCATTGGCGCCTACCTCTACATTGTCTGGGGCATTTGGCTTCGTGTATGCCTGAACGATCACCAGGATGAATTCCTTCTGAAGTGGCCACATTTCTACAACTTCCCGGAGCTCGTTCGGGTACAGCCGGAGAGTGGTCACGAAAATGGCTCATCCAAGAAAGACTTGTGAGCCAGAACCACATCACACCAAACTTATGTCTAGATGAACATTCCCCAAGTCTATCTTGCTCACATCTCACAAGGGGCACGTATCCTGACTGCACCCCCTTTCATGATATGTTTGCATAATAGACTTCCCCAGTGCGCTTGCACGTGACGTAGAAAAATACCCACGACAACTGGAACCATGTATACGCGTTCTTTGTCTTATACTCATTCTTTAAGGATACTTTGCATCATGGAGCAGAGGCAAAATATAGAGGTGCAGAAAATGGAAGGTGGCGTGAATTGGAATACTTTCTCTTGATGCTTGTAGTGCTGTCCCCGACCATTTGCTATGGATATCCCTGTTGACGCTTTGATATTTTGGAGAGTGTACTATATTCATTTGAAATCAAAGAGAGGTATAAAAAGCCTTAAATATCTCATCAAAGAGAAAAAAAATTAGAGTTTATAAGCACCCTATGTTCTATAGGACAAAGACGTTTCGTAACAGTACCAAAGCCGTATGTTTCAAGTCATATCAATGATGAAAGAGAAAAGGAGGAAAAGGACCAGACAAGCAGTAGAATGAATCTAAAGCTTCGACTTCTCGTCTTTCTTTCCATTCCCACCTTCTCTCTGGAGAGGTGGCCCAACGTGCTTCTTCCACTGCTCGTCAATCGTCACCTTTTCCACCTTGGATTTCCGACTCCACTGCTGTCGGAACGCTTCTTCCTCTTCTCTGAATCGCTGTAATTCCTTGCCAAACCAGCTAGCGGCTGCTTCTGCGCATTCATTAGGAGCTTCCTGGGCCAGAAGATGCCCGCGATCCTCCAGAAACAGTTCTTGGACACGGCCTGCCGGGGCTCCGCCACTCCCTCCAACGCCTGTACCGGTCACGGCAAGCTTGTCAGCACGCAGTTCAGGTGACGACAGGTCCGACTTTCCGGCGGCTACGTAAAGCACGCTAGGGCGGAGGTGTTGGATTTGCGCAAAGATGAGTGGGCACTCGGGTCGGTAGAAAGGATAGGAGTTGAACGACGGGTCGAGGTCGGGATGGGTGAACCTGTTAACAGGAGTGTTTTTGGAGGGGTCAAAGTCGTAATTTGGTCGGGAAAAGGTGAAAACTTCCTGATGGAGGGTCGTTCTCAGAGTCACTGGCTTTTCGCCTTTGCTTTTGGCGGTCTCATCTAGTGGATGGATAGCGGTTGGAAGCTCGCGGAGACCGTATTCGATCCAGCGGTCTAGGACACGAGGGTCCCAAGCCTTATAGAATGGACTTCTCTTGAAGCCTTCTGCTGCAGCTTCTCGAGAAGGCCATATGTCGCGTCTGTACGTCGAGAGCTTCGTGGTGATGGGGACATTCTTGCCCGCTTTGTGAAAGCTGCGTGTTCCATCATAGGAAGACTGTCGATAGAGCACAGGATCGAGCAAGATCAGAGAGTGCAATAGACGGGGATGCATCAGTGAAAGCTTAACACTGTATACTGTTAGACATGCATATTCTGCAGAGAGAGCCACTTGCTACTAGGAAACTAACAGATGAGCACCACCCATACTATGCCCCACTCCTACAAGTGGACGAGGCATCTCATGGCGCTTGATGTTAATCAAATGGAGAAGATCCCGGGGGTGGTCAAACCAGCTGGCTGTAGTACGAGTCAGAAATGTTCTTTTATTTATAAAAATATTAAGATAGTGAGTGGGGGATACATACGATCATTTCCTAGAAGATCTTCATTTATCACCGAGCTCTCTCCCTGATGGGCAACATCGGCCATCCAGATACTTCGGATCCGGAACCCTTGAGATTTAGAACGAGCATGTAGCTCCTCCCACAATGGCTCATACAGTTCCTATGGTTCTATTAACATCTTATCGTTCACGGCTTCAGACATCGAGAGTTCACCTTAGGAAAGCCATTTGCATGTGCAGCAATAATGGTGACATCTCCACGCTGAGGATTCGGATTATCGAGGGGGATATACTGCTTCACAGCTAGGTGGAGCTCGTCTTCCTGTTCATTAGACGTGGCCTGCGGATACTCCCTAATGTATTGGCAGGGGACCACATGCTCGACAATACGAAAAGAACTGGAAGACATGACGGCCAACTGGTTGGCCAACTGGTTGTCAAACGATAATTATTGCAAATTGACCGATCCCTGAGCCCAAATCTGGATTCAGGTTCTGTTTCAAGGATCGTTTATTCAACGATAGAGACGTTTATGACTAGGACCAGGATCCGACTCCCGTTGCCGGCGTATGGCGATGTGCCGAGGATGTCGCTGTGATGTCGGGAAGGGAGCTGCCGGTGGCATTCAAGCGAACGGGTCTAATAATATACTTGAGAACAAGCGAAAGAATATTAATGATCCAGTGCACATCAAGATGTGTTGCGGGAGTATAAACACTTTTCTCCACAGATTCTAGAAAGGCCAGGGAATATCCTCTGCCTCCATGCTGCACGATGCCCCAGAGTGGTATCTGCGGAGAAATTAAGCGTCACTTAACTACAGCCTCGGCACGAGCCGAGCTTTGACGGTACAGTCGCGGATGGACTGGAGATATCCATGACTAGTCACACTAGCATGTTTGAATTCTACATGGAAATTCCAGGCCATAACATTCAGTGGGATTCGATAATATAGAACAGGGGAAATCGCAAGGACAAGAGTGACTGCTTCTAAAATGGTATATTGACATCACGTGACCCGGTGTCAGGCGGCGCGTTTCTCTCTCGCGTCGGGCCCGCGTCGCAGAGAATCATCTTGTTCTGCTTTCCACTCAACAATACAATCTGTTTTCTCATACCGCAAACTGCTTTTCTCCGCTTCCATAGCGTGTAGTATTTGTTTTTGTTGTCTCTCAGCAGGAAAAGGAAAGAAACCCCCAACCTACTAGCTGATCGCCCAATAACTGGGGTCGAAGGGCCATGGCGGACCATGAGGAGGGGGTCGAACTCTTTGGACAATGCAAGATCTGTATTGTCTGCTCCAAGGACTTTGACGAAGATGCAGCAAACCAGGTAAGGAACATCATACGAGCGCCTGGAATCGCACATAATTTTAAACGGCGCAAACTGACTCGTTTTAGCTTGCTATCTCTATGAAAGAATATGGCGGCGACACGGTCGTCCATAATACATCATCCACGTTTCCGTCGGTCCAAGAGTTTACGCACTTTATTTCGCCCACGATCGACTTCCCTGGATACCAAGCAGCATGTGATGCCCTTATACCCGTGGTCAAGCCGCAATGGGTGCAGGTCTCAATCGCCAAGAAGAAGCTTGCTAATCCCCGACAACACAACCCAGACCCAAGACTGTTCCTGAATGATGTGGTTGTTACCTGTGGTGATATCCCCGAAGGTGATAAAGATGCGATAATCGGAGGTGTCCTGGCAATGGGCGGTCTCTACAGCTCTAGGATCACCGCCATGGTCACACACCTTGTGGATCTGACGACGGACTCTGATAAAGCGAAAATCGTCCTTGCTAAGAAATTGAACACAAAAATAGTACTCCCTCATTGGTAGGTCCCTCCAACCTCTAAATTTGCTCTGTTCTCACCAGGTCAGGTTCGACGACTGCCTAAAACTTGGCAGAAGGATTCCTGAACGCCCATATATTTTGCCCGATCCCGAAATCATGCGCGCCGGTCCAGACATGCCGATTCGCGCCTACGAGAATAAGGACATAATCGGCGCCTCGACTCCAGAACCGTCTAACCTGCCGAGTCCTGTGAAAACGCCTCAAGCCAAACGCCAGCTGGATGTCTTCGAGGGCAAGAAAGTGATGCTATCGTCCGACCTGAAAATAGGATCTCATCTGCATGGTTCCATAGAAGACCTCATCAAGCAGGGGGGTGGCAGCCTCACGTCGGATGTCTCTAAAGCAGATATGATTATCTGTCGCTATCGGGAAGGATTCGAATACAGACTCGCATCGAGACTCGGGAAGGACGTCGGAAATTTGTCCTGGCTGTACCACCTGATAACTCATAACACTTGGACGTCTCCTATGCGTCGTCTGCTGCATTATCCGGTCTCACGGACCCCGATCCCTGGTTTCAAAGGATTGAAAATCAGTCTTTCTAACTACGCGGGCGAGGCACGAGCATATCTTGAAAACCTCATTGCCGCCACTGGTGCAGAATGTACAAAGACACTTAGACAGGACAACACGCATCTTGTCACCGCTCATGGGAACAGCGAGAAGTGCAACGCAGCAAAAGAATGGGGTCTGCAGGTGGTCAATCATCTTTGGCTGGAAGAAAGTTACGCAAAATGGAAACAACAACCCGTCTCGGATCCGCGCTATACGCATTTTCCAAAGCGTACAAATCTGGGCGAAGTCGTCGGTCAAACGAAACTCGACAGAGCCGTTCTCGAACAACTTTTCTTCCCGTCTGAAGAACCTTCGGAGGCCGCAAGCCCGGCAAGGGTGATGCAACAGAAGGACCAAAATGTGGCAGCAGGCTCAACCTCCCATGCTATGAAGCCTCCAAAAACTAAAACTAAACAAAAAGCCCAGACTGCACCTGACACGGGTTCTATGACGCCCCGGTCTGTCTCCGTCAGTGCATCCCATGTTGGGGATGCCGGAAAGATAAGAACACCCACTGTTTCACGGCTCGTGGCAGATGGAAAGGAGAACGATACACCGTCTACAACCAGTAGCCGCAAGTCTAAGGAGGCCGCTACCGCGCGACTGCACGAGATAGCACCCGATATTGCTCTGTACGAGAAAGAATTGAAACGCGTCGGTGGTGTCATTTACGGTGGCAGAAGGAAGAGTGACGAAGACAGGATCGCTCACGCTAAGAAGAGAAAATCGACTGATGGTCAGGAAGAAAGTAATGTTGAAGAAGAAGCTGAGGCGAAGAGACTGAAGAAGTCAAAGCCTCCAGTAACGATCCACCTGTTGATTACTGGCTATCAGAGGTGGGTCGGGAATCAAAAGAAGGAAGACGCAGACAAGGTTCGTCAAGCCCTCTATAGCAGATTATGGATTTTCTTTCTAATTGTATCTAGCGACAACTCCGGGAGCTGGGAATTCTCATTACCCAGGAGGCGCGTAAATGCACTCACCTAGCAGCCCCCTCAATTCTGCGTACGCCGAAGTTCGTCAACGCCCTGGCATATGGGCCAGTTATCGTCAACGTCGACTTCGTCACGCAATGTCTCAAGAAGGACCAGCTTCTTAACCCTGAAGATTTCATCTTGACGGACAAGACTTCTGAACGCAAATACGGCTTTTCGCTCGAAGAAGCAAGGGCCAGAGCCAACACAAACAAAAACAAGCTTCTCCGGGGATACAGTGTGTACTGCGTCGAGTCTATTCGAGGGGGATTTGAAGCCTTCAAGTCCATTGTTGAAATCAACGGGGGTGACTGCGCACTCTTCCGTGCACGTGTCGCAATGAGTGCCCACCACCAGCCGGATAGTGATGAAAGCGATGACGAAGAAGAAAGCAGATCAACTTCGAAGGAGGTGTATCTTCTGAGCAGTACCCAACCTGACCAGGTGAAGCTGTGGCCCCGGTTCCGTCAGATGGTCCGCGACGTGGGAAAGGTCCCACGGATCGTTCGGGTTGACTGGCTGTTGGATATCGCCATGTCTCAGGAGCTGCGTTGGAAGGATGAATACGAGCTGAACGATGACATGATTGAGAACACCGAAGCATAATCGGTCCTATGTGGTACGGTGTATGGTGGTGTTGGGTGCATTTTCACGAGACATAGGTTTGGTATTTTGTTACTGGTCAGGTGTGGTGCATTTGGCGGTCGCATTCCTGTTTTGATGTAATCATAACATCTGTTTTGTCCCCCTGTTTTGCTGTATGAATACCCAACCGCATCTTCTTCGAAGGCATTACACGGTGTATATATTTATGCCGCTATTCATGACTGTTTAAAAGAACTTGACACCCTCTTGGCCTTCATTTCCAAAGACCTGTGCCTTGCCCTGTTTGACGAGGACGTTGAGGGATCTGAGCATGATCTCGGGATCCAGCCCGTGGAATTCTACGTAGACGTCAGCCACCGGACTCATTATCAATATACATCGCAAGCATTCTCTCACCTTGTGATCTCGTGCCATCACCTTCCATCAACTCATATAGAGTCAAAACCGTATTCTTCTGGCCCGTCTCCTCGACCTAAGACACAAGTCCAGTCGATTAGCGACGAAGCTCTCTTATAAATCTCAACCGTCCAGCGACGCATGACCAAAGTCAGAGTACTCACCCAGCCTGCAATCATGGCTGCCCACTCCTCAGGTCTCCTCCACCAAATCCATGCCAGCGTCTTCTCCTTGCCAGCCAAGCCCTCTACCCACTCTGCTCTTTTTCCTCCGCCACCATCTTCCTCCGCCCGCGCCATCCAATCCACAATTGCGCGCGCCTCGCTCAAATTGACCCTCTTCTTTAACGCTGCGTTATGGAACAGCGGCGTCTCAACAGCATCCACTAGCGATATCTTGAAGATTCGGTGGTATCGACACCAGGACTGGATCAGAGCAGACCATTTCTCGAGCTGGGAGTGGCGCGTGGAGGTGTTGGGTTGCGGGGTGAAGAATGGCGGGAAAGAGTATGTCGGTGGGAATTGGAAGGGGGGTTTCCCTGTTGATGTTGTGGATAAGGATTGTACTTGGTGCGAGGAGTTCATTGTCACAGTCGTTCTTGGGTGGTTTATTGTATTCGTAATAGAGGGAGATTGGGGGGTGCGGTGCGGAGGGATGGAGGGGTATGCTGCCCCTGTTGGGTGTTGAGATACAGTGTGTTGTCGGTGTTTTTCTTTGGTGGGTGTTGTTAGCTTCGTTAGAATCCGTAAGACGGGTTAATTGGAATATATAAAAGTAGTATGGTTATATTTGTGGGAAAGTGGTCATTCACGAGGACGTGGATGCGGAGTCGGAGGTAATTCACTACGGTAGAGATAAGATAGAGAGAACGCGGGCGGTGATGAGCATGCCCGCTTTCTGCCTCAAGAGCCTGTGCCTTCTAATTAACACAAGAGGGGAAGAATATTGGATGAACAATTAACTAAAGAAGAGTAAAACTATTATATTGATCTATTTAAGTCAATCTCTCACATTAACAATATCCTGTAGTTCCCCTCCCTTTGTGTTCGGACATTCCATCCATGTAAGCTTAATTTTAGCTCCGTCCATCTCCAGCTCCAAACCTGCGCAGAAAAAAAACTTGCCCGCCTTCCTTTTGAAAGGTCCATGCCTCTCGCCCTCCCATTGCGACGACGCCACCTTTTCTTCTTCGATAAGGCAGGCCTGTCTGGCTTTACTCTGCTCTCACTTTCTTCTCTTCATAGCAGAAACCGATCCTTGGTCCAAATCATGACGTTCCCACCGAGCAAGCGCCAACGGCGCGAGGAATATCGCCAGGCGCAGACCCAGGCAACGCAGAAGGAGAGCACGGAGATTCAGATGCCAAAGAAACGGTTCTACAGACAGAGAGCACATGCGAATCCCTTTTCAGATCACAAATTAGACTAGTATGTCTTTCCCCCTTGGCCGCGCCGTTGTTCATGGGATTGCCGTATTGGGAGAGGAGAAAGAAGGAAGAGGTTAACGAACGAAATAGTCCTCTCAGCCCTGCGCATATGGACTGGGGATCGCATTTCCCTGCTTTCGTGGATCCAGACGAGAATAAGAGGAACGAGGGCGGTTTTAGGCAGCTAGTGAAGGATGTCGAGGTCGTCGATATTGGATGTGGATTCGGTGGGCTGTTGGCTGGTCTTGCGCCCGTGTTGCCGGATACATTGATAGTTGGTGCGTATAACGAGCGTTTCTTTGCTCATTGGATTCCTTACTAACTCGTGATCCGTTCGTCCAGGCATGGAAATCCGTATCTCTGTCCTCGAATACGTCACAGGACGCATCCAAGTCCTTCGTGCGCAGAGCGAACAAGCGCAGAAAACATCCTCCTCTACTACATCTTCTCCAGCTCCGGCACAAGCGCAGGCCTCTTCTTCCGCAACTTCCCCCTCTCCAGCCACCGCCGCACCTCAATCACCCTCCGCATCCTCGACGGCAATCACCGCCCCCGTCCCGGGCGGTTATCAGAACGTTTCTGCCCTCCGCACCAACACGATGAAGTTTCTCCCTAACTTCTTCGCTCGCGAACAACTCTCCAAGATCTTCATCTGTTTCCCTGATCCACACTTCAAGGCCAGGAAGCACAAGGCGCGGATCGTTTCCCCAGCCCTAAATGCCGAATATGCATACGTTCTACGGCCCGGCGGTCTATTGTACACGATCACCGACGTGGAGGATTATCATAACTGGATTCTGAAGCATTTCGAGAAGTCAGCCCCAGTAGAAGATGCCGCAGCTGCTGAAAAGCAAGAAGCAAGTGACGAGAGGGAGGGAAATAGCGACACGGGAGTCAAAGAACTCTGGGAGAGAGTGTCGGATGAAGAGTTGAAGGATGATCCCTGCGTGAGGATCATGAGTGAAGAGACGGAGGAGTCTAAGAAGGTCACGAGGAATAAGGGGAATAAGTACGTTGCTGTATTCAGGCGGAAGGCCAATCCGGAATGGCCTGCATGAAAGGTCAAACTCGCATTTTGATATACTTGGAAGTATAAAAAGCTATTCATACACCATCCCACGCCAGGGCCGCCCCGCATCAGATGAGCTTGGCCGCCAGTTAGGGCTTGGACTCGGTCCGGTTACATACTGGATGAAGAGAATATTAACAGACACCGAAATTTCAATAATATAATTGCGAAGATTCGGACAAGACTCAAAGACCCTGAATGAAAATACCCGAAACCAATGATCTGAGCATATGTCCAACAGCTATCGTTGGAACAGGACAATATACAAATGCATCAATCGAACATACATTCTGAGCATGGCCACAACAATGTCCGTAAATAATAATAAAAAATAACTAAATCAAACGGAACCAGAAGGGACACATTGAAACTCCATACAAAAAATGCCAATTCACGAGACATAAATGAACATAAAATCCAAAGCAGCCATGACATCGTGCTATCCCATCGCTATGTGTCCCAAAAATCAATCGTCATTCTCGCTTAAATAAACAGGCAATATACTTTGCTTAACTCCGGCAATGCAGTCAACAGAAACATTCAAATGCAGTCAAAGAAGAAGTCACGGGAACAAGTCGAGCCAAAAGGCAAGCAGCTTTAAAAGTCAGATGGCAACTGGGGGCGAGATTCTTGACAGAGTCAGACGGGCTACTCGATGGATAAGATTGGCTCGACAGTATGATCACGCCTTGAGCCTTATGCCTTCGCATCTTTCACAGACCGCTAACTGGACTGGTCCGCCAATGATTCGACCTTTCGCAGTTCGCTTGGGCTCGCCCTGCTTTACGAAAAATCGTCCTTCGGGGCCGAATCCAGAGCCGCACTCGTGGCAGACAAAACACTTGTCATGCCACTGGCCACCCAGAGCGGTGACGACGACTTCGTCGAGCACAGGTTGCTTGCACCCAAGGCAACGTGAAGCGGTGCGGCGAGAGTGACAACGAAGACACCAGGCGAAGCCATCCTTCTCCACAAACGGGGTGTCGGAGTTAAAAGGCTATGAGAGAGTTAGCAAATTGTCTTGACAACATTCATCAATGAATTGGAGAGGTGTTGCACATACATCACCGCACTCGGCACAGAAGAAGTGTCCAACGTGCCACTCTGCACCACAGGCCACCACCACTTCGCCTTCAATTGGAGTCTTGCAACTCTTACATCTGGGGCTAAAGAGCTCGTGGAAATCCAAATGGCAGTAAAAGCGTACCGCTTGGGCTTCGTCGTCATCAGCAGCCGATTTCTCTAGTCTCTCCGCACGCTTCGCTTCTGGCTCCTGGTAAAAAGCAACACATTCCAAAGCCGTCCCGCAGTGATGGCAAGTAAAGCATTCAGGATGGAACCGTGATCCGGCTGCCGTGACTATCTTCCCCGCAATTGGAAGAGTACAAGCAGCACATGTTGCCGTCGGGACACCCGCGCGGGTGTACGGCGAGTACCAGCGGTTTGTTGTCCCTTGACTCACTTTCGTTACGTGTGTCTTGTGGGCTGCACTCTTTTTCGGTTCAGGGAGCGGCCGCGTGCTGTCTCTCCTAGAGTCCGAGACGGGCTGCATTTCCGATATCTTTGGAGGACTACTGTCGGGCAGGGTGATTGTGGGTATAGAGGCAGATTCAGAGACGCTGATTTCAGGGACTGGTGGCGCCGGAGCAGCAGATGGTTTCCCTTTCCCGAGATTGGAGTTACTACCCCTTGGCTCGTCAGGGGCCTTCCATGTTGGGTCGAAACTAACAATGGGCCGTCCGAGACGATCACTGACAGCTGTCGGCATTGGTAATTTGCTGCTCCGATCCTTCAGTTTCATGCTGGTTGCAGCACGGATGTCGTCACCGCGAATTTCAATGCCGTTCTTTTTCGGGACATCCTCCTTCGGAACTTCGGGCGGTGGTGACGGCGAGGAATTGACAGTGTAAGCCGGGTTTCTTGACTGAGAAGGGGGGTTCTTGTGAATGTCGTAGCGGGAGAGGGACGGACGAGAGTCGCGTGGTAACGAGTTTCGTGGCTTTGTTTTCAATGCGGACGAGGTCGTGTGCATCGTCTCGTACCGGGACGGTCTTCTGCTATCCCGCTCATTAGGCTCCTCGTATATGTGATCCTCCGGGTTCCTAAATATTCCTTTGGGAGAACCGCCACTATCACGGCGATTTGGCAACGGAGACTCCTCCTCAGGAGGCAGGGCAAAGTTGACTTTTGGTTTCCTGGGCAAGGTGTCACCCTTGGAAGCGGAGCCTTTACTGTCGATTGAGGCTGCTCCCGCAGATCTGGAACTGTACGATTCATCGTCTGTAGGGATGCTGTTACTGTGGCCTCTCGCATAGGAAGCTCTGTCCTGTGGGTGGACTCTAGTCACATCGGGGTTGCGATATGCAGAATGAGGATTTTTGATGGGAACACCAGGATGTTGGTGGTTCCATACCAGGTCCGTTGCTTCGTCCTGTGCAGCAGCGTAGATCCGCATTTCCTCTTGGAGATCCAGCTCCTCCAGGGCGTCACGCAGCGATCGAGCCTCCTGCTTTTCCATCCAGCGCTGGCCGTTCTCCCGGTAGGTACTACTCGGTGTGACACTGGTTGGAGAGGCCAGTTTCGCACCTGGAGCGTAGCTATGTCTCACTGAGTAGCTCCCTGGTTCCTGAACCAGCGGACGTCCAACAGAATTCCTCCTGGCCCCGGCCTCTGAAGTCAGCCGACGATGAGACAGGGCACTTGCTGATCGAGGCTGGGAATCATTTTTTAGGTGTTCCTGGGACGGTGTTTCTGTGCGTCTCGACATCGAGAGAGCCGATGCTGCTCGCGGAGGGAGCTCATCCCGAACACTGGTGGAGGAGGGATTGGGTTTGGACGGCAGGGGTCGTGAGCCATTGGGACGAGGGGGCCTGTTTGTCCGGAGATCCTTGAGATAGCTTGCTGGATCCATGGTCGGATTAGTATTTTTGGGCATTCATCAAGACTGTCAGGTGTGTGGGAAGAAGGGTTTTGGAGCAGCTCGCGGAGAGGGTATGGATGGGTATGCGTGGATACGTTCACCCACCAATCTGATCATCTGACATGTATGTAGGGCCCGGAGGAGAGAATTTCCGGTGACCCTCTTTGGATCTATTCCTGTGCATGATCTTCTCTATGGAACGGGGCGACATGATGGCAATGGAGCAGCGTTCCTGACTGTTGTGATGGCGGAGGGGAATGTTGACGTTGATAACCAGCAGCAGAGATAGGGACCGGGCCAGCGCCCTGTACTAGTATTATTAAGTTCTAAGAGTAGCTAAGTTATGGTATTAGCTGAAGCAAGTTTAAGTTGCTTGGGTACACGACCAGGGACAACAACAGCCATGAGTCAAGGCTGGCGCCAATCACAATCTCGACTCAGGCCATTCTCCTGGACAGGGCCAGGCAGGGAAGAACCAGAGGGATCCCGATAGATCAGGCGAACTCGAGGCGCTCTCGTCGAGGGGGAACGGCCCATGATCCGAGCTAGAGGAGCTCCCTATCTTAGTGTTTACCAGCTAGCATCGCATACTAACTGCCTCGAGCTACGCAGACCCACGGACAACACAGCAGATCCAAAGTGTATCAAATCAGATCAAAACAACAAACGCCGGTCGCTTTAGGCAACGCGGGGAGGCTTGGCGATCACATGGTCTGCTGCAGCCCTAAGCCCTGTGTATTCCTTGTTCCGGTTAGACTATTCCCGCGTGACTGTCGGCGCGATGGCATCATCTGCATGATGCCGATAAGGTCTCTCGTGTTGTCGAGTACTCCGTATAGACTCATTATTTCCTAATGGAGACTGCTCTTGCATCTATCTACTCGTCCATCATCGTCATCATCATCATCATCATCAACAACAACACGATTGCCCCTCGTCAGGCTACTTGTCATGGACCCCGCCCTGGGGCTCCAGGGCTCAAGCTCGTCTCCGCACCGGTTCGTCGGGACGACGGCTACCAGACCGGTTCCGTTCGTTCTTAGCGGTCTTCTCGGCCAATCCTAGAAGCTGGCTGCTGGCCGGTCTACGGTGCAGACACCGGTCTTGTGAGCGAAAGATGTTCGAGATGTTCTCTCCGAAAAACGTAACCTTGTTTCTTTCATCTGGTTTGGCACAGTCAATTTATGGCAGTCATTCTATGTTGCATGTTTTTCTCACTACATATACTTATCTGAATACATGCAGTTGATCTATATGTTGCTCTCTTCTATGGCTGTCGGCGGTACTTCTGGCATATGAGCTGCACACCGCCAAAAGGCACTGTCCTCATAATTTAGCAGCTTCTTTGTCCTCTAACCATTGCTCCAATTCTTCTTCGAAGAATGTCAGATAATCCTCCGATTGATGTTGTCCACGCACCAGAGGCCACTGCAGAGGACCAGCAGAATGTGAAAAAAGAAACTGGTACACTAGACGAGCAAAATGATGCTAGTCGACAGACAAAACCAAACGAGGATGTCCCTCCCGATGGTGGTTATGGATGGGTCTGTGTCGCCTGCGTCTTCTGGATTAACGCGCATACTTGGGGAGTGAACAGTGTATGTTTCACCTAAGAATTGTCTCTATACGGTACGCTAACATTGTGTTGCAGTCATACGGTGTTTTCCTTTCATACTATCTGTCCCATAATGTATTCCCTAATACAAGCGCGCTCGAATATGCTTTCACCGGAGGTCTAAGTATATCTTGCGCCATGTTGGTCGCACCCCTGGCGACATATCTTATCAATAAGTTTGGAACGCACCTTTCCCTCAATCTGGGGGTGTTCTTTGAGGCGATTTCTTTCATTGGGGCGTCCTTTGCTACCAAGACGTGGCATATCTTCCTCAGCCAGGGTGCCTGCTTTGGATTCGGGATGGGCTTTCTCTTCGTAGGAAGTATCGGAATCGCCCCGCAATGGTTCTCGCGTCGGAGAGGTGTTGCCAATGGTATCACAGCCGCAGGATCTGGCATTGGCGGGTTGATGTATTCCCTCGCGACAGGGGCCATGATTCCACGGCTGGGTCTTGCATGGGCATTTCGCGTCCTCGCTATTGTGTGTTTCACCGTGAACGTGGTGGCTGCTAATTTGCTGAGGGATCGGAACAAAGCCATTGGAAGTCGTGTCGTTGCCTTCCATGCGCCTCTATTCAAACGGCCCGAGTTTCTCCTCTATCTCGGCTGGGGAATTCTCAGCATGCTAGGCTACGTTGCGCTCTTGTTCAGCCTGGCGAATTTCGCGCTCTCAGTTGGACTTTCGTCTCATCAGGGCAGTATCGTCAGCGCACTGCTGAACCTGGGCCAAGGTCTCGGGAGACCTTTTGTCGGTCTCTTCAGTGATCAAGTAGGACGCATCAACATGGCAGCCTTCTTGACCTTCCTTTGCGGCTTCTTCTGCTTTGTGATCTGGATCTTCGCTACCAACATGGGTGTGCTCTGTTTCTTCGCCATCATCGTCGGACCCGTGGCAGGAACCTACTGGGCAACAGTATCACCTGTCCTCGCGGAGATCATTGGGCTAAAGGACCTTCCAAGCGGACTGAGCATCACCTGGATAACTCTCGTCCCTCCCACAACTGTCGCCGAAGCAATTGCTCTGACCTTACGATCCAGTCCGCAAAGCAAGTCTCCCTACTTGAGAGTCCAGATATTCACTGCCTGCATGTACATCGGTGCTGCAGCCTGCCTCTGGCTAGTGAGAGGCTGGAAGGTTCGCGAACTGGCATCAATCGAGCAAAAAACCACCACCACTACTACTACATCCACTTATCCCGTCACTAATCCCACGGAGAAGGAAACCGGGCTGACTCCTGATCATACAACACCGCCTATATCTCCAGAAGACACCTCCAAAGTCAATCTATGGGATCCCCTTACGGTGTGGCAGGGGATGTTATCTTGGAAGAGAGTCTGATTGGACATATCCCTGTGTTATGTCAAACATCCACCTAATCTCATGATGAACTCCTACATTGCATCCCTTCCATGAACTGTACTGCATCAAATCTCAGCCAGTCTTGTTCCTGTATATATGAACAGCATTTTCTCCCATCGTGCTGCATCTCTTGGGCGTTTCATGTTTCACAAAACAGGTATATATCATACGGAATTCACGAGTCGCCAGGTATTTAATGAAAACATAATGCATATGTCATCTATGCCACAATTTGATCTTCCTTGGTTATCAGCGCATACTTGTATACGTATCCGTCGGATGTTAGTAGGAATGACTATGTAAGAACTTTTCAATCTCATACAAGTGTCTGTAACATCCAGAGGATATGTAAATTCTATTTTCCTTCCGATAGTAGGGAATAACATGATCTCAAAGCCCGTCTTTCTCTTTTAAAATACACATACACACATCGGCAACAGTCATTAGAGAGAAAAGGAAAATCCATGTCACCTCTCTATGGATCGTATAATTCCCAATCATTTCCCAGCACCAAGGACCAAGATTCTCACTCTTCGCTTTCCGGCTCCTCGTCCGCCTTCCTCCTTGACCGAACTGACATTCACTCTGAGCTTCTGGAATAATTCGACGCTGACTCCACGTTCTTTCTCCGGATGGCCCTTCTCCCATACGCGGAGAGAGTACTCTTCCGTGTCGAATTCGCTCTCTCGGCGAAGAGCCACCTCTTTACGCTCCTCGAGGCCGGGTCGGGCCGTCTCGCCGGGTAGCATGAAGTCCTCGAGACGAACGACACCTTCGATACCAAAGCGGGGCACGAAGACGACGACACCGTTCTCGAACACGCGCATCACGTAGCCGTCTTCGTCGACACCCGGGTTCTCGCCAGGTGTGCTGGCGGCTTTCTCGCCGCGTGCTTTGAGAGCTTGGCCGACATAGTACTCGATGCTGGCACGACCAGCAAACTGGGCGTTGCGGTGACGGTAGTTGATGTTGCGGCAGATGTCTTCAAGTTTGCTGCGCACAGTGGGTGCTTCAGCAGCACCACGGCCGTCCTCGCCTTCGTAGTTAATGGCGGCAGCGAGTTGACGGTGGACGAGGAGATCAGCGTATCGCCGGATAGGAGAAGTGAAATGGGTGTAGATAGGGGAGGCAAGACCGTAATGGCGGAACTCGGACTCCGCGTGTGCACCGGCGCAGAAGTATTCAGCGGACGTCATGCAGCGCGTTGCGAGAATACGCACAAGGGTGTTGAAGAATGGGTTCTTCGAATCCACGCAACGGTCGAGAGAATCTGCAAGCGCTTTTGAGGTGGAAACATCAAGCTCCATGTTGCGTTTCTTCGACAACTGGTTGGCCAAGTCTTCGAAGTTCTGAGGAGGAGGGGTTGCATGGCGACGGAGCAAAGCAGTTTGCGGGAAACATTCATAAATCTTGGAGGCGACTGTAATGTTGGCAAGAAGCATGAATTCTTCGACCAAGCTGTTTGTGGAAAGCATAGCTTTTGTCTTCACGTCTGTAAGTGGATCACCAAGCTCATCATTGTCGGACTCGATTCGGACTTCGGGAGACGCGAGGTTCAGTGCACCGGCGTCCATACGCTTCTGGCGGAGAATCTTGGACAGATGCAACAATGTACGCATACTCTGCGTGAGTTCGTCATTCTTAGATGCATCGTCTATGCGTAGCTGTGCTTGCTCGTAACTGAAAGCCTCGCGAGAACGAATGACGGATTTCGTGAAATCGGCCTTCACAATCTCTGCATTGGGGGTGATCTCCCAGATCGTAGAGAAAGCGTAACGCTCCACATATGGCTTGAGAGAGCAAAGGTCGGTACCCAGCAGCATAGGAAGCATGTCAATACGTTTGTCGACCAGATATACGGTCGTTCCACGAAGACTTGCCTCCAGGTCCATGGCATTGTTTGGCTTCACAAAATGGGAAACATCTGCAATGTGCACTCCCACTTCAAAGTTACCGTTCGGCAGCGGTCGGGCATGCAGAGCATCATCAATATCCTGACAGCCTGGAGGATCAATACTGCAAATAAGTAGATCTCTTAGATCTCTCCGCCCCTTCCAACCAGGGTCTT
Source organism: Paecilomyces sp. PK2413 (assembly GCA_023624055.1). Taxonomy (NCBI): domain Eukaryota; kingdom Fungi; phylum Ascomycota; class Eurotiomycetes; order Eurotiales; family Thermoascaceae; genus Paecilomyces; species Paecilomyces sp. PK2413. The sequence continues at coordinate 256,983 of JAMADQ010000007.1, forward strand.
CTTTGGTGGCCGGTACTCGCCAGTCATGTCCCTGCGGCGGCAGACAGTCCAGGACGACCTTCGGGAACGGCTTGTATTGTACATCATATTCGAGAAGAAGTGCCTCAGTTTCGGCTTCCTTGGTCTCTAGTTCTCCAAGAGATCGAACAAAGTGTCCAGTCGGATATCGAGAATCTCTATCCCACGCATCGATAGTAACTAGAATTCTCTGGCCCAGAAGGTCCGCAGCTTGCCTGGTCCTAACTCTGATCTTCGGAATTCGCTTCTCCATAGGTAGGACAAACACGGTTTGCTGTCTTCGTCCAGAGCTGACAAGTGATGTAGTAGACGCAGAATCGACGTGACCGACATATTGTCTCCAGTTGCGTTTGATGATGCCCACCACTCGAGCCGTCGGTTGCGGCTTGCCTTCAGAGTTCTTCCCATGGGCTTTCTTGACCTCCTCTTGAAGAGCTTTTCGCTCCCTCTCGGTGACAACTGCTTCGTTCTCTTCCGCATCGGCGTTTTCGTCCTTGGTGACTGCTTCCTCGTCGATGATCTTAGTCGATGGAGACTTCCACTGGTCCTTCGGTAGGACCTCGACAACCACGACATCGCCGGCAATAGCACGGTTGCTGTTATCACGGCCAAGGATAAGAAGCGGTTTTGCAAAAGCCGCAACGTTCACAGAACCTTCCAGATAATTGTATGGTGAGATATTGAAAACACCTTGATGGAGAGTCCCAGCCCTCAGACCAGTCATCATCTTCGACATAGAGTAGTATTCTGGATAGAACAATTCTCCACGTAGTCCCTTCGCATCTCTTCCCTCCTGGGCATCGTTGATCATGTCCAGGAGCTTGTCAGCATCCTCCAGCCCTGAAACGTAGTCTGAAAGCGTAAGAGCCGTAACACCCTCCTCCTTCGCCTTGCGCAGATTCTCCTTGTCATCAGTTATAACCACAATAGCCGGTATAGACTTTTCTTTCTTTCCCCTTCTAGCTACCACCTCCCGAAGATGCTCAGAATACCACTTCGCAACTGTTCGAACAGCTCTATCATTGCGATCGTTTATCGTTTCATCGGGATTTCGTCTAACATGCGTTTCCAGACGGAATTCGTTGAAGAATAGGTAGAATCGCTTATCATCGGTCTTTATCAAGGAGAGTAACCGGTTGTAGAGAGGTAGTGACTGGTTCTTCAGTTCTTCGAGAACGGTCTGCAGAATGATGACATCGTAGAAAGCGCCAGTGTGCTCGAAGAGATCCATTCCATTCAACAGCGCATTTGTATCGGGAACAAGGTAATGGCCCTTTGGAAAGGACTTCGTACCAGCAGGTCGATCGGAGAGGACAAAGGGCGCAACTGTATCTTATTAGCTATCCATTCAACCTGACTCGCAGCAGAATGGGGAAGTACTCACTGTTTCCATTAGCGTCAGCTGGCGCATTTGCGCGACATATCGAGCAGAGCTGAGACGAGCAAGGAATATCCTGTCGCAAATACAGCTCACGAACGATCTTCTGCACCTTGCCACTCTTGGTAGATCTCACGAAGACTTTGCTCGATACATTTGCGGCCGCTGGGTTCGAAGAGAAATCTCTTCGTAAACTCTTCATTTTTGGGTCGCAAGCAGCTGGTGGGCTGCACACCAAAGTGTAATTTTAATCAGATCAGAAAGCGCCTTGGGAGAACAGGCGTCGTTCTGTTCGTCTGGAGCTTTCGTTGCGTGGGCTGTTGAAGCTGTCGGCGTGGGGATCGCGGATGAAATATTTCGACCCAGATCGGGAAACTCTGCCGACGTAAGTACCCAGACCCAGTCTATCAGTTATCAAGGCCCCTCCAGTGCTAGTAATCTATTAGTATCCCATACAATACACAACTCTACATATAACAATAGCGGTGCTTTTATTACGAATTTCCACCTAAATTCTTTCTAAATACTCGATCACCATGGCGATTGCGGTCAGTCTGTTCCACGACCAGCTCTTCTCGTACCAAATTGCTGACCAATACGTTTTGATAGGCCGTAGGACAGCTATGCTCGACAGCGAGTATGGCTAACAACCTTGCTCAATGTCAGGTCCTTGTTCGCAAAGCAGTTTCAGCTGGTGCAAAGGTACTGCCGCATATTTAATGTATCAAATCGCATTCTGAATCACCTAAGACATCATTAGGCCCTCTTCCTTCCAGAGGCTTCAGACTATATCGGATCTTCTGCGGCCGAGTCATTATCTCTCGTGCGCTCCGTCCAGGAGAGTGAATTCGTTCTAGGACTCCAGCGAGAAGCTAGACAGTCTAAATTGCCAATCAACGTCGGCATCCATGAGCCCGCGCAGGGCGGGAAGAAAGTGAAGAATACATTGATATGGATTGACGAAGATGGCGAGATTGCGCAGCGCTATCAAAAAATACATCTTTTCGATGTTGAGATTAAGAATGGCCCAGTACTAAAGGAAAGCGCGTGCGTTTCTCTATACATTCATACTATGATCTCTATATGGATCTATTGGCTAATTTCTAACTAGGAGTGTTGAGAAGGGGATGGAGATATTACCGCCCTTTGAAACTTCCTTAGGACGTGTCGGGCTAGCTATATGTTTTGATGTGAGTCCTTCTATAATGCAGTCTATGCCTTCGAGTATACTGATAGTGGATAGTTACGATTCCCCGAAATCAGCCTTGCGCTCAAGCGTCAGAACGCGCATATCATCACATATCCTTCCGCTTTCACTGTCCCAACAGGCCGAGCGCATTGGGAAGCTCTGCTGCGTGCACGAGCAATCGAAACGCAGTCTTACGTGATTGCTGCAGCGCAGGCAGGTCCTCATAATGAAAAGCGGATAAGCTACGGTCACTCGATGATCGTTAACCCCTGGGGCGAAGTCGTGGCCAAGCTTGGAGACGAGTACAGGGAGCCCGAGATTGCGACTGCGGAGATCGACCTTGATTTGATCAAGAAGATTAGGATGGAGATGCCGTTGCTTAGGAGAACGGATGTGTATCCGGAAGTCTAGCACGTCCATATTCTCACCTCTAGATCCGATGTTGTTATATCAAGTAATTGGCCCTGGCTCAGCAATTTGATTTCCTTTGCAGCTTTTTCTTATGTTAATATTTCTGGACATCTAAGCCATGATCAGGGCATGTGACCAAAATGAAGTTTTCAGTAGAAAACTAAGGTTTCTGAACCATTTGCATGGACTAGTTGAAAACAGTTTCTGCAGTTCTAATAAAGCACATGCTAGACGTAGAAAAATAGGAAAGAAAAGGAATGCAACAGAAGGATAATGCTGGTCCCGCACATGAACATCTGGATCGTAGAGTGCTGCGAGCACATTAAACTTCCCACCTGGCATCTATATACAAAGCAGTTCTCTGTTCTGTCTCCCAGGGGCGTAATATCCAGCGATCGAGAGATGAAAGATGCATCCTCATAGACAGCGCTTTCCTGAACACGCAAAATCATCCAGTGTCATTGACGGATCGCATATATGATTGCCGCTACTGCTTGCTCGGATCCTCCAAGATGCCTTCGGCTTCCAATCTTCTCCGCGCCTCCTCGAGAGCCCATGTTTGTATCCTATAAGCAACCGGATTGTTAGCTTCCATGTCTCTTTCAAATGTACCAACTGTCATATCAAGTCTCGATGCCTGCAGTGTAACAGCAGACGTAAGGCGCTAGATTCAGAGAAAGGGTTGACATACGATGTGTCAGGCTTGAAAACATATGCGACACCAGCTGCGACCAAGCTTCCGATGAATCCATAGTACCAGATATTCTCCCAGCCCTCCTTGACGTACTTGTGACCAGGCTTCACTCCGAAGAGATATCCACTGGGAGGGTCGTAGTGGTCGCCATGGTCGGCGGCGCGCAGGTTGCTTCGCGTCGAGAAACCCTGAGCGTTCTGAGGGCGCCTCAAGAGGCAGCGAGATCGAAGAGACAAAGAGACAGGTCGAGCAGGCATGTTGACAGTGTGTGCGAAGGAATTGGCTGGTGGCCACGGGCGATTGATGATCGATCCGGTCTTCCTATGACGGATGCGGGGGGTAGCGGCAGAGTTTGTCGTGACAAAGGACGCTCGTGATGAGGAACCTCTTCGACCAGCGAGGGAGCAGTCAGCTCAATTGACCGACTGGCAGACAGGGCTCCTGTTGTGGGGAGCCGGGGTAGGACGGAGGGGGTGGTTTGGATGGACGGTCGTTGTCGTTGAGAGCAGCAAAACGCCGATGAAGCTAGGAGAGACGTCGGATCCGCCTCTCCGATCTGGGTCATCTGAGCCTCAGCTTCAGCCGCTTCCGATCCGGCAATTCAAGCGAACCCGAGAGTGCTCTCAGCGTTGAGATGAATGAGCTTATACAACATGATCTTACAGCTGTTATGCTAGCAGCTTTGAGTTAATGTAAACCATGTGCTACTCTCTGTCATATTTCTCGTTTATCCTATGCATAGTTTCCTATTCTTGTGTTTCTGCAGTTCACAGGATGAATCCCAATTTGATTACTCCCGTATGAAGAGCTATCATTGATGATCCAGAACAATGAAAAATAAGACTAAATATATCAGATGCAAATTCTATATGACATGGACTACCAAACCCAGTGTTGTGTTGTGTATGCAAAGATCATATCCTGTGCTCATCTCTTTGTAATTACTTGCTGCCTCAGGCACTTAACTTCTTTCCAGAGGCAGGAATAGTGTATGCCTGAGGCAGACATACGCCAGACGCGAACGCGTCCAGGGCGGCAATTGTATCCAAACAGGCACAATGGGCAGAGCAATTGCAGACAACCATCATCTAACATAGCAACAACGAGGCACACATTGGTGTCTATGGCGTGCATGCTACATTATACTTCCTGCCAATACGCCTTCTTGCCATTTACATATCTTCTTTCAGGTAACCTATTTACGCATACGGAGCACATCAGCCTTCCTGACTGACCATTCCAAGGCTGCAAGGTCTCCACCAATGTATACCTGTTGCGCTTCAAATTGAATCGCTGAAGGGCTCTCACCATGGCGGCAAATCCAAGGCCCTTCCAAGTCTCATCCACTTCCCGATCAAAACTCAATGCCTTTCGGTATACAGACAACAACAAGGACGAACCGCAAGCAGAAAAGAAATCGCCGTCGAAGGCCACCCTTCCAGCGGGGAATGCAGACAAGGAGAATCAGAGCTCATGGGTGAATGGAGTTATTCAGCCAGTTCCGTCACAGGGGGACAAAACGGAACCGTCAACACAAACGAAAGAGTCCAAACCAGCAACTGAATGCCCGCATACACCAGCAAATAGAATCCCGTTGGCGGATCTCATCAGCAATACCGAAGATGCAGTCAACTTCGCCCCCGGGAAGGAAATCACGCCAGACGACCATGTCTTCTGGCAGCATGTGCCCCGCAGTTCGGGTGCAGAGTGTGATGAGACACCAGCAAGTCGAGGTAAAAAGCGCCGTCATAGTTCCTCGCCCACCAGTTCACCGATCAAGGAGCCTTTCGACATGCAGAAGTTTCAAGCTCTCCTGAGGACGCCGCAGAACGACATGGCTGCCGAGCTATGGAATAACTACGTTGAAAAGACCCTTGGTACCGAAAAGGTCGAGATCCCACCGCCGCGCTGGGCCAACCTTCTTTCTTCTTCGCCACAAACTCCCGGTTCTGCCAAGACAACCCGGGATTCCTCAGGCCTGAGGAGGTCGAACAGCTGTACGGACGACTGGCCAAGCTCCAAGGCCAAAAGGAGGAAACTCTGCACGGATGAAGAACCACGCAGGACTCGGAATATATTCTCCCGATCGAGGAGCAACGTCCTTGATTCAGGTAGCTCGAAGTCCACGATCAACTTCCTCGTTGGGAAGATACAGGAGAATCTGGAGAGGAGCTCAAGGTCCCGTAAGGCCTCTTCGTCTGATTCATCCCCTGTGCGGGAGTCTGCGGATGCGTTGCGAAATCGGTCTCCATCTCCCGCAGAAGGAAGAAGGAACAGGGTGATGGAGAAGGGTAATAGGATTGGTTCTCCTGAGAAGCCAGAAAGCTCGACCATTGTCCTGCAAGAATCATCATCGGACTTTGGAGATGATGATTTAGATCAAGATCTCCTCGACTTGGCTGATACCATGGTGGATCGCCCAGTCGTTCCAGCAGTGGACAATATCGAAACAGAACCATTTGCTGTTGGGAGTGCAGAATATATACTTTCAAGGCAGTTGCCAGCTGGCATGTCATATCCACCAGAACCGCCAGAAATGGCACCAGAGGATGAACTTCGTGCGAGACTTGGCGAAAAGGTCGATGACCGGGATGAATTTGACGACGACGATGATGAATTTGATGATGATGCCGAATTAAAGGATTGGGCGCAAGAGACGTTGGCTGAATACGATAGGCAAGATGTGTCTGCTAAGACAAAACCTCCCAAGAAAGTTCGATTCACCGCGGATTCATTTGCAGATGACATTCCTACGCCTGGAGTTATGGACTATAAGGGGAACAACAATGGGAACGAACTGGCTGTTAATCTGGGCAAAGAATCTTCGGAAGATGAGTTCGAAGATGAAGATTTTGATCTGGAGGCGATAGAGTCATCCATGCTGCAGGCCAGCGGAGGCGGGTCAGGTCAAGTCGGTTGCCCTTAGCCAGTTGTATATATTAGATATCCGCTAAGTCCTTTGTCTATAGATACATAAAAAGCAGGCTATTAAACGGTATCTCGTCCTTAGTACCACTGAGAACATGTATACAACTCACAACGGACGTGTACAGCCAGAGCAGGTTAGCCCGTCCAATTACTCCACGAATCGCGCGATACCCGGCTAATTCCTTACCAGATTCTGGTGGTTCAAGATGAGCGAACTAATCAGAAGCATGTTGTACACCTTCGCGAGTCTTGGTTTGATACCCCCTGCACAAAAGAATCATACATCCATTTGATTGGGGAGTTCACCGTTGCCGGAGTTTGCATCGTCGACAACTCCAGCAACATGGTTATTCTTCACCCAGACCACCTTATTTCCGCAACTGTCGTTGCCGACTCAGTGAGTTGCCAGCGGAGAGCCGTTCTTCAAGACCGTATCAAAGCTGCAGGCGACCTAGGAAAACCCCAAGTATATGGGAACATATTCCATGAAGTCTTTCAGATGGCCTTAAGGGCTAACCGCTGGGACTTGGGCTGGTTACGGAAAACCGTTCAAGATATCCTGACCGGCTATATTGATAGCTTATATGCTACGCATACCAGCATGGCAGAAGCTTTCGACTATGTCATGAGCAAAATGCCGGACTTGAAAGCTTGGGCTGATATTTTTCTCAGGGCTGAACCAACCGTATGATATCCCAGTTGTACATTGCTACTTATGATCCATGACTGATTTGAGTCTAGGCCGAGTCTGTTGTCGAGGATCGTCACAATACGAAGGCCTCTCTAAGCATCAACAAATTGCTTGAAGTTGAAGAACACGTGTGGTCTCCTATGTACGGATTAAAGGGAAACATCGATGCTACTGTTCAAATAGCCTATGCCGACGGTAAAGAGCAGTCGACCCTCACTGTTCCGCTTGAACTCAAGACAGGTCGAAAAGACTCAAATCTGGCACATAGAGCACAAACGGCTCTCTACACATTGCTACTTTCTGATCGCTACGGTTAGTTTTTTGCTCTTCCTATTCTTTCTGCACAGCAGATGCTAATTAGCCCCTAGACATCGAAGTCACTTTCGGTATTCTCTATTATCTTGAGACCGCGAAAACATTTCGCATCCGTCGTATCCGACATGAAATCCTGCAGATGATCCAGGCACGAAACCGGCTGGCAGGCTTTGTCCGAGAAAGGATTGAGCTTCCCCCGATGATCAAAAGGCCTGGTTTGTGCAACCAATGCTACTCAAAGACTTCATGCTTCATCTATCACAAGTTAGTCGATGATGGGGACGGTGAAACGAGCGGTTTGGGTGATAAGTTCCTAGAGGCTGTTGGCCACCTGACGAAGCCGCACCAGGATTTTTTCAAGAAGTGGGACCTGCTCCTGACGAAAGAGGAGAAGCATGCGATGAGATTCCGACGAGAGCTCTGGACTATGCTGAGCACTGAGCGCGAGTCTCTAGGCAGATGCTTCAGTAACGTAGTCATTGAGCCTGGGTCCGCCTACGAAGACACAAACGGACCGAAGATCAATAGATTTCGATATACTCTCGTCAAACAGAACGCAGCTCCAGACTTCTCCTTTGGCGATTCTCAGATCACATTGGGAGAACCAATTGTCATCTCAGATGAGAAGGGTCACTTTGCACTTGCCAACGGATACGTCGTCAAAATCAGTCCACGGCGTATAACTGTTGCGGTTGATCGAAGACTGCACAATGCCCGAACGCGAGAAGCAGGATTTGATGCGGAACGTAACCAGACATTCAAAGGCATCATGGAAGTCTCGAAGGTGGCAGGCAAGAATGCGACGCCCATAGAACCAGACGAACAGGTCCTATATCGACTTGACAAAGACGAGTTCAGCAACGGAATGGCAACGGTTCGAAATAACCTCATCTGCATGATGGAAAAGGACTTGTTTCAGGCAAGACAGCTCAGGCGGCTTATTATCGAAGGTGAACCACCCTCCTTCAAGCAAACATCGACTACCTACACGATGTCTCAGTCGGTCCGCGATAGTCTCAACGTCGATCAGAAACAGGCAATCGAAAAGGTCATGAGTGCAAAAGACTACGCCCTCGTGCTTGGAATGCCCGGTACAGGCAAAACAACCACGATCGCTCACATTATCCGTGCCCTTGTCGCTCAGGGAAAGAGTGTCCTACTGACATCTTACACTCACACCGCTGTCGACAATATCTTGCTAAAAATCAAGGATGATAACATGCGTATCCTGCGAATCGGGGCTACCGCTAAAGTACACCCTGAAGTCCAGCAGTTTGCTGATCTCGCCGCGGTTCCAAAGAAGACAATCGAGGAGCTTCAAGACTCGTATGAGAAGTCTCAAGTAGTGGCTACAACATGCCTTGGCATCAACCACACGATATTCAACGAACGGGTCTTCGACTATTGTATTGTCGATGAAGCATCCCAGATCACGTTGCCTGTCTGCCTGGGACCTATTCGAATGGCGAGGACCTTTATCTTGGTTGGTGACCACTACCAGCTGCCACCCCTTGTTCAGAACAAAGAGGCACAGGAAGGAGGCCTTGATGTCAGTCTGTTTAAGCTCCTCTCCGATGCTCACCCATCGTCCGTCGTCAACCTCGAGCACCAATACCGCATGTGTGAAGAGATCATGTTACTTTCCAACACCCTCATCTATTCCGGCCACCTTAAGTGCGGAACCCCAGAGGTAGCATCGCGCTCCCTGCGTATTCCTGATATGGGTGGACTCAACAAGTACCACGTGAGCTCCTTAACAGAGATTCAATCTCAGAAGTCCCTATGCTTGGGCACGGCACAAGGTCGTTGTTGGCTCCGAGATCTCCTCGAGCCTTCGGCCAAGACGCGTCTGGTCAACACAGACACCCTTGAACCAGCAGCTCTTGAGACCGCCAATGGCTCTCGCATTGTCAATGCAGTCGAAGCCGACGTCTGCTCACAACTCGTAGAGTCCTTCATTTCCGCTGGCATCGAACCACGCAACATCGGCGTGATCACTTTCTACCGAAGCCAGCTCTCGCTGCTGAAACAGAACCTACGCCGTTACGTACCTGAGCTCGAGATGCACACCGCGGATAAATTCCAAGGACGCGATAAAGAAATCGTAATCCTCAGCTGCGTGCGCAGCAACGCCGACAAGCACGTTGGAGAGCTTCTCCGCGACTGGCGTCGCGTCAACGTCGCCTTCACCAGAGCGCGAACAAAGCTCCTCGTCGTAGGCAGCATGAGCACACTCCGCGATGGGAACCAACTGCTAGGCAAATACGTGAAACTCGTCTCGGACCGTGGTTGGATCTATGACCTTCCCAAGGATGCCGTCTCCGACCACCTTTTCGAGAACTACGACATCGGTCTCTCGCAGACCCAGCAGCTGTTATCCCCGGAACCAAAGAAGAGCCCTTCCCAAAAGAGAGGGCCGCGAAATCCCCTGAGCCCGGTTCAGCCCCGACAGGCACCAAAGGGAATAAAGAAACCAGAAAAACGAGGCGCCAAGATGATGGACACGGAGAAAATCATGCGGCAGAGGCCCCTACTGCGTGATATGATGAATGATATGATCGGCTGAGGTGATGGATAGCTCAGTGGTGGTATTAGACACTATTTATATGGAAACCTCCCTATGAGCATAATATTCTGGATCGGATAGGCTGGGATAGGTACTGCATGGCCTTTTTGTTCGTTTGTTACTTTGGCGTCTAGGCAGGGCTTATCCGGCGTGGTGTTTCCTGATAACATTTTTGTATATGCCTTATTACGCTACCTTGGGGTATAGGGTCACTATAGCTTGGTAGGAATCACGATTATTAGGATACCATGAAACGGCACTACTGGTTGAAGACACCTTCTCTTGACAGTATATGTCAAAGCCTAGCCTGCTTATTAACGTAAATCCGTATTAAGAAATGTAGTAATGTAGTAATGCAGAATGCAATTTCTTGTGATTCCAAATAATATACATGACAATGATGAATATGACCCTTTGCTAATATCAACAACTCCAAGAAAGTACATGCTGATGCTGAACAAATCAATACAGGCCCAAAGGAACAATGCAAATGCAATCCAAACCCCGTACAAGATCAATACTATATATACCCAGGGCACGTTTTTCTCTTGGTGAGTAGTTCCCCAATTGACGAGGGAAAGAGTACTTCAAAGACCTGCCATTCGGCTCGCTAGTATGCTTTGCGAGATAATGAGGGAAAATTCCACACGATGGTTCTTGTGTGACAACAACGGCAATACTCCTAAAAAACATATTCCACCAGGGGTAAAGCGTGTTGTGGCTGCATCGGTGGTAAAAACCTCATATCAGGACCCTGCCCGTTTGTTCACTTTCCCGTTAAGATTTCGATGCGCTATGCGCAGGCAAATTCAGCTCCACCGGTGTCGAAAAGGTTGTCTGGAGTCGTCTCAAGTCGAATATCAATGCCGGTGTTCGGCATGGTGTATTTATTGGGGCCGCCTGTTTTTGGGCCCGTTGAGGTAGTGGCGTCTTCCCGACGCGTCGATCTGCCACCTTCCGTGGTTGTTCGGATTGGCGACAAAGCTCTCTGGCACGGAGGTCTCCGCGAATGTGAATTGCTGAACAGGTCGCGGGCGAAAAGGGGCGGCAGATTGGGGACCGGAGGTTGTCGTGAAGGTGCCATTTTGGTGATTTGGCACCGGCGGTCCCCTCGAAACTGGAATTGACGCATTTGACGGCTGCGTCGGGAAGGTCGAAGTCGGTATAAAATTTGCCTGACCGGCACAGGCTGTCGGTAGTGCCGGCGGCAGTGGGATGACCGGGGAAGGGGTCGAATTGTTGTGTCCCAGGTTATGGTAGGACATCAGTTTTTGCCCGAAGTTCTGGAGGGCCAAAGCCAGCTCGGTAATGTCGAATTCGGGGTTGAAAACGGGGTCGAATGGCACCGGATAAACTGCCGCTTGTGCCGTATTTTGGTGTATCGGAGCCTGTTGAGGAACAGGCAAAGAGGGTGTAGGCTCAGTAGTGGCGACAGAGCCGGCGAGTTCGTTATAGGAGATTCCTGCCGGGACGATTTGTTTTCTCCTGTGTCTTGTCCGTTTTCGAGGAGGCTCTTCCGGGTCGGCAGGTTGGTCTTCGGCGGTTTGTGGTGGCTCAACGATAAATGTATCGGCTGGATCTTGAGCCTCGGGGAAGGACGGGCTGCTTTCTGAGATGAATATCTCTTCGTCCATTGTCGTGTTTGCTTGGGCCGGTTCCGGAATGATTTCCGGGAATAATTCAGGGACTATTCAGCCTTAGTCAGTGTTTCTAGAAGAACGACTGCACTTATGATGGAGATCATCTCAAGTGCAGGGATCGTAGGTTGGAGAAGAGAAATGATAAATGAAGCAGATACTGGGGTAATCAGGTAAATAAGATCAATATACTTACTGTCGACACCATCCAGGCTCCAGAAGGCACTGTCGAAGAAGTCGGATGTATAAAGATCGTCTGCATTTTGGCAGTCGTTAAGTTGTTCGTCACTGGCGACTTCCGAAGGATGTGTCTCTTCCACAAGAGGATCGGCCGTTTTTTCGGCCGTTTGTTCAGGTGATTCGTTCGAGGCCCAGTCGAACTTGGAGATAAAGTCTTCGTCGGAAAGAGAGAAAAGGACATCCTCACTGGGTTCAGGGACAGTGTAGGATGGAGTGTCCGAGTCGAAAGAGTTAAAGATGTCGGTGGGATTGCAGGTTGAAAGATCGGTCTCCATGCTGGCAGTTATGATACGCTGTTTATAAGGATGCGTGTCGGTATTTGCAAAGTGATGCTCGTATGTATAGTGAATGGTAGATATGCTCTGGATGATGTGAATGAATGATAAAGATGCAATGCTGTAAGTAGCTTGTGGGTGAAGATGGATGAAGGATGAAACGTTTGAAAAGAGGATTTCTAGCAGGAAGGAGAAGAAAATAGGCATGAACAGGTCCATTGCTACCTAGAGCCAGTATCATCATCAATACGTCCTTTGGCAATGAAGGAGGCCTCCGAACACCGTCAGATCCACGGGCCTGTATGGGGCGCAGCTCTAGCTTTCGCTTCTATGTACATATTGATGCGCCGACATACTCACAACAAATGAAGTGCCGCTCCTGCCTAGGGCCCTCATCGACTGGTTTGTCATTCCCCGGAAGAAGGGCATCATCGGGGGTTTCTTTGAGACCAAGCGTCGAGGGCAACGATGAGATTGTATAACCGTCTTTGCTTTCAACGGCTTCCCTCCCCAGAGCACTAGAAGATAGAGAAAACCAGAAGTTCTGGATAGAAGGACGGCTCATTTCACGTCTAAAATCGCCCGAAACCCCAATTGGGGATATAGAAAGTTAGCATCCGAATGAGGAAGGCGCGATAAAGTTCAGGCTGATCCTCAGATTGTCCGAAATATTCGCGTATCGATGGAGGAAATAGGGAGATACTCACAGCAGCAATGTGAATAACTGGTTGATCCAGTGAGCAGGTATGAGGCCGCGCCATTTCAGGCTGACTAGGTCCGAAGGTTTACTGAGCTCGACCTGCGGCACGCTGTATCGGCTCAGATAGGGGTCTACACTATCGCCAGCCACCACCCGTGGGGAGCCTAGCGAGACAAGTGCAATCCACTCTGAGAATTCCTGGCATAAGGCCGGTACATCATCTTGAGACGCATCTCCAAGATCTGCCATGTTGATTGGTGGAACCAAAACATCATGATGATCTTTTTGCAGTGGAGAGCAAGTGATGATGGTGGGGTGGTGTTTCTTCAACGGGCTCTCTGTCACGATCAGTACGAATGACATGTATATCAAGGACAAGGGAATGTTCTTACCCTGATCTGTATAGCTCGACTCAGAGGAGAGGTCGCAGAATAACCAGGTGACTGATGTAGTGAGCGCATTCTTAAATGCCCAAACGATCCTCTCGAAACCTTTCTTCCCATGCAGCATAGAAGGTAGCCGCAGGTTAATCTCAACAACTGATCGAGAATTAATGGCCGGTCATGAATTGGAAACAGCATAAGTTTACATACGGTATCTTTCCTTTGCATGTTTTCTTCCTCCACTGCGGATGGGTTTCCCGCTGAGTCCACTCTTTTCATAGGACTCTCTTCCAAGTTCAAGTCGCAAAATTCCTGATACACGAATATCAAAAATCTGCAAGACTGACATGATCGGATAGCCACGTACCATCACGAAGAGAAAACACATCATCTACTCCCGAACGTCCCTCGGAAATCATTAATACATTACCTACTTTAAGCGTTAGCACGAGCCAATATGAAACCGAATGCTGAAGAAAGATGGCGCACCGCTTTTGATATATTGGTTGAAAAATTCACCCTCAAGTAAAGAAGAAAGAGGCAATATGACCTTGGCATATTGGAGGCTCTGGAGCTTTGCGTACACCGACTCCCAGATCACGTTATAGATCTCTCTAGGTAAGATCAATTCAGTCTGCGAAAAGCATCAGCCAAAACATCCTTTTTCTTTTGGAGTTGAGATTTGACATGTGAATCTAAATAAGAGCCGATAGGATCTTCAAACATACCGTGTGTACGTACGAATGGGAAAGAATGGCTGAAAAGGGTGATTTTTTTGTTGGCGGTTGCTTCGGGTCCACGAAGCGAGGGAGCTGCCCGATTGTCGCATAACATTTTTCATGCTCTGATGCCTCATCGCGAAACTCGAACATGGTCGCAGTCCACCCACGTCAACGCGCGAGCGACACCTGGCCGTCAAAGAGATCGCGTCGTGTCTTCACCGTCGCAACGAAAATTCTTACCCTGTGCATCATGCGTGAGGTGCGGATAAGCTCAAAAATGCGGAGACGGGAGTTGCCGGATCAAAGCTCGCAGCCCCATAGGGCTGAAGTTATATCTGCAATTCTGCATACTCTACCATACACTCATCATCCTATTGGACTACAAACAAAGAAAGGGGGACCTACGCGTTTTAAGTCTCTGCGTATGCAGTCATTACGTTAGAATGGCTCATTGACTGCAACTTCTCGAAGTACATCTCAGTCATGCGACGGGTAAACTAAAAGCAAAGCCCGATATTCATCTTCGGTTTTCCACGGTACGATTGGATTTGTCGGTTTCTATCTACTTATCCACATTCTCGGAAAGTGCTTGGCATATAGTGCAATACTCAAGCCCTTCCCAATATAACAATCCAGAACTTAATCGGGCCCAATCCCTTTGACATAGGTAAACTACGACGCACTTCAAGGCATGTGCATTTAGCTCCCGTTGGATTACCATAAGTATGCATCTCATGAGGGTCAATTGGAGAGTGCTTAGCGAGATTATCTGTACATAATCTGCTGGTGGAAATTTAATTAAGGGTTCTCCGGAAACTTACATCAATAGCTCTGAGTCCTCATTGTGATACTAGTTGGTTTATGTATTAAAACACTCCATTTGTGCGACCACTGGTATTTGTGCCGCACTTACGTATGCTTTACGCGAAGCGCTATCCGTGGTTCTCGTAAGGATTTACTATTCCATTCCCGTGATCTGTCCACACTTATGGTGGTAGCCTACCTGTATTCTCATTCCATCCTGTTCCTTAGTAGGATCTGTAACAGGCATATACGATTCTCCAGGCGGGTGCAGGCAGTCAAAAACAGATTCTCCTGGCAACAGCCACGGCTGGCTGGTAGGTACCACCGCCGAACGGGATGTACACTGTACCATACAGCCATTATGGGTCTGTCATCCGGTTGGAAACAGCATTCTCGTGAGAGATGCCCCTGGGACGCATGCATAAATATTTTGTCTTGTCTAATACGCCTCAAATATACTTCTCTTGAATATACTCATCCTTAGGCGCTCCTTCGCCTCTATGGACATATACTAGATGCGCAGTATCCATAAATTCTGAGAGTCTACTACCACAGTCGACCGAGCGAGTGTGTCAACTAAATATCTACTTAGTGATTAAATAGTTCAATGCCCCTCGCCAAGTAGATTACGCGAGATTGATTCTGCCGGCAATTCCTTGACCGTTCCCTGTAAATAGAAAGCGGTAAGTGCACACGGGATGTCTGTACAAAGGACCGACCAATCAGGAGACTTTACTAGGAATTAGTCTTTTTGATATATTTTCATGGTATCGCGACAATTACGAAGCGCTAGAATTTCGAATCTCCAAAGCCGGGTCTGTTCCTAAAGATGTATTATCAATAGCATAATTCTTTAATTTCTTTTTTTTACTATATTTGTTTGTGGCTAGGGTATATAGGTGGCCTTCATATACAGCTTCTTCGATCTGACGTTCTTGTAGTCCCCGCACAGCCATGAGCATCCGCCCTCCTGACGGTCATGGGGAAGACAAGACTAACAATAATACCCAGAGTGCAGAAGTCAATTCCCCTCAGGACACAGTATCATGCACTACGGGTACAATCCTATCGGTCGTTGGAGAAACCGCAAAGCCAATTGATCCGGTCGTCGAGGCACGTGTTCTGAGAAAGATTGACTACTTTTTCATGCCTGCTATGCTAGTTGGTACGAACTTCATTCACAATTCTAATGGAATCCAGATTGCTAATAGAGATATAGGCTATGGGTTGGTGTACTATGATAAAGTAGGCGCCGTGAAGATCCCATGAACTTTACAATGCCAAATGACTAACCGCTGCAGGCTATTCTTGGAAGTGCTACTTTATTTGGCATGCCCAAAGATCTTGCATTGAGCTATGTCGATTATAGCACGACGCCACCGACAACAGACACATCAAGACTGAGCTGGGCGACATCCATCTTCTATTTTGGCATGCTGGCGGGCTCGTATCCCATGACATTTATCCTTCAGCACTTCACTTTGTCTCGAGTCCTAGGGCCCCTTGTCTTTCTCTGGGCTATCATCTGTGCATGTACCGCCGGAGTTACTACCTGGCAAGGATTGTTTGCACAGAGGTTTTTCCTTGGTTAGTTACTTCTGGAATGTGAAGTACTCAGATGATAGGCACTGACGCATACAAGGATTTGTGGAGAGCGTGATCCCGACAGGATTCATGACCATAGTCAGCAACTTCTATACGCAGAAGGAGCAAGCATTACGCCAGGCATTTTGGTTCTCATCAACTGGCTGGTTCACGATCATCGGTGGTGCTCTGAACTATGGCTTCGGTCAAATAACGGGTGGCTCTCTGAAGCGCTGGCAGTATATCTATATCTTCGCAGGATGTCTGACAGCTGTATTCAGTCTTTGGTGCTTCTGTTTGCCGAACTCGCCTATGTCGGCCTGGTTTCTCACGAAGGACGAGCGGGTCGTAGCCGTTGAGCGACTGAGAAAAGGCCAAACAGGGACTCGTGAACAGAAGATCAAGCTTAGCCAGATCAAAGAAGCACTCTTGGATGTCAAAGTTTGGCTCATTTTCATCATGATGGGTGCAGCGTAAGTCACCATTTTCAGGTTGGACACCAGGCTTATATTAACAAGAACACAGTTACACCATCAATGGTGCAGTCTCTGGTTTTGGGCCGTTGATTGTCTCTACGTTTGGCTATGATACATTGGATTCGATCCTGTTCCAATTCCCGCTTGGTGGTATTACCGGTATTTTCGTCTGTCTCGCCGGATGGCTATGCTCCCGAGTACGCAACCTGCGTATTATCTTCTTGGTGGCCTGCTGTCTTCCTGTGATAGCCGGTTGTATTATCATCTGGAAATCAAAATGGGGTCACCGCCCAGCCGCTCCAGTTGTCGGGTATTCGATAATCGGCTTTTTTGGGCCTGTCGTCAGTTTAATCATCACCCTCGGAGCAAGTAATGTGGCGGGGGCCACGAAGAAGAGTTTCATGGCAGCTGGCATATTTGTTTTCTACAACGTCGGCAATATCATCGGGCCACAATTGATCAATAGCAAAACTAAAGACCGTCACTACCCTGAGCTGTGGGTAGGGCTTATCATCTGGTGAGTCTGCACCGTCAACTTTGAACGACATCGATAGGCTGACCCAAATAGCTATGTTATCACTGTTGTCGCTGCAATCGTCTTGTATTTTGTGCTGTGGAGAGCGAACAAGCAAAAAGAGAGGCTGGATATTGACGAAAACGAGCGGGACCGGATTGCCTTCCATGACTTGACCGACAAGGAGAATCCATTTTTCCGCTACGTATTGTGATTCTTCCACGATTCACAGACGAGGTAGTATGTGAGCAACTTTCTCAAGCCGAATCTAGTCATATAAACTTCGCATCATCTTCTATGGACTATATTGACTCAGGAAAGAGAAGCATTTTATGACAAATTAAACTCTAATATACCCGATCTATTTTCTCTATTGCAAAATCAATAAAAGAGTGGGGAATAGTAGTAGTACCATTCATTTTGATACTGACTAGAGTAACTCCTTATGTAATGTAGAGTGAGTGGTGATTGGCGATTGCTATTGCTATTGCCCCTTGTTTCCATCTATTTTGTATATAGGTACACATCATATACATGATATCTTCCAATTATAATTATAGATCCTTTAAGCCGCAGTTAATCACTGAAATATGTGAGTGAATATGTGCATAACTGCGTGTAGAGACAATGAATCTGTAGCTCGGCGCACATGGTCAACCAATACAACAACCTGGCTATGAAATTGCCATTTGAACCAGATAGAATACAACCCCAGGAGGCAAGATGTATTTCATAGACACATCCTCACCTTGAATTTTGAAGATCATAGTACCTGTTCCCTCAATACCATATCAAGCCCAGATACGTGAAGCTACGGCAACCACAGTGATGCCTGAGGCAGAAACAGCTTCGGCGGATCCTCCGTCCTCGAGCGGCACTGTCGATGGTATCCGCGGACAGGAACCAACCCAGCGCACCACGACACTGCCCACTGTCGACCCGGTCGCATATGACGATTGCTTTGGGGTAATTCTTCAGGCCGAATCTCCAGAGTCGTCCCTCGACTGCGCCGCCGACGGCTTACACGGGCATGAATGTGGCCTAGCGTCGCTGCCGCAATCGCAAGAGCAGCAGCAGCATCAGGATAGTTCCCTGTCCGCGATGGCTCCCCCGCCGCGTCGTCTGGTTTCTAAGGATCGCTTCGCATATGCATTTGGGTCGTTAAAGACTCAGAGCTACCATGATCCTGCTGCGCGAGGACCAGGCTCTCACACGTACGAACTAGCGGCCCCCAGCTCTGAAATACACTTGCTAACAGATATATTCACAAACAGTATCCGAACCATTGCCTGGAATCCAACGGGCCAACTAGTTGCGACCGGCTCTGCGGATCGTACACTCCGAATTTGGAACCCGGAACGACCGCATGTGAAATACTCGACGGATTTGCGCGGCCATTCTGCCGGCATCGAGAAAGTGCTCTTTAACCCGGTTCGAGACTCTGAACTCGCCAGTTGCTCGAGCGATGGCACCGTGAGATTCTGGGACGTGCGATCTAAGACGTGCGTGAGCCGTCTCGACGTTGGTGGAGAGGCATTCACGCTGTCGTGGTCTGCGGATGGGAAGGTTGTCCTCGTTGGAAGGAAGGTATGTTCAACATGATTCCTCTCTCATGAGACTGGCGCAATAGATCAATGGCGTAAAAATCATGTCTAACACGGTATATTCGTATATGTATAGGACGATACTCTGATTCCGATCTCGATTGAGTCCCCATCGACCCCATCTATCATCACCAACGGGCACTCTTCCGGCGCACCTCCAGCGACGAACACCAACGCAAAATCATTCACATACACGGCCCTTGAACCACACCCTCAACCTATCCAAACAAACGCTACCACCTTCTCTCACCATATCCCTACCCCGTCTTCTCCCGATCTCGACCTCCTTCTCACCACAGGCGACGGCACTGTCAAGATCCTTTCCTACCCCTCCTTCGACGTCCTCCATACCCTTCACGCTCATACATCCGCATGTCTCTCTCTCGCCCTCTCGCCGACAAGCCGATACCTCGCTATCGGAGGCAGCGACGCCCTGATTTCCCTCTGGGATACCACAGACTGGATTTGCCGACGCACCGTCTCCAGTAACAACGGCGGTGCCGTCCGCGGCGTCAGCTGGAGTTTCGATGGGCGATTCATCTGCGGAGCCTGTGACGAGGCCGGCTGCGGAGGTAATGGGCTGGAGATCTTCCATGCAGAAACCGGGGAAAGCGTCTTTACTGTTTCCACCGGCCAGGGTAATAATGTCGGAGTTCCGGCCGTGGCGTGGCATCCGTCGAGGT
The DNA here is from genome assembly GCA_023624055.1 of Paecilomyces sp. PK2413. Taxonomy (NCBI): domain Eukaryota; kingdom Fungi; phylum Ascomycota; class Eurotiomycetes; order Eurotiales; family Thermoascaceae; genus Paecilomyces; species Paecilomyces sp. PK2413. The sequence continues at coordinate 276,795 of JAMADQ010000007.1, forward strand.
ATTGGCTGGCATACTCGACAACGGCGGATGGGCCGGGAAATGCCGCTGGTGGGTTGAAGATTGTAGGAGCTGGTGGAGGAGGAAGTCTGTGATGGTTTTATCTGCAACATCTACGATTCTAAAAGGTCCATGGGACGAGCAACTAAGAGTGGAAAAATTGAAACTCGCATTTTCATACCGGAGATGGCATTGCCCTCAGGCCATTCGGCCTTGTTGTCAAAGCTGGATTAATAAATGCCCCATAGATAGATAAAATAGTAATTGGAATGAACGACTGCCGGAGATTATCATACAGCCACGCCATTATTCCGGCCAAATAACCAATTCCCAAAGATATCTCCGCATCGTAAATATACTCCCGAAATAATAATTATGAGCTCCATTCTCCACGACCATCGTAACCCAAACAGCATTGGTAACTCTACTCCAGGTTGAGCCTCCAGATATTGCACCAGGCAACCATGTCGCAAAGCACAACAAATAAAAGAAATCCCAAAATAGAAAAGTTAAAAGAAATGAAATGAGGTGTCGGTACGTTTAGTCATAACATCAAGAACGTGTGACGTTGGAATCGGCAGTCTAGGCAGAGACGGCACCATCGGATGTCGATCTCGCCTTGGTGACAGCTCGCACAGGGGCGGATAACGCCTTCAATCGAAAGTGAGGCTTCTCACTCCCCTGTGGGTCTCGCACTGAATCCAACAGCAATGTCTCTAAGCAACAGCGCTAGGTGCCTCAAAGGGAGAGTTCGATTATGTTGTCTCCAATCCTTGGCAGGCAATAGGTATGCGCCGTTATTATCCTCGCAGAAGCTGGAACACCTCCGTCGCTATCCCATACGGTTGGCGTGCTAGACCGCCCGCAGTATGGTGCTGAAATTGATGGATAACGGAATTGTGACGCCAGTGATCCGGGCCCCTAGCAGCCATAGGGATATGTTGTACGGAACTGAAGAAAACCTCAACGGATGGCAGCCACTCAGGACCTTAGCATGCGTTTTCATGTCCGCCAGTTATCCCAAGTCGATCCTTCGAGAATTTGGGTCCATTGACTCTCCGTAGGAGTCATGCCTGACATTCCCCCAATGACCTCTATGTTGTCCGGATTGTCTTGGTTAGGAGGGTAGTCCCAAGCCGCTGGCATGGAGAAAGGATTCCCTGCTCCTGTGGACCCGCCATCGTTACGGCCATCAGGAGCGAAGAAGTTAACGGATGATGACACGTCTGCCATATAGGATTGATTATTAGAAGACATCGAAATATTTCCCATAGATGAGTCGACCGACGAATTCAGCTGTATATTAGACGAAGTGGTGGTTGACTGTTGATGCTTCTGCGGGGAGGGATAATCCGTTCCGGAAGCCCCGTAAGAGGTATTGGATGAGTTCTGCGTCGACGGAGTGGGTTGGTCTGAAGGAGGCAGATTACGGTCGCTGACACTCGCGTCAGGCGAGACGTCCATGTCCCTATAGCCGATTGTTTCGATTCTAGGACTGGAATTGCCAGAAGCCTGTCGACGTACTGGAAGCTCCATGTTTAAACCAAGATTCGTGGTAAACGGCTGTATTCCCGGTTGCTTTAGGCGATTAGGGAGAGAGTTATTGACAGCGGATTGACTGTATGCTCCTGTATTATCAAGGAGAGTTTCTCCTGACAATGGGCTCTCTGCGGTCGACCCAGACTGTTGAGACTGCTGACGGTTGTCAAATGATGGCATCGGCGAGCATCCTCCTCCTGCACCGCCCGACGCATTCGGCTATAATTCAAGGATCAGCCATCAACGTAGCCTGGAGTACGGGAAGTTCGAGTTGATACATACCATCATACTTTTCATGCCACAGCTCATCTTGGCAGCTATATCCGAGGACTCCAGACCTGTTCCGCCGAGATCTACTTTAAGCTGAATCAAGAACGATTCCGTCAACGGATTCCTATGCTTAATAGCATTGAGCGCTGAAAGTAGGAAGTGCAAGGTCGATCGAACGGTCTGATCGTCGGGGCGTGACTTGAGATACTGGACAAAGACACGGGAAGCCACATAAAGGGGGAAGCAGATAAACGTATTCATCTATGAATCGTCAGCAAGACTTCCACAAACATGGAACTCAAAAAACTCACCGCAGTCAAGTCAGTATGACTTATCATCTTCATGATGCTTGCCACCTGATCAGCAGCAATGATACATCGCCGTTTGCTCTCAGCCGCAATCTGGCTCGGCATCTGGTTCTTGTCCGCCTTGAAAATCGCAGCCTGGTGCAGACAGACCGTCGATGTATGTATACACATGTTGCAAAAGACGATGTTCGGATCATTAATGCCAGCGGGTAATCGAAGATGGGATGGTAGTGACAAGGCGGTGTTGAGGATTATGTTATCATATGCTCTGTGTCGCTTCCAGAACTCCCCATTAAGATCGTGATCGTTATCATTAGGCTCCGGACGATGCAAATGCATAAGGTGTCGGCCAAAGAAAGTGCTCGTCACTATAACACCTGCAAATGGTGACATGTTCGAAAGACCTTCGCCGGCAAGGACCTGGGAAAGAGAAGGTGCCTTTTCTGGCCGTCCGTGAAGATAGGCGTCTTCCGAAGAAGGAAGGTTCGTTAGAATCTGCGATACACCGTTAGTTTCCGTTTACGAAAAATGGATGACATTGGATGACTGACATCTCTTTCGTCCAGCATCATGGGCCATCCAGTGCCGATACTCGCATAGCGGTCTTGACAGTATGCCATCCAAAACGTCCTTCTTCTTTCCTCTCTCTCTGTCCAGTCTCGGGGCGGCCCTATGCACTGCTTCGTGTCGAGGCCAATTCCGTCCAAGCGATGCAACCCTGTCATCAATGCTATCCTGGACGCTTTACCCGCACTCGTCCACGCTCTGGGAAAGTAGAGCATCTTGAATTCATATGCAGCAATCAGAGTCCACGTCTGTGAATAAGCAACAGTCGTGATCGCTTCTCCTTGGCCCTTCATCTCATCAGCTTCGGCGTACTTGCGCGCCCGCTGATAGAAATGCTCCTGCAGGAAAGAATATTTACTCGATACCGATGCGGCGTGACACCACATGATATATCGTAGACACACTGGAGGCCGCGTATGAGGGGCTAGATTCATCGCAGCAAAATACCGCGGTCGATGTATCATGGGTGAGGAAGGATGGACCTTGTCGAAGTAGATTTGATGTCTGGTGGTTCTCGTTAGAAGCCATTCCCAGAGGCTAAGAGAGGAAGATTCATGATAAATCAAAGCACGTACAGTTCATCAATCACATCTTGGGTGGGCAACGGCTCCTCCAGACCAAGACTGATCATTTCCCAGGAGAAATCTCCACTAAATCCCATGGATTCTGCGGCCAGTCCGGCTGGGTCTGATTGAGTCTGTCCGAACGGTCCAGCGAGCGACGGCATCGAGTTTGCAATGTTATCCGAAAGCATAGATAAATCAGGCATCCCTCGCATGGGGTCATTCGATATCGATGCATCATTGAAGGTGCTGCTCGGCTGAGGGTTAGGCGCAGAGGGCCGTGACGGCTCTGGGTCCTGGCTTTTCAATAGCGTCTCTACCTGGGCTTTATATCGTGGACGGATATCAGTCATAGAATTCTCTTGGGGACTTCGGTTCTGAACTTCAACGCACCTAAACGGGCCTCGAGCTGTTTCACATATCCACGCTTTGGGCCACTCTTCTTGCGCACCTCATCATATGCGCAGTCATGGCCCAACCTCGAGCAAGTGCCGCAACTCGGCTTCTTGCCATCGCATTTCAGTTTCCTCTTTCTGCAAACGACACATGCGATCCGCTTAGGACGAGGGACTGAATTTCCATCTCCTTCAGCCTGGCCTGCGCCACTGTTCTCGGAACTTTGCGCCTGGCGCGCATCAGTGGCGGGTAGGCTCTGAGAGAGGTCGTTGAAATACTGATCTGAAGATTGGTTCGCAGCCTCCATGGCTATGGAAAATGATGCCTAGATCTGCTGTGGAGCGGTCTTTGGTGGTCCCGTACGTTCGCCGTAACGGGCGCAGCCAGCAATGGCTGTCGGTATCGACTCGAGATGCGGGGAAGAAGCCAACAGGCACCGGAAGTGGTTGAAAGTCTCTAGAATGATGAAACTCCAGGCGTACGCCTGATCGCGAGTGCCGATATACCGTATCTTTGGACAGGCGGGTCCTCTGGATTCTGATCTGAAGCGTCGTGCGTGTCGTAAGGTGTTGCCTGAGCCTAGAAGGAAGCGCGGAGAGGCTGAACCCAAAATGTCGGCTCGCAGACTCGTCGCGCTAACTCACGATGGACGCTGGCTTGTCTCACGGAGGATGCAACCGAGGCGGGCTCTTCTATTGACGGTGGACGTGTCTGGGGTTATTCTGTAGGAAACCCATCTGTTCTTCGAATCATCGATTTTTCGAGAAAGACCGCCCGTGACAGTGACTGCTTTTTGGCGATCTATCTGATAACTAAGTAATCATGTCCGATCCACTCTGCCGCTGCTTAGTCTGCTTAGAAAGCCTTAGATCCCCAACGCCAGCAGGCCCAAAACTAACTACAAGGTACTTAATGTGGTGAGAGTATTCTTGGATTTCAGAAATTCCACTGTTGTAATCAGAGACAAATAAACCTGTGCATCACCGGTTGGTCAACTAGTTAACGTAATTCCCTACCGACCTGATCACCCGCCCGACCTGATCAGAGCCGTATCACATACAAGAGAGCCTCTTTTCAGACTTGAATATCTCAACAACTAACTATCTAGAGAGCATAAGAAAGAATATATATAAAATATATATTGCTTAGAATGTATATGCTTAATTTTATTTATTTAGATATATGTCTTCCCGAGATATTTTAAAGGTAATATATTTATCAAAATTACAATGGTAATTTATATTACCTAAGTGAGTAATGATTTTTAGAATCTGAGACTTTACTATATATAAATATGCTATTATAAAAAAGCTATATATTAAATATTAAATGCATTAGGCTTGTGGTTGTTGAGATATTCAAGTCTGAAAAGAGGCTCTCTTGTATGTGATACGGCTCTGATCAGGTCGGGCGGGTGATCAGGTCGGTAGGGAATTACGTTACAGTGTTAATGCTTTGTAATACTACTTGCGGCTATAATTAATTGATCGGCATGTGCCGAGGGTCATTGATATAAGTACTTGTCTGCGAAGCAAATTCATTCTTTGCAAATCCTAGCTACCTGGAGGAAGTGCCAGCTCCCATGAATTGCTTTTGGAACAGCCTACAGCAGATATTCAGGAGCAGATCATGCTCCGGGCAAAAGGTAGTATGATTATCTTTCATGCTGCTTAAGTAGGATAGATATCCGAGACAACGAATCGGCAGGTTCCCTCCTATACGGAAGCCGCACCGTAAATTTAACTCTATGGCATAGGTGGGAGGTGAAACAATCAAACAATGAAGCAGCTAGAAGCTTTAGCTTTTCCTAAGAGTCAGATACAATAATTAGGTGGATTCTAGTGCTAGAATAATTAAGCAACTGAGAGTATTTTATCCACTAGCTTTGTTCTATTCCTCTTTATTTCTTGTGCTCCTATAGTCGACATACTCATGGATCCAGATAAGAGGCTACTGGTATACTATTTCTTGAGAATTATAAAACATATTAACAAGTTATCCAATGTGTTTAATACTTAATCAAATTATTATAGTTAGTTTATAGTAGTTAGCATAGTACCCATATGTAGAATTTATAATATGATTGGCAAAAGGTTACAAATAGACTAAGGTGCAGTAGCATAGGCCTTAGTAGTTCTGTATAGCAGTGTCCTCTCAGAGTGATTGAGCAAAGAAACCTTGGGTGGAGGCTCAGATATCTTGACAGTATAGCTTTAGCCTGTTAGCCAAAAAGAAAGAGAGGGGGGAAGGTATCTCCTGTTTGCTCTTGCTCACAATCTAAAATTCTTGTTCAGTGAATGATAGTTAAAACTAAATGATTATTAGAAATGAAGAGTGAGTAATAAAGGAATTATATGTCTCAGTATCATAATCTCTCAAAAGAACGGAATAAAAGAATAGAACAGAAAAGTACAGTAACAAATCAAACAACTGCAGGAAAAGAGAGATAGATAGAAACAAACTGGCATATATAGCCTGCTCAGATAGAGATAGGTCCCTTAAAATTATTTCTAACCAGATTATTATTTTTCCTTCTTGTTTTCTGCTGCTCTGGACTGTGCGCTAAAACCCTACTAATTGTCTGTATCACACTTCGGCACAGCCCATCATGTTAAAAAAAATTGGGAAGAAACATCTCAGGGGTACAAAAGCTTTGGGGGCACAGAAATTTACATTCAGCTCCATCTCCATGTCCATCATCTGTTAGTAACTTTTATTGCATCTTTATGTTTTCATAGCGAGACCAGTCTAACATTGCTATAGATCGAAGCTGTTGTCGTGGAGACTATACCTGAAGATCATATGGCCCTCACAAACGCAAAGAGTGCACTTTCCAGTGCCGCTGCATCTGTCACTATGAGAAGTATCTGCAACAGAACTTTCATTGCGAATAATGGAGGTGCTACGTTTCTAGAAAAGATGTTATCCGACGTCAAAGCATTGAGAGAACAAGTACAGGGCTTGGACAAAAGCCTCAAGCAGACTCGGAAACTCGCCATGTCCTACGAGGATGTCCGTATGCGGTGCTTCCTTACTTATTTAAGGGATCATGATGGACAAAAGGAGATGTACAAAACCAAGATCAAGCACCTGAACCAAGGAGTGGTTCATGGGGGCCACTGTATTGCGGACTCAGAAGTGATCAAGAGGCACCAGCCTAATGGTCCACAATATTTTCGAAAGATCTACGGAGTGGCTCCTGAAGTCATCGATAATCTCAGTAAGTTCCGGTGCCTATACGACATAAGATTGTGGCACTGACACTTATCTGATATATAGCTCCGGATAAACATGATAGTGTGATTAAAGTCTTGAACATCGTCGGCGGCCTCCGCCTCCGCGGCGTCGATCTGGAGAACAGACACAGCTCGGTCTTCCAACATATCGTCAAGTTGCTGGATGAAGGGCAGTGTGATGTAGCGCAAAAAGACTGCATGGGCTTCCTACAAGAGCAGACTGAGGAACAGGGAGATGCAAAGTGATGGCAACCAAATAGTGTTCATACAACATTCCTATTCGTCTATTTTTCCTCGGTGTGCTGGCCCATACTGTACAGATTGAATCGACAAATAATAAGTGTATGAGAAGAGACATGAGACGTCGGGATCAAAACCGAGGATGGCCGCCGGCACATATACCGAAGAGCAGTAGTAGGCAGACTTGCCCCAGACTTGGCGAACTATAATACAGATAAAATTACGCCTGTAGACCCGGTTGCAAACGGCAGATAACGGCATGGCACACTTGATGCGCGCCAAATGCAGGGGGGAGCGAGAGAAAGCACAGGGGGCTTAGTTATAACCTCTGCGACGCTTACCCTGGTTGCGAGGGCGAGGAACAACCACAGCCTTGTTGACCCTCCACTTCGGACGGGTTTTGTAACCAGATTTCGCCTGTGGATTGGGTAAGTAATGGATACACATGGAAAGATGCTGTGAGAGAACATACCGGTAGACCCCAGGGACTCTTCGGGTCGACATTACCCTTGGACTTTCCTCGTCCACCACCGTGAGGGTGGTCAGCTGCGTTCATGGCAAGACCACGAACTGTTGGTCGGATATTGAGCCATCGTGATCGTCCAGCCTTTCCGATCTGGGTGTACTGGTAGTTAGGGTTGCTAGCAACACCGATGGTCGCGCAGCAGTCCTTGTGAATGAGTCTGACCTCGCCGCTCTGGAGCCGAATTGTAACATGCTGCATCGCACGCTCCAGCTTCTGCTTCTCTCGCTGGGTCAGAGGTTTCTTCTCCTCTGCCTGGCCGTCCGCGTCGGTTTCCACGGCATTGTCCTTCTGCGGAGACTCTCCACCCTTGGCAACGACAGTTGCGAAAGTGCCAGCGCTTCGACAAAGCTGTCCTCCTTTGCCGGGTCTCAAACCCACGTTGTAGATCAGAGTACCGATGGGAATCATGTGCAATGGCAGACAATTGCCTCTCCATGCAGTTCTCGCGGCGAGCACACCAGGATCCACGACACCACCCATGCTCTTCCAGAGATCTTCTGGGATGCCGGACATGTAGCTCTGGACAACGTCACCAGCTCTCATTCCTTCCGCAGCTAGGATATAGCTCAGCTGGTTTGTGTCTTTGCTTCTCACCAAGGCGATATGTGCCGTGCGTCCGGGGTCGTGTTCGACCCGCTCGACGACATGGGGACCCGGTGCCCTCCGCTCGAAATCAACGATACGAATTCTTCGCTTGTGGCCTCCTCCCCGATGTCTAACGGTGACTCTACCGGTATTGTTACGGCCACCCTTTGCCTGACCTCTTTTGGGGAATGTCAGCTTGTGCACCGGTCGTCCTTTCCAGAGATGGTCATTGATTGGTCTCCTCAAGTGTCTGATACCTGGCGTCCGCGGTGTGTATGTTCGTAGCTGGACACCAGCCTCGTCTCGGGTGGGGGGAGGAGCGAATGCGATGCTGGGATCGAAGCTTGCGGACGAGGACGATTCGTCGGCCGGAGGAGGATTGCTTTCTTGGATGGCGGAGGAATATGGCCTCGAAGCGACCAGGGACAGTGCCCGGTATGGCAGCTGGATGGCCCTCAGGGCCAATCGCGGCTGAAGCATGGCGCAGGGTCGGAAGACTGGACGAGATATCGCGCTGGCCTTCGAGACGGCGGCCGTTGCTCTCTCTGTCTTGTCTGGAGGTCAGAAAAAGTGTCTCGGGGCCGCGATCACGGGTGTGGCTTGTAATACTATCATGTGACCTGTATGTGGCTGAGGAAACTGTGGCTCGTGAGTATCTACACGTCCGAGACTCGTGACGGCGTGCCCCGTGACCCGCGAGGCCCCGTGATCCACGCCAAGACCCGGCCAACACGTCCAGCGCGAATTCGTTGCCCGGCAACTGGTTTGTTTTTTTCTCTCTCGCGGATCCACAAGCGCGCTCTCAGCACGTCTCGTCTCGCTTCTCGGATGCTCACGCCCTCGAGCGGTATTTACGCGGAAATCGTCCCCAGACGACGTTTCCCTGCTGTATTTTATTATTTATCCTTTTGCTCCTGGACTCATTTCAGACCACTCCTATTTCTTCCCTGGCCTCATCTTCCCTCCTCATCCTCACTTCCAGTATCTCTCATCCCTTCCCAGCAGAGTCTACTGTGATATTGCGTCCAACGGCCAGCAATCGATTGAATATTACCTGGCCCAGTGCGCATCATAGCTCTGTATTGTACAGTCAGCATTTCTAGCTTTTCCACGCCAGTGCTTGGCTGTTGTGCCGTGGGGCATCCTCAGCCTGACGCCAGGTGCCGCGCTAGAAGAGGGCCAAACATCGCCGTGCCCTGCCAACTCGACCTCTTTAATTAATCCAACCTCCATCCTCGCGAACTCCTGCTGCTGACCTCCACGGTCTTTTGCTTGACCACTTTGTCCATTCCTGCGTTGATTCATCCTTGATACCCATTACGCACCATTTGAATTTCTTCAAAAAGCCCTATTTGCTGCCCCCTTCGCGTCGTTGCAGCTTCGTTCACGTCCTGATTCACCACCGGTCAACCACGTCAACAAAGCTTTTGGATGCTTTCGATCGCCCGTTCGACCCTTTTCACGATCGAATTCTTCTGCTCCACGTAGCATTGCCCTCTCGACGCCCTCAAGGGACCCCTTCTCGTCGATTGGCCGCATTTTCACGCGTGGTACGTGCACTCGTTCTCTGGCATTTGATCCACGTTAATCTTGAACGGAATGTGCAGCACCAGGTCACTCTAACGGAACCTTGACGATTCCTGAACGGCTTCTGAGCCTACTTCTTCACCTCTTTCCTCTCTGTTCCTTTTTTAACGCGTCCCTGTAACCTCTGAGGGCCGACAACAATGCCTCCGGTAAGCCATTGATGACTCCCCCTGAACCATCGACATGTCTACCTCATCATTCGAGTCACCGCACGGTCTATCCAACTCATCATTGACATCTCTGCAGGCACGGAGTCTGCGTACACGCGCAACCACCAACGAGAACGATGAGAACGGTGCTTCGACGCGTCTGACCAGAGCCAAGGCTGCTGCCCTCTCAGCACCAGAAGTTCAGATCACCCAGCCAGCAAAGAAGCCCCTCCAGAGCAAGAAGGCCACCACGACCACGACGACCACGGGTCCTCAGAGGAAACGAGCTGCCCTTGGAGATGTGAGCAACGTGACCAAGACTGAGAATGCAGATGCCAAGGATGCGAAGAAGGCAACCACCAAGACTGGCCTGGCCTCTAAGGTTACCAGTCACGCAGGAGGCGTCCAGAAACTGAGCCGTACCAACACGTCGCGAACTGCTCTCGGTACCCGCGATGCCAACAGCAAGAAGGCTGCCACGGCCGAGCCGAAACGGCCAGGCAGTGGCTCTGGTGTGATTGGTAGCACACAGATGAAGAGAACATCTAGCCAGAAGTCTGTTAAGGAAGAGGCATCCCATGCAGAGGAGCCTCCTCGTAAGAAGGTCGACGTCGAAAAGGCTGTTGCGGAGAAGGCCGCTGCCGCTGTCAAAGAAGATGTTGCTCAGGCCGAGGTGACCAAGGAGGAGTACATTGATGTGCCCCAGAACCTAGATGAGGAGGATCTGGATGATCCTCTCATGGCTGCAGAGTATGTCGTCGAGATCTTCGATTACATGAGAGATCTGGAGCTGGAGACTTTGCCCAACCCGGACTATATTGAACACCAACCAGACCTGGAGTGGAAGATGCGAGGCATCCTTGTCGACTGGCTCATTGAAGTGCACACGCGTTTCCGCCTGCTGCCCGAGACCCTCTTCCTGGCAGTCAACATCATCGACCGCTTCCTCTCTGCTGAGGTTGTCGCCCTTGACCGTCTTCAGCTGGTCGGCGTCACTGCCATGTTCATCGCTTCCAAGTACGAGGAAGTCCTTTCGCCTCATGTGGCCAACTTCAGCCACGTTGCCGATGAGACCTTCTCGGACAAAGAAATCCTTGACGCTGAAAGACATGTTCTTGCTACTCTGGACTACAACATGAGCTACCCCAACCCGATGAACTTCTTGCGTAGAATCTCCAAGGCAGACAACTACGACATCCAGACAAGAACATTGGGCAAGTATCTCATGGAGATCAGCCTGTTGGACCATCGATTTATGGAATATCGTCAAAGTCATGTCGCCGCTGCTGCCATGTACCTTGCGCGTCTGATCCTCGACCGTGGCGCATGGGTGAGTTCCGACACTCTACCATACTCTGATCATGACTAAGCTAATCTTTGTATAGGATGCTACGCTCGCACACTATGCCGGTTACACGGAGGAGGAGATCTTGCCTGTCTTCCGACTGATGATCGACTACCTTCACCGTCCTGTCGCTCACGAGGCCTTCTTCAAGAAATACGCCAGCAAGAAGTTCCTCAAAGGTAAGATAACATACATAGGCGTCCTACTTCTCTGTGCCTCTGCTAACACGTGTTAGCCTCTATCCTCACCCGTCAATGGGCGAAGAAATACCACCACCTATACATCAAGAGTTCGCTCACGGAGGGTTACAGCTATATGAAGTCTGCCCAATAGTTTGCCTAGGGACATGACTTATAATACCCTTCCTAGCGTCAACTGCGGAAATTGATTTTTCATTATGCCCGTTGCCCTTTGCTTATTATTTTTCTGACGGCTGATGGGAGTATCTATTGCATATGGGATGATGGCATTGCTGTGTTCTTCTGGGTTTTGGTTTTGGTTTTATTTCTCACTGGCAGCGATGGGTTCTCGTGCTGTTCCACCCTTCTTCACTTGTCTGCTATGGTTGCTCTTGCTCTTTTACATTCTGATCATTCTCATTTCTGTGACCTACCCGGGTTCCTGGCGTCGGATGTTCTACGGTTGGGAATAATTTCTACATTACGGCTGCAGCACCTTTTTGATATTGATGCCTTTCTTCCTCATGAGTTCACCTGGCGTCGCATTGTCACGCAGCTCTTTTATATTTTGTCTTTCGTGAAAATTGCTATGCGGTGCCTTGCACACATAACGAGCAGAAGCGCTACTCAAGAGGGACTTCGTGGAGTTGGGTTGCCTACTGGATATCTACTTCCTTGCAGCACGCTCCAATAGCTCAAGGATCCTGGATGATATATGGAAATAGGTGTTTCATGGGCATAGCAAGTACAGGGTAACGGCCGAGGCTAGAGGTAAAATAATGTGTAGCGAATCCTACAGTTCTGTTTGAGTTCTATCTTGAACAATTCTTCAATCTTGGTGTCAGAATCGGTCTCTTTGAGGCTATTCCAGTAGCAGTGCGCTGAAGTTAGATGGTCCGTCGGACACGGTCAGGGCGCTGTCAGCGGCAACAACCGAACCTCGGTTCCCCAACATCCAATCCAGTCATACCCCAGCGGCAACATCGTACTCTCTTCTTTGAAGATAGTACATAGTACATGGTTATATAGGGATATTTGATACGGTAGAACATACGTATATCTGGTTATCTTATTCTTTGCTAAGGTTTATATGCGAAAAATACTGGTGTGTATCGGGCTCATCTCGATTGGACTCTACATCTGACTTGCAGTTTAGGGACGTCGTGCCTTACGATATCCAATCTGCCCTTCCTGGAGAAGCCAGAGAACAAAGGCATATGGACGAATATTAATTCCAGTCAAATATTCAGCCCTCTCCCTGAAAGCAGCTGTGATCTAACGCGTCCCAATTTGAAGATCATACAGCGGCGCAGAACCTATTTGTCCACTAGTCATTAACATCATGGCGTCGCATCATTCATGTCCCTTTTGCAAAATCTCATCTTCATATTCGCCTATTGCACCCTCCTCGTTCGTCTCTGATGGATCGTCGTCGTCATTATCTCAAGAAGCAGGCCGTCTGCAACCAGTGTCGACTCTCTCAGAAGGACAAGCCCATTTAGTCCTGTCGACGAGACATGTTCTTGCATTTCTAGATATCATGCCTTTGACAAGGGGGCATCTGTTGCTGATCACAAGAAACCATCACGAGAAGTTGAATGAAGTCGGGGTACGGGATGGTCAGGAGGTAGGTTGTTCTCGTTGTTCTCTTTTTCTGTCTAATTCGCTCTTGATCAACTGGTCGCTATAACTTTATGATTCGCCTGTTGATTGATATTGACGTTCCTATCGCAGCTTGGGAAATGGTTACCTATCATCTCGAGGGTCGTGACGAGAACAGTGCTGGGTAGGGATGCGCCAGAGTCTGATATGCACTGGAATGTTGTGCAGAATAATGGTGAGTGTTTTTTTCTAATAGAGACTTGGTCTACCTTCAATCTTTTAATTTACATTTCGTTTCGCACGTGCATGGCACCTTTTCTGACTGAATACGCCATTCTCATACATTTTGCTTTTTATAACCAATGGAGTTATCAAGTCTATATATGTTTTTATTGCTCATATGCATCATGCTTCCAACAGGTGCACGAGCAGCCCAGCTCGTCCCCCACGTTCATTTCCACATAATCCCCCGACCAAATACCGACGTCGTCCCCACCGGCACCAAGACGAGCTGGGTGATGTTCGGTCGAGGGCAAAGAGACGACCTCGACGACGAAGAAGGCGAGCAGCTTGCCCAGGCTATGAGAGCTCAACTGGCCAAAGAAGTCATCCGTATCAGAGAATCGGAGGGGATAGATCTTGATATAGACTCTGAGGGAAGAAGTCAGGGGAAGTTGTGACGGTTTGGAATTGGCTTGTCTAGGTGCGTTCAGATGGCGTTTATGTAAACGGATATGGTGCGTGGTCGTGTCATTGTATTTGTTTCGAAGTACAATGTGCGCTATAACAGCGCCTCATCTATGTACTTGGGCTTTCTATAGAGACATGGTCCGTCTGCAAAGATTTTCTTTTTTGAGTATCTTCATATCACTCATTGATGTACTTTTCGCTCCTGGGCATGAGCCTGTATCTCAGCATCCTTTGCGGAATTCTTCATGAAATACTAGGAAGAAATCAGTCTCGACATTTTTCCGGCCACAGTAAAAAAAATCCAAATTCAGACTCACCTTCCTCCTGAACGCGTTCAGATCATTAGCACTGACTCCGTTTGGATTATCCTGTCTTTGACGTATGAATTTGTTCTCAGCCACGACACCCTCCGGTAGTCTGCTATACGTAATAAGCCGCCTCGACCCTACCCAGTGAATAAGGAGTTAGCTCAATAAGAACGATAATACATAAGACAAGAGAGTAATGATATACTGACAATTGTTGAACGGCTGCACGCAGACACTGACGACTTCTAGATTCGGATGCGTAGGGATTTCCAGTTCAATGTCCTCGTCACTGGCGGTGGGCATCCACATGGAGAGCCGGCCCCCAACGACGAGAGTTCGAGATGCGAAATTGAGAATATCTGTTTGCATTGCTTCGAATCCGTACGGTCTTTTCGGGGCGATGTAACCGGGTCGTCTGCGGATGGATGTTAGATTTATACGAATAAGAAAGAAAGTCAGTCCTTATGCAATTTCAGACAACATACAGATGAGCCGGAACACCATCGATGATAATTTCGTCTTTTCTTCCGTCTCGAAGACCCAATACTCTTAGGCCCTCACGCACGCCATACGGAGGGTCGCACACGATCCCATCCAGAAACTGCATGTCGCGGAGAGGGGTATTGGTAAGGTCAGAAGTGAAAGCGTCCAAGAACCGACTTTCCAGACCGTATTGCTGGAAATTCAGCATCAGAGCCATCGGCTTGCCATTTGACATCTCCTCCTTGCCCCTGAAGCTCCGCGGGTCGATATCCGACCCCAGCGTCAAGGCGCCGTAATGGGCGGCCGCCACGCAGAAACTTCCTGTTCCGACGAAGGGATCAAAGAATACTTTCCCTGGTGCTGCGAGAGCCATATTCGCAGTGACCAGACTCAACTCCGCATCCATGGATGTCGTACTGATATAGCGTCTCTTCTTCAGATCATATTTCGCGACGAGATCCCGACTCCCGGACGCGATCCATCTCCCGAAATAGATCTTCTCCAATTGACCTATTCGTCTGGCCTGCGTCGTATCTTGAGCCTGAGCCTGGTCTAGCTCTGAGACTGCACCCGCAACGCGTGCAATCTCCACATCGGAAGTATGCTCTTCGAGCACCCAGAAATCCTCATCTGGGTCCTTCATCCGGATCGGTCCGTCGAAGCCCAGATACGCAAAATATTGGATGATATCCCGCTTTTCGCGCTGGCTACGCTTGCAAGCGAAACTGTCCACTGTGAAGCGGAACGAGACGTCGTTGTACGCCGCCCAGCGATCCGAAGTCCGCCTGCGGACATCGGCGTGCAGTTCGTCATACGTCGTGCCTTGGCCCCAGATTTCGATGATATCCTTGGCCAGGATACTTCTCGCGATCAGGGCTCGTGCAGCTCTCTCGTCTTGGACTTTGACGAGGGCATATGGTGACTGAGGGATGTATTAGCGCTGCGTGATACATGGACAAGTTCAACCCCGGAAAGACAGACAAAAAAATCCCAGAAGAGCAATATGATGAAGTCTTCATAACGCAACGCATGAGAATTACAAACATAATAAAAAATTCAAGTAATTTCAAGCTTAACATACAAATGGATCATATGAAATGAACTCAACGTCCACTCCCGCAAGAGTCGCCAGCGCTTGGATCTCCGGACGTCGGAATGTCTCGTGCGCCTGTGCGAAGCGGATGAGATATTCCATTTTGGATAGATGACGCCCGCGCGCGCAAGGCCTGTTGCGTTTCTTTTCTTTCGTAGTGTTCTATTTCCGTTTCGGTTTCTTCGAATATGGTTCAACTCGTTGCTAATGCTGCGCTGGTGGGGTTGTATGTATGGGTCTGATTTGCAGATTTTTGTGAGGTGGGATAATTATATTTTTTGGACAAAACCTTGAAGTTCCCGACACTCAATCCTATGTACTCTGTTTTGACAACAGCGCTTGTTGCACTTTATGATAAAATATGCTAGCACTCCACATTTAATTAATTGTATGACATACATAATTCGCAGATAAAATAGTTACTAGATTGCACAAGGACGTCTATGTCGGTATCTACAAAACCGTCGAGACTTGATTCAGAGAACTCATCCGAATTGTTGATACATAATTCTATAATCTGCTGTGGTATTCTGCTCGCACAATAATCCCGAATTTACAACCCGCAGAGTGAGCAAAAACTCAGGTACGCCCTGTTACTGAATTGAAACCGACATGAGCAGTTGTAGTTAATACGCTCCCAACTCCACCGCTATGCGCCTACAATCTTGAAAATGTATCGTGAATCATAACCTTCTTCCTTCACAACCTCCACTTTTTCGCTCTCGGGTATCATCTCATGCTTTAAGTCCCATCCAGCTCGGCGGCAGAGTTCGGAGACGACAACGTCGCAGTCTCCTAACATGTCTATGTCGAAACCAATATGAGAGACAGGCTGGACAGTGTTAGCATCGATAACCGCAAAATTGGCATGTTACAAGGACTCACAGTTCGCGATATGTACAGTTGAGGAACATCGCGCGGTAAAATACCGGGCACCTCCGCGACTGGGGCTACCTTCAGCGAAGTTCCGATAACGATGACTAGATCCGCTTTATCGCGGTCATGGTGGATCAGGCGACGGCCGAATTCATCTGGGAGGTCTTCTCCGAAGAAGGTGATATCGGGCTGGCGTTTGTTTAGCAGGACTCAACACTTGCAAGGTAAGGAGAACAACCCACCTTCATGACGCCTGGAGTAGGGATGTCATAGTCATCGTCAGAGCTGCTCGCTGATGAACTCTTCTTACGATCCCTCTGGGAGCCGTTCGAGCTTCTCTTTCGCTTCATGCCCTGCGGTCTCAGTGTATCGCGTGCCAGCCGCTCTTTACAAGCAGTGCACTCGGGTATGTCCCCTTTCTTAATCTCGTCGTAGATTGCCTCTCCCGAGACCTTGTATCCGCATTTCACACAGGTAGCGGTGGCGAATGAACCATGACACTGGACAATCTTCTCTGCGAAAACGCCGGCATTTGCCTCAATGTTATCGATGTTCTGCGTGTAGTTGGTGAGCAGCTTGCCCTGGTCCTGGAGCAGACGAATGAACGCATGCGTGGGAGAGAACTTCTTCTCTGTTGGAAGGATATCCTTCGCAACAGAAAAGAAGATGCCGGGATCTTCCCGGAAGAGGTTAATGTCAAAGACCTCTTGAGGGTCATTGAGACCAAGATGCTCAAGTCTTGCGTATAAGCCAGTATCCTTAGAACGGAAATCAGGGATCCCGAGGCTGGTAGAAATCTAAGATGTCACGTTAGTACCGTGGTCTGGACATGTAAAGCGTAAATGAAACCTACTCCAGCCCCAGTGATTACGATGATATTGTTGGACCTCTTCAGCAAGTCGACAGCATCCTCGATAGTATTGTACTGCGGAAGCTTCTGTCTCTTGGAGAACTCACGCGAGATAGCGATGGCAAGAAGCTGATGAAATGCCTCATCAGGGGCATCCTCAAAGAAGGCTGGCGGTATTAACCCAAACGCAGTGCAGAGCTTCTTGGCGGAGATGGTCTTTTTTCCTATAGTCTCTTCAACAAAGGCCACTTTCCCAACCTCATGCAGGCGTTTGCGGTACGCGACTGCTTCTTCGAGAGTACATGCATCAGGAACTGAAAGACAGGTTAGCGCGCCGCGTCACATAGTCTTAGATATATCAGGGTCCGTACTTCCGTCTCGAAGCTGCTCATCACGAACCATCTGCATATAGTCTTCGTAGAGAGATTCCGTCTCCCACCCCTCCCCCGAGGCCTCACTATGAGCGTCGGATTCAGAAGTTGATGCGTTGTCCTCCTCTGGGCGCGTCTCTGGGTGTTCCTGATCACCGGACGCCATATCAGCGACTTCCGGCTCGACCACTGGCGTTTTCAACGACGAGCTCTCCCCACCTGGTGCTGATACCAAGTCCATCGTGAGAAGGAAGAGCGGACGCCCCCAGCAAGCAAGAATAACACAGCCCTGGCTCACATTGGTCCTTGCCGCTCTCTTTGACTGTTTCTCATCCTGGATGGCCATCTCCGGGTGGCCGCACGGATAATCAATTTCCCCGAACGCGATCCGGTCTCGCCAATAATGATCTAGATCTCAGACTTGCTCTATGGTCCAAAGGAGTGGCAAACAAAATCCTGTTGATCTACTTCTTCAATACTTGGAGGCAAGTAATGTACTGATAGCAATAGCAGTCTATTGACTATGTCCCTTGCGAATGATGTCGTTGCATAGAAAGAATACTCGACATGAGAGAGAGAGAAACATCTTCTGCTCGCGCTCGACGCGTTCTCATACTTCCTTTTCTGGAAGGATGTAGCGATCGATCTACAGTTCACTTCATCAAACCAGCAAACTTGACTTATGAATAAATATAAAGTATTCTCTATTGGTATCATTGACAAAAAGAAAGACCCATTCCCAACTATGAAGTAAACCAATGCATGCAATCCTTTTTGTTCAAGAGTCTGCCATTTCGTGATCCTCATCCTCCTCATCCGAAAGTACTTCGATTTCCTCCTCTTCCCAGTCTCCATCTTCCATTGCAGCCAGAGGGTTCTCTGTGTCACTTTCATCATCCATATCCTCGCCCAGTTCCTTGTTCAGCTCTTCGACCAGCTCATGTGCGTGGTCTTTGAGCCTCACGTCCTCGTAATCGAGGAGGTCGTACAGCTTCAAGCTCTGCTTCAACCACTCGCGACTGGCGACGAGAGATGCATGTCGTCTTTCAGCGGCTGATTCCTCTGAATCTGCAGGTGCTGGTGGCTGTTCCTTTTCTGCCAACAGATGGAGACACCATCCGCCAAGGTACCAAGCCTCGACACTGTGGTCATCTTCGAGAATCAGACGTTCAAGAACCTCCAGCGCTTCAAGCTCCATTTGGACCTCCATCAAGAGTCTGGAAAGACTGATCCGTGTAGGGAAATCCGGCACCTTGGGGTCCTCTGGATCCAGATCCTTCCAGTATCCCAGACTTCTGGAGAGTGCCGCGCGGGCATCGTCCACTCGCAATTGTGATATTCTAACGGACGCCAGAGTCTGTAGACATTCTGGTGCCTCTGGCGCAACGAGGAGGGCCTCTGTCACAAGCGACTCACATCTGTTTTCTGCGTCCTCTTCCCATCTAGTTATTGTTACTTTCAGTTCAAAGCTCGTCGCAGACATATAGGACTTACGAAAGATCAGTCATGTAGATCTCCACAACAGCACACAGGGCATTTGCCAACTTCAGCTTCTTCTCTTCGGCCAGAGTAAGATCCTCCGCTTTACCACTCTGCTCTAGCGACTGGATAATCTGTCTGAGAGCCGAGACACCCCGTTCGTACCATCGAACGCTGTCCTTTCCACCTTCTTCGCTGAGCTGAGCAAGCCATAGGAATTTCTCTGCTCCACCTCCTTGTGATTCAGATATCGCTCCCTCAGGGTCTATATCAACCGCGCGTTGGAAGTGTTCCCGCGCTGTATCAATCTCTCCCAATTCAACGTATACCTCCGCAATCAAATTCAGAGCCGAGAGGGCATTGGGCGAATCGGCGGGCACGAGGTTCAGTGCTCGCTCAACTAAAGGAAGAGCAGCTTCAGCCTGACCGGTTTGGAGGAGAATAGTTGCTTGATCGAGAAGAGTAGCGGGGTCCTCGTTTATCTGCTGTTTCGACTGTAGCGAAGCCCCGGCGCTGAGAACGGACTTTTCGCGGGACTTGGGCGACTTTTTATTGCTCGGTTTTGTCTTGCCCATGGTTGAAAAGCTTCGCGGAAAATAAAACTCTGTAGATCTCTTGGAACTTAAAAAAGAGAAAAGGAAAAGATCATATAACAGATCAGAGTTGTCTATTCAAAATCCGACCGATATAGGCGGACTCGAAGACCGAGCCAAAAATTTGGATAACTTGAGTTTGTGTAGTTTGCACGGCTCACAGCGATTAGCCATGCGACGCACCGCAGAACGTGAATGATGGCCGCGGACAGGATTGACCTCTAAAGACATATGCTCTTTCTTGAATTCCGGAGAAGCCAATTTCCATAATTTTTCAGGTCTCCTGGTCTTCCTGGGCCTCCACACAAATTTCGATCCCCGTGTTGAAAGCGCAGACTCCGAACCCCTCCATTCCGTTGGCGGGGACATGAAGGATGGGCCGCGATGATCAGGCCGAAGAGCGAGAGGTGCTCAGCTCTATATTTCCAGATGAGATCACAGGTAAACTACTATATACAGCAGGAGCTGGATCTAATTAGTCTTATGCCTGCTAACCTATTGTTTAATCAGATATATCCGACACATCATACCGGATACTGATCACTCTCGATCCTCCAGAGAACTATGAGACCGAAGCAGAACCGCCAATCCTGTTTCTACAGGTCTCATATCCCGAGGCATATCCAGATGTAGCACCAGATCTCGAAATCGCTGCACCACCTAATGCTTCGAAACACCCTCTTCTGGACTTCCAAGAGGACCGCGCGCTCCTGCTCGACACCCTACAGCCCACCATCGAAGAAAACTTGGGGATGGCGATGGTTTTCACCCTAGTCAGCGCCCTCAAGGAAGCTGCTGAGCAGCTGATGGCCGAACGAGCGAACGCTGTCCAAGCGCAGAAAGAGATGGAAATCGCCAAGGCGGAAGAAGAGGAAAACCGCAAGTTCCAGGGAACTCTTGTGACCAGGGAAAGGTTTTTGGAGTGGAGAGAGAAGTTCATGAAGGAACTCGAGGAAGAGGAACAGCGGAAGCTGGAGGAGAAGGAAGCGGAGGAAAAGAAGAAGAAAGCGTCCGCGCGAGAAGAAAAGAAGCTTACGGGAAGACAATTATGGGAGAGAGGTCTGGCTGGTAAGGGTGATTATGATGAGGAGGGTGATGAGGATATTCCAGCGGCGATGGAGAAGATGAAAGTAACCGCCTGAATTGGAACTACTCGGTGATTTATGTCATTATTTTCCGGAGCGAGTTCGCAAATGTTCATTTCGACAAGATGCAATATTTGAATTTGCTGGTATTATTCTGCAATATCTATTACTCACAATACCAGTCCATACATACGAGGATGCATTTTAGCAAGAGAGCATGTACCGGAGACAGCATAGCAAGTCGGTAAAAGGGAATATGAATACCAGACTTGTAAAGAAACGTCCAAGCTCGCAGCAAGGGCTTCGTGATCCACGGTTGCTCTCCCAGAATCACACTGCCGGACATTGACTGTGGTATCAGCTTGGCAAGATACTATGTGACCATCCATGTGCCTTTAACTCATCCTCCATGGATAATCCCACAATTCTAGATCACCGGATTTTGTATAGTATCCGTTGATATGCCTACATGGCATGTTATTGATTCCCTGGGCCAGGGCCCACTGTTTCGGTTGCATTTTCATGTCCCCCCTTGACCTTCTCAAGGGAATCAACCAAGTCAAATCCAACTCTATCAGTACAGAGTCTGTCTCAATGCCTAATGAAGGCATATGCAGGGATGGAGATGCGGTGATTGTCCTGGAATATCCTCGCCAGACATTCCTGTCTTAATGTAACCATATTAGCTCCGAGGCATGACTGGCACCATCATAGGCTGAAGCGCCAGATCACTGGATGGTGGTCCACTGATACCTCTTTAAATCCTATATCAAGACTTTTGCGTCTCGTCAGCAGGCTCCGATTGCTCTGACCTGGGCTTTTTCCCGAGTGCTCTCTGCTTCTCTTCTTTCGCGGCTAACTCTCTCTCCGCAAGCACTACCTTCCACATTGCTTCTGCGAGCAATCTGTTTTTCTTGTCAGATTCCCTTATCTTTTGAATAACCTCGTTATATGCATTTCGAATCTCAGTTGTCCAAGACTCTGGTTCACTTTGGCCGGTCAAAGAGTCCCAGTGGTCTTCGTCGCGTGCCACAACCAATTCTGCCTCCAATCTGTCTCGACGGACAATCCTATTCCATCGATTATCAAGCTTGCTTCTGATGACACCGCTAAGGTTCTTGGGCTGTGGTTTCTTGATCCGCAGGAATGGGACGTCACCCCGAGCGCTGACAAGGACGGGTACTCGACGCTGCCCGCTCACAACGGGTCTAGGGCGCGACAATATAGGAGTAGTATTAGGGTGCCGGAGAGCGGTCGCTTGTTGGTGCTGTCTATTTGCTTCCTTCTTTTTCTCTTTCTTGGATAGAGGTTTCACCGGTTGTGCTTTCGTCAACGCCCGTTGTTCAGAGCTGTTTCGCAGACGTAGAGTTCGCCCCGCAGAAAGAAGTTCCGATAGTCGGGTAATGCCTTCACTCTTGCCTTGAGAAGCAGAATATAGCAGATCTAATGCCTTTATGAAAGCGTAACAAAATTAGTATACATTTATGAACGACCTTCAGTCCGAAGAGTGTGTACCTCGTATCCGGCCTTCAGCGCATTGGCTGTCTGAGATGGACTCTGGAGATTCTTGTATTTGTGAAACTTGTGCTTTACGAGGTGATTGACCGTACGCGATTCAGGGAACGTCGATGGTAATCTTGCACTTTGACGGAGAAGAGCCCGGTAGAGCGCGAGGGCTGTGAAAGTGATTCGCTAGATTAGCCTTCTGTTTGCTACACAGGCCATGTCAAGCTTGGAAGATAGAACTCACAGGCAAACCGGTGCACCCCCGAGCGCTTTGGAACCACCACTCTATGCATGGGAAGATTATTGGATTGGGAATAGCAGTGTTGCTGGCCGCGACCGCATCTCCGAAGCTACTCCGCATATCCTATTTACGCTCACGTGATACCATCGGGATTGATATCATGAATATAGTCATGACCGTCTATTCATCGACCACGCATGTCTAAACATCAGGCAGTTTATGTTATAGAAATGTAGGATTTATTTATGAAGCCACCGGAGATATACGCTCCAAAGCAACAAAACCAACGCCAATGCTTCCCGGTGATGCAGACTTATACATGCTCTTCAATATCAACAAGAAATTCAGGAACAGCTGAATGACCACTCCAGCTGCTCATCTCATGAGCCATATATTCGATAATCGAGTCTAGAAAGTCGTTCCTTCCGGGGGCTGCGGGAGCTTCTTGTGCTGCGGCAGAGCCATGTATCTAGAAAGTCGATGTTAGCCAGAGCGTAGTGTCGATACTGTTACCTCGACATACCGTCTAAGTTCAAGAAGAATAGTCTCCATGGTATATTCCCTCTTCCACTGCGCAAGGCAGGGCAATTTCGACGGGTCCACCTGTTGCAGGTCAGACTTATTATTTCCCGTACACCAGGGAGCTTTGTGGACATCAGTACCTTTCCAGTCCGCGGGTCGACGCACGGAATGTTCACCTTGGAGACGAACTGTATCGTGGGGGGATTATCAGGGTAGTCATCGCCGCAGTGGATGTTGACACTGTATATCCGGTTCTCGTGTACGCTCTGCTGGTCCTCAGTACTTTGCTTCCACACATGTAGGTACGATTAGGAAACCGACGTGAGGAGGTCCCAGAATGGTCCCATTCCAGTTCGTCATCATCAGATCATCGCCATCAGCCAGACCATAGGAACATGCCTCTGCCAAATTGAAATCGCAGGTCAGTCATAGATATTCCGGCGGCGGAACATAGAATATACTAACCCGCTCCTTGGCCCTTCTCGCCCTTTTCTAGCTCCTCCAGAAGTCTAAAATTACGAGGAACCTTGGCCGACATAGTGAGTGCAGGTACGAGGCTGGCTCGCCGAAAGGAAGGGTGTTGCAGGTTGTTGTGGAAGCAGCGGAGACTGGGTATAATCGGAGGACATGAAAGAGGGGCAGCGTATCCCACTTGGCCGTGCCTCCTACGCAACGCAGGCCAAGGACCGTGGCCGCCTGGTCACGTGATCAGATATGGGCTGCAGATCACGTGGTTGACTGGCAGGGCTGAACTGCCCAGGTGGTCTCTTGGCAGTGCCGGAAAGACCACGAGCCACTGTGTAGACATGTCCCATTCTTAGATTTAATTAACCACCCATGCTGAAGCATCTAGCTTGCTGCAATACATGGAAAGTGATGATAATATACTGAGCCTCTAATTTGTTGTTACGCTGCTCTTCGTACTTTGGATCACAACCTATTTCATGGTCGACTACGATCACCCAACGCGCAGAACAAGCCTCGAGCTCTTCAACTATACTTACTAGTCGGGATTTGCTATCATGAACCACGCGGTTTGAGATGACCTCCCAGATTTTGCAGACAGAGCTGTCAAACTTGATACATGAATCAAAAAGGAAGAACTCTGATCTGCGCAATGTATGGATGCGATCTAGTCAATCTATCATCGTGGTTGCTAACAGACCAGCTAGGCAGCTGAGCAATCTATCAGTGACTTGAAGGCATTGCCTTCTACCTCGGAAGCTCAATTGACAGCTGGTTGGTTCTTATGCATTACATTGATCTGTATCGTGTTACTAAGAATCCATAAGATCTAATACGCAAACCAAACTTTGTCAACCCATTCATTCTTTCGTGTCATACTCGCAATGCAAGGCTTGCGGCTATTGGTGTCTCCTGCCTGCAACGGCTGGCGACATCGCGAGCATTTCCTGCTGAGCGGCTGAAAGATGTCCTAGCTGGTCTACGGGAGACGACTAGTTTGAGTAAGTGATATTGCTTCGCATGATCTAGACGTCTCTAACTCCAGCAGATTTGGATGTTCAACTGAAGATACTTCAAACCCTACCGTCTCTCTTACAGAGTTACTCTGAAGAATTGAGCGGGGAGCTTCTTGCAAGCACATTAGAAATATGTGCGATTTTGCAAGCTAGCAAGACAGCTGCAGTCTCGAATACCGCAGCTGCGACGCTGCAGCAGTTGGTAATTTCGGCCTTTGACAAGGTAGCCGATGAAGATAGTCAGTCCAAACAGACCCAATGGTCGCTCCAAATATTCTTTACTAACGCATTCAGGGAAACCTCCTGGTTCAATACCGACTGTAATCGTCAAGGTCGAGAGTGAGCAGTTGACCATAGGACTTGCTGCTTACGATGCTTTACGGGTAAGTACCGAATCCAGCACTGTATACACCACTGGCTAATTAGATACCTATAGATTCTGGACGATCTCTGCCGGTTGGTGGAAGGGGAAAGAGCAGACTTTCTCCAGGTCAAGTCTCTTCCGTCCCCCTTCGTCCTAGAACTCATTGAAGGGATTTTGACCAACAGTGGTCGTCTATTTGATGTACATCCAGAACAGACACAGGTACTGCGGAATCGCTTGATGCCATTGACCGTGAGGTGCTTCTCAGAAAGACAGTCTTTCGCTCAGACTGTCAGGGTTGCGCGGATCTTACTTATTCTTCTCAAACGCCATATGACTCTTTTGGTTGCTGAATGTGAGATGGCTCTTGGTCTCCTGATTCATCTTCTGGAGCCTGATGGATCCGCTCCCTGGAAGAGGGTCCTTTGCATGGAGATATTTCGTGGACTACATGCAGAGCCGGGGATTATTCGTTCAATTTACTTATTATACGACGCGAATGATAAGCGGAAAGATATCATAAAAGAGCACATGGCGTCATTTGTTCGACTGGCTTCTGAAAAGCCCTCATTGATAGGTGTCAGCCACCAATCCACTATACCGTCCGGAATCCAACACTCGAGATCGAAGACGGAGGATCAAATCACTCTTGAGGCCGGTGGTGTGGCGGGTGTGATTGGCACCGCTGTAAGTTCAGCGGATGAGAATGTCTCGGGAATCAGCAACCAGTGGAGCATTGTGCGCACACCTTACATCGAGCTTCTTGACAAGACGGATGCGCCATCCCCACCTGAGACCTATGTTTACAGCCTTGTGCTAAATTGTATTAGCTCTTTTTCTGAGGGCCTGGCAAAATTCATTCTTCCATTGACTGTTCCTGACCTTAAGGGGAAGAAGAAGCGCCGTGGATCTTTGTCAAAGAAGAGCTCCGTTCCAGTCAATCCTTTGGATCTAGAAACACATCCTCAGCTGGAGGCAATCAAGGCATGTGCTGGTATCATTGACTCATGTTGGCCTGCAGCCCTCGCGACCTGTTCGACCTTCCTGTATGCGGCACTGGACCCAGACTTCTATCACAACCTAGTCCGGTCATTCCAAAAGCTGACACATGTCGCTGGGTTACTTCGGCAGTCCACTCCTCGGGATGCTTTCCTCACTACTCTTGCGAAAGCTGCTATGCCTTCGGATACTGCCAGCTCAAAGGTCCCCGGGCCTATAGCTGGAACTGAATCGCATTCTGGGGAAAGGAAGTCCATTAGTGAATCTACAGATGGCGCTTCTACTCCAGTCGCGACTTCCGGTGGCTCGTTAGACACTGCTGCCGTTTCTTTAAGCACCCGGAACCTCTTATGTCTGCGGGCTCTGCTGAACCTGGGGATTGCTCTAGGTCCAACGTTGGATCGGGCAGCCTGGTCTATTGTCCTCGAGACTCTCCAACGGGCAGACCTTGTCATGAGTGTGTCTGCTGTAGTCGCCACAAAGCAAGCAGCAGCAGCGAGCAGCAATGAAGAAAACGTCTCTAGCCCTGCAACTGACGTCCCAAAGGCAAATTTCGGGGCAGAAATTATTGCCGTGCAGACAGCAGCTGCGAAGTTATTTGAGAGTACGGGAGATTACCCGGAGAACTCATTCGAAGACATCCTCACAGCTCTCCTTAAGCTTTCTAATGACAGTGAGGATGGCATTCATGACCATGGACCGGGCAAATCATCTCCTTCTCCCCAGTCTCCGCCTCGTGTTCGTCGTACTGGACGGATACATCAAAGCACACGCAGTATCTCAATGACCCTAGGAAAAATTAAAGTACAGGAAGACGAGCTGAGATTTGTATTGGAGAAGGTGGAGGAGCTGACTATCGCAAACCTAGTCCGCCTTTCTTCTCCATCAGGAGATAAAGGAGGCCGCTCTTGGTGCATTTTGACTGATTACCTTAAGTCGGTTCTCGTGAACGGGGACATCAATCTTGCTTTGAGGCTGAGAGCAAGTAGAGTGCTGAACAATGCTATATTCCAGACAATGAAGCCCGAAAATCAAGATGATGAATCCCTGAGGAATCAGATACAGCTGAGAAACCTGGAAGTCCTCAAGTCACAAGTCACATCCCTCCATGCGTGGGGAATGCGCGCCCTTGGCTCTTCTCAGGCTGCCGATATAGACATCCATGAGCAGGCTCTGGAGACTTTGAAATCTATTCTCGAACAGTATGGGGAGAGTTTTGTCGTTGGATGGGATATTGTTTTTGACCTGATATCAAGTGTCTTCGATAAGCCAGAGCTTCCCGAAGATGATGGAGAAAGAACACCAAACAGACAGAAATCTCAACCATTGAAGACAAAATCGCCGCGGCTAGTGCGCACTGCATATAAATCGCTCCAGCTTGTCGCTTCAGATTTTCTGTCTCTTCTGCCGGCGTCGTGCTTCTTAGCACTGGTCGAATCTTTCTCGAAATTTGCATCTCAGGATGAAGACTTCAATATTTCTCTCACCACGACCTCATTCTTTTGGAACGTGTCCGACTTCTTACAGGGCCAGATTGAGCAATTCTCGATTGAAACGCACGTTGATTCCTCCGCCAGTGACGAGACGCTCACAAAACTGGCCAAGGACAGCGATACACTTGTTTCTCGAAATTCGTTATGGCTCCTGCTACTGCTACGGATTGTCGACCTGGCAACAGACTCCAGGTTGGAAATCCGGAATAGTGCTATTCGCACGCTGTTGCGGATCTTTGATGCGTATGGACAGCAACTCTCTTCCAAGGCCTGGCATCTATGCCTGAATAGAGTACTGTTTGTAATGTTCGAAGACGTTCAATCGAAGGTCCTCGAAGTGACAAATCCGTCCAGTCCAGCCCATTCCGAAGCAAACCAATGGATGGAAACAGCCGTGGTTATGGTGAAAGGGTCTTCCAACTTGATTGCAGGATTTTTCGATACCGTCGTGAAAGATGATCATTTTGACCAGTCTTGGGAACGCGTGCTTCAGCATTTCGAAGTCTTGCTTGGTGTAAAGTTACTGGAGTTGAGTGAAGCAATCTTCTCGAGCGTTTCGGAAATCCTCACTCGGGCCCAGTCTCCTGATACACTTAGCAATGGAGCTGTCGAACGTGCATGGAATTTATGGGTTGTCGGTCACCCTGCACCTGACGGTGGCCCGCTAGACCTCAATAACCCGAATCAAGAAGCACTGCTAGCATATCTACGATCGTTCCAGCAGATATATCGACTCTTCAAGGATGAGCTGTCCGATGAGCGCATTGAACAGGCGCTCAAGAATATGCGGGCCAGCGTGTGGAATTCCGTATGCTCACGGTACTCGGTTGACACGGATCACCAGTCGACAGTGCAGGCCCATGTCATAGATTGTCTGAAGGCAGTATGCGTCGATAAGGAGAGCTCTCAACCAGCCATCGTTCAGTACCTCGCGGAGTTCGCCGATTCTGCTCTAACTCAATGGTCCCCTGACAAAGACAAGAGCCGACCGAGCTTTGTTGCGTTCTCGAAGAATGCCATCGAACTCCTTAGTTGGTACATTGCAGATTTCGGGATCAAGAGGGACATATTTTCGAATGGTTCTTTGAGCATATCACTGGAACACTTGGCCAACCCAATAACCCAGAAGTATGAATGGCAAGGCAAAGACCGTGAACCCACCCTGTGGCAGAAATCAACAACGGCTGCATTGAATATCTTGCAAGTTGCCATACCATATGTCGAGAAGCAATATGAAGCTGCCAACCCTCCGGAAGTTGCACGATTCTGGAGCTGCGTGGTGGATATTGCTCAGGGCATTGTGTCCGGCGGAAGCGATATGGGACCTGACCTTCCTGTCGAGCGAATCCTTTCCGACGAAGCCTTTGATATAGATGCCTTCAACTGTCTAAAGTCTTTCGTGGTGCCATCTCTCGGCGCCTCCATTATCCAGGACAAGCACCGTCGAGACTTCGCGCGGGCAATTTTCCGCTCATCGCTCATCCATCCACCACAGCGGCTGGATCTCCCTCGTGGCTCCGCGCTGGAAGAGCCGTTGCGCGATCTATACAAGGTCCGTTCGGGCCGTACATTCGATCCACCACCTACCCACCGTTCCAAGATCGCATACGTCCTCATAGACACGCTTTTTGACCTTGCATCTGCCTCTCACGTGCAAGACGATGAAGACCACACGGCCCAGGAGGCCGATCCTCGTCGTATTGCCATCGCACGCTCCGTCTGCCCCTTCCTGATTCTCCGCTGTGCCCTCTCCATCAAATCCTACATCGCCGACCAGCCACTACGTGGCCTCATGCCGCAGCCCACATCCGCACGGCGCGAACTCCTCCATCTCCTGCGCCAGCTCGTCGATCTGAATAGCGAACCGGCCGCGATCCCCGACGCGCCCGCCTTTGCTTCCCCTTCGTCGTCATCTCCAAAAGCCAGCCACAAAAAACACCTCGGCTGGATGTATCCTCTCGTCGTGAGAGCCATCCAAGTAGCGGGAAAAGAGAGGGAAGATGGCAAAGTCCTCGAAGCGCTAGGCAAAGTCCTCCAAGAAGTCAGCTTAGTGGAAGAGGAAACGGTAGATTCGGAATAAGGAGAAATGGAGGGATTGTATGAGCATCTGTCTATGTGTATAGTCTTTGTAACAAAGTACAATACAGTAAATTTCATTTTGTTCGCATATTGCAATTGAGATGAGATGTAAGGCGTTTATTGCTCCTAGGTTTGTCCAATCAATGGTGTAGAAATTTGAACAGGCCTGATGCAAGGAGAAAGCTCATGATATCACTTCACGCCTTTGTGCTTGCTTTTCTCATTTCTCATTTCTCATATTTGACTGGTCTGCAGGATAGTCGGTTTCAATCCAGATGTATAAGAACGTCGCCATTTCCAGGATCTTGCATATACGATACAATGTGACAGACTCCACGCCCCGCCACTGGAAGGAGGCCATGTTACTGAAAGAGAGAAAGAGATAAAGAGATCAAATAATGTTATGTACATAGATAGGTCTCGCGACTCGTTTCGGAAAGGTTGAGAAGACAAACACTCGAGATGTAGCGGATGAAGAATCATTGGTTATGGTGTGAGATATGATAATGATTGGAGAAGACGGTCATGCGGGGTATATCTAGTCTGGACAACAGAGCAAGAGGAATTCCCCTGGAGAGACAACAGGAGAAATCGTTTGTTAGCAGCACCAATCTCACTATGCGGCTACTGCACGAGGCTGGTTGTTTGAATCTCTGCCAGGGCCTGCTGTGGCTGCACCCGGCAGTGGCGGTTGCTGTGCCTGCTGTTGCATATGAGCCTGCTGGATCTGCTGCTGCTGAGCCACCTGCGGGGTGGTCGCGATCTCGGGGGCTTGGCGATATAAGGTGATCTCGCTCTGTTTGAAGTAGCGACGAGCATCTGCAGAAGAGTATACTGATGTTAGCATATTGCCGGCGAGAGTTTCCCAAATGAGAGCCCGGTTGTTTCAGTATTCCCCTATACAGCGACAATGACAGCGCACGTGACAGTGTGGGAGTTGCAGGCCCAAACAGGAAAGTTTCCAGTCTTGCAGAAAGTGGGGGAGGACTGGGTCCGTGGGGGAGATGTGGGCTTCTGAGCGTGGGGGGTTTCTCCGGTGAGCCACGCTCGAGCGCCGGCTCGAAGGTTCCGTTGCCGTAGGGCGGACAGCGCAATTGCCGTCGGGTATCGACCACGGCTCAGGCGGCCACACATCAAGTCGCGCGAAGATGCGGAATAAGTGTGACAGGAGTAGTGCCAGCCCAGCAGATAATATGACATCAACCGTTACAGTGCACGCAGCTAAAATCATAGCCCCGCGTCCATGCACATCTCATTATGGCCGAGCTGACAGAAAAGCAAAAGAGGGGGAGAAACAGTCAGATCACTAACCTTCATCTATCAACACCAAGCTCAGATAATATCGAGTGGAGTACTTCTTGTTCACATCACGGAATGTCGGAGTGAGATCGAATCCACCAAGGAACAACCGGATGGGAATAGTTTCGCCTGCGCGTGAATCAGCAAGTTTTCCTTATTAAAGTAACAAGGATCCCCTCCGGGGGACCGCATTCGTGGAGGAAGACGATCTTTAGATCCTGCTAACCTATATGCAAGACTTCTGGGGCATCATTCTTACCTCGTGATGGAGAACCATCCATGATCTGCCAGTCAACGTCAACAACTAATCAACAATAACAGAACCGAGAAGAAGCAAGATGAAACCAACCTCAAAGCGCACCAAAGTCTCACTCTCATTATACTGATTGGGCGGCGTGCCTGTCGTCTCTCTTCGGATGATAGACAACTCCATATGCTTGATCTTCAACCGCACCAGCAGGAAGTATATCCTCCCGACAATCACATCTTTGAGATGGTATTTCGACTTGGAGTACTCGAACTCGATATGTAGGCAGTCTTCGATACCGACATCCATCTTGATGGGGGTGTTGTTCTCTGGTGGCATGCGATAGGAGTAGACCCAGATGTCTTTCTCGCGGATGACATCCGCCATGCGCCGCGAAACCGTCACCCGGACAAAGTAGCGTAGCTTGACATTGATTCCATTATAAGACTCATATTGCTTCTCCACGTTCTTGAAGTTGAAGGGGAAGGTCTGCGGGTGCTGAAGCTCGCCGGGGGCAGCAAGTTCCTGGACCAGGGATAAGAACTCATAGTGGTTGCCGCGGTCAAAGAACATCTCTATCCATAAGCATATGATGTTAGCCTAGTAACTTTGAACAATTGCCACCAAAACCCCCAGGGGAGACTTGGCGTAGAAAGACAGAATAAAGAGCATGCACTGTCTACTACTGCGTACCAATTGACCCAATGAACTGCACCTTGATTCCCGTATGCTCTAGACGCTTTCCATCCTTTGGTCGAACAGTCACAGCGCCTCTGACCGACTCGCCATCCATGTACAGAGGGGCCTTCTCCCTGCGGCCCTTGTCGAGCTTGACATCGACCGTCTGTCGCTCATCGCTATCCTCGAGCACGACGTCGATGTCGACCGGTGTAGAGAAGAATAAGGACGCCATGCTTGCAATGTAACCACACGCTCGGCTAGAAGCTCCAGAAAACCAGCCCGGTTCAATTCGTTAGTTTCGTTAAACAATGGAAATCAGAGCGTGGGTCATGTCGCGGGGAAGCTTCACTGATCGCAAGATTCACGACTGCCTGGAAGTAGCTCCGCGCAAGGCAAGCTGGCGTCGGGTGCGGATTATGTAATCGACATTGTACCGCCCAGCACTTGTTCCAGAAGAACGACTGAAGTCGATTTAACTATCTACAGTAACTTCACTAGAATTTTTTTTATTGAGATGCCTACCCAAGATAATAAGCAAAAGTCTGCGCGAGAGCTCGTCTCCCAGAGGGATCTCGTGCAACTTCGCTGCACCGCTACTGACTGCATTCTCAGAGACAGCATATGCAACTCGATATCTGATCTTCCAGCAGGCTATCATGGACGAGATTTTGGTCACTAAAGATTCGGGATATCTGATATGGATGAAGTCAAAGTACAAGACCATGCTGAAGATAGCAGCGATGTCGGTTAAATAGTATTCTTGTTGTCGCGCTGAGAACCGCGATTCGCTACCAAGAAAATACGTACCACCTTTCTCATCACATTGCGAGTCTGACAACACTAGTGACTTTTCTGTATTATTTAGATAATGGAATATTCCAGGCCTGGTGCGCGGAAATATGTACCCGGCGCTGTTAGCAGAAGTTCTAGCTTGCCAAACGTATGTAACATGTGCCATATCAAATATGGAACGACTTGCGGATGCTAGACTAAGAATTGTCAGCATATGACCAGGGCTTATCACCGAGCTACATATGTAATGGAGTATGCTGTGTAGGTAATCTATTTCTAATCCATTGCTATGGCGTGATAGGTGCGTTATCTGTGGGAATGAAGCAGTATCCAAGGTCCAACTCTACAGGAGTTGACACTGTCTTCGATCATGGCCAATGAGACTTCGCCAACAGGTACAGAACGACATCATAGTTTACGATCCGAAGAACCGAAAATGCTCTGGGATCTATCTCAGAAATCCCATTGGTTTCTGGATGCGCAAAATCCTTTTTCATGGGCGATTGTGGAGAGCGGTGTGCCAGTACTGTACCGATACCGATACTGTAGCATAGCTGCACCTGCAATTGTGCCTCTTTTAGGCATATGAAGTTCCATTGCAGCTAGTCGACACTGACAGCTGACTTGAAACTATTGGCTGGCAATGCACGTCTGTCAGGCATCGATAAGAGACATGCAAGGCTTGATGTCGGAAGCGACCGCAGGGAAACGTAATTTTAGGCGCGCCATAATCGACAACGCCCATGCAGAGAGTTGTGAGTAACGTTTCAATGTTCTAGAGAAACTAACTTGAAGATCAGTGATTGCCATTTTCCACATTTGCAGGTCTGGTGATCATAGTGATCCCCCGGAGTAACAGTGTCTACTGCAGAGCGGTAAGCCGCTGGACCGAGGAGTAAAACTGCAACACAGCCATCGATGATCGTGGAAATCTAGGATCAAGGTTGCAGGTAGGAAACTATCTCCATCAAACCATACTGCACTAATTATCCTATTTGGTATGCGGGGTGAAGATCAGTGACATATTGCCTACTCTATTTGTACTACGAAGTAAGGTGTACCTCCTCGCAACTTGGCTTGGGCAAACTGTCTTGAAAGCTCTTTCTGCAATGGACCAAGGGCAGTAGTCTCACTCGCTGCAGTTAATTAGGAGAGTCCTCCAAAAAAACAGCTCACCTGCAACCACTATAAGGCAACCGTCGGACCTTGACCACGGTCTTTTTGTCTGGGTCAGGCAGCGTCGAGGAGATGTGTCTATCACAGGTCGAGAGTACATGGCATCTCTGTAGCTTGATTTAACAGCTGGCTACCACCTGCACGCAAATCAAGAAATGTCTGCAACACATTTTCGCACCGCATTTGTAGACGAAGTTCTTGAAAGCGCCGCTAGTTATATGCTAGGGATGCTTAGGAAAGCTGGGTTCTCCGTCGTCCACATACACCTTTGCCCTGCAAAGGAAATCGCGGGCCAATTGAGAATCAGAGGATCACGAGCAACGGATTAGTAAATAGTTCTGCAGTCTTGCCACGTGGGCCGGATAGTCTGATCGTAAAAGTTGACACGGAATGGCTGGCTTGGCTAATTAAACAGAGGGCGACTGTCTGCCGCTGGATGAGCATGCGCCACTGCAGAGTAAGGTTTTTGGGTACTGGGTTCGCTTCGGACCGTCTGTATATTATCTCTGCTGGTGCATGGGAGGGCTGTCAAATACTGACCGCCTCAGCTAGTATATTATCTGCTTTGTCTCCAGGATTGACCCGTCACATTACCCCGGCCCCGCGATGAGCGCTAGCTGGCTTCAGCTGCTGCATCGTACTCATGTCCAACTAGACGTGGAAACGGATGCAGAACCCGCTTTACATTAACAAATGACCAGGAGAGACAGTAGTAGAATTGTTCTTCAGTGTATGGATGGGGCATAAAACCGACAATACAATATGCTGATTGGGGTTCGCAAACAGCACCGGCCATGAGTGAGATGCCCTTTTGCAGAACATCGTCATCCACCGGGTTGCAGCGCAACAATTCGTGAGGGGTCCCCGCGAGTTCGAAAGGCATTTTAGCCAGTGATAGGTTTCAAAGTGCATAGATAGTAATAATTGGCTTCCCAGTGCTCGGGCTTCCTAGTAGTACAGTCTGTCAATTGCCGGAACGTGGGGCATTCGGTATGTCTCCGGGTTCGATGTCATCTTCTCTGCACCACCTGAAGCTTCGTTATGCTTCCTTTGGGGTTTGACTGTTGGATGGTAAGAGGGGAGAACATGGTATACGGAGTACTGTGAACTGTCTCAGCGAAAGCGACTCCGAGATAGTCCTTGTTTAGGCCTCAGAATCTAGAGGAAAGAGCCGAAAATGCTCCGGACTCCACGCGGTCGCTCTTCCCCGGACTGCGCCATACCGCTTTGGACAGGCAGGTCAGGTGGTCCCCTGCCTCTTCTTGATGGGCAATTCTCTCCTTTCCTGCATTCTTCTCAGTTAGTTTATTCCGTCCTACTCCGTAGCATGTTCAGCAATGATATGCCGCAGCGGGTAAATCCATAATCGACCACTTGGATGTCTTGCATTCTTGCCCGTCTAATCAATGCACCCTGTCTCCATGTGCTTCCCCCAGTATCCCTGCGGCAGCGCTGGCAATGACTTACTTACCCGGAGTGTGAAGATCCTGCAGATTGTTTGTAACGATCTACTGATTCTTTCTTTAACAACCATGCATGTTTGCCTGTTGAATTCCATCACAAACAATCCCTAGTGATACCCCTCCCCCTGAGGAGATGTGATGGAGTTCGTTGGGACCCAGACTATCTACACTATCGGTCGGGGCATCGATCCCGAACGTCGCCCTGTGGCTTAGCGTGGGGGAAAGCAGCATGCATGGGACGTGTCACCGTACGGTATCACCGATACAGTCGCATCCACCTCCGAGCGTCCAGAGGGTCCCCGATTCGTCCGTCTGAGCGGTCTGCACTGCAGTCGATGACTTCATGCTGCGTGGAACAGTCGAAACCGCTTGTACGATACGGTAACGCAGCCCAATGTTCTGCTGCTGCGACGGGCGTCTGCAATCTTCCACCAGACTTCCATGGCCCGCTGCTGAAACCAGCTTTGGTTGACGAGATCCTGGCCCAAGATGTTTGTGCAGTCGGGAAATGCCCCAACTTAAATAACGAACGCTATCCTCGCTGAGAGCCCGGATGCAGAGACCAGCAGTATCATCATTGATTCATCTCATCCCATCCCATCCCTTCTCCAGTGAAAGGGCCACAGACAGTTGTGCCATACTCTACTCTAATTTTCCGCCCAGCCCACTGGAGCAATTTGGCAATTACCGTAATTTAGCCCGGCCGCTTTCTCACGCCATAACCAGACGGGCGGACTCGTCCCTTGCACTTCCCCCCACTCGGGCCCGGCTTTTGAGATTTCGAGGTCGGTTTTGCCCGTTCTCCTGCCGGCCCACCCATTCCTGGTCACGGTCATATTTAATCAGAAGTAGATCCTGTCGGCGTCAGTCCGGCCGTTCACGCGATTTCCCTCCTTTTACGACTTTTTGTGCATTGCGCAGTTCGATTTGTCTTCGGTTCATCCAACCACCGTCGACTTAGCTCTATACTTCGATCCCCGTCTCTGTACCTAGTATATCCACGGCGCACCGTCCCAGGCAACGTCAGTCTCAGCGCGACTGTGATTTACGGAGCACTTCTCCGGCAACAACATCTACTAGAATTTCGTCCCGAAGTCTTCCAGATCCGTCCATCATCATGTTGACCGCCGATGGCCGGACGCAGCCTTCCCTCAATCCCGCCGTCGTAGGCTTACCGCGGGCTCAAGTTGCCAGGCCTGTCAAGTCCTACAACGTGACGGTGCAGCAGACCGACATGCCAGCGGAGAAGCTACAGCATATCTGGGTGGTAACAGGTCCTGCAGGCTGCGGCAAGACCACTGTTGCGAAAGATCTACAAGCGAAACTAGGCCTCCCTTTTCTTGAGGGAGATGACGTAAGTAGATCGTTCTCTTGCCCTCATGTGTCATAAGTTCATGGGGGCATCAATATCAGGATCTGGATAGCTAACATGCGAGATTGCGAATAGTTCCATCCTCCGTCCAACAAGGAAAAGATGGCCAATGGCATCCCGCTGACGGACGCAGACCGCTGGGACTGGCTCATCTCTCTGCGGGAGGCCGCAATCCAGACGCTGTCTGCCACTGATGATTCTCCTACTCCACCATCTGGTGTCATCGTCACCTGTTCTGCGTTGAAGAGAAAATACCGGGACGTGATGCGCGTAGCCGCTTATGGCCATCCCTCCGTCAGGATCCACTTTATCTATCTCAGGGCAGACGAGGATGTTTTGATGGACCGGGTGAACAAACGGAAAAACCACTACATGAAGGATAACATGGTGCACTCCCAGGTCGAGCTCCTGGAAGAGCCGGTCAATGAGTGGGATGCAGTTGCCGTTGATGTTGCCGCGCCTCCGGACGAGGTAGCAAATCGCGTGATCACCGCCGTTCGCGCAACAATGGCAGAGTAGCAGCATTGGTCAACTTCCATCACAGGAGCATAAAGATCTACGGCGTCAATTTCGGTTCGGTGTCTTGGAGGTCGGGAAGAACCTCGTCAGACGGATCTTTCGAATCCCTCACCACATGCTTATTTCGGGTGTATTTTCTTGGGCGTTGATTGTCATTCCCATGGCAGGCGAAAAACACATGGAGAGGTGTTCTTGTTGGGCTCGGTTTCATTAATACCAGTGTCGATTTTTCTTCATGATGTCACGTATCTCATGCAATTGCAAGATATGCAAAACCACTGTATCCCTAGCGTCTTTTCGTTCCTCTCAAGATCTTGTATGAACCGCATTGAGACTCAAGTGACATGCAGGAGAGGTACAATATATGCATATTATCTCATGGTATCAATCTATGTATATCTACATACATCAGCCAGAACCTCCTGCACTTGTGCTAGGTGACAAGGAATATAGAAAGTAGTACCTAGGTAGGTTAGGGGTGCTCATACTAAATACATCACACTTGAGTTTATCCCTGATCAAGGAAAGAGGGAAGTAGATTCTACGTTCTTAAATGACAGCTGTCTAGGGTTACTTCGAATACTAAATGACTCTGGCATTGAGTACTCCGAGATCGGGCGGACTTGGGATAAACAGGAATGAACATGAGGAGAGCTGGAATCACACGGTAGTATGACTTATAGATCCTATTGATACTTGGATCTTCCTATTTTCTTTTCTAGTATAGTATTCAGCAGAGTATTTAGTAGATAAGATAGGAGTGTACTCCGTAATATACGATAGCTCTGTACTTCGAGCGAAGTCACATGACAGCCCCACCGCAACCTGTGAGAATCGAGCAATACCGAGAAATTCTGTCCCACTGAGTCACTCTCGAAGACTGCGATGCTCCATCGGCTGAGTATAAGAGGCAGTCATCTCTCTCACGCCCTTTCAGCCGCCGCCGTTTTTCGTTCTCGAGGTCTCTACATCACGCACCGACCGAAAATGACGGAGGCAAAGCCCGACAGGGACCGTAAGTCGTCTGCCCTCTTTTCCTTTTGAGCCTATTGCCTTCCCCTCCTTTTACCCCTCTATTCTTTTTTCCTTTGATGGGTCTGGGTCCGTGCTAACGTACCTCTTTTTTTCTTCTTGTATATAGAGGCGAAGGAAAAGGCCAAGGCGGAGAAGGCTGCCAAGTTCGCTGCTAAGCAGGCAAAGCTGAAGGAAAAGCAGCAGCAGCAGAACGCGAACAAGACGCCAGCACAGGCGCAACCGAAGAAAGAGAAAGTCGTCGAGACACTCCCTCCCTTCCAGGATCCTACTCCTCCTGGTGAGAAGAAGCAGATCCAGTCGTTCGACAGCCCGCATTTCTCGGCCTACAACCCCGGAGCGGTCGAGTCGTCCTGGTACACATGGTGGGAGAAGAAAGGCTACTTCCGTCCCGAGACCGGCAGGAATGATGTCGATGGAAAATTCGTCATCCCCCTTCCTCCGCCAAATGTCACCGGTGCTCTGCACTGCGGTCATGCTCTGGCCAATTCGTTGCAGGATACGCTGATCAGATGGCACCGCATGAAGGGTTACACGACGTTATGGGTTCCCGGCTGTGACCACGCCGGTATCTCGACCCAGTCCGTTGTCGAGAAGATGCTCTGGAGGAAGGAGAAGAAGACCCGTCACGAGCTCGGTCGTGAGAAGTTCACCCGTCTCGTCTGGGACTGGAAGGACGAATACCACCAGCGCATCAACAATGCGCAGAAACGTATGGGAGGTTCTATGGATTGGTCGCGTGAGGCCTTCACTATGGATGAGAACCTTACAGCTGCCACTATGGAGGCTTTCTGCCGCCTCTTCGAGGAGGGCTACATCTACCGTTCGGACCGCTTGGTGAACTGGTGTACTCAGCTCAACACCGCGTTGAGTACTCTGGAAGTCGAGAACAAGGACATCCCTGGCCGGACCCTGCTCTCCGTGCCCGGTTATGAGAAGAAGGTCGAATTTGGTGTGTTGACCCACTTCAAGTATCAGATCGAGGGCTCCAACGAGACTGTTGAGGTCGCCACGACCCGTCCGGAGACCATGCTGGGTGACTCCGGTATCGCCGTGCACCCGGACGACAAGAGATATAGCCACCTCGTTGGAAAGTTCGCTCGCCATCCGTTCACAAACCGCCTTCTCAAGATCGTTGCGGACACTTATGTCGACCCTGAATTCGGTACTGGTGCCGTGAAGTTGACCCCTGCTCACGACTTCAACGATTACCAGCTGGGTCAGCGTCACAACCTTGAATTCATCAACATCCTGAACGAGGATGGAACCTTGAATGAGAATGCTGCCCAGTTCAAAGGACAGAAACGGTTTGATGCTCGTTACACCGTTGTCGAAGAATTGACGAAGCTGGGTCTCTTCGTGAAGAAGGAGTCAAACCCAATGAAGATCCCGCTGTGCGAAAAGTCTAAGGATGTCATCGAGCCCTTGATCAAGCCCCAGTGGTGGATGCGCATGAACGAAATGGCCGAGGCCGCCGTCAGCGCTGTTGATGAGGGCAAGATCAACATTGCCCCTGAGACTGCTAATAAGTCATACAAGCGTTGGTTGTCTTCTATCAATGACTGGTGTCTATCCAGACAACTTTGGTATGTGAGATCTTGAAACCCTCACTGTGTATCCTGCTAACTGTCCACCTCAGGTGGGGTCACCGTATCCCTGCTTACCGCGTCATCTTCGACGGAGAGTCGTCTTCTGAGAACGCCCAAACTCGCTGGATTGTCGGAAGAACGGCCGAGGAGGCCCACGCGAAGGCTAAGGCCAAGTATGGAGACAAGGAATTCCATCTCGAGCAGGACCCCGATTGCTTGGATACTTGGTTCAGCAGTGGTCTCTGGCCCATGGCTACTCTCGGCTGGCCAAAGACCGAGAACCCCGACTTTAAGAACTTCTTCCCTACGAGTCTGCTGGAGACTGGATGGTATGTCCCTCACTGCGAGTAATAGATGACGATGATGCTAATTAAATTCCAAGGGATATCCTGTTCTTCTGGGTTTCTCGTATGATCATGCTGTCGCTGAAGCTCACTGGACAAGTGCCTTTCAGTGAAGTCTACTGTCACAGCTTGATTCGTGACTCGGAAGGTCGGAAAATGAGCAAGTCTCTCGGTATGTTCATGCATATTCTCAATAGAAACCTGGTTGGAGCATCTTGACTGACTTATCTAGGTAATGTCATCGATCCTCTGGATATTATCCATGGTATCGACCTTCAGGCGCTTCACGACAAGCTCCTTCAGGGAAACCTTCAAGACAATGAAATTGAGAGGGCAACCAAATACCAGAAGACCGCCTTCCCCCAGGGTATCCCAGAGTGCGGAGCTGACGCCCTGCGGTTTACTCTTCTCTCCTACACCACCGGTGGAGGAGACATCAACTTCGACATTAAGGTCATGCATGCTTACCGCCGCTTCTGTAACAAGATCTGGCAGGCTAGCAAGTACGTCATGGGCCGACTTCCCCAGGGCTTTGTCCCAGTTGATACCCTCAACACCTCGAAGCTTTCTCTGCCAGAGAAGTGGATCCTTCACCGCATGAACGTTGCTGTCAAGGGTGTCAACGAGGCCTTGGCTGCCCGTGAGTTCTCGAGAAGCACCAAGATTATCTACCAGTACTTCTACGACGAGCTCTGCGACGTCTTCATCGAGAACAGCAAGGCTATCCTCTCTGACGGTACCCCTGAAGAGCAGGCTAGCGTCCAGCAGACTCTGTACCACGCGTTGGATGTTGCCCTCCGCTTGGTCCACCCCATAATGCCTTTCATCACCGAGGAGCTGTGGCAGCGTCTTCCCCGCAAGCAGGGAGATTTGACTGAGACGATCATGATCGCCAAATACCCCGAATTTGACACCGCCCTCGAGTTTGAGCAGGAAGCTGCCAACTACGAACTTGGATTGAAGTGCGTCCTGGGTATCCGATCATTGATCGCCGAGTTCAACGTCCGCAGCAATGGACGTGCCTTCATCAAGGCCTCGACCGCTGCCAGCCACGCCAGCATTGAGCCTCAGGCCTCCGCCATCAAGGCGCTTTCCGGTAAGGCCATTACGGAGCTGAATGTTCTTGGACCTGATGCCGCCGAAGACGCCACCCCCCGTGGTTGCGCTATCTTCGTCATCTCCGCTGACATCGTCGCCATGGTCGATGTGGCCGCTGGGCTCACTGATATCAACGCCGAGATCGGCAAGCTCCGCAAGAAGCTTCAGAAGAGTCAAACCACGATCCAGAAGCAGAACGAGGTTCTGACCCGTGAGGGATTCGAGGAGAAGGTCAGCGAGGTCGTACGCAGTGCCGAAAAGCAGAAGCTGGCTGACGCCGAGGCTGCAACGGAGAACTACAAGCGGACCATCGAGGAGTTTGAGAAGATGAGCCTCGGAAGTGCTTAAATTAAACCACACTCCCTATAGAGGAACTCATGACTCCCGACTAGACGAATGAAAAATTTCAGCGCTTTTTTCCCTTCTCAGCTCCAGGTCTATAAGTGGGCAGAAGCCCCAACTTGTTAAATAGGCCATATGAATATATTGAGTTATAAATGATATATCTCTTTCGGCTCGAAGGCTCTTGTTACAGGGTTCATGAAGTAATCGTTAACGCGAGTGTTTTAGGAAATCCAGAAGGGTCTTTTGCCTTGCACATCATCTTGACCAAATTCCTTTCTAGTCAAGTCTATATATATAGTGTCTCGTAAAAGGGCCGCCCTTCTCGTATACTGACGTGAATCTTTAAAGGAATACATATAGCCTCCATCATGGGAGATTCGATCCAGTCCAGTCTCCCCTGTTTCATATCCATAGTTCTTAAGATAAGAAAGAAGCTTTCTCATCTCAGATTCAAAAGCATCAGTTCGGGCGTCTCGATAAACTGACGAACAACACTAGCCATTCTCGCCATGGTGGCACCATCGATGACTCTGTGATCTGCGCTCCAGCTGAAATTGACCAGTTCGCCCTTCGTGACTTGACCGGCTTC
This sequence comes from Paecilomyces sp. PK2413, assembly GCA_023624055.1. Classification (NCBI taxonomy): domain Eukaryota; kingdom Fungi; phylum Ascomycota; class Eurotiomycetes; order Eurotiales; family Thermoascaceae; genus Paecilomyces; species Paecilomyces sp. PK2413. Next base: position 318,943 of record JAMADQ010000007.1, read on the forward strand.
ATCGAAGACGGGCAGTTGTCTTGCCCGTCCGATTCCTAGAATCGCTACTTCCGTGGGCACTATCACGGGCGAAACGTACGTGCCTCCGATATTGCCGATGTTGGAGACGGTGATGGTGCCGCCGGTGAGATCGGCTGGTGTGAGTTTGCCTGCCTTGCCTAGAGCGCTGAGACGGGAGATCTCGGATGCGATGTCGAGGATGGATCGAGCCTGGACGTTCTTGACGTTCGGGACGATCAGGCCTTGAGGAGTGTCCATTGCGACTCCGATGTTGTGGATAGATCGCATGACGAGTTTTGGTTTGTTCGGATCGCTGGCGTCGACTCTGGCGTTGAGCTGAGGGTATTGCTCTAGAGCCAGGGAGACTGCTTTGAGGACGAACGGGAGGAAGGTGAGTTTCTGCGGATTGTTCGCGTCACTCGTGAGTCTCTTGCGGAGATCAGATAGCCGGCCAACACTTAGCTCATCTGCGAAGAGGAAGTGGGGGATGGTCAAGGACCGAGACATGGTTTTGAACATCTGTGACTGGATTGGGGTCAGAGGGACCGGGTTCTCTGTCTGCTTGGCATCTAGTGTTGGCGATGGTCTGGTATCTGCTGTTGCAGCAGGAGTCTCTGCAGCCGCAGAGTCCCTCGCAGCAGCAAATTTCAGGACGTCCTCCTTCATTACTCGTCCGTCTTTGCCTGTTCCTGTGATATCGAGGATGTCGACTTTTAATTGTTTGAGGAGGCCACGAACAGCAGGAGTGGCGAGTGTTGCGTACTTTGATCTCTGAGGAGGACTGCTCTCTGCCTGTATTGCTGTATCAGGAGTCGTGCTGAGGCTTGTCGTTTCCACCTGAGGTTCGGAAGGAATGGGTTTGGCAGGTTCTTCCACCGGGGCTGGGGGAGGAGGGGGATTATCGTCAGGATATTTTGCATCGTCGACCTCGATATCACACAGTGCCTATTTTAGACTGTCAGCGTGGGTAATGCTATGTAGTTACTTGAGGTTCCGGCTTACCTTTCCGGTTGGTACTGTATCGTCTGCTTGGAAATGAAGCTTCTTGATGACGCCTTCGTATCTCGATGTGATCTATGATACGTTAGCATATAACATATGAGAATTCCAAACGAGCAGAATCATACATCATCCACAGCTTTATCGGATTGATACTGGCAAAGCGGTTTCCACTCCTCCACATGAGCGCCTTCCTCTACATACCACTGGATGATCTGGATCTCCATGATGCCTGTGTAAAATGAGTTAATATATATATTTATATATACCATAAATTGCACAAATCACACGGAATTGATTCAATACGCACCTTCGCCGACATCTTTCAGAACTTGCGATCTGATGCCCGAGCAGACCGGCGAACTATGGAATTTCCGATAAGCTCCCAGCACGGACGTAGGAACAATTGGCATGGCATGGCTGGAGCACGCCAGCCTCAGCACACGGGGGAGCTTCCCACTGCAACGCAAGATCCCCATCGTGTATTCTGGACTCTGGCCAGGAAACAGAAACAGGAGAGCCCCGAGGATGCTGGGAGACTTATCCCCCGCGCCCTTTGACTGCGGAGGAATCCCCGGACTGGATGCGCCGACGATAGCCGCGCAGGCATTGCACGTGACTTACTCCGCACTTTCCCCGGAAGATAATCTTGATGACTGTGATAAAATGAGAATTATGCTCAAGTTACTGGTATCGGAGCCATGATTGTGCGTATCTCTTTATTTCTAGTAGACTCTTGCTTGTCTTCAATACTATAAAAGCATCTCTGCATGTTCAATGCAAGAAATATGCCCCTCGTCATCCTCCACGGCAATACTGTGCTGCTTCTCGGGCGGTGAGAGAAGCTCTCAGTTCAACTGAGATGCCCTTGGCGATAGATCTCCTCTTGTCTAGTTACCAATACCTAATCAACAAGGTCAATTGGGCTGTTAGAGCACCTTCAGACCCCTCAACGTGTTCAGCAGGCAGAGTATGTGATCTCCACAGACCATGATTTCATCCTCACTGACGATCGCAGCTTGCCCATACGAACACAGCCGCTTTCAGCTATCGAGAATGCGCGGAGGCCTCGCCGACCCTTGGGACAGCGGCTGAAGGTTCAGTTCGCGCACATCTTCCCGCCAGCGCAAGGGGCCGCACCCCTCCATCCGCAACCTGAATGGACGCCCGCATTGCGCAAACCATCAGCCACAGGCCATCGCAGAGCAGAACGCAATCTAGGAACAGGCGGAGATCCTAGATCCCAGATCCCAGATCCAGCAGCGCAGAACTTAATTTTTTGCGCCACGCGGCTCTCATCCGTGTATTATATCAGAGCTGTGCCCATCGTCATGGCCATGTTTCGCTCCTTTTTCGCACAGCCCTTTGGCCCTAACAGTGGTACTGCAACTGGAGCGACGAAGGTCAAGAAGAAATCCAAAATGGTCGCCGAACATCTCACCATCAGAAACCTCACCCCGACGCCCATTGAGCTGAAGCTCGTGGAGCGCTTCTCGGCGCCAGAAGCACCGCTTGCTGATGTGGGAACTCTTGCAAAGAACTTCACCAGGTTGGTGACCAATACGACCCGCACCAACAACCCGGTCGATGCCATTGCGCATGATGCGAAGCCTTTTGCGCATCAGGATGTAAACGTCCGGGTAGAGCCCTGGGCTACGGCCCAGACGGACATCCGCGCCTTTGAGAAGTCCGACAAGGAGCGACTGCGTCTGACCATCGAGGCGGAAGGAGAACGACACCAGGTGCAGACGCCGGTGCCAACAACAGAGTCCGCAACAATGCGTGCATTGACGGACAAGCCTCGTTTCCAATTCACCGGTGTCTATATCACGCCTGAATCCCACCTCGCGGTCTACTCATCAGCCAATCTCCAAGCCTGGATGCGCGAGCTGAGAGACGATACTCTGTTGTCAGCTCTGTCTATTCCTGGTACTCATAACTCCCCGACCTGCCATGTTGCTCCGCCCTCTGTCCGCTGCCAGGCAGTCAGCCCTCGGGAGCAACTTGAAAATGGCGTCCGCTTCTTTGACATTCGGGTCCAGCCGCAGTTCCCTCAAGATCCAGCCAAAGACGAGTTGCTCCTGGTCCACAGCGTGTTCCCCATTTCCCTGACAGGAAACAAGTACTTCCGTGATCTGATGCACACGGTAAACGAATTCCTAGACCGTAACCCGTCTGAGACGCTCATCATCTCAGTGAAGAGAGAGGGGCCAGGAGAGCATACCGATGAACAGCTGAGCCGGATCTTGCGTGACCATTATGCTCGTCCAGATAGCCGTTGGTATACGGAACCCAAGGTCCCCACACTGGGCGAGGTCCGCGGCAAGGTGGTTCTCGTCCGCCGCTTTAACATGGAAGAGCGATTGAAGCACGAGCACAACGGACGAGGCTGGGGTTTAGACGCTGCCGCATGGGCTGATAATACACCTCATGCCATGTGCCCCAGCGGAGAAATCTGCATCCAAGACTTCTACGAGGTCCTCGAGACCGAGAACATCGACAAGAAGATCCAATATGTCACGGAGCAAATCTGCCGATCTGGCGAGCAATGCTACCCATGCGGGGTCTTGAAGAACCCCGACGATGGAAAGCGTCATCCTTTCTATATCAACTTCCTCTCCGCCAGCAACTTCTGGAAAGTAGGAACCTGGCCCGAGAAGATCGCAGCGAAGCTGAACCCGGCCACGGTAGACTATCTGTGCCGAAAGCACTGCCAGAAGAAGGAGGGTGATTGGTCTACAGGTATCCTGGTGACGGACTGGGTTGGTCTAGATGGAGACTGGGACTTGGTTAGATGCATTGTGGGCATGAACGCAAGACTGAAGTTGAAGAAATAGACTCGTGGCTCACCTGTATCTATTCTTATTCTTTGTATTCTTCTCAAGCGAATCTCCTCTGCCGGGCCTCTAAGGAGGGATAGCGTGCTTTATATGTTTATGCCTTACAGTGTTGAATGTTATTAGATGTGATAGTGATCATTTGTCAATGAAAATGTCCAAAAAGAACATTGTATCTATTGTCTTCATAGCTCGCAATATATATTGATCATCCTTTACCAATTCAGATTCGCAACGAAATAAAAATAGGTATTGTACATTGAGGAGGCTTTTCCCTTTCATTTCAAGACTCACTCTTTCCTTCACCTTCGCCCTTCTGCTCATCCTCGAGCACGCTCCGGCGGCTCTCCAGAGTAAGGTAGAGGCTCTTGCTATGGCCGTCCAGAGCATTCGTGATGCTGGCACCCATGCTCTGGAGCATGGTGACGAGCTGGGAGCGCAATCCGTCCATGCCGCCCTCGATGCTTCCGACCCATTTGGTCTCATCGACGTCGAACACCTTTCCATCCACTCGGGCAGCTAGTAGCATCAGTTTCTGTAGTCCGTCCTGGACGCTCAATTCGTGATAACCCGGGTTGGCTCGTCGCGTAGGGGCTGGGAAACCGGTGGCCTTCGGGGCCAGGATCGAGAGGGCAGCCTTGAGGTGTTCGGGGGAGACGTGCGGGAAAGACAGCACAGCCAGCGGGCCAGATAGGAGTGTCGTCAATTCATGCCTGCCCTTCAGGTGCCTCACGGCGTCGTGGGCCGCTCGGGATAGATCGTGAGTAAGTGCTGGGTCCGCTTTCGATCCCGAGATGGTCGGGATCTCAGCGGAAGACTGAGTGACGGGATCAACGGCCTTGGGCGGCTTGCCCGCCTCCAGGTTCTCCTGGCCAGGACGGTAGTATTCCACGATACGGAGAGCCGTCTCAAAAATGCTGTTCTGGATAATCTGCAGCTTGATGGACGAAGCGAGCGGAGGGAGATTCCGTCCTGCTGCGGCTTGATCCTCATCGACCTTCTGCAGCGCCTTGCTCAGTTCTCGACGAATCGCAGCCCACTCGGTAGATTGCAGATTGTTGTGCTGGAACATAACCATGAGAGGAGTTGTCCGCAGCAACGAGGTGTATTGTCGGAGAAGCTGTGACCTGCGTTCTTCGGGTCTGCGATGTGATGGAGGCTGGGAGGAAGGGTATCGGGCAATCGGAGGGATCGAGGAGGTCATCTGCTCTATCGAAGCAGCCGGTGTCACTGCAGAGACCGCTGCACCACTGGCGAATCTGCTGGGCACGAGAACCTCATGTTGATAGACCCTTTGTCGGCAGAGCGACTGGGAGATGCGCGAGCGCGGAAGTCGTAGCCTGGGCGGCATCTCGAGAATGTGAATTAGAAACCCCGTCAATATCCAATTGAATGGTTCAGAAACAGGCCATTAGCCCAAATTGACGACCTGTCTGAAGGCAGCGGAGACTGGAGATGCAGATGATGTCCTGGAGAAGCGGAAATTTTGGCGATAAATCGCGGCCGGACTTTCGAGTCCCAAAAAGGAAAGGTCGGCAGCACAGGCGGTGTGTTTCTGCCGGCGCAGGATGACTCGTTCAGTCTGAGTAAGAAATGGGATCCGGTGTAACGCCCAAGCAGGATATATACGGAGGAAAGGCTCAATTGCCTGATGCGCGTGTTGTTCAATTGAACCCCCCCGTGTCCGTACTTTTGTCCCATCGCCTCCTTACGCAAAGCTCTCTCGCGGTCAACATCATGGCTCCCGCTGGCGAAAAACCCGAGCCCGTCTCGATTTCACCCCTCCTAAAGAGCCTGGCCTACCCCGCAGCGAGCGAAATTCAGGTCTCTGCAGAGGAAATTGCCAGTGCATTTGCTCTGATTTTCGAAGACCGAATCTCTGAGATCCAGACCGCTGCTCTGCTCACTCTTCTCCACTCTACTGGGAAAGATCGAGAGTCGGATGTGATCGCAAAATGCTCGCAGCGCATGAGAGAGGCGGCAAGCCCGATTGAGAAGCAGCCATTGAAGAAAGCAGTCAAGACCAGAGGTCGGAAAGAGGGCAATTACAGGGGCGGACTGGTGAGCAATGATCTATACGGTTATACTGGGCGTACGCAATTGCTAACTTAATGCAGTGCGACATCGTTGGTACCGGCGGTGACTCGCACTCGACCTTCAACATTTCCACCACCTCCTCAATAATCGCATCGCCGCTCCTGGTGATGGCAAAGCATGGAAACCGGGCACAGACATCGTTCTCCGGCTCGGCCGATGTGCTTAACGCGATCGAGCCAGTACCTCCTAAGATCTCCGCGGTGACTGCCGACAATATTGCGAAAGTATATGAGCAGACGAACTATGCCTTCCTCTTTGCCCCTAACTTTCACCCTGGCATGATGTACGCAAACCCCGTCCGCCGCGGCCTCGGTATCAGGACGATATTCAATCTAATGGGTCCGTTGGCGAATCCCATCGATTGGGCTCTGGAAGCGCGTGTGGTTGGTGTCGCATACCAGAGTCTGGGACCAGTTTTCGCTGAGGCTTTGAGACTGAGTGGCGCGAAGAAGGCAATGGTCGTCTGCGGTGAAGAAGATATGGACGAGATCAGCTGCGCCGGAAAGACAAACTGCTGGAGGCTGTCGGAGTACCCCAACCCCGCTTACAAGGGCTCGTCGGATGATGATGCCAGTACAAGTGACGAAGAAGCGCCCCCTCGCACGCTCGTCAAGCTCGAGACGTTCCAGCTTCACCCATCTGATTTCGGAGTTCCCACTCATCCGTTGTCCGATGTGTACGGCAGGAAGATGCCCAAGGATAATGCGGCAAAGCTGATGAGTATCCTGCGCAATGAACTCGCTCGCGATGACCCGATCTTGGATTTCGTACTGATGAATGTTGCCGCGCTCCTCGTCATCTCCGGCATTTGTGAGGCTGACACTAGCAACATGGGTCCTGGTGATGACGGTAAAGTCATCACTGAACGGGGTCCTGGCGGAGGACGCTGGAAGGAGGGTATCCGACGGGCGAGATGGGCGATTGAGAGTGGCCAAGCGCTGAAGACGTTTGAGGAATTTATTCGGGCCACGAATAATCTGTGAAGAGCATGTAGTTATGATTTTTACGATATAGAGCTGGACGGGTAGGGTCTGGAACTTGGGGGCCAAAAAGGGTTGTTTTGATTGATTTTTTTTTCCGAGTAGCATATCTCCAGGTAAAGCAGCAGTCTCATCAGAATAGTATTTTCCTTAGAATCAGAATAGTATTTTCCTTAGAATAAAAAATCCTTTCCAAGTAGAACCACTTAAATTCGTGAACGAGCCACGCATCTGTGCATCGATCTCTCCCCGCTTGAACCGTCACTCGATTGCTTTTTATGTCACTATCCACACTGTATCGATGGAAAACCTCCGGACTCCCTGAGCGCCATGTAAATGCGTAGCAAATGTAATAAATAATCCCGTCTCTTCTCCGTTATGACCAGGGCTTCGCAGAACTTGACCACGCCATCAAGGTCAATACCACACGATCAGATTTTCCAATCATCGCGCCTCGAACTGGACCATTCTATTCCACGATTCGTCAGCAAAACTGTTGTCCAAGTAGACATTAAAGGGCGAAGGAGATCAAACCCACCTCTTCGTACGCTCCTTATACAGCACACGATGACCACACTCCTTACAACGGATCTGATCGCCGCGCTTCAGCGACACCTTCGAGTTGCAGTCTCCGCAGAGATAAGTCACAGCCGGACCGTCTGCGGAGGCGCCGCTGAGACCGTCGGCACCGAAGGCGTTCTGGGCGCCCAGAGATGGGACCTGGTAGGCTTCGCGGGACATTTTGCGGAAGGATTTGCTCTTTGGGTCTTTCCGGGTGAGTAGGAGTTTGCGGTAGAGATGCGAGGCAAGAGTCGCGGTAGAAAGAGGTGGTGAATGAAGGGTGGCGGAGGAATAATTATCGTCTGGACTTGGGAAAAATGGATATGCGGCGGCATCGATGATCTTCCATGCGACGGCAGTTATGGGCTAACCCAATATGGACTAGGCCATTTTGGTCAAGTCACTTACCAAAAGCGGTAATTACATATACATGGTCCAGCCCTGCATGTTTGTCTGTGTACACATGTAGCATATACGAGTATTTTTTAAATCGATATTATTTATTACTTGGAGGAACAATATCTAATATTAAATTCTAGCAATTGTGTGTCCCCTCAGCTTGCCGTGTTAGGCACCGTCTGCAGCCACCTTTTTTGGTCTATTGTACGTACTCTTGACGAGATATATGAGGGTTATAACTAGACCTAGCCCCGCTAGGCCTGTGCAAAAGTAATAGGCGCCACGATATCCCAGTAGGATGTCGTGCGTTGTCGTTCCTCCCTTGTTGACATGCACTTCGACCGTTCCCGCAAAACCCAATCCCAGCGAGATACTGTAGTTGACAAAAGTGTTGACCAAGCTTGCAGCAATGCCTTGATGCTTCCGCTCTACTGAGTCAGACAGAATGATGGTAGCGGCTGGGAAACTCATGTCCATGCCCCAGGGGATGATCAAAATAGCAACAAACATCTGGCCCCAATAAATCTGGTCAACAGGCACCAACATCAGGAGAATGCTACCCACAAGGTAAAAACACATGGACATGGTCATGACCAGGGGTGGTTTCAAATGATGCAGCATATAGCCCGTGAAGAGAGCAGCTACTGTGCCCGAAGGAACAGCTGGACTGATTTTGGCTGTTGCCAACAGTGGTGAGTTACCTTGAACCACCATGAAGAACTGCCAGCAGTAATAATACCAAATTCCAAAACAAGACCATCCACAAGCAATGGCTCCCAGAACAAAGGACACATCAGGACTAAAGGCATGGAATGGAACAAGAGGATTCTCGGCATAACGCCGTTCAAAAATACAGAACCCAGTTAGGAACATCACACCAATGATGAGTATCACATAGACATATGGCTGCTCCCAACCGACAATGGGGGCCTGATTCCATGCAAAATTGAATAGGATGAGACCACCGACACCTAGGAACATACCGATGAGATCGAGCTCCCGAACTGTGTTCTTAAACCCTTTGGGGATAGGGGTGTTTTGTCCGTTCGATGCCGCTGGGATGATGAAGTAACACCCGACCCCCCACACCGCTAGCATGATGGAAAACGCATAGAAAGCCCAGGGCCACCACGCAAGTGCAAGGACAGCAGCCAGTGCTGAACCACCAATGGAGCCGGTTGGGGACATGGAACCGAAAAGGGCAAAGACCATCTCCTTCCTGCGACCTGGGGGGTATGACACACCGAGGATAGCCACACAGTTGGGGAGGATGATGGCAGGACCGATACCTTGGAAAACACGAGAAAAAAATGAAAAGGACCGCATTTGAGTAGACAGAGATACCGCAGACCAGGGTCCAAAGGGTATACCATACAACTCCGGTCAAGAGCACCTTTTTATAGCCGTAGACATCACCCAACCGGCCCGAGAACAAAATGAAAGTGCCGACTGTCAAGCTGTACCCGGCCATCAGCCAGCTCAGCTCACCGGGTTCTGTGATATTGAAATGATCGCCAATGAGATGAATAATACTCATGACCTGACCCAATGCGGCAACTTGGGTCCCACCCAGTCAGCATAAGATATGAATCGCATAACCCAAAAAAACAACAATGTCTAATAGAAAATGAAAACTTACGGGAAAATAGTTCTCCAATACACATGGTCCCGACGAAGGTTATCTCGCGGCGCAGAGACATAGTGGCAACAATGGACACATTGGTCTCGGTTCTGGCAAGGTTGTCCGCAGGCGGGCCTCCGCCCTGCTGCTGCCACTCTTTATCTTTCTCGTCCTCACTGGAGCCACAGTTGGCATGGTGTGATAGCTCAACATGTTCATTTTGTAAGGCTAGCAGTTTGTCCGTCAAAATTCCGGGCCGGTTTGCAATTGGTGCATCTGTGGGGACAGACGATTTCGAAAAATCCTCATTAATGTTGTCATCGGTGTCAGTGGTGATACTGGTGGTCGTAGTAGGAGCGGTAGAGTGCTGCTGAGGTTGGTTGTCGACTGCCATATTGAATCGATCGGTTGCCGTTTCACTGGTTAACCTGTCGTATAAAGAAGCAAACAACACAAGAGGGAAACAATCCAGGGCTAATATAAAAGCAAGACGTAGAGAACATCACCTATGTAAGGCATGGATGCTGTTTGAAGGATGGGGTTAAATACAAGTTGATGCTTGCTGTGTGCTGTTTAAAGAAAAAAGAAAAGTAATAGCAGGCAACTTTTGCTCATTACTCAGTGCCATACCTAGGGGTTTAGTGACCAATCTTAACATGCTTACTCAGGCGAGATCTGCTAGCCTGCCATTATTAATCTACCGTCTTGGTTCGGTAACGATGAGAGCTCTGCATTGCTTTGCTCGATAAAGAGCCTACCCCCCTGTCTACAATCTATTCCAAAGCTAAATAGAAAACTAGAACGAAACCTCTGGCTGTCCTAGTCCTTCGATATTGCAGATACCTGCCAACCTTCTTCATACTCCAAGACTGAATAAACTGGAATGATACATTTGTGAGATATAATACCAGTGTCATCAATTGCCCATATAGGGAGACGCAGATATATCTAACAGATGAAGCTTTTCAGCAACCAAATGCTAGGTACCTGCTTAGAAACTCTCACCAAAAGCGTGAGAAGTTCTGTATCCTCGAAAACTCGGCCGCCCGCTTTTCAAGTCCTCTGCAACTAGAATTTTTAGTACCCCTACCAAAGGACTCTTGACAAATCAACATCTCTACTGATTCTTATCAGACTGCTTGTTAGGGCACACCCCTCTGGCAACCTCTGAAATAGTCCTAGTGCTGTTATGATATCAGTTTTTCATGGTCCCTCGGGCCGTACAGTGCTCGTCCATCAGCTTAGGTATCTCGAGGAGGATGCCAGCGAACCGACATCGATAATGTCAGCCCTTGTCAGAATGTAGCCATATTTCATATTGTTGATTAATTTTGGATTACTCTGGAAGATTCTATCTTTAGAAAATCTTGATATACAACTGTTGACCTTGAAAGCTTCAAGCAATTCACAATATGATTTCTCCTCTTCTTTCAAACAAGACGGCTGAAGAAGGTTCGAACGTCCTTGACCCAGACCTCTGGCCTTGTTTGAGCAGGGAAATGACCACCAGATTTATGGGTCGTAAAATAAACTAGATTCACCAAACGCTCAACCCACGACTTTGGCTGTTGAAGGAGGAGGTCAGTGTCTAATAGCTATGAATCTCAGGAGGCATTAACTCACAGGTGACTGAAAGTATGCTATGTCTTTAAATGGGCTTCCAGAATTTAACCATTGGCGAAATCCTGTAGGGACCTTAGTTCGAGGAAAGTTCATAGCCTCGGCCTAGAAGTATGCCGTCAGTTATCCAAAATATTCGAACATGAGATCAGATCAGGGTGTCTCTCTTACGTTAAAGAATTCAATATATGCCCGCAGATTTCCCCATGTTCCCTGAATCCAGACGATCAGAGTTTTCGTAATAAGCTCATCGAAACTGTATTCATGGCCATCACTGCCTGCACGCAACGGAGTCCACATATAACCGGCATACCCAACGGGGCTATCAGTCATTGCCTGGCCGAGAGCGAGGGGATTTTTAGATTGAATGTCCGAATAGCCCGCGTGTTTATTATCCCATGCCTGTCTAGAGTTAATGTAGGCTGTCTCGTCTGGAGCGGTCTTATTCTGTTCAAATCGCTCGAGGTCCGTCGCATTGGGTTCTTGGATCCAGAAATCTGTCAGGTGGCCGATCAGACTTTCCGATGCAACATCGGCCATCCACATGCCTACCCACCATCCTAGATCTGTGGAGAGCACGCCGTACTTGTCATATCCAAGGACATGCATGAGATGATCAAAGGCAAACCCCATCTGACTCGGGGTCAATCCTCCATACGAGGGCGCAGGACTGAAGCCAAACCCAGGCAAGTCTGGAGCAACGACGTGAAAGTGCTGATCTGTCAATTGTTCCGGAGACACGAGTGGTTTGATAACCTGAGACCATTCGAGATGGGATGAGGGCCAACCATGGATGAGCAGAAGCGGTATGGCATTCTCGCTTGGAGACCTCTCGTGCAAGAAGTGCAGATGAACAGAGTGATTGTATTCCGGGCTTCCAGGAACGGTGACAGCATAGTGGCTAAAGTTGGCATTGATCTCATCCTGGGTCTGATACCAATCATAATTCTCGGCCCAGTGAGCTGCAAGTGCATGCATTTGGGATGCTGAAGGACCCTCAGACAAATCATCATTCGTTCCATCTTCCAGATCTAGTGATGGGCGATACAATCGGGCTTTTGTTAGAGCCTCATCGATCACAGTGGAGTCGACTGAGATATTGAAGGCCACAGGCTGGGAATTGTGGAAAGGAAAGTCATAGCCAAGGATGGCTGCACTTGGCATAGCCAGCATAAAGCAATTGAGCAGAAATGCATGCATTTTAGTTGGGTAACGACCGATTGACAGCGTAGAGTATCAGACTATGGGTCAACTTGAGGGACCACGCCGTCACTTAAAGACACCACTGAAGTGTAGAATGAGTTGGGCCAAAAGGTTTGCGGTATTAGAAAAATTGCATGACAAATACCTATTCATTATTAATGCTATAAGTCTCCATCAGTAACCATTTTCTCGAAGATACCCCGAGATCCATTAGGGTAGTCTCTTTTGGTCTAAGATTCGATGACCTGTCGATACCATTTTGTCATCAAAGCGAAAAAGTGATTATCTGATGAGTAGTACAGAGCTTTTCTGAGTCTAGCTTGTGAATTTTGTTAAGTTCCATCTATGATATGACCATGGTGGATGCTGTTGACTTTTTAGATCACTCTGCATCGGTCGTTGATTACGGAACGCCGAAAACAATGTTTAATTCATAGAGAAAACTATTTGCTATTATGAGATATCTGGTGCTACTGAATGATAACTAACGGTATCTTAAGTATGATAATATATATAAAACCTTATATAGATCTAGCAGGATCTCTGAATGTTTTAAAATATCTAGATAGAGCTTGTTCCTAGCCAGTTATCAATACGGTCCACCTGATAACCTAATCATCTCTTCTTTCCCTTATTACTATTCGCTATTTAGTAGCTTTGCAAATCCTTCCAGTTATTCTCTCAATCCATCTTACTCAACTAATTACTAAATAACTAAATTTTAACTAACTAGTTAATTATGTAGTTAACCTCGAAGGCCGCGTGCTTACTTAACCCGCAGAGCTGGTGCGGGCATTTGTGGAGTGTGTTGCCCGCACCGCACCACAGGTATCCACATCCGCCCGCGGCCCACTTTATAGGCTAGGCGATCATCCTTGTACAGTATACAGTTAGAAGGCTAAATCCACGTTTATTATTATCGAGACCGGACTCGCATTAGTCTATACGTACCATATCGTCGGGGTGGCGTAGGTCATGCGGTTTTCATAATGCGAGGACAATTACAAATAGAACCGAGACAGAAAAAACTAAGATTGCATAGTATATGACCGTTATGTTTCCTATATAACAGCGCTCACTATCTTTCCTTCCATCGACCTAAAACCGCTCTGTTGATACCTTTGAAACATACTTCCGTTTCCCAATAAATTGTCATCTTTCTATTCGCATGATGTCGCCAACTGCTACACAACAATGGATTCTCGCAGAGAAACCTACCGGCGTGCCGGTGCTATCAGGTCCTCGAGCAACCTTCCAGCTTGTGACAAAGCCACTTCCTCAGCTGAAAGAGGGGCAAGTGTTGATCAAGATTCTTCATATATCAAATGACCCCGCGCAACGACTGTGGATTGACCCCGCGATTCCTGCAAATCGGCTCTACACAAAACCAGTGGAAGTAGGGGACACGATGAAATCCTTGGCTGTTGCGGAGGTAATCCAATCCAAGGCTGAGGTCCTCCCAGTTGGCACACTCATATCTGCCATGGCTGGCTGGTGCGAATATGCCGTGATAGCAGCAGAGGAATGCATTCCTTTCCGGCCGGTTGAAGGGTTGTCGGTCACTGACTGCACGGCTCTATTTGGAGCTCCCGGTGTGACTGCGCTTTACGGACTGGTCGATATTGCCCATACTGGTCCGAACGATGCAATTGTGATCAGTGGCGCGGCTGGCGCTGTTGGCTCAGTAGCAGTCCAGATCGCAAAGCATGTCCTAAAATGTAGGAAAGTGATTGGCATTGCAGGCTCAGATGCGAAGTGCAAGTGGGTGGAATCTCTAGGAGCAGACGTGTGCCTGAACTATAAGAGTTCTGGATTCGAAAATGAACTGAAAAAAGCTGCCGATGGATTCGTTGAAGTTTACTTCGATAATGTCGGAGGGTGGATATTGGACTTGATGCTTAAGCTACTCCAGAAAGAGGGGAGGGTAATAGCTTGCGGCGCTATTGCGGTTTACAATAACAACACGGCTGGTATTAAGAATTGGTACCATGTCATTGCCATGCGTCTTCAGATTAAAGGTTTCGTTGTCCTGGACGCACTTCCTACCGGCAGATGGGCGCAAATTGTGGATACACTGGTTAAAGAGTATGAGGAAGGAAATATTAAAGCTACCAAGGAAGGAGTTACTCTTGTGCCAGCGAAATTTGAAGATGTCCCAAAGATATGGATGAGGCTTTTTGAGGGTCAGGGTACTGGCAAGTTGCTCACTCAGGTCGTGTAAAGAGCTGTGAGATTTGAGGGTGCAAAAGAACGGACCGCACCATGTTTGCCCTGGCACAGAAAGGGAAATGGACTCAGGTGTCGCACATGTTTGCTATCTAGGTACGCATTAGCTTGAAAATAACTATACAGAAGGAAAAGCTACATAATATGAATCTCCACTGTTATCTATTCTCGACAAGCGTTCTTCGTCTGATATAAACCCCTTGAGTGCCTTACTGAGCGTAATTTCGTTGACTGAAACCTTAAACCGCCTGCTAAGTACTACTTAATAATAATATGGGGTCCGCCCTGACGACATATCAGACATCTCTCCAATTTAGTCGCAGATACCAGCCGCGTCGAACATCTCAATTGTCTCTCCCATTTCCATATTCTTCTAAGATTATCAGCTTGGCATGGCGGGATCCCAGTCGAATTATGGCCTCTGGCTGAAGATCCTCATTGAAAATGAACGGGTTCGCGAACAGCGGCGCTTTCTATATTTCCCTCAAACAGAAACTGGGTGGGATCTCAGACAGATCCTGACGGAGAAGGTATACGATGACATGATCACCGGTAAGGACGGCGTTTATGAGGCCTCTGGACTTGCGCTCGTCACTCAGACCAGCGGACCACCTCAGGAAACAGAGGCCATTTTGAGAATACGGATGCAGTAAGAAAACTTTCTTAAAATTTCCAGTCTTCATGGAGCTGAATAAGCTAATACGACAAATCGTTAGGATCCCTCCTGTTGACGATCCAAGCAGTCGTCTTCGCGAAAAGTTCGACTATTCCAAACTAAAAGAAACCGAGATCTGTTGGATGGGCGATCACGAGATAGATGTCCTTCAACAGCTCACAGAAGCAGGCTGCAGCTGCACGCCGAAACTGATCGATCACGTTATTGTAGCCCAGAGCCAGGATGAATACGTCCCGGGAGGGTACATAGCTTTCATTTTGATGGAGAAGCTGCCTGGCCGTAATCTGGAGAATTTTCACACCTTCTCCTTAAAAAAGCGAGATGAGGTCCGAATCTCCTTTCTGAAGTCTATGCGGTACGAGTTGATCTTATCTACGATCCACATCTTGTCATTGCTTATACTTTTTTTAGGGAGCTGTTTGCTCTTGGCTATAAGCACTTGGACCCCTGCAGACGCAACTTAATGTGGGATAATGACACAAAGAGATGGTGAGCACTTTCGGTTTCAAGAACTAACCTCTGTTATAAATCGCTAATCCGCCATGCAGCTTTGTGGTAGGCATAGAAGACTTCCACTTTCGAGGAAAGAATCTCAAGTTCATACCGAGGGTAGTTTATGGGCTCTGGGATCTCAGAAGCAAGCATGATGACGCAATTGAGGAATCCGATGACCCGATGATCCCTTCTGATTATGAGGAGGTACCACTTAAGGAAGACGAGAATCGAGAATAATGAGGAGAGGTGACATGGCATGTATCCCGACAGTGCCTAGCTATGTTTCTCGAATTAAATACTGAATCCGTATATAAACGCCCCGTAAATAAAGACCATGCAACTCATGAAGTCTATGCAGTTGATGCCAAAAAGAAAAGGGTATAAAACAGGATAAGAATCGAGATCACCAGCCTCCACCAATTTTACTGGCTAACTCAACCACGCGAGCTGTCTCACCAGCCTCACTTTTATCTTTACCCACATCACTCTCGACCTTTCGGTATGTTGTGTAAAGGAGCTTTGGCAGCGCAACTCCCGTCATAGTCGACCAGTATCTGAGGATATCACGGACTTTGGAGTCTCGATCGATGATTGAACCTTGTTGAGACACCTCAGACAGCTCCGAATCTGACTCGGAATCCATCGAATAGTACGCTTCATCCACACGCGCCAGCCAAGCTCGTTGTTCATTAGGTGTTGCTTTCGACGGCTGTCCAGATGTATCTTCTATAGAAATGCCCTGTACGCTAGCATTGGCTTCTCTAGCGTCTTCGATCCGGACTTGTCCGCCCCCATTCGTGCAGCCCCCAGGACAAGCCATGACTTCAACGTATGCATAATCAACTGATGACCCTCCAGCACCAGCGGTCCGTGATACCGGCCCTCTCCGTGCACCGGCAGATGCGGTCTTTGCTCCTGGCATCCGCGATGCCCTCACTGGCTTCAATTTTCTGACGAGATTCTGGATATTTCTGAACCCATAATATCGTGCAGCCTTAATCACGGGTTCTCCAGATGCAGATACAAGGGTATATTCAACGACATCGGCGTTCCTTCCTCTCTGGCTTACAATCTGGCTTCCTGGGTTCCGCGCTTGGAAAGTAGTGAGGACATGATAAAGATAGCCTCCTGACGTCCCAGCGGCAGAGTCTTGTTTATCCAGCGACTTCGAAAGAATAAAAGGCTCAACATTCTTGTCTGGGAATTCGGGCATGTATGACTTCGGCAAAGGCTTCAGGGGAAGGCTTGGAAGAGAAATGCCCCTGGATGATGCTAGCATCTGCAGCTCGCGGGTGGTGATAACGCAGTCGACATCACGCACAGGTGTCTGGGTATCTGAAGCTGAAGGTTGCCACGAAGAATCAGTCAACTCTTCTCGGCTCGCTTCCAGCTTTTTGTCAAAGCAAGGCATGACGGCCAAATGCCATATTCGCGATGGAGGAACGCCGAGGCTCTTGCTGAGGACTGTTTTGAGAAAGGTACCCGTGATGGCTTGTGGAGACTTCAGACGTGACAGATGCGGCAGGACATGGGGATGAGTCTTTTCAGCATAGCATATCCAACCAGGACACGCAGATGACAAGATCGGTCGCTTAGGCACTGGGAAATCGGAGACATCGTGCACAGAAGAGTCTCTGCTCTCCAGCGATTCTGTAACCTCATCTGCAGTGAGAGTCAAGACGGCCTGCCTCATCACATTTGTATCAACCACCCAAGTGAAACCACTTCCATTTTTGCCACCAGCTCGTAACCCTTGTGGTCCGCTAAGGAACTGGTCGATCATATATGCCGCTTTCCTCTCTGTAATTCCATATGTAGCAGCCAGACTGGCTCTCACTTGGGGGCTGACACTTGCGACGAAGATGCGCCCATCGCTATCAGGATTAGACGCAGTAATCTCACGATAGGCGTCGAGGGTGTTCAAAACTTCGGCATGGGATTGCAGCGAGATCAAAACTGCCTCGGCAGATGTGACACAACCGGAACATGCCAGGCAGTCTGTCAATGATATTTGCGCCGGAGGAAGGTTCTCTGGTTGGACTTTGTCTTCTGTCGTTACTTCGTAAGGGTTCTGATAGAATTACAAATTAACTGTCTGTCATTGGCCGTGGAGTAGCAAGCGTAAACTTGACGAACTGAAATTGACCTACCTCGGGCGGTTGAGAATCTTTCTTGGGTAATGTCTCAACAGGCTTAATACAGGCAACACCAGGTGTGATAAAATCGTTGAGATCGTCTGCAGATAGGATTGCACTCATGGTGACAAATGTACTTCAAACAGCGGCGTGGCGCGGCCAACGCCAGGAAATTTATAGCTCTCTTGAGGACTTAAATGAGATGACACGATCAAATTGCACTGCAAAAGAGGCGTACAATTGAATCCAAGAAGAGGTTCCGTGCAAAGGAAAATAGTTTCGCTGGATCTAAAAGATGAAAAAAGCAATAGTTAATCAGAAGATGGCTCCGCGGAGATCATTTCGGAGTGGCGATGCTTAGAAACCTGCTCCCCGCGCTAGTCAACTTAATCAGCGTCCGATCGGACTGATAACAACACCGCCTTCCTTTCACGTACACAACTCACATTTTCTGCCGGATATCGCTGCCTGCTGATGAGAACACTCTCAAGAGAATAGGTACTTATAGTTGCATGTGTGTGCAATATGGAGTATGCTAATACAGAATAGGGACATCCCATCTATTTCATCCTCTTTCTGTGGGATTGAGTGCGATGGCCAGTCCACAAGGGGATCCCAAATTGATCCAAACAAAGCTGTCTACATTCTATCTATATCCCGAATCGAGAAAGAGACCTGCTTCTTCTGGAGGGACAGATTCTCTAGCGGACTCCCAGCAGGAGAGTCGCGAAGTGGACGATCAGCCATCACAAACTGCGACGGATATAATCTCTGCAGATGAGTGGCCAGAGTCAGAGCCATCACAGCGTTCAATCCCTAAGAGAAGCCGGCCTCCAGAGGTGGTACAACGGCGCAAGATGCTTTCACAAGTAGCGCAAGAGACAAAGAAGATTCTTCCGGATGTTCTTCAGAAGATACCTCGCGCTCCACCTAAGGGATATCTTTACACTCCTCCATTGCCACCTGTGCTCGACAAGAAGTTCTGTCCGGGTTTCCTTCCCGCTGAGATCAAAGTCGTAGACGAAGATTCATTCGAGGCTGCTATCAATCTGGCCAGTTGCAGCCAGTACATGACAGTACGAGACAAACGGAATGTCTGTGTGCTCAACATGGCAAATGCATATAGTCCCGGAGGAGGCTGGCTCAATGGAGCTCTTGCCCAAGAAGAGGCGCTCTGCTATCGGAGCAGTCTCAGTTTCACGTTGAAGTGCAGATACTATCCCCTCAGCGATAACCAAGCGATATACTCACCCTACGTCGTTATTATTCGCCAGAGCCTTAAGGATGGTCACAGACTCTTGGATCTTTCAGAGCCGGACAAGCTTCCGATAACTAGCGTCATCAGCATTGCGGCTCTGTGTCAACCTGCATTGACGACAAGCGGAGCATTGCCTAAATACAAAAACCCTAGAGACAGAGAACTGATGAAAGAGAAGATGCGTATCATCCTTCGAGTTGCGGCCTTCAACAGACATCGAAGGCTGGTCCTAGGTGCCTTTGGGTGTGGGGCCTTTCTGAACCCAAGGGATGAGGTCGCCGATTGCTGGGGAGAGGTGTTCAATGAAAAGGAGTTCCAAGGTGGGTGGTGGGAGAGTATCGTCTTCGCGGTTTTGGACGATCTGGGTCAGGGAAGAAATGGTGACGGTAATTTTGGCGTTTTCTATCGGAAGTTACATGGGGTCATGGTTTGAATTGAACAGTTGTATCATAATATCACTACTGCCATCCTGATCATATCGCATATGAAATACCCAGGTCCCATTCAAACAGTACAATAGAACTCATATATACAGTACTCCTAGCGTCAGCTTTCTAGTTAATGAAATAAGTTATTTGGTGAGACGAGTTGATCTTCTTTTTCCAGCTGATTGTTCCTTGACCTTCTTAGGTGGCTTAGTATCTTCTGCTTCTTCCTTCTTCACAGTCGTTTTGCTTCTGCCATTCGTGGTTCTTTTCTTTGCAGGTGCACCATCCTCTGCAGTCTCAGGGTCACTCTCCTCCTTCGATGCTGCTGGACGCTTTCGGTCCTCGTCGGCAATGTCCTTTGCAACAGGACCAGTCTTTTTCTGAACTGACGGAACAACCGCACTTGTCCTTCCTCCTACTGTCAGGTAAACTATCTTTTCCCCATTAGGCAAAACAGCAGGCTTGTTTTTCTTCCCTTTACCCCAACGGTGCTTGAACAGCCACTCTTCCGGGAACTTCTCTGAATCTGCCAACAGTTCCACAGAGGTGTCGCAGACATAATGGATGGAAGTGTGCAGTTGTTTTATCTGATCATCAGTGAGCGTATTACTGTATTGCTCTGGGTGTATCTTTGCATGGTAAAGAATCTCGTCGCTAGGAGGTGATTAGTACTCATGATACGTCATGAAAATAGAACTGTGGCATAATCATACCCCATCCAATTGCCAATTCCACTTATGTTCGCTTGGTCAAGCAAAAGGGCCTTGATAGGCACCTTCTTGCTCTTCACCTTCTCCTTGAGCCACTCATTGCTCACTGTATCCTTGTCTGCAACAGGATCCGGTCCGTTCTCCTTCAAAGGGCTGTACTTTCGAATTTCATCTGCTGGGCAATCGACAAGTCTGATTCTCGCAAGTCTCCGGAAATCAACAAATGCAGCCTCCGTCTTCGGTTCTTCATCAGTCTCCAGAAGGAACTTCCAATACTTGGGCGGCCATTCCTTGTCCTCTGGCTTGTCTGTCCGGTAATAATATGTATCTGCGTTTCTAATCTTCAACCAGCCGGCCATGCCAAAATGCATCACCGCATGAGGCGGTGAAGACATCGTAATCCAGAAATATTTCCCCTGCTGGCCAGCACCAGCGATAGTCTTTCCTTGCATAGCCTTTTGGAACTCAGCTGCGCTTGTGCCAGCTTTACCGAAGACAATATCATCATGCTGCGCTTGGACATTGGCTAATTTCTTTCCGACAAGATGCTTGCGGATGAAGTGTACAATGCGCGAAACTTCTGCTAACTCGGGCATGGCGAAGACCTGGTTATTTGTCCTCTAATTGGAATCTCTTAGATCACTGGAACAGGAATACCACATAAAAACACGCTGCAACGACAGTATAACAGCTCTTTTGTGTGCAATAGAGGGCAAAATAGTCTTTATGCAAGTCAAATGGGCTCGTAATACCCTGATACTGATTGAAGCTGAACCTACAGAGTGTAATCACGGAGCTGCATTTGTAACGCGTGTCGAGGCGCGTTGTCCCGTGACTTCCAATTTTATCCAGATTCGGATGATGAGCTCAGACCAGCCAAGAAGCTTGAACTACTCGCTCCGATCTGTGACACCATACTATGAGCAGCTGTGCTGGCTGGACTGAATCACCGATAACTTCACGGAGGATACCATCGGGTCTTGATAACGAGTTTCTAACAGTAATATTATACCTTTGCTCGACAAGCATCAGACCACTCGCTCGCAGTGCATACTAATAGAGCTCTTGTTCATCCTCACTCAGTCCTGCTAGCTGCACAATCTGGAGTGGTTTTGGGCGAAAAGGTCTCAATCTTCCGGCCAGGCGGAGGATACGGCAAGAAGGAAGATGTCGCAGCAGTCATCGACGGTAGCTCCGGAATTGAGCCCTCAATTCTGCTTCAATGAGAGAGTACTCAGAGGTGCGCGGGGTCCCGCCGGAGTAGTTGAAATATAGACCCTTGGAACTAGTGCTAACATTTTCCTAAACGTATAGACTTTCTGCGCCTCTCACGATCAGCAATAGATGACTCTATTACACAGAACCTGAATGCCCTGATAACTCCGGCCCAGGCGGGCTTCGATCCTTCCTCTACCGCCGTGCGGCTGACCGACGCACGCGTTAAAAAGACGATAGAGCCCGCAGCATGTCAATCGTTCAAAGACAACGTGTTATTCCCTTCATGGCAGACAAGATCGGATGTTCTAAATTATTGCGCTGGTGTGGCTACGAGTCCTGATCCGGAAGACCCCGATCTGATTCTAAGAGAAACGGAGTCCGCAAAGGATCGTGAACGGGTGGTGGACGAGCGATTAGACCCGTACTCGGCTCGATTCTTTCCTAGAGAAGCACGCACTGAATCGCTAGCCTACCTGATCCGCAATGAACGAAGCGTTGAGCAGATCATTCGTGCTCGCACCTGGAGTCTGGTAACGGAGAGATGCGGCGACCGTTCAGGCGATTGGGAGGAAGCATTGAATCGGTGGCGGGAAAAGAAAGGACAACGATCCTTGTGAGGCAATTAGGATGGTACACGAGTATCTCCCTTTGAAAGCATATCTCGATGGTGTAAGGTTAAGTCTCGGCTCTATGGCGTAATGGTTAAAGCGGATGGGAAGGCATTGCATTTTGAAAGCATTCCAAAAAGCGGGATTATGTATATATAATCTGTCTCTATATAAGTCAAACATGCGGATGGACATAGTACAGGACATGACAATATATCCAATATATCCAAAACAGAGGTTGCTGAAACTCCGGCATCGGGATCCGATTCAGGACAGATTTGGTCACTCCCGGATATAGTCGACCAGCAAGGCACAGAATAGATCAGGAGCAGGTATCTGGAATGTATATTGTGAGATCAACCTCAAAATTATTGTTGCCGAAGTTGGGATGTAGAACAATACAGGAGTGTTGGTTAATGCACAAACACAGGGTAGAAAAGAGGTTCGGATAATTATTTGTCGCTCGCCGGACAAGTCGCAGCTTCAGACTCAACCTTGAGTATTGTCGCAGTAGACACCGTACGAACTCCCAGCAGCGACCGCGACCAGCTATGGAACTGTTTGTCAAGTCACAGTGACCTATTCTGCCCGTCTCATTTCTGTACTATATATACTGTTAGCGATCTACTCTCACCGGGCAGTCTTCCCCGCACATCATCCGCCCTCCCACACAGTCACGACTTGACGATCGCCGCAGTTCCTCACAGCTCCTTCAGTGTTGTCAGCACTGACCTACGGCCGCCATGCCTCAACAATTGAGCTCCAAGGATGCATCGCTGTTCCGCCAGGTGGTCCGCCACTATGAGAACAAACAATACAAGAAGGGTATGCCTCACACAGTCTAGGAACACTCCCCAGAACGGAGCAGCTACTGACTGCGTGTTTGCTCTCCAGGTCTCAAAGCTGCGGACCAGATCCTGCGCAAGAACCCTAATCATGGCGACACACAAGCGATGAAGGCTCTGATAATGAGCAACCAAGGTCAGCAAGAGGAAGCCTTTGCGCTTGCGAAGGAGGCACTCAAGAACGACATGAAGTCGCACGTCTGCTGGCACGTTTTCGGCCTGCTCTACCGCGCAGAGAAGAACTTTGAAGAAGCCATCAAAGCATACAAGTTCGCCTTGAGACTGGAGCCGGACTCTCAGCCCATTCAGCGTGATCTGGCTCTGCTCCAGATGCAGATGCGGGATTATCAGGGCTATATCCAGAGCAGAAGTGCCATGCTCCAAGCACGACCGGCATTCCGTCAGAACTGGACTGCGTTGGCGATCGCGCATCATCTGGCTGGCAATCTCACGGAGGCGGAGAATGTCTTGAACACGTACGAGGAGACACTCAAGACTCCCCCGCCAAGATCCGATATGGAGCATTCCGAGGCCGTCCTCTATAAGAACATGATTATTGCCGAGTCGGGAAACTTGGAGAAAGCTCTTGAACATCTGGATGCTGTTGGAAAGAGATGCTCAGATGTGCTCGCGGTCATGGAAATGAGGGCCGATTATCTTCTACGCCTCGACCGCAAGGAGGAAGCTGAGGCTGCGTACACAGCGCTCCTCGACCGGAACCCTGAGAATGCAAACTATTATGAAGGGCTGATAAAGGCCAAGGGCATACCTGAGACCGATCATGGTGCTCTGAAAGCGGTGTACGATCAGTGGGTTGAGAAGTATCCTAGAGGAGATGCTCCACGCCGGATGCCCCTAGACTTCCTAGAAGGTGATGACTTCAAAACTGCTGCAGATGCTTATCTCCAGCGTATGCTTCGACGGGGCGTGCCATCGCTTTTTGCAAACATCAAAACTCTCTACACCAACACAGCTAAGCGTGACACTGTTCAGGAGCTCGTTGAAGGTTATGCAGCAGGAAAGGCCGACAGCCAGTCCAATGGATCAGCAGAGAACCAGATCAAAATTGATGGGACTGATTTCAAGTCCGCTGTCTTTTATTTCCTCGCGCAGCATTACAACTACCATCTTAGCCGGGATCTGGCAAAGGCTATGGAATATGTCGACAAGGCTATCGAGCTGGCACCCAAGGCAGTGGATTATCAAATGACGAAGGCACGGATATGGAAACACTATGGTAACCTCCCCAAGGCTGCAGAGGCTATGGAGCAAGCGAGACAGCTCGACGAGAAGGACCGTTATATCAACTCCAAAGCTGCCAAGTACGAGCTTAGAAATGACGACAATGAGAAAGCACTCGACGATATGAGTAAGTTCACGCGCAACGAGACTGTTGGCGGTGCGCTTGGTGACCTGCACGAGATGCAATGTGTGTGGTATCTTACCGAGGATGGAGAGTCCTACCTGCGTCAGAGGAAGCTTGGTCTCGCTTTGAAGCGGTTCCATGCTGTTCAGACCATCTTCGATGTCTGGCAAGAAGACCAGTTTGATTTCCACAGTTTCTCGCTGCGAAAGGGCATGATTCGGGCATATGTCGACATGATCCGTTGGGAGGATCATTTGCGGGATCACCCCTTCTACACACGGATGGCGCTCTCCGCAGTCAAGGCTTATCTGCTGCTGCACGATCAGCCTGATCTTGTTCACGGCCCGATGCCTGCTGGTCTGAATGGAAGTGAGGAGGATAGTGCAGAAAGGAGAAAGGCTCTCAAGAAGGCCAAGAAGGAGCAACAAAGACTCGAAAAGGCGGAAGCTGAAAAGAGAGACGCGAAGAGGGCCGCGAGCGCGACCGCAAAGAGCCTCGATGGTGAGACGAAGAAGGAGGATACGGATCCTCTAGGAACGAAGCTCGTGCAGACACAGGATCCTTTGAAGGAGGCGCTCAAGTTCCTTACGCATCTGCTAGAGTACAGCCCTGGCAATGTTGAGGCACAGAACGTCGGATTCGAGGTTTACCTGAGAAGAAGTACGTTTGCTTTTCTTTCACCTAAAGTTGCTAGAATCCCATTACTGACAGTGCTACAGAGAAATACCTGCTGGCGCTGAAGTGCCTCCTGGCTGCTCACTCCATCGACGCTTCAAATCCAACACTCCACGTTCAGCTTCTTCGTTTCCGCAAAGAAATCGACTCTCTCGCGGAGCCCCTCCCCCCTAAGGTCGCGGAGGTCATCACTAGCGACTTTGAGCCTCTGCTTCCAAAATCCACTAACCTCACTGAGTGGAACGACTCGTTCCTCGCTTCGAACAAGACGAGCACTGCTCACGTGCAGGCCGCGCTGACTTCTCGATTGCTCCTCAGCCCTGGTTCCAAGTCGCAGTGTGAGCAGGATCTCCTGTCCACCCTTGACCTGGAAGACGCCACGATACAGAAGGCTGTAGCGGGTCTGGACCTGCTCAACGAATGGGGTAGTAACCAGGCGGCAAAGACAGCTTACATCGAGAAAGCGCACAAGAAGTGGAATGAAGCATCAGCATTCCAGGAAAAGCAGAGTGAAGCTTGAAGAACGATAGATTCTCCGTATGCACTTGCATCACCAAAAGGCTGGGTTCACAGAACAACGGAGATGCTCGACACTACGTGGCCTGGGAAGGAACGATATGCCATGCCCTATGCTAGAAGGCAATTAGGGAACATCCCGGACAGCTCCCTAGTTGTCCTACTGGAGAAAAGTTAAATTAAAGAGAAAAAGAGATGGAGAGATGTGTACTAGTTGTTTTGCTACCTGACTGACCACATACACTGTACAATATGTAGGTAGTGAGCTCAGCCATTTATGACAAAAACAATTAGGCACCATAGACGTTGCCTTTGCTAACAATTATTACTGCCCCTTACATGTAGCTTCGTAGGAAGAAAGATCCATAAAGACAGCCTATCTTCTTACCTTTTGTCAGTCTATATCCAAAATCTTCTCCAGGCTATCTGCACGTTAAGTCAAGTGAGAAATGGGATTTGGTTAATTATGACATCGTACATCTATGCCCTCTATACGCGGGCTAATATACACAAACAGCGATCATGGCGCGCTTATTTTCTGCTCTCATCCAGCACCGAAAATCATACAAGAACCAGCTACATCATCTCCCTTTCACTCGTCATCGATATTCCCAAGAATGGGCTTCCTTCTCAGCGTAGCTTCATCTTCTCCATATCCGTATTCAATCCAGAGCTTCTTCCACAAGGGGACATGGGCGGGCTTATCCTCTCCCTTGACCCATTCTTTGCCTTCAGCGATGCGCTGGGCACGATCCTCGTCTTCAGAGGTCAGGACAAAGCGGCGCATGCGTGAGGCGATGCGCGGGTCGACGACGATGTCATCGAGCCATTCGCGCTCTTCATCGGGGATGGTCTCTGAGCGCTTGTGCACGGATTTGTGCCATTCCTTCTCTTCTCCTTCGAGAACAGTCTGTTGTTCATTGGAGGTGGAGGATGGGCTGGAGTCATCAGAGGTAGTGGGTTGCAGGGAGGACGAGTTGTCTGTGCCGGGGGTGGGAGTGAGAGTTGGAGAGGAGTTCAGGCTGTCCCCGTATGGTCGTGTGGATGACGCAAGAACAATGGAGGCTACTTCGCGTCCAATGTCATCTGCGAGGTATCGCTTGGTGAGGAAACGGTAGATACGGATGGGGGTGTTCATGAAGCCGAGGATGTGAGGGAATGGAATTGGAGCAGATCCCTCGAGGGTGGAGGGCATGGTTGGAGGGAGAGGCCGTGAGGCGTAATCCGCGGGTGAGATGTAGGCTGGCGCCTGTCCAGGAGGCGTAGCGGGCTGCTCAGGTTTCTTCTCTTCCTCCTTCTTCTGGTCTTCAGAACCAGCAATTGGCGATGCATCGTCTGAACTTGGAGTCTCCGGCTCGGGAGCTGGAGGAGCTGGAGGAGGCGGCGGAGGATCAAGGGGGCCAAGCCAGCCCTCATGCAGACCCCGAATGTACTCTTTCCAAGTATGTCGCCCGATGACAATATCACCCTTGGGTCCATCTTCTTCCTTGTTGCCTTTCAGTCTGCGGAACTCTTCAAGGACGTTCTGCTTGTTTGGTTCTTCCACCACGCTACTGGGCTCGCCTGCCCTCCGTCTGAACTTGCGAATCTTCTCTGCGAGTCCTGCTCTGACATCCCCTTCTCTCCTTCCCTCGACGACATCGTAATCCAACGCTGCAGCAACCAGGATTGGCTTGATGTATTCTTGGAAGTGCTCTCGAGCAACTCTCAGACCGTCACCGGGAGGCGCAGCAAGGAAGATTGTGACCTTCCTCCGCAGTTCATCGATTGGCAGAGGCTCATGAGCCATGTGAGCGACCAAGTTGCACCACTTCTGCTGTGCACGCTTCTTCTCTCTTCGATCATAGATCAAGGCGCCGGTAAACGAGCCGGTTATTGTGAGAAAGATCATCCAATTGCGAGAAGGCAGCCTGAAGCGGATATGCGGCAGTCCTACGAGTTCTGTCAGCATCAATGATTGTCACACGCGCAGAAAGTAAACATACCCATCATCCTCAGGGCCGGATTCTGAGGCTTCGGAGCCGGCTTCGGGACAGCATTCTGGGGCTGACCAGATGGGGCGGAAGAGTTGGATGAGTCCGCCATCTCGTTCGATATGGAAGTACCCCTTTGGTTGAGAAAGGTGGTAAGTAAGGGCGTCTTCTCAACGGCGACAACCCGATGTCCTGGGACAGAAATCCTGCAGCTCGCGTCCTAGGCGTGTTGTCTACTGCGGCCAAAAAAGTCGATGTCCGCGGAAGCTCTTGTCGGAACTACATTTGTCCGATCAGTATCGGAAGCCAAACTTTATCTGGGATGTGAATCTGATAAAAGCACAAGATACTGAATACTGGGGCGTGCATGTGCGGTATACCATACAGGATATCATTATTCAGGGATATTCTAAAATCGGTATACTAGATATCTATATTTCCAGGTTACTTATAGTTCCAGCAGAGAATATTTCAGAGCATTCCTTGTGATATAATGCACACAATTTGGGATCCTTCACAGATTTATTCAGCATCAATAGTGGGTGCACAAATCGCACCTAGATGGCTATTTTGTTTTATGGAATATTCACATTGTGTGATGTTGGCATTGTCTAGTATATCTTGTCCATCAGAGATCCCTGTTGCTTCAGATCTATGGCAGTGGCTGTGAACTTCAAAATCAAGCATGTACTATTGGCTATTTAATTTCTAGCCCCTGCTATGGTATCTGTCCATGTCTATAATCGGAAACAGATCGATAATATACCCCGCAGTCACCTTCAAGCATGGAATGCTCCCTGTAGAAACAACAAAACATCTGTCTTTGTCCATATACCAACCCCCGTGACCTCGCTTATTGGGCCATTGGGGGCGATGTTCCTGGGGCGTTTCATGGATATGGCTGGCCCGATAGGCCATCTCCGCGCTAAACTGAGCCAGGTAACTTATCGACTCCAAAGACAACTCTTTGTTGTCGCTGCTTTCTCCTTAACCATCTCGTTCTTCTTTTATCTCTTGCCATCTCCCTTCCTTTGCTGGTTCACACTTCCTTCGGGTCTTCTGTGTCCGCCTGTGGGATCGTTCGGTTCGACTCGTGCCTCTGGGTTGACCGGCGGGAACCTCGATCCCCTCGTACTCGTCTCACCAGTCCCCTGAATCTTGTGCCACCTGCTCGCTTCCCCACCCCCTTTGTCTTTTGACTGTTTCCTCCCCTTCACGCTCACCGTCTTTGAACGTGAGCACATCGATCGCGATGGCGGGAAACAACAATAACCTGCACCTGAATTTTGGGTACAACGAGCACGCCTTTGCCCAGGCAAACAGCCGCGCCTATCCTACGACGCCCTCCACCTTCCCGCAACCAATCTATCCCAGCGGCGGTCAGGACTATGCCAACGCTCAGGCGGCCCAGAATGCTGCCTATGGCCAGGGATATTTTATGAATCACCCATATCAGGCCCAGCAGGCCCAGTATGCCCAGCAGCAGTATGCCCAGCAGAATCTCCAGTCTCCGCAGGCCGCATACCAGTCCCGTATGGGCTACAACGCCAACGACGGCACAAATGGCCTGATCCAGCAGTTTTCGAACCAAGACTTGAGCGCATCTCCTCGTGCGGGACTGTTTGGTCGTGGATCTCCTGGCCAGCGTCCTCGTACGTCTGGCTCTCAGGGACAGCCCAACACTCGCAGCCCCAAGCCTCCGGGTGAAGATGAAGAGCTCCAGCGTTACCCGGATAGGTATTCGGAAAATGTCCATAAGCGTGGAAAGGCCTTGAAGGAATTGGTCACTGTCTTCTTCCAGGAGAACATTGAGCGTGCTCGCGATCGTAACATGCGGTAGGTCTTCATGAACTCTCAATCGTTTTCTACTGTTGCTGACGTGGGTATTGGGGCAGAGCTGCGACCCTTGACCATATGCTTCGTGATCCGAATGTCTCTGCCGACAAGAAACGACAGGAGTCTGAAACCATGGCGAAGAAGGAGTCTACTTTCCTTCGGTTCCTGCGCACCAAGGAGACACCGGCCAACTTCCAAACTATCAAGGTTATCGGAAAGGGAGCTTTCGGAGAAGTGAAGCTCGTCCAGAGGAAGACTGATGGGAAGATCTACGCTCTGAAGTCGTTGATCAAAACAGAGATGTTCAAGAAGGATCAGTTGGCACACGTCCGTGCTGAGCGTGATATTCTGGCTGACTCCAAGGACAACCCATGGCTAGTGAAGCTGCACGCTTCCTTCCAGGACACTGCATACCTCTACTTGCTCATGGAGTTCCTTCCCGGTGGTGACTTGATGACTATGCTTATCAAATACGAAATCTTCTCAGAGGACATCACGCGGTTCTACATGGCCGAGATCGTGATGGCTATTGAAGCTGTTCACCAATTAGGCTTCCTTCACCGGTAAGTTTCAGCACCTGTCAAGATACTTTTGATCTCCTTGTTTATGTAAGGCACTAACCCGCCGTGTTCCTGTATAGTGATATCAAGCCGGATAACATTCTTCTTGACCGTGGTGGTCACATCAAACTAACTGACTTTGGTCTGTCCACCGGAGGAAAGAAGACCCACGACAATGCCTACTACCAGAACCTCCTCAAGAACTCGACATCGAAGGACAAGAACCGTAATTCGGGTTACTTCTCCGACTCGATTAATTTGACTGTTTCCAACCGTGGACAGATCAACACTTGGAGGAAGTCTCGACGTGCGATGGCATACTCTACCGTTGGTACCCCAGACTACATTGCCCCAGAGATCTTCAACGGTCAAGGTTACACCTACCTGTGCGATTGGTGGTCCGTTGGCGCCATCATGTTCGAGTGTCTGGTGGGCTGGCCGCCATTCTGTGCTGAGGAGACTACCGACACTTACCGGAAAATCGTGAACTGGAGGGACTGTCTCTACTTCCCTGAAGAGCTCACGCTGTCGCGGGAGTCTGAATCGCTTATTCGAAGGTAATTGCAGCTCTAATTTTGTCCTGGTCAGGTTCGTTACTAACCGCCTTTAATAGCTTCCTTTGTGACGCTGAGCACCGTATCGGTAGCGAGGGTGGTGCTCATGGCGGTGCCACGCAGATCAAGAACCACCCCTTCTTCCGCGGGGTTGTTTGGGATCAGCTGCGCAAAATCCGTGCTCCTTTCGAACCCAAGCTGAGCTCCAACGTCGATGTTTCCTACTTCCCTGTCGATGAGATCCCTCAGGAAGATACTTCTGCGGCTCACCGTGCCCAGGCTCGTGCTATGCCGGACGAACAAGAGGCGGAAATGAGCCTTCCTTTCATTGGTTACACTTACAAGGCCTTCAATGCCTTCCAGGCAAGCTAGAGGGTTAGCCGACAACAGAGATTGGGGGTGACGGTGAACCTGGCTGGAAAGCACCCAGCAGGCGGGCTTGCGTCAATGTCTTTTCAGCGGCTCACCTGCGCCCTAATTCAGTCTATGGGGATACTTCTTGTCGTTCAACATGTTGCGGGCACCTTTCCCCAGTGGTAATGACCTGCGCATCTGCTTTTCTCGGCATTATTTGTGATTTTGATTGTGAGGCGACGACTACCTCTACTGAAGACCGCCTCTTGGCGAATCGTACCCAGTCTCTGGTCTTATGTTTGCATGTGCATGTTTCTGCCATGGCGTGGAGGATTCTTTTCATATGTCAATGCTATTTGATCGGAAACATGTCACGTTGAGCTGGCTATGTCTACCTAGATCCTGCATGTAGACGAAATCATCGAAATAGGTCAAAAAATTGATTCAAGAGAAGTAATCAAGATCACATGCACTCATTCTGTGGTTGTCAATTGTTTAGTAGTTGTATTTGGTCATATAATGCGGAAAGACATCGCAGTACAGGATCACGGCTTCGGTCGTATCAAAGTTGTCGTCTACGAGCCAACTCAAAGTCTAGCAAGGCACCTCTCCATAAGCGTTAGAATATTACGATGATATATGCTAAGTCGATAAAATAAATCTCCAATTCCATAAATGGCTATTTTTTCGCCTCATGAGGCACTGGATACACCATGCCACCGTCCCAAGTAGACGCTAGAACGCCTTGCGTTGGCTATTAACATTGAAATTCAGATTTCGACCCTAGCGACCGTGAAACGCCTTAACCGTACCCACTAGAGATACATGCTCTCTTCTCCAATATCGACAAAGACTATCTTCTTTTCTCCGCCTAAAGGTACATGTTGCAGGAAAGACTTATTGGGTGCTGACCGGTGCCAGACCAGGGACACCACTGAACCTCTCCTCACGTTCGGTCTTGAACATGAGTTGGATCCAAAACTCCTTGCTATCTTCATCGAACCATGTCCAGTATCGGCCCTCTCTCCGGTCAATTTCTCGTGCCTGCAGCTTGAAACCGCAAGACTGGTACGGCTCCGCGGCCACGACGAGGTACTGGAAGTTCTTGTCGGGCGGCTCGTCCACCTTCTGCTCGAACGCGGACATAAATCGTACTCGTGGCTTGACTCCGGGCGTGATCTGATCGTATTGCAGCTGAAACAACAATCCCAGTTGTCTCGTCAACGGATCCCGAATCTTCGTGATTTTATAACCCGGTCGTCCGATCTTCAACGTCTGCTTCTTCACCTGCACACCCATCGCTCCAGGGAGCAGCGCATCTTGATTCTTTCCCTCCTTCTGCTCTCTGGCGGCACGACGCGCCAGATTCGTCTGGTGCTTACGGCCCTGGGTATGAGCGAGATACGAGCCATCGTTCTGATGAACGGTCAAACAGAGACGGCACTCGAAGCTTCCAACGTGGTTCTTGAAGAAGTAGGGATCTTTATCGAGATCGATCGTCTCGAGAGCAAGCTTGCGCAAACGCTCGCGACGGTCAGCGTTCGTCGCGGACTGCGATGCGACACCACCGCCACCGAATTTGGAACCTGCGCGGTTCTAAAGAGGACGTTAGAGGATTCTCTGTAGTATTTCCGAGGACTATCGTAGCTCACCTGAAAATCCATGTTGAGATATGTGCCCTATTACACCGAATACCGTGTAAATGAGGGAGATGAGGTGCGCGGGCAGTTATCAATCCACTGCTGTCTCGAAGCTTGAGATTCTCCCAAAGTCGCAGTTCTGGAAGTTCCGCAAAGCTTGGGTTATATAAGCAGCTAAACCATCGCCGCGCTCTCGCTTACTATTGGTTCTTTGTGCACCTCCCACGGTCTTCAGCAGTATCTATTTAAACCTGGCCATACCACTCATGCCAGAAATGCAGCTACAGAGATCTACGAGATATGAGTCACGAATTTTATGAAGGCCAACGACTGTCGTTCGATGGCGCGTTGTGCACGGTGCGCTATATCGGCAAGGTCGAGGGCACAACTGGCGAATGGCTCGGAGTGGAATGGGACGATCCAACGCGCGGGAAGCATTCAGGGGAACATAAGGGAGTGAAATATTTCCAATGTATAATTATTCCCCTGCTCTTCTCGCTGAATATTCCTTTCCTCTATATATTTTTGGGCGTTGCACTCATACTTAGTACGCAGGCAAAAGTAATCATCCCACAGCGGGGTCGTTTGTTCGTCCATCCCGGCCCACGGCGAAGCCCCGGGGTTTCCTCGAAGCTGTGCATGAAAAGTATGCCTCAGAATTCGAGGAAGAGCTAGCCAAGAGCAAGCAGAAAGAGGTAGCTGGAGCTGCTGTGCCACCTCCTACTCAAATCCGATTCAACGGAAAGGTGGTAGAAGAGGTCGGGTTTGACAAGATCCGAAAGAAGCTCGCTGAACTACAAGAACTTAGAATTATCATCCTAGATGGTCTACGAATTTCTGGATTATTGGCTACTGATGTGGCTTCCGAGCAACGAGAAGAGGCCATCAAGGAGATCGAGAAGACATGTCCTAGAATTGTCGAACTCGACCTTAGTCGTAATCTACTCCGGAGATGGATAGATGTGAGGGATATATGCAAGCCGTTGAAGAAGATCAAGCTTTTGAAGTTGAAGTGAGTTTCTCGTCAATCTAAGATTGTGGACTTGTGTTAATACTTGTTTAGTGGAAATCGATTCGAAGGCATCAATACTGAGTTGACGTTTGAGCGAATTTTAGAGTTGCACTTGGATGATACCCTATTGACTTCAGATGAGGTATGGAATTTAATCTTGTGTCTAATGTGGCAGACGTGTCTAACGGTTCTACTGTAGATTGCGCTTTTAAGTCACCAGTTCCCATCTCTGACATCCTTGACGGCGTCCACCAACCTGATTTCATCGTTTACCTCAACATTGTCACCTACAATCAAGAATCTGACTTTGGAGACCAATGAGATCAGTTCTCTCTTCTCTATCCGGAGTTTAGCATCGCTCCCTAATTTGGATCATCTTTCTCTAAGAGGCAATGAAATATGCGGTGTCTCCCCTTCAGATACCCCCGGCGAGGATGCAGCGTTTCAATTCTCGCCCACACTCCGATCTCTCGACATCTCTCGTAACAATATCAATTCCTGGAGCTTTGTCAATGCTCTTCCACAGCTATTCCCCGGTCTCAAGTCTCTACGAATTTCTGATAACCCTCTCTATGACCAGCCAGTGGCGCCCTCCAATGTGACGAATCTACCCGAGAAACCAATGACGGTCGAAGAGGCCTTCATGCTGACCTTAGCCCGTCTACGGGATCTTGAATCTCTGAACTACAGCAAGATTACTCCACAGGAGCGGACCAATGGAGAGTTATACTACCTGTCTCTGATTGGAAAAGAGCTTTCAGCTCATCCTGAAAGTGCAGAAAAGAGCATCCTCGCGAATCATCCTCGGTACAGTGAACTGTGCCGCCTATATGGAGAACCGCTCATTAGGAGAGTCTTGGACGCCTCCAAAGGAGACGTCAATCCTCGCTCCGTTGCTGCGAGGTTGATCAGATTTACGTTTTACCTACCCGCCAGTTCTTTACAGTCTTCAACGTCTGAATCCGGCAGCCACAGCAGGAGGCAGCACACACATGAGATACCACGCACGTTCGACGTCTACAGAGTGAAAGCTATTGTTTCACGGGTCTTCAATTTAACTCCTCTTGGCTTCCGCTTGATCTGGGAGACAGAGGAATGGGATCCCGTTGACGAAGCAGACACGGGTCTTGATGAGTGGGATAGCAGCGACGATGACGAACCGGATACTTTAGAAAGCGAAAACCAGAGGTTATCTAAAGACGTGATTGCATCAGATAGAGTCATGACACGAGAAGATGGCAACAAGTTTGTCAAACGGGAGGTGGAACTGGTAGATTCGACAAGACAGGTCGGGTACTGGTTCAATGATGATCTCAAGGAGGCAAATGTAAGAGTTGAAGTTATCTAGTTCAGGAGATACTATTGGATATACACCTACCCGCGAAAGTTTGAACCCGGTGGCCGCGACGTTTTACCTGCCGATAGTTTCAAATTTTTGTCGTATAACTGTAGAATTATTTACTGCGTTCCTCCCATCAGTAATGTAGGATATGCCCATTACAATGGACTGGTCGTGAAGCACACGTGCTCTACACAGAATACGAACTGCTTGAGCTTAAGCGGTACCATCCCAGTGGCTTTATTGGATCGGTGTAAGTACGTACATACTATCGACTCTTGTAGGACATTTAGGCCTGGAACTTGGCAAGGAAGCGTCTAATTTCTAGTCGAAGGGAGTTTCACAGCCCAGATTGTTATTTGTGTTACTGAGAGCCGTAGTACGTTGCGTCTGGTACTTCTGGCACCCTGGCACATTTTCGAGTAGAAAGCATACGTTGATTCAAAGCACGTTGAGCCAAGCATAAAACAAGCAATTGCGGGCCTTGGAAGCCAGGCCGCTATGTCCCAAAGCGGAAGATGTGGAGAGAGTTCGGCAGAAGCTTGGATGGCGGACTGTACCGAAGCGAACATCTTCTTTAACCAGCTAGAGCGCTTAGTTAACTAGTTGGCACCAGCGATGACTGGTCAGCGGCAATCTTTTATGCCGCACATATCCGAGGCTCTATTGTCTTCATTATTGGTTACTCAACGCCTATCTGGGTCCTTTGTGTTGCCGCTCGCCGATGCGTCAGGGATGACACGCGATCGAAAAGCGTTAGTTACATCGTATAGCGAGGCCGCTGTGTCGTTCGGTGACTAGGAACACCGTAGGCTGTGTTCTCTTTATCAGTCATTGGACCCTCCCATAGAGAAAAAGAAAAGAAAGGGGAAAACGTTCGTATAAAAGTGATCGTCGCCAGCAAGAGGTCCGGACTCGCCGGGGAATAATTTCTGATCATCCTTTCTATTTCTTGCATGCACGGTTCGATGGTTGTCTGCTAGTTATTGCGACCATGTCTTCAGACAAGACTGCTCTTCCTCCATCGGCGGTGGCTGATACCGAAAAACGCCTGCAAGACGACTCCAACGAGAGTCCTCCGCGCACAGGCACCGCTATCAAACCACAGCATCGACGTCTCCACGATCCAGATGTGACTTTCGAGGAGTACCACTATTATGCTCTGAAGACACGCGAAGAGGAAAAGAACTCCCCGCCCGCGGTTCCAACGATAAGCATATGGAAGGCACTTTTCAAGGGTGCTGGTCAGCCAGAGACGGATGAGCCGGAAGAGTCAGCTTCTCAAACCGAAGAGCGGTCAAATGTTCTCAATATGAACTTGGCCAACAGAGCCAACCGGCTGGAAATCACAGACGAAGAATGGGTCAATGCATCCCGCATGATGAGGACAGCCAGCTGGGGAGCCTGCTGGTATTTAATCACGACCGGTGAGCCCACATGGGATTCTAATAACGCATAAGCTTCCATCGAAATCTAACCTTCTAATCCTCAGATATTTTGGGACCGTATGGCGTTGGATTCGCACTCGGTACCCTAGGCTGGGGCCCCGGCGTAGTAAGTCAAGGATCGCTCGTGTGATAGTTCGCTATCACCACAGTTTTGCTGCTGAGTAAGATCTAACAAAAGGCAACTTACAGGCACTTTATACCGTCTTCGGTATTATGGCCGGCTATTCCGGGTGGTTACTATGGAAAACGTTCCTTGGACTTGATTCTTACCAGTTTCCTCTCAAAAACTACGGGGACCTAGCATTTCGCATATACGGCCCTTATGCCCGGCATTTCGTGAATATCCTCCAGGGACTCCTTCTGTTACTGGTACTTGGACAGGTCATCATTCAGAACGGCCAATCTATTTCCCAGGTTTCCAGATTCCGCCTGTGTTACTCTGTCTGCTGCGTGGTATTCGTGGCTGTAGGATATCTCATCGGTCAGGTGCGCACTCTTCGCAATTATGGCTGGCTAGCAAATACGGCAGTCTGGCTGAACCTGATGGTTATCTTCATCACCATGGGAGTTATGGCTCATAGTCCACCGAATTATGCTATTTCGGTACTTGGGTCGGCAGGGTCTGCAGTCGATCCATCAACCATTACACCAGACCCCAAAACAGGAGTGTATCCTCCAGTCAGGCACTATGGTGGCCTCCCCGACTCAAAAAGTCTCGTTGGATCACTCAATGGACTTCTGCAGGGAGTCTTCGCCTACGGTGGTGCCCAGCTGTTCGTCGAATTTATGGCCGAGATGAGACGCCCTTTCGATTTCTTCAAGGCCATGTGGGGTGCTCAGTTCTTTATATACAGCGTTTACCTTATCTACGGTTGCTATGTATATCATTTTCAGGGACAATATGCCTATCAGATCTCTTACCAGGGAGTTTCTCGCTACGGATGGCAGGTCGTTGGAGACATGCTTGCCTGTGTGAGTGGCCTCATCTCCGCGGGATTGTATGGAAATATTGGGATCAAGGTCTTCTATAACAACGTTCTCATGTAAGTCGTTTCCCATCTAGCATGAACTCTGTCGATCTGGTTCTCACGTCTAATCCAAGGGACCTATTCCGGGCACCCCCTCTGACGCACAAAGGAGGTAAGATCCTCTGGGCCATTATCGTGCCCATATGGTGGTCTATCGCCTTTGTCGTTGCTGCAGCAATTCCCGACTACTTTGGCTTTGTGTCTGTGATCTCTGCGGCGACTGTTGTCCAATTCACCTACTCTTTCCCTCCCATCCTAGCCCTGGGTTATAACATCAGGCTCTATGCTCTGAAGACCAGTAAAGGAGACGGTTTTGATCCAACCACTGGGACTGTTATTCGGCAAGATACTGGTTTGAAGCGCTGGTGGAGAGGCCTGGTGAATGGACCGTGGATTTGGAATATTCTCCACGTATTGTATGGGGGCGGTGCGCTGGCAACAGCCGGGTTGGGCATGTATGCCGCCATAGAGGGCATGATTGAGGCATTTGAGAATCCGCAAGTGAACGCGTTTACGTGTGTCTCGCCGCTTGATCTCTCTCAAGTATCGTCATGAAAGAATGAAGTTGGTTCAGATTTCTACAACGTCGAGGATACTTCAAGTGTTTCTGTCTGATTTTCAGCTGTCATTTAAGAGCTTTGAGTGTGTAGGTAAATGAGCTTAGGGTTTTCCCTAAGAATAGCAAATAGGAGAACTAGGAAAAATCCTGGGGCGGTAACAGCCTATTTTGTATAGACACACATGCACATATACCGATCTATTGACTCAATACATGGATAGTGCTTTCAATTCGCATTGGGTTCTCTATACTCCAAACTTTTCTCCAATAAGTTTGGAAACCCGTGCTATTGATTGACGCCCAGACACATGGTGTAGAGGACCACCTCCATCCAAGTTAGCATGATTGTTACTCATTGCTGCTGTACCGTGGGCTGTTGCTCTATTTGCCGATACTAAATTCAATGCTTCCAAATCATACCAGTAAGCCGGAAATTTCCAAATCCGCTATTCGCTGGTGTGTATTTTCTTAGATCAATATCTATGTGTCTTGTTTCTTTGAATCCAACGGTATCGAAAAAGCCATATGCAGGTGCCTCCCCAGCGACAACAAGTGGAAGACCCTCTGCTCTAGCCCGGTCGAATCCAAGCTGGAGTAAGCTGGAGCCTACACCTTGTCGCTGGTAGGATGGCTCGACGCACATGTAGATCAATTC
This sequence comes from Paecilomyces sp. PK2413, assembly GCA_023624055.1. Lineage (NCBI taxonomy): Eukaryota > Fungi > Ascomycota > Eurotiomycetes > Eurotiales > Thermoascaceae > Paecilomyces > Paecilomyces sp. PK2413. Next base: position 357,374 of record JAMADQ010000007.1, read on the forward strand.
TAGACACAATTCCTAATATTAGCAGAGACACCGTTCGAACCCACCGCATGGAAACCTTACCATAACGGTCAATGTTTTCCGTTGCCTGGCTTATGGAGATGTTCGCCGCAGATACTTCAGCAAGGAGGCCAGGGTTAATTCCCTCTGGGACATTGTACCCATTATCCGCGGACTGGCCAGGGGCCATTGAGTCTCCTTTGGTGGCTGTCTTTCTTGCCAGTACAATATAGCCGATGATCGCATTTAAGTCACCATCAGTCGCCTTGAAACATTCCATCGAGAGTCCGCAAATGCACCTTCGACAGCTCCTGTGTACTGCTTTTCCTGGACAAGATTATTAAGCCACGGTTGATACAGAAGACCGTTGATGCTCAGAGACAGCTTTGCAGAATGTATGAATTTCGCTAAGAAGGGAAGATCTGAGCTTTCGACTCGAGAAATAGTGTGATTCGGGCCAGCCATTTCCGTAGAGTATTCTTTTCACACGCAGGGAGATATCCGTATTTCCTCGCCCCAGCCGGTCACAAACGAGTTAAATATTCCAGAATGCCTTTTCTTTTGTTGCCTGGCAAGTGACTGATATCGGACGCTGGGAAGTGCGCCCAATTAACACCTGCATTGAATGCTTCCGACTCGACCCACTATGAGGCCCATTTCATTCTTTCTCATGAACGCAGGAATTTATATCTACGCGAGGCGAGCCCCATTATCGGCTTGCATAGTAAACTTTTCTGCCTTAACTATTTCAGATGCATGCCAGAATCATGCGTCGTGCTGGATCGTTATGGGTACGTAATAAATGGCATTTGATAGGAAATTGATATGCCTGCTATGCATCCCCAAGAGTGATTCGCGGGTTTGGTTGAAGCCTTCGGGTTCGGGTTTGGTAATAATAGATTGCCGTGTCGTGATCGACGAGCTGTGCCTATTCTGCCTTCAGCTGGTTGGGGTTATATATGGCACTGTAAAAACGGGTAGGCAAACACATTTGGTCTATTTCTTAAATTGTCCCAACCAACAACCAGAAGTGCTGGATTTTCTGATCGAATTCAACGTCAAGTGAAGATGGCAGACATAAATCCCACATCTGAAATACAAAGTCAATTGTTACAGTGGCTCGGAAAGGGTGTATATGCATCTTCCTCCCTCGAGCCTCTCTCCGGTGGTTCAGCTAATTTTGTATATCGTGCACGACTATTGATGCCGCACCAACAAGGATTGAGTGAAGTTGTCGTAAAACACGGCGAGGGGTATATAGCTGTCGCACCGGAAAATAAATTCAGTACGGATCGTTGTGTAAGAAATTTCACTTCCCAATATATTATGAATCTGTTATGCTGACTAGCTGGAGCAAATTGAAGCGGAGTGTTTGAGATGCCTTGCTTCTGTCCGCCTAGTTCCAGATCAGGAGCAAGTACCACAATTTGTTGTCAGGACGCCACATTGCTACCTATACGACAAGGAGACCAACACCCAAGTTCTGGAATGTCTTCCTGACGCAATAAATCTGAAGAAGTACGCTTTGAAAAACCTCATGTCGCCCACTACGGAGACCATGAGACCCATTTTTCACCAGCTAGGTAAAGCACTGGCGCAATACATTACAGCATTTCATCGCAGTGAACCACCGAAAATGAAGGAGCACAAGTTCCAAGCTGTAATAAAAGATACTCAGGATATGCAGTATTTGAAACATATGATAAATTACGACTGGCTTATTGAGCGCATCGAGCAATTTCCACACATCTTGGAAGATGCGCGAGATATTTTTGTGCAGATCAAAGCGATGGCAAAAAATGAGATGTCCTGCAATTCTTCACTTGTACCGATACACGGTGATTTTTGGACAGGAAAGTAAGTCAAAACTATATGAATATTGTCTATGTTGATAATCTATACTAAGTCTCTTTATAAGTATTTTACTCACAGATGCACCCCTTCAAAAAGCCAAATCGGCAACTATACTGGTTGTAGACTGGGAAATGGCCCAATTTGGAGTTCCTGCCTTAGACCATGGAGAAATGATTGGAGAGATGTACGCTCTGTGGTTATACAAGAAGATAGATGCGGGACTTTGGATGATGCAAGGTTATGCCGAAGGGCTAAGTGAATGCGTGCATTCCAACGCTTCCACTTGGAGAACAATTCTACAGGTTGGATGCCACCTTCTCAGCTTTGCCACTATAGCTCCGGGATGGGGGTCGCCAGAGCAAGTTGAGGATGTGGCCAAAATAGGTAAAGAGATTGTAGTCAATGGGTGGAAAAATGATCACAAATGGATCCAATCGTCTGAACTTGCTTGCTTTTTCGCTGTCAAGGAAAAGCATCCTTGAGCACTAGCACCAGGATCCGGCCCATCTGTTGTCCAGTACCTATCTAATCCCGCGGAAATCGAGAATAGTGTACTTAATTTTACAAAGGCTGGATTCGACTAACTCGCTCAGCTTTAACTAGATATCTCTACTTTGCTAAGAACTTGAGGAGTCTTCTACCCTGTCACATGGTTATATCACGTGACCTACCACGGAAACCGGCAGTCCTGACTTCCAATGTCGTAACGTATCACTGTAGTTTCGAAACAATAATATAAGAATAATTAAAAAATCTGAGAGTGCCAAGGAAGCCGGCTTAGGGCGTCGCTAGCGTCTCCGTCAAGTAGACACATCCTCCCCAAATATCACGGCGGATGTTTTGCGCCAGACAACAAAATTCACCTCTAAACACCATCGTTTTGCTTGTTAGTACAATAAATAGAAAGCGGATTCCTGACATTTGCAACTGATGGCGGAATACTGGAAGTCAGCAGTAAGTGCGACCGCATGACGCTATTTCGAACGGAAGACTATCCTGTAACTAACCGTTGCGACAGCCCAGGCACTGGTGCAAGCACTGCAAGGTCTTTATCCGCGACACAACATTCGAAAAGACGCAACATGAAGCGACGGCAAAGCATCAGTCGAATTTGAAGCGATTCCTACGAGACATACACAAGAACCAAGAACGACAGGAGCGGGATGCGCAACGGGCAAAAGATGAAGTGCAGAGACTCAGCAGTTTAGTCTCGGGCTCTTCGTCCGGACAGGACAAGTCGGATGCACCTTGGAAACGCAACCAGAAAGCATCTGCGCCGTCGTCGCGTCCTGTCTCGTTGGAGGAGAGGAAGAAGCAGATGGCGCAGTTGGCTGAAATGGGCGTCGCGATACCGGATGAGTTCCGTCGTGAGATGGCTTTGGCAGGAGAGTGGCAGACGGTCTCTGAGAGACGAATCGATGTACAAGATGACGACAAGCCAGAAAGTTCGTCCCTGAACATTGGCGTTCGCAAGCGAAAACTTGAAGGGCAAGAAGCGGAGGAGGAGGAAGAGGCGCAGAGGGCTATCAAGAAGAACTGGGGTTCTACGACACGGCAATATCCTGGTGCGGAAGATGATGAAGATCTAGATGCACTTTTGGAATCTACGAAGACTTTGAAGGGCAAGGGACCAGCCGTGAAGGTGGAAACAAAAACAGAAGAACCGGATGAACATATTAAGCAGGAGAGCAGTCCTCCTCCACCAACTACCACTGACGAAGATGGACCTCCTACGATTAAAAAGGAGGAGTCTGTCCAAGGAGTCCCAGAATCTATCCCAGAAGCCGGGAGCGAGGCTCAAGAGGCAGCTCCTGGCGTTGTGTTCAAGAAACGAAAACCAAAATTCGCGAAGAAATAAAGGGAGCTTGGTTTACCTTACGGATATTTTAAATCGGGCTATTTCTTGCAAGGGGTATGCTGCAACGAAAGTTTGTGCATCTCAAAGCAGGCAGTTCCTTGGAGCCAACAGACACTGTGATAATGGAAAGATCGCAGTCATTGGCTTCTCGCCATGGTTATACGCAACAATCCTGTGCCATGGCATACCTGGCCTTCCTCGATGGATGACTATACATAAACGCTAGCGAATCTGCGTTACAAGGCCCTGAAACTGAGCATTTGATATCTACCGTCAGCAAATATGCAGTTTGCCAATTTGTCTGACCTTCAGCAGATAAGGCCTGTGACAGGAATGGCGGTGCGATTTGCACAATACGAAGGGACGTGCCGCGTTGAATTCTCAGCCATATCATGCGGATCGGTCTTCGATTGCGGTGTAGCTCCTGCATAGCAGCTTTCAAGAATTCAGGACCGATCTTCGAAGGGACATTACTAGCATGTCAAGCATGGAAGGTTGTTGTGAAGATAGTGTATAACAGCAATTTCTATAAGACCAATTTTACGGTGAACGGTAACACAGATAGACAGAATACAATGGTGCAGCCAAAGATATCCTCCAAGAATAGAGCATAGTGAAACGGTTTGCGCATGGCGTGCAGTTGCATTTTCTGAGAAACCAACTGTTTTCCACCTTGAGATCACTGCCAATTTCCCTGTATGTGCATGGAAAAATCGACAAGAATCATGGATCATTGATGCTATGAATAAAAAGCCCCTTTCTACACTGCAACGCTGTTGTATAAAGAACGATTGCATCTGTTGCCAGTTTGCGCCGGCAGAGAAGGGCGGCCCTTGGCAGGCTACTTGAACTGATTCTTGCCACTGCTTTTTTGTTCCGTTCGCGACCCTTCTCACGGTCCGGCCTTTCTTCAAGTTGCTCCGGAGCTCAACTTCAAGCACTCTTTGTTCGCCGCCCCCCAGCATCGTTGACCGTTAAATGCGGAGACCGCTCGCTTCCAGAAGAGCAAGCTCTGGTGGACTAAGCTACTCGGTTCGCTTCTTTTCGCTTATCTAGCCCAGGTACGTGATCAATAAACGAGAGCTTCGCTTTCTCGGCTGCTGCCATCATCTCCCCTTCGCCTTTTCGCGTCGTCTTATCGAGGCCCCAACACACGTTCTTGCGGTCGGATTCCGGGTTACTTGCGTCGTGATGATTTCCGTTTCTCCCTGGAAGATCTATACTGCATTCATAGGATGTCTCTCGTTGGGATGGCTGGAGGGCTTGCGACCCAGATGAGCTGCGCTGGTCTTCAATCGCGACCCATCATGGCCCGTGACGGTCGCGTTCGCTACTTGTTTCGAATATTGGCCTGGATACCCTGCTAGGAAGGTATCTAGGGGCTTTCCAGCCAGCTCAGGCCTTGGTGTGCGCTGGTAATGCGTCGGTAGCCATGTATCATGGCTCCGCTGCAAACTCGACCGAGGAAGCTACGGGCTTTGCGAGCTACTATGGGATCCGCCTCAACGACCGCGCAGCATCTGAGCAGCTCTACTTGGTGCCTCCAGCCGCTGGAAAGACGCGCGATTGCGATACTTATTCTTTCAAGATTTACAATTGCCGTCACATGAGCATTTTCTCTCTCTTAACAGCGAACTAACCTCGTTTGATCAGAACAGGATCATACATACATGGGCCGCCAGTTGTATCCTCTCTCATCAGAGTCGATTACGATTAATACTTTTAGTTAGTGGCGCCTTGCACAGATTCGTCACCTTACAGTCACCCGGCATAGTCGTGAGAATTCCGCCAATTCTGGACGGGCATATAAGACACCTGGGTCTTCCCAAATAGATTGCTTCCCCTAAGATAGGGAACATGTCAGAAGCCGAGTCAACGCAACCGCCGACTGCAGAGATCCCTCAGGGGACAGAGGCGCAGGCTCCAGCACCTCCTGCTCCGGCTCCTGCGACAGCCCCAGAGGCACCAGCGGCTGCAACGAACGCTCCTTCAGCACCTGCATCTTCAGCACCGCCCGAAAATGAGCAGATAGCACAGAGTGAGCCTTCTGCCGCTCCTCAGGCCGCAACACAAGCCGCGCCTCAGAGCACGCCTCAGGCATTGCCTCAGACGTTGACTCCGCAGTCGAATGGCTCATATTCATATTCACAATCGCCTGCTCCCCAGCCTCAACAGCCCCAGCAAAATGCCGAAATCTATCATAGTACACCACCTGCTGGGACTGTCGCCCAGCAGCAGCAGCCCGCGCATATGAACCTGCCCTCAATCCACTCGGTAGATGGTCGGCAACAATTACCACCACAACAGCCAGCTCCTGCTCCTCAGACGACGCAGGCGCCCATCGGTTCTCCGTTGCCCTCGAGTATGCCTCCCATGCCGCCTATGGGCCAATATATGCCGGGATACGCGCCGGGAATGCCTCAGATGGGCGTTCCGCCGAATGCGCAGATGAGATACCAGATCCCCGGAGATCCCAGTAAAATGCTCTCAAGTGCCCGCCATAAGAAGGAAGTAAAGCGCAGGACAAAGACGGGTTGTTTAACCTGCAGGAAACGAAGAATCAAGGTGAGCGGTAATCTGGGCGGTTGGTGGGTGCGGAGATGCGGGCTGTTCCACGCGAGCAGTCGCTTAGCTTGCAACAACACGCCCAAGCTCCCCAATACCCATCTTCGCCTTCACACGACCCCGCTATTTATTTTTCCCACTTTGCGCGCCCAACGTCGCACATTATTCTGGAGCTGACCAGCAATTGCTTACTTTCTAGTGCGACGAGGGTCATCCGGTTTGTCGAAACTGCGTCAAAAGCAAGCGCGAATGCTTGGGTTATGATCCTGTCTTCCGGCCTCAACCAGCGCCATCTGCCATCCAGCCGGCTCCAAACCCGCCTCCATCTCTTGTCGTCGCTCCCCAAGAACCGCCGCAGTATCCCGGTGCGCCTCCTGGATACGTCCCTGCTGTGACCCAGCCTTTCGCACCTTCGCTTCAGTCGGATTCGCCGACACCGTCCCTAGAGCAGACCGACTACGGGTCATCTACTGCCATCGATCCAGCCCTGGAGAGCAACACCATGTCCGCCATGGCAAATATCCAACATGCTGTGGAGGGCAATCTACAAGTCCCTGGGAACTCTCCATCAGCTGGTGCTACTCCTATTTCTGAGGGCTCCGCACTAAAAGGTTGGCAGTTCTTGATACGCGCGCGCATATTTAATATTTCCGCGTTTCGTATTCCAAGCTATGGCGTCGATTTGCTAACTTGTTCTTTCCATTTCTAGCCAAGCAAGTTAAGATAGTCGACCTTCTCGCTCTCAGAGGTGTTCCACCGCCACCTCCCCATCCCATTGTTCCAATCCAGCAAGCGCGTTTGGATGAAATACAGGCAGTGTTTCTTGCGACTTACGCGCCGGCCATCGACAAGTTCCTGGAAACCCGCTGGTTCCAGGACAAGGCTCTGTCGCAGTTGCTGACGAACGCCCAGCTGATGGCGGAGTATTCTGCTCTAATTGACGCATTCAACGATCGAAACCTGGGTGACCCAGCCGTGCTGTCAAGAGTTGAAAGTTTTGAAGCTTCTGTTGTCTGGCAGTCCATGTGCTTGTGCCGCAATTTGGCCAACAGGATGAACGGAAGTGCCTCTCAAGATCCCGAGCTGATCGCTGCCGCCAAACGATTGGATGTCTTCGAGGCATTGGTAACTGGAGAATACTTGGAATTCAACCCCCTGACACAGCCGATAGTCCAGCAGCCCCCGCCAAATGCCACGAGTCTCACTCTACAGCTCCATCAGAGAGCCGTCGATTTCTGGAGCGCGGTAGGACACTTCCTGACGTTACATGATGACGAGGCCAGCTCTGCAAAGGAGATCGATGACACCTTAGCCCGCTGCCGGACGCTTCTCGACACCTACGAGAATCGAGACGTGATCTACTCTATTGCGATTGCTCGCCATCTTGGGCAACGCTGGGCCGACTTCCCTCGCAGTGTCCCTCAACCGACGACCACCGATGAGAAGGATGCGGGCGCGAAACTGTTCGTCGCGCAGAAATTCCTGGAACAGGAGGCGGCCGGTAAGGGAACCACGCAGGTGATCAAGCGGATATGTGGCATGGTTGTCCGATCTTGGACGGTCTCTCGTCAGTAGAGGACCATCCGAAACGATGCCGCCTTCGAGGCTTTGTAAAAACGATTTCCCTTTCTTGATTATTCTTCCCTTGAACATGGCGCTCACCAGGATGCTTTCATACACTTTTCATATTACGAAAGCCACATGGCCACAGGAGTTTGACATTTTGAAACATTTCTTGACATTACCTGCCGGGACTGGGATATGGTAGGGCTGACGGCGTTTCCCATTGCTTTCTCCCTCTTGTTTTTGATACTGGGAGAAGAAGAAGGCCGCTTGGAGTCGAGACAGGAAGATCTAATGTCTAGGGCAGAGTGTAGTTAGTTCATGTTGTATGTATCTTAACTCGGCGCTCTGATCCAGTCTTGAAAAGAGACAGAAGAAATGCCAAGGAATTCGTTCTGTTTCCTAATCCGAGTCGTTGACGTTAACGATATTATTACCCTTAACCTCGAGACTGTAGTTATACATCACGGAGTAGAGTCCTCCTAGACCCCTCCACTAGCCTGGCATGTAGCATGTACATGATCATTTAAGGTTCATCTGAACGAGGCATAGTTTTAACGGGCACAGTAGTAATACTACCCCATAGTAGTAACCCGAGCCATTAATTTAAATCTCAAGAGCCCTCTCCGGGATCCACAGTGAATCATTAGTTAGTTACATACCCCTCTTTTCAACCGTAAGTTTTAGTTAACTGAGGGAATAATAATAACTCTTACTCTAAAGTCACTCTATGGTATTTGATGTCAGTGCGAGCGAGACCTGAGCGCTTTTTTTCTTCTTTTTCTTCTTAGGGCCCCACTTTACTGTCTACGTGATGCTATCGGATGTGATATCGAGAACGTTGATCCTGTACCATAGTGTCGTGTCTTTAATTTAATTTCTCTCGGATGTTTCCTTGTACCCACCCCGCATCGAAACCACTAGGGTGTGTGTGTGTATCTAAGTGCTTTACTATGGAGAAGGTGGGGACATGTGTCTGTATGTTGTGTATGGATACCCTGCACGGAGGGACTATGTATTCCTTGGGGAAAAGTAACATTGATAGTGATGATAATAATGACGATGATGATTATTTTTTGTTTATTCAGAATGCATCTAAGATCTGACACTCTATATTCACCTCCTACGTCACTGGCTGAATGATGGCTTCTATTTAATGTTTCGAGGCTGGCTGCCTGGCTGAAAGGGGGCTTTGTTGCAGTTGCAGCAGCCGTTACTTTAGGTATCACTGTTGTCTTTTGCTGGGAGTTGCGTTCTTTTCTAAAAACCCCCGCTATTCGCTACTGCCCCTCCTTTCCCCGGACCGATGTAGTCCACTTTACGGAGTTATTACTCCGTATTTTGTTCCCATTTCTCGATCCGGTCTGGGATTGGGTCGATCGAGAGGAAGAAGTTAGGACCGTGCAGTAGCTAGAGCAGTAGCTAGAGGACCGAGCTGCGGAGTCAGTATGGTTAGAATCGGTTAGTCAGTTGGTTAGTAGCCACGCGTGCTTGCGGCACTGGCAGATTATCACGAGCATGCGCGATGCTCGATGATAATAATGATTGGGGACGAGAACGACGAGGGGTTTTAACAAGGACGGATATTGTCTCCTAGCCACCTATGCTTGTCGAGATGCTCTTTTGCATCATTCTTGGATCAATACCGATCTCGTTCTGGCCATAGTATGGTTTATATGAGTAATTCGAATTCGGGTGGCCAAATGGACAGTGTCTTCTCGATGCGATTAAACTCGAAGAACGAAAATGAAAAAAGTCAAAGGTGACGCCGTGCTTATGCTGAAAGTCATGCAGATGAAACGGCATACATTATACCATACCATACTGCGAGGGTTCTAGCGGGAGTGGACGGTCGGTAGAGCCGTCCGCGCACAGGGGGGACCGTTGTCAGGACGGAGGTTGAGGTTATTGGTTAAGGTGAGACACGTTCCTCTGGTTCATGGGATAGGTGGCGTGCATGGCAAGGGACAGTGGCTGCGGCGAAGGTTCACCATCCATAGAGCAGAGTTGTCGACTTGTAGTATCCGGGATGGCAGCAGTAAGAGGGAGGGATAGGCAACGACAACCGCCAGGGGAGCGAGATGGTGGTGGCTGATGGCTGAGGGCGCCATCCGTCGGTGGCTGCCGTTGAGTCAGACCGGTCAGAGAGTGCTCCTGGAGGTGATTTGATGCTGATTGATTCTCATTTCCGCTGCCTCATCAACAGGGCGGACGTGCGTATCCGGAGATGGACGAGCGATGGACGAACGGCGGCTGGGTCCGGGGGATGTGCCGCACTATCGTACCCAAGGGGCCGGTCGTGGAGGATTCCGCTCCGGTAAGTCAGCTCTCGCCTGCGAACCGAACAGAGACATCAGTAAACCGGACAGTTGCAGGTGAGGAGTCACGATGCATCTCGTCTGCAGCGCCAAGTGGAGGTCTGCATATATTGGAAAAACAGGATAGATGGTCCAGCTGGAGTGTTATCCTTCTCCTCGAGATATCATCACGTATCGAGCGTGCAGAATACGAGAGGATGGTTGAATCGACAACAGCGGTTGGTCCTGCTTGCCGTTAATAATATCTCAAATATCTCATGTATCGCAAGTCACGGCAAGGGCGGTGAGGGATAAAGTCATGTCGTTTTTTGTCCGTAATTATTATTCTTGGAAAGACCAGAGGTGTGGCATCTCGACCGCAGTCACCGCACAGTGCTGAGTATAGTAGTAGTACTTTATCCTTCTGTATTGATAGACCTGCATCAGAGCGTTGCAACCCCAACCCGGATGTCTCCGTTGCCCCTAGGCACAATGACATTACCAGCTCCGCCCCCCTTCTTTCACATGTGCTCTAACCTCTGATGGACCAGAGACCAGAGAATTAGGTACTCCTAGTAGCAGGACTAACAGCGCTACTACACTAATTACGAGTCTACTGATACGTACAGCCCAAGGCAGAGGGAGGCACGGTACATCATAAATGACTTCAAGTGTGGTGGATCAGAATGAACGCAGAGGAGATCAGGTCAGCAGGGTTACCAGACGGGAAGGACAGCCGAATATCTCTGTTTCTCTCTCTCTCTCTCTTGGTTTGGGTGTGGCTGCTGAGTGGCATGTATCGCACCATGTGGATGTGGCTATGAGGATCAGTCTGGATGGCAGAGGAATGGCGATAAAGTCAACGTGCTCGATTAGCTAAGTAATCCCGCGTAGTCAGCAGTCAGCAGGATGACACTCAACTGTCGAGAGTAATAGTAGTAGTAATCCCTCGTAGTAGAGTCCTATCGCAGTCTGGCTGGTGAGGTACCATACATGCCATAGTCTATGGTATGAGGACGAAGGCAGGCTTGGCAGACGTCATGTCGGCAAGTCCAGGCGGGCATCCCGTGATGGCTGAGATCGGCCCTCGATAACTTGGTTCGATTCGTCCGAGTGCAACGACATCGATGTCCTGGGATGAGGCTAGCTATCGTCTCGCATTATTATCGGCTAACCGTCATCTGCATCATCATCAACCATGTCTGCGAGCCCCTCCATGTGCCCCTCCATCCGAAAGTTCAATCAGAAATTCCTCCCAGGCGGAGCACTGTTGGGGAGTGACGCAGTGAGTGGATGAGAAGCATCCGGTTGCAGAAATGTTAATAATTAGTTCGAAACAAGAGCGATCCAGATCGAGAGAGAAAGAGGAGGAAACAGCCCCATTGCGGGTTAGCTGGTACGTACCGTACTCTGTTTCTTTTTTCTGTGGCCTGCTTGCTCTGTTATCGCGTTATCGCAGACCCATCCAGTGGCTTTGACGCCGCGCTTTACTCTTCTCTCCCTAGTTCTCTCTCCCTCTCTCCCTCTCTCCCTCTCTCTAGAGACATGAACGAATAAGCTAACTGACTATTCCCCATCTTAGCCCCGGCTCCAGGAACCGTGCAGCTGCCGGTCCACGCCCATTCCCGGCATCCAACCGGGCTGGCCTGCATCGCTCCATTGCTCCGTCGTCGCCAGCGATGATGTGGCCGACCACACGGGACAAAACCGGTCTGCTGTCGTTCTAATCTATCTCGATGAACGCACACGGCACAACTAAGGAGACAGGAAAACATCACAAACCGGTCTATGAAGTTCTGTCCGTCGTCATGGACCCGATTTGCAATCCATTCCATTCCCCAACCGGATACTCTATTGTACCATAGTGCATAGATCAGGTTGTCACCGTTCTCACTCTGGTCCTCTCCGGACCTACGGAGTACCGGTTTATACTCTCTTCTTTCGGTTTGTTATTGTTGGGTTGCGGTTGTTATGGTTTCATTTACTGTACCATATACTCTTCCTCCCCGCCACCTCCCGAATCTCGCCTGTTCGCCCTCCAGCAAGGGCAGGGACGCAACGGACAGCCAATGGATCGGGAGGTTGATGCGGTCGAGTCGACTCTAAGGACGCAAGGCCGCGAAACGGTCAGCGCGCCGCAACTCCACACCTGATGGGCGGAGATTGGAGAGAAACTCCAGCCTGGTGGAGTCAGCGCGAGATGAACAACATCATAGCCAGACTCTCCAGCTGATGGTCCCATAATTTTTGAATGGCGAATCGCAATCGCATCAATTCCCTCCCCAGGGTGGACCCAAGGTTCGGATGCTCATGTCGGGTGTCGCCCGCTGATCTCCAGAACGTGCCTCAGCGGGTCAGCCAGAAGCTCTATATATACCAGGCCTTCAGTCCCCCTTCGTCTCACCATCACAAACTCGAACTGTAACTACTCTACCGGATACCGACTGCTTTACTACTGTTGACTCCAGACGAGTAAACAGCAGTTAAGCCGCTCTCCTATCCACCGTTGCTCACCGTTGTTGCTCACCGGTTTTCCTTATCTCCTGGGACCTAGGACGAGCGAACGCAGGTCGCTTCTCGTCGAACTCTCCAAATCCCTCTCATCGTCCATCAAGTTTATATCATCATCTTCCTTGTCCACAGTATCTTATATACCGTCCGCTCTATTTTGACCAGACCCGCCCCGACTGACCGATAGCTCTTGTGTGGTCTCCCTGTCGTATCACTCACCTACAGGAAACTCTCCGCGAACCTCAGTATGGCGGCAGCAGCACAGAACGCGGGTACCACCCGCGTCCGTAGGCTATCCAGTCTGGATGCCAACCGTCAAGACCTCATCGGCGGACCGACCGTCTTGGTGCCCCCCAAACAGCTGATGGCGACGACCGGCAACGGTCATGATACTGCCATGACCTTCGAGCAGGCTAAGATGCATCTCGAAGAGGCTGTCACCTCGTCTGAAGAGACTAGTCCCCGATCTTCATCTCCCTGCACCCTCCCCCGGGCTACACCCACTGATCGATATGCCTTTGCTTTCGATATCGACGGCGTCCTGATTCGCGGAGGAAAGCCCATCCCGGCGGCTGTGGAGGCCATGAAGATGCTGAACGGCGAGAATCCCTATGGTATCAAAGTGTAAGAGTCCCACCCTTGGCTTCCGCAACCATGTCGGTCGACGGCTTCAATGCCGTTTGCTAACCCATTATTCCAGGCCATACATCTTCGTCACCAACGGAGGTGGAAAGACTGAAGAAGAGAGATGCATCGATCTCAGCAAGCAACTGGAGCTTGAGGTCTCCCCCGGCCAGTTCATCTGTGGCCACACCCCCATGCGGGAGATGGCGGAGCGTTATCACACCGTCCTCGTCGTGGGTGGTGAGGGTGAGAAGTGCCGCGAAGTGGCCGAAGGCTACGGCTTCAAGGATGTTGTCACTCCTGGTGACATTATCAAGGCGAAGCAGGACGTTACCCCGTTCCGCAAACTGACCGAGGAAGAGTGGAAGAACTCTCGGGATCGTGACTTGAGCAAGACCAAGATCGAAGCCATCTTTGTTTTTGCAGATAGCAGAGATTGGGCCGGTGACCAGCAGATCATTCTAGACGTGCTCATGTCCAAGAATGGCCAACTAGGCACCCGCTCGGAGACCTGCGACGAGGGCCCGCCAATCTACTTTTCTCACAATGACATTGTCTGGTCGACCTCACACGAACATGTCCGCATCGGTATGGGTGCTCTGCGAGCATCTTTGGAGACGCTATTCAAGGCTGTCTCAGGCAAGGAGCTGAAGACGACTGCCTTTGGTAAGCCTCAGCTCGGAACTTTCTCATTCGCGACTCGACTTCTCCAGCAATGGCGCAAAGAGGTTTACGGAATCGATCAGCCGCCGAAGACCGTCTATTTCGTTGGTGACACGCCTGAATCTGATATCAAGGGCACCAACGCATTCAACGAGTCAGATATGAGTGACTGCCACTGGCACTCGATCCTGGTCAAGACCGGTGTCTACCAGGAGGGAACCATTCCTCGCTTCCCTCCTAAGAAGTGCGTGGAGAACGTTCTAGAGGCCGTTCGATACGCAATGCAGCGCGAGTTCGCCGAGGCCATGAAGGAGAAGGCCCCTAATGGCGCTGTAGATGCTGAGAAGGCCAACGAGACCACCATTGAGGGTGAAACTGCCATGGAGGACTAAGCGTCCCACTCATCGAAACGCCGAAACGAACCTCATTGATTACTGAACGACATTGCATCATGTGATTCTAGGACCTGTATCTTTTTTCGCATTATTTCTCTATTTCGCTTCTCTGATCCATCTACGTCTATTTCCATCTGCAGACTAAATCTTTTCTTTTCCCATTGAGTTCCGCGCTGGGATTTCGCGGTGACAAGTGAGAAAAACAGCACAAAAAGAGCGAAAGAAGGGTCAATGACCTGGATGGCGCTTCGGAAGGCGAAGATTGGTCGGCGTCCTGGCGCGGATGAGATGTTCTCTTTTCTGGCATCAGATAACATCTATTCGTATCTCGTCGATTCCCCAAACTCCGTCTCGCTGAGTCCAGACTTTCCGTATTTTGTGTCGTGTTTGGTTTTTCGTCTTTTGGCCTAATGATACCGCTTGCTGTTCTGTTCTGTCCTGTATGTACGTACGTATGCATGTGTGGAGAATCGTCTGATGTTGCCTTAGGAGTTGTCCCATACGGACATTTCTCACCCACGACAACAGTGTGGACGTTGGACTTGGATTAGAACTTTGGATGATAGGATCTAGATAGATGGTTTCTATATTATTATTATACTATTTTTGAATACTATTCATTTTTCTGTCGATTTTACATTCTTGGAAAGTAAGACTCAGGTATGAATTCTGTCTAAGCATCATTTTCATTTTTACTATCACCTCTCGAAGAGCAGAACGAGATACGGTTGTAGGGGATTTGTCTACCATACTGCAACTCTATCGTCTATTTACTAATAAACGCTGGAGCCGCTCCTATGCACGCTCAAAAGAAGAAAACGAAGCAAGACAGCTGATCAAGACGAAAGCAAAATCAAATAATAATACCAACAAACACATCTGACCAGTCTATTCTCTTACTCCATTCGGTAAGTAATGACTATGGTATGTATCCATAGACCCCGCAGTACCCGAACAGAGGAAAGTCATGACCGTTCCCTCTAGGGTGGCCTAATCATGTATAGACTCTGACGATCAGTGACATCGCGCACACACGGAGACAAGATCGACAGTGTTGATTAACCCTCGTCTCTTCAGAGTCGGAGCACCGAATGCATGTAACATGTAACTATGTACATGCTCCATGAACAGACCCACGCGGGGTAAACACACATGTGTGGGAACGATGTACCCCGGATCGTCAATGACGTCCATCATTGACAGGAACATGAGGAGTAAGGAAAGCAGCTGACGCGAGAAATAGGCGATAACTTCGGAATAGACAAAACGGGAAAGCCGGTGGTATTCTGCTTTAGGGCGGGTGCAGGTAAAGAGTCGGAGCAGAATGTTCCGCTCACCAGTTTCCAAGACTCGATCTGGCGGGGTTATATCAGAGGAACCAAGGACCAGGCGAGCAGATGGACGAGGGTCCATCGTGCACGGACGAGATGGGTGGTGTCCGGGCGGACTCTGGGGTAATTAGACTCTCGTGCAGCCAAATATCGCTCTGCTCTACTTCGACGGATCGTATCTAGCTGTGACGTTCGCTGCACGTTCATCATGCGAGAGGCGCTTTGGGTTGGAGAGACAGGGATCGGATCGCTCCGTCTCCAGTCATAAGAATACAATATGTAGGTGCTTACTCTGTGAGGAGTGGATGTGCGCTGGGGGCGGAATGGCTGCGACCAACGCTCTCCGGAGAATGCCGTCGTCTCCGCACTGTCGGGGAGAATAACTTAACGTTGTGGTGAACGTCTCTCCACATCTTGCTTACTTTCTCCACAGCGATCGTAGACGGCTGAGGTTACGATTGCCGAAGACCATCCTCGCATGATCTCAAACACGGCATTGTGTTTGGTCAGGCGCAGCTCGATGTCTCATATTTTGAACTCGTTGTCCAGCCAGTGCTTGACGACGAGCTTTCCCTCCTCGAAGGCCTTCCTGGGCATCCGCACGATGATCGCAGCATGGGTGTGCCGGCAGTTGTGAATATACACCGGGTACTTGCGGAATCCAATCGAGTTTAACGAGTCGATAATCGCAAACTGCGCCGGCGTGAGGGCGAGAGTCGGGAACTCAGAAGTCTGGTGGCCTCCAAGAGACACAGAGTTCTGATCCTCCACGTCGCTGTCCCCCATAGTGTCCACATGTTCGACGGGTCGCTTACTCTCTTTCTCATCCACCGCGCTCTTCTCACTGAATGATGGCGTTGATCGGTGTTTCGAGGCCCGTCTCTCGTGCGCGAACTCCTCACTGGAGTCAGAGAGATATTCCTGTTCCTGCGTAGCGTTGACATTCTCAAAGACGTCCTCCACTGCGTTGCGTACATCCTGGACAATCACAGGTACTCGATACCCGCCAAAAGTGACGCCGGTCTTGCCTTCCTCGTGCAATCGAATTCGCTTCTGACTGCGGAAGTTCTGAACGACAGAGTTGAGAAGGAAGAGAACGGCGGCAATGGGGACAAAAATGAGGATGAAGAGCAAGAAGGGCACTTGAAGCAGGAAATTGGCAGACTTCTGGCCAAACTGTGCAAGTACAGAGGGCACTTCTTTGTCGCCCTCGGGCAGGACATGCACATCGGGGCTGATGACGACCGGTTCATAGCCCTTGATGTAGTTGAAGTTGGTGTTCTCAGGGTCGACAAAAGGATCAACTTTGGAGATACCGGTGGTGTAAAAGACCGTGGAGCGATCGTTGATGATGTTAGCATATACGCAGCGGTTCTTGAATTTCGCTAAGCCGCGTATGAAGATACTATCCGGGTCGGCTAGGACACTGAGCAGCGGTTTACCGGTATCCCGGAAGTAATCGATCATGAACAGCTGCCTGCCAGACATAGAAAGGGTCCGCGCTCCCAGGACATTCCAAAGGTGGTTTTGGATCCCCTTCTTCGGCGTCCGCACCCCGACGTGTGGTGAGACGAATGTAGTGAAGTTGACCGGCTCCAGCTTGTCTAACCAGCCTCTCGAGTTGAGCAATCCGATGGCATATCTTGCCACCAATCCACCCAGCGAGTATCCTACCATACTCAGCTTCCTGATCCGGTATCCTTTGGCCGCCAATTTCTCCAATGTCTCCTCAATCTCATATGCAACCCGTTCGCCACCGAGCTCGATACCGTCGTAGGTGAAACTTCCCGCATTGCGCTTCGCGGCAAGAATATAGAGTCTGTCCTCCTTATAGCGCTCTCTCAGAGCTGATGCGACGTAGTCCAGGTGTGACGGATTGCCCCAAAGACTGCGGAACGGAACAAGATAGCGATTAGCTTGGGACGTCATCGTAGTGGCGGACCAGGAACAACTTACCCATGGACCAGAACGCAGAGATGGTCGGCCAAAGGCTGCTTATCTGGAGCAGCCACGATATCTGACTCCATGATTCTGCAGAAAATCGAGTTTCGATCGAAACTCGAGAACGCAAACGGGAGCGCCGTGGTGATGGAGTGATTGTGAAACAGGGAATCTTTAGATAGGCAATCGACTTGCGACGCGCCCGTGCTCCACGCACGATTTTCGGCCGCGTCGGGGAGGAGGAACTCCGATAAGTCCGTCTTATCAAAGCTGTGTTTGTCTCGTTTGCAGCGGGAGTCTTGGCACCGCTCGCTCTCCCGCAAAGTCCTGGCTGGAGCTGTCAGAGACACCTCGTTTGTTTGTCCTTTCGAAAGGAAGCACGGAGGCGCTTTCGACTCTCTTAGACGGAAGTCCGTGTAGCCAGTCCTCCGCAGCCCAGACTACGTGGCTCTCGCGTCCTCCAACTATCTTGGGGGAAAGGCAAACAAATGCCAGCGGATAGCGATAAGTAACCGTCGCCTTGTCCTAGTCAACCAAACGGACCGAGCTTGGATATCTCTACAGTCGCAATTACCAGGCTCCGTGTGTGAACGCTCAGGGCAAGGAGCAGGATCGAGAAGAAAAGAGAAAGGGCACAGTCAATGGTTCTTATATCCTGCTTTTTCTCGACCCGTGGACCCTCTTCCTTTGCCTAGAACAGTAAGCTGTCTTGTGCGTTTTCGCCCGCTGAACTATCTATCTACTACTGGATTTCTGTGACGGCACCAAAACTCCCAGCCTGCTCTGTTCGCTACCTTATCTGGCCAAGAATAAGAGACAAGATCACCACTGGCAGGCACGACGTACTACTAGTCAAGTTCCACCAGCTGCGGACGGCAGACAAATTTTTTTTTGCCCTGCTCCAAGTCGACCTGTGTGGAAGAGCCGCGCGGTGGGAACTGCTTTTTGATTTCCTCTGGGTCTGGTTGGGCATCAAGTGCCTCCATTTCTTCTTACGGACGTTTTGCGATCGCCTCAGTTTTTCCTTGTGGCCGACCTCCTTCATTTAACTGTTGGAAGCTTCCAGACAAACCGATCAGGAGAGCTTCGCGGTTATTGTGGGTATCAGCTCGGTCAGCGGACCACAGCCATTCTCATTGCCCCTCTATACCATTTACTTTCACATCTAGTTCATCATGTTTACCCCACTTGGATTGTTTAAGGATGTACCTTGTCCTCAGGGCAGCAAGTGTGCCCTCTTGACCTGTATCTTCTCTCACAAAGATGTCAGTCCTGCCTCCGTGGCGGCTCCTGCTGCAACTGTGACACCACGTGTGGCTGACAGCGAAGCCGCCCCCGAAGGAGCACCCGCACTAAAAAGAAGAAAAACAGAGGCACCCAATGATGGTACTGGTGAAAAGAGTAGATCGTCGCTGTTAACGAACACCAAGAGTGGGAGAGAACAGATATCCACCACCAGCAAAGCATCCGACGCAACTAGGCGGGACTCATCACAGACACCAAATCGAGATGTCAAAAATCTCCAATCCACTAAGAGAGGTGTTTCTCCCCCTCCGAAACGGGCAGTCTCCGCCGCGAAAAGCAGTACAGCTGCAGTCAAAAGCACTGCCCAGACTTCTGAGGCATCATCGACGCGGATACCCCCGCGACAAGCGCCCAAGGAGTCGTTAAACCCGCGCATGATAACCAAAGCGCCGGCATCTCATTCTGTCCGGTCAGCTATACTGACTAAACTTCATTCAGCCATGGTCGCCTTAAATGAGAAGGTTGCCAAAGATCCAGACAGCAAAAGGAAAGCTCTCGTCCTATCCAAGGATGAGTTGATAACAATGGCCCTGGATGAGGAAGAGAAAGCAGCCAAGGGCAATCCTGCTGTATACGCAAACGTAATCAAGCTCAGGATTGTGAAGCTAGGGAAGATGAGCAAAGAGGAGTGGAAAAAAGAAGTCACAGCACATCTTAACACAAGATATTACAAGATTCCAACCAACCAGGAACCTGAAAAGTCCAAGGCTCTCATAACAGGACTGAGCGAGAAAGAAGAGATTGTCGTGGCATCTAGGCTTGTCACACCTTTGATCGGTCGAGAAAAGTTCGGATATGTGACGAAAGCCCCATCTCAACAAGAGATCGAGTCCGCAAAAGAGGGGCTTGAGCTTGCCAAAGGCTTCGAAAGCTGTGACCGTTGCGGTGGCCGTTTTCAGGTCTTTCCGGGCCGCCGTGAGGATGGCACGCTGGCAACGGGGGGACAGTGTACCTTCCATCCTGGAAAACCGATATATCCCTCCCGGAAACAGACAGACCATATAACTGGAGACCGACCGGCATATTTGCCCTGTTGCAATGAGACCGTGGGTACTTCAGCCGGGTGCACGAAAGCAGAGTATCATGTTTTCAAGATATCCGAAGTGAAACGCCTAGCGTCAATCCTCCAGTTCGAAGAGACGCCTTCGCAACCTGATAAAGGTCCACTGCCGCCAGTCTGCTTTGACTGCGAGATGGGTTATACTACCTTCGGTCTCGAGCTCATACGCCTAACTGCCGTCAGCTGGCCTGAGGGCAAGGGGCTCGTCGATGTTCTCGTCAGACCACTGGGCGAGATCCTAGATCTAAACTCCCGTTTCTCTGGTGTTCGGCCGGAGCATTATGCAAATGCTATTCCTTATGGCACATCGCTCCCTGAACAACAGGACGTAGGGTCTGAGGATGGAGAGACGAAGGAGACTCCGCTACAGGTCGTTGACTCTCCTGCTGCAGCGCGGGCGCTGCTCTTCAACTTCCTCCAGCCAGAAACACCCTTGATTGGTCATGCTATTGATAATGACCTTAACGCCTGCCGCATCATTCACCCAACGATCATTGATACCGTTATTCTGTACCCCCACCCTAGAGGTCTTCCAATGCGGATGAGCCTCAAAGTCCTATGTAAGAGATACCTCGATAGAGATATCCAGACAGCGGGCGATAAAGGGCATGATTCCAAAGAAGATGCTAGGGCCACCGGTGACTTGGTCAGAGTGAAAGTGGCAGAGACGTGGAAAACGCTCAAAAGACAGGGCTGGACCATTGAAGGTGACGAGCTTGTTGCACCTCCGGGCGTGGATCCGCAATTGCACCCTGGTCGAGGCGTACTTGGGCCTGGCGCCGGAGAGAAAAGGAAAGGTCCTGCGCAAGCCGAACCATGACCATAGAACGGGTCTGGACCATATCCATTTTCTGGCGGACTTGCAGTCCACTGTATAAATATTTCCGGGCTTTCTACATAAGCCACGTGATACCCATCCTGCATACATAGAGCGAGCATATTTAATGATCTACAAAGGGTAGGGTCTTATAGGCCAAACTAGCCATCTACTTTGATGCAAAAGACGTATATTGAGATCAAGGCGGTTGAATTCGTATCTATCATTCATAACGTCATAGATAGGAACGAATTGTTTGTTGATGCTCAGACTCGACCCAGATCCATCAACAAGGCGCAGGTCACCACGACCATCTCTGGCCGACGGCTCCCAGAATTCTCACCCTGCATTGCGACTCTCAACACGGATCGATATCCGACATCTCAAACCAGCGATATACCGACACTGTCGTATATACCGCTTTTCTCGACCTCTTGTCCCTTAGTCTTTCCCGCGCAAGCCATGCCTGTCCATGCCCTAGCCTCCATCTTTTTCATTTTGAGAGAAAGGACTATGACCAGCAAGCCCAACGGAATGTAACTTCAGCCCGAAGGAGAAATTTACTCCTCCTCCTCGTCCTCAGCGTCGTTAACGACGTTGTAGAAGCGGAGCTCGTAAACACCCTTGGAGGTGGAGACGACGCGCAGCCAGTCACGGAGCTGCTGCTTCTTGAGGAACTTCTTGGTCCTGTATTCACGAATAATCAGCCATCTCATTCGATTGCTAGTCTCCTTGACCGCCATGGTCTGGATCGCTGAGGGATGTATAACGTACAGGTACTTGAGGTAGCGACCAGAGAAGGGGATGTGAGTGACGACCTCAACCTTGCCATCGCCAGACTGGGAGATCTGGACGTTCTCGCCAAGGTTGCCGACACGGCCCTCAACCTTGATGCGGTCGTGGAGGAACTTCTCGAAGGCGGAGACGTCGAAGATCTTGTCGCTCGCGGGCTGCGAAGCGTTGATGACGTACTGTACAGAAAACCATGTTAGTTATCTATCCTCCCAGGACGGATGCGTAAAATACTGTGAGGTTATAATATGATAACGTACCTTCTTAGTCACCTTCTGGGACTTCTTGCCAGCACGAGCCTATTCATATCCAAAGACGATCAATTAGCCTACTGTTCCATATGTCGAAACGATCCCTGGAGTCCAGTTTCTCCCAGCGCTCGCTTTTGTCTCCATTCCGCTCTTCTTCAGTCACCACAGAGAACAGCGATAGCTATCACTGTTCGATGCGACAACATAATCGAAGACGAAAATGTGGGCAGCAAAAGTTCGCGCGGGAGAAACACCTCCGTGGGGGAACAGCAAAGCGGTTTGCAGATGATAATCAACGTACAGTAGCGGGAGCCATTGTGACTGATGGTAAGGTCGAGAGTCGACTTAATTGAACTTTTTGAGAAGATGGTCGCAAAGAGGTGAATATCCTGCGCCTTTTTTTTTTTGCTTCGGGAGAAGTTGGGGCTTGTTGGAGTTTGGGGGGATTAATCTTGCACTACTGGTGGAGCCCCAAGTTCACACACCGTTCAGTGAGTCCTCGATGTGCGCTTGCCGAATAAGGTTGCGTGTTAGGGCTAGGGTACCTTTCGTAGGGTTAGGGGAGTGTATTCTCAGGTGATCTGAGAACCTTGCTCGAGAGGCAAATCGAATTTTGGTGCCTTGTCGCAGTCAGGCACTAAGATTCCTAAGTAGGAATAGTTCAGACCCAACCAATCATCTCTTCTCGGTTAGCCCTTTGCCTCGCTTGACGAATTCTTAGCGAGGTGGTGGCACTAGTGTCGCACGGATCATCCTCCAGAGAACATAAATACCTCTCGCACCCGCCGTCCTTTGGAAGTTTTTTTCTTTTCTTTTCCAGCTCTCTTTGCCTTTTGGCTTAGATCAAGTGTAGTATCTGTTCTTTTCAGTTTAATCTCTGAAAGTGTCCTAAGGGACACAACATTGATTAATCTCATTTTTGGACCTCGTGGCGGAGCCTCTGTGCTTGCGCATGCTCTGCCACACAGTGTCATCGGGCTTACACTACCCCCGATTGACGCGAACACACCTTTTTCATCAAGATCGTCGGCTTGTTCTGGCGGGTTGGAGAAGAAAGTGTTTTGTATGTAGCTAGAAGCAAAGTGTATCATTAGAAGCTTGTTTGGGTGTTCTGAAGACCGTTGCCACTGGGATATTATCGATTACTGTTACTGGGGACTTCGTACCTTGGGTGTTGTGGTCTGATCCAGTGCCTGATTGGAAGACGCATGAGCGTTGTCATGTTCTATCTGTCCCTTACTACTGAAGTTATGCTTGGCACTGAGAAGCAGCTCTAGTCATGTATATAGGGTCGTCAGAATACACCTTATATCTCTCTCATACTTAGATGTTGCTCCAAGGCTGCTGATGTGCGAATGAGTAGCTTCTACATGGCAGATATTCATTATTCCATGATTTCCCCTTCTATCAATCAATGACTGGTCGTCACTGGCCAAACGATACCTCAATCCTGCATCTGACCACATTTCACGAAACTTGTAGGACCTTCCCCGCGTCGAACTTCTCATCTGCAGTTTTCCAAGGCAGCGCATATCCTCGTTGATTGCTAACGACCCTTATTCCCCTTTCCCTGAAATCTGTACTGTAGTGTGTATGTCCAAACACCCAGATCTTGACTTTTTCTAACGCTAGTGATAGGACATCAGTTCCAAAGGCGAATCTCCAAGGATTTTGTGCATTTTCCGGGCTTGATGTTCCCCTGAGAGAAGGGGCATGATGCGTCACGACAAGAATAGAGCGTTTTCGAATTTGCGCTTCCGCTGTTTGAGTCTCCTGGTGTATAGACTGTAACTCTTTCAGTAACCATGCAAGTTCTGATTCATGAGTTGCATTGTGGTCATCAACCGTCCAGCCGTCGATTTTCTGGAAATCTTTGATCTTCGACTGGACTATTTTCCTTGCCTCAGGAGGTACTCTAGACCACAGTGTGCAACCCAATATAGTGATATGGCACCCTGGCATATCATACCGTTTCCGATCGAGTACGATTAGGCGTCCACTTAGAGAAGGCTCCCGTTCAAGCCGTTTTGCTTTCTCCAGTCCTGCAGTGTAAGATCCAGCATAGAATTCATGGTTCCCGAGAACGAGAAAGACCAGTTCAAATCTATCTGTCTGTTTCTGTAAGAAATCTCGATAGCTGTCATAGTCGACTAATCGGCCAATGTCACCCGCCAGAATGAGGTATTTGGCATTAACTGGAATTTGGTAGGACGAATACTGTTGTCCAATCTCAAGATGTAGGTCGGAGAGAATTTGAAAATACTCAGGCTGTCTATTGAAAAGGTGACGCAGTTTTTGGAACATCATGTGGCACCAGCGTATTATATTTCCAATTGGAAGACATTGTTAAGGGAAAGATTGGATGCAGCGGTTCCAGATACTGATGAAATTTGCCAAGACTTCCCTATGCCAAAGTTTGCTTCATTCCTCAACTACCAATTCGAGATGTTTCTTTTGTCTCGTATACATAAACGTAGATTAGCACTTACTGGCAACATTTTTTGTAAAACGAGGACTATCTAAAATTATTCTGCTAGCAAACTAGTCCTTCAGCCAAATTAGTTCCGTTTCTTATTCTGTTAAAGCAATTGATCAAGTTCTTTGTAGAAGGTTCCAGCCTCTGGGACCTCAAGTGTACCAAATCACAAGCATCGTCACGTGACTACTCTCCCCGCGGAAATTAGATAGCTCTCCATTTGGCTCTTGTGCTCTTCAAAGTCAGCAGCGATCCTTTTCTATCCTCAGCCATGGGTTCTATTGTACTGCCTCACTTGCGCACTGCCTGGCATGTCGACCAGGCTATCCTCAGTGAGGATGAGCGCTTGGTTGTTATTCGCTTCGGCCGCGACCACGATCCAGACTGTATGTTCCTGGACAGCAACTTGCACCGCTCTCCTCATAGCAGAATGATGCTGACTTCCTAATCTAGGCATGAAGCAGGATGAAGTCCTATACAAAATTTCAGACCGCGTCAAGAGTGAGTGAGCACCAGGCAGCTCCTAGAAAAATACGACGGACAGTGGCGCTAACAGCTTTCGTTTCTGTCAGACTTCGCCGTGATCTACCTGTGCGATATCGACGAGGTCCCCGAATTCAATACAATGTACGAGCTATACGACCCGATGACGATCATGTTCTTCTTCAGAAATAAACACATGATGTGCGATTTCGGAACAGGTAGGCAAAACTAGGATCCGTTAAGCAGTGCGAAGAGGAACTGACGAGGGTTTTAGGTAATAACAATAAATTGAACTGGGTGCTCGACGATAAGCAGGAGTTGATCGATATCATCGAAACCATCTACAAGGGTGCGAAGAAGGGTAGGGGTCTGGTGGTTAGTCCAAAGGGTAAGCGGACATATGTTCCTTTCTGATTATGCCGGCCTCGGTGCTAACAGAATGTTCTTTACAGACTACTCTACTAGATACCGATACTAGAATCTCTATTCGATCACGCTTTGTTCTGCACCGCCAATACCAGGGGGTGCAAGCGAGGGTTACGGCGCATTTATGACTTTCTTTCAAAAGGCAAGCTTGTCATTTCAAAAACTTAGCGGGTTAGATACTCAGATCATTATTAATCGAAACGAATTTTTCAATGCAGGTTCTGGTATGTCACTTATATCTGTTTTGTTTCCTGTTCAAGTAAGCCCCCTTGTCAACTTGGGAAGTCTCTTTATGGAAGATGTTTGGAGAAAGGTTAGTCGATTTGTCGCCACATTAGCAATGGCTCGGTGAGAAATATCACGACATATAGAGATGCGCGATGAGTGTAAGCTCGAGCGATGCATACTGAAACTTTCAGTTGCCTGTCAGTACTGCTGCTGCAGAAGATTATTAACCAAGTACTAACTTCACAGTCTGCATCGTAGTGGAATTCATATTTATCCAGATATTCCGATTTGTATCCTTTAGAGAGCATATAGTCATATATCTATAAGAATACAATAAAAAGATGCCTTCGAAGATTGAGTTCTCAACATCGTGCGACTCCTATGTATACACCGCCAAGCCTCCCCACAAACGTCACTGGTTCTTCACTGCCCGCACCAGATGCATTATCTCAAAACCGCCCCGCATACAGTAACTAGATCTACGTCAAAAAGGTATAACTCTGCATGTCTAGATATTGAATAAATCGACTAACAAAGGTTTAGCCGTCTGAAGACAACTACGTCCAATTGTCTGCGCTGCACGTAAACACCAGACGTCATATATTTTTCCCGCGCGCTAAAAAAAAAGCTCCAACCGACAGGGACCAGATCGAGTGGCATTTATCACAACGAAAATGATTGACCCGTCTATTTTCGAGAGCCTCCAGGCGAAGATTGACGAGGAGACTGCGGTCCGTGATGTGAGTATCCCACTTCCCTTACTTCAGACTCATCGGATGTCGATTGCTCCAGAGCAAGACTGAAGGCCTGTGGATGGGATTAGATGAATCTGACAGCTATTCATGAATCCAGGAGCTCCAGGAGATTGTGCAGACTCTTGCACGCAAAGGTATGTTTCTTTCTGCTCTCACCATCAGGGGGTAACTGACGGGCACTGTTACGGCATTGTAGGAAGATCTACGCAGGCTATTCTTTCAAGGGCGCATTCCACGCCTTCTGATCAGTGTATGGTTCTTCAATCTGCTCTTTGTTTTCCCCTTTCCCTTTGGCTATGATCCTTTCCGGTCCCATCAAGTACTAGAAGACATGGATGTCACATCCTACTACATTCTTAACGATTGAACAACTGACGATACGAAAAGTGAAACCCGTCCTCGACCATGCCACGAGGGAGATTCTGGCTCAGAAAGCCGAGGTTGCCAAGCTAAGAACCATCGCCTCTCAGCACCCGTTCTACAAGTACAACGGAGTATGGTCGCGAGAGTTACAGAATCTGGTGAGTGATCATATTCAATGCTATCAAATCCGTAATCAAGAACTTATGATTGATATGTCTTTTTTGGAAAGGTGTACTCTATCGAACTGTGCGCCTGGCTTGGTGGTCTCTCGGAATACAAGAGCTCGACGTCAGCTTCGTTTATGACAATTGAGGAAGTGGGCAAGTTCCTGGATAGTAAGGAAGCTCTTATCCGACTTAATATTCGTTCTGTATTTCAATGAAGATTCTAACTTTTATGGCGAACCTAGTCCCTGTCAACTTGAAGGAACAGGACGAGTTCCATCTCACAATCGAGGAGTATCTGCTTGCGCTGATATCGATGGTTGAAGAATTGGTATGTTCATATGTTTCCTTTGTAGCCGGGCTCCTCATTCTGTTTTTTTGCTAATATACATAGGCGCGCCTGGCTGTCAACTCGGTCACTCTAGGCGATTACGGTCGTCCCCTTCAGATCGGGAATTTCATTAAGGATCTGTTTGCAGGTTTCCAGCTATTAAACCTGAAGAATGATATCCTGCGAAAGAGAAGCGATGGGATCAAATACAGTGTAAGTTTTACAGTTCCTATCCGTAGCGAGTGGATCTTTCATAGGAATGGCTGCAGAAGCTATAGACGATCATTTGCTGATCAGGGCTTTCTCTTGCTGTAGGTTAAGAAGGTCGAGGACGTTGTGTATGATCTGTCGCTACGAAACCTAGTCCCGAAGGGGGCAGGAGCGGCTTGAACACCATCGCGTTGTATGGGTACAGCAGAAGTCCTGACCACTTGGCACATACTGGAAGAACCGTCGTGGACAGCTAAGAATGAGACCGGCCAAGGCCCGTCCGGATTGCAGAAACATCATCACCAGGAAAGACAACAGAGAAATCAATCAGAGATGCATTTCTGTCATTTCAGAGACCAAATGTTGTGAGGTGAGATTAAGAAAATGTCGATACAGTACTCCATCGAGTAAATTCGTCATAAGAAATAAAATACAATCTCGGTCAAACAAGTAATAGACATCGATTGTCAGGTATCATAGCTTCGGCCCTGTTCCATTACACCAGACGTAAGCAAAACCACACAAGTCATAAGAGAAAAGACAGAATTATCTTCCCCCTTAAGCGGTGGTCTCCTCCCTCTTACCAGCCTCTGCCGTCAGGGTTCCCTCCTTCTTGGCTTTCTCGATCTCCTTCAGGATCGTGTCCTCCAGACTCTCGGGCTTGGTGGTGCTAGCCCAGCGACCAAGAACCTTGCCATCCGGGGAGATCAGGAACTTCTCGAAGTTCCACTTGATGCGCTTCAAGCCCAGCAGACCGGGCTGCTCAGCCTTCATCCACGTGTATACGGGAGCGGCGTTGTCGCCATTGACGTCGATCTTGCCCAGCACAGGGAATGTCACGCCGTAGTTGACCTGGCAGAAGGACTGGATTTCATCGTTGGAGCCTGGGTCCTGGTTACCGAACTGGTTGCAGGGGAATCCGACGACGGTGAAGGCGCCGGGTTCCTTCTTCTGGATGGACTGGTAAAGCTCCTCGAGGCCCTTGAACTGCGGGGTGAATCCACACTTCGAGGCGGTGTTGACGGCCAGGACGACCTTGCCTTTGAAGTTGGAGAGGGGGAAGGTTTCGCCCTTCTCTAGTAGATAGAAGGAAAGTCAGCGTTAATTCCACTTACAGCACAGGGCGTGCATATGCTCATATGATGAACAAGTGCGGGGGAGACGCGGGGAAGGGAGAAGAGATCTCGAACGTACTGTCGGTGGTCTCGAAGTCGAAGAAAGTCTTTCCGGACGACATGGTGCTTGAATGTGCAGTCTGAGTATGACCGCTGAATGTGCGAGTTTGGTGATTCAAGCTCTTAGCTGGAACCGATCGTGAGACGGTAAGTTGCGGGGGGACAGATGATGCAGATGAAGTCGCAGTACTTGCGATGGGGTGACCTGAGTTGACAAGCGAAGAGATCGAACGACGTTCGATGGGAGAGAGGCCGATGATCCTGGGGTATAGCAATGTAGAAGCTCGATGAAATGACGATGTCGAGGATAAGCGCATTGTCCTGAAACCTGACCGAGGCCCCGGGAGGTTCTTATATCTGCGGCGGCGATGGAGTGAGCCCAGGTCCCGACGGACGCCCAAAGGCTAGCTAACTGATTAACGCTCCCTTAACTAACTTAGCGCCCGGATCCTGTTAACAGCAGGGTCCGTGCCAGGGGCCCGGATCAACCCGAGGCCCGGTTCACGGTCAAATTAGGATTTTATGCACGGTACAGGCTCAGCACGGCATATTGATTTGGAATTATTGCTATTGATCGTCCATCCGAGTCGAGGCGCATGGTATACTAATCGCAATTCGACTGCTCTATTGTATAATGCGTTACCAACCCTACGTCATTCACGTGGCTCAGACCAACAATAGGCCTCGGTCTCGATGCCGTTTCAGATTTCAGATTACTATCATTCCAGAGTCCAGACGGCTGAATGTTACTAATCTCCTGAGTATGTATGGTAGTTATGTCCGCCGTAACTAGTAAGCTCATGAGACAACTCCGGAATAGCAACAATCCGCTTGTCCGTTGAGTCCAAGGTTCTGATAGATAGGTATGGTATCTTGGGTGTCACCGATACCTCTTTAAACTTACAGTACCACTATCTGCAGAGCCGTCCCATCTTTGAAGACCAACCATAGCATAATAACTAACTAGCCATGGCTGTTTAACTAGAGCAAGATGTGAAGCTAATTGTGGTACACAAAGATAATTTCAACATGATACACATATGCTCAATGTTTACTATGAATAACCGGTTCTGTAGTGTAG
This sequence comes from Paecilomyces sp. PK2413, assembly GCA_023624055.1. Classification (NCBI taxonomy): domain Eukaryota; kingdom Fungi; phylum Ascomycota; class Eurotiomycetes; order Eurotiales; family Thermoascaceae; genus Paecilomyces; species Paecilomyces sp. PK2413. The sequence goes on from JAMADQ010000007.1 coordinate 386,890, forward strand.
CGGTTATCACTCCGGATTCTGATTGTATCAGGATCTTCCGGCAACCCCGGTTCGATTCCGGGCAGGACCTGAATTTTTTGCTTTTCTTTTTTTTTGCTTTTGAGAAAATAAGTAAGCAAGATCGTTTGAATGTGAACAGGAAACTAATTTCCTAGATGCTATTTGATGGTCGCAGTGTATTCTGCATTTATTTCTCCTACAATAGGAGCCAATGGTTTAGACACCCCGTGTATCTTTTTCTTCATTTCATCAGGTATCTCTAAAGATTGCGCCTTCCTTGTGATTTCGTCTTCAGAGTCAACATCACTTTTGCGTTTATCATCCCAGGTACCTACTATGTAAGGTCACCGCATCCTGAGACACAATCATCAATGTCTCAACGGAAGGCACCGAGAGAGCAAGCAGACTCTCGAGGTCCAGATGGCCACCATATGAGGAACTGGGGCGCTTGCGTCCCTTCCCTTCTTTAACGATGTCTTTAATCTCCAGGAAATAGACAGATTCCCTTTTTCGAAGAAGTAGGGTGTCATAGTACGTGACCGATAGGGAGAAATTCACCCAGGGCAGATGCATCCGGCGTGTTCAGAGAGACCGCACAACGAAGTGCAGTAACTCTCTCAGTTTCACTTTCTTACTTGGCGTATCCCCCAAGAAAATCATCTCACTTTCCCAACTCCTGCTTCAAGACATCCACGTCCAACTCCTCCATGACCCCCAGCACCACACCCAAACTCTCCATGAAACCGTTGACCGCAACACGTAACATGCGGTTCGTCGTTGCGCGGTATGTTGTTTTCAGAACTGTCTTCGCTTCTTCTTCTTCTTTACTTGTGGCCGTGACTGTCTCGTCTGGAACGACCAGCTCAAAGTCTCGTCTGACGTACGGAGAAAGTTCTTGATCGACCTGGAGAGCGCGGAGGGCAGAGAAGGCTAGGCGGTTGGTGGGGAGAGGAAGAGAGATTATTCTAATTTGTATTGTATAACCTATTAGCAACACTGCATTCACAGAGGAGGTCAGATTTCCAGGATTGTCGTAGAACATACAACGAGTAAGGGAACTGAGATTCGGACGCTGGTACGGCTGCCATGTTGATGCAGAAATATCTGAACGCATTCGTAAAGGTGCGGTCAAGTTTAAATAGAGGATATATAGAGTCGGGGGAAGCCGCGTCTCTGTCTGAAGAAAACACAGTCTCTTAGCTGAGCGCAAAAGTCACCTTAATTAAACCCTCGTGGACTCTCTCTCATCGTCCTCCCTTCCCCTCCAAGACCGTTGGTGGGGAAGAATTATTGCTGAGTCAGCACAGATGTGGCCTCTCCCTTTCCCGTGACGGCATTAGATACTTCCTGCAGTAGTTACTTCTGACAGTACGATAAAGCTTCACGCTGGGATAACCTTGGAATACAAAACAAGGACCATGGAGTACAGTGCATATTACAAATCTAAAGCTGAAGCCTTTGGGTTACAGAATACCGTGATGATCATGGCCCTATTCAGTGCATTACGCTCTCCTCTCCCTCCAAAAAGGGCGCCCAGGCCTCAAGGCAACTAAAGCTGACTTGGCATCAAAAGAAACGTACGGAGAATTAACCCAAATGGCCCATGCTTGACCTATCAGTCAAGATCTCAAAATAAACATTACCCAGGCGCAATGGTCCACCGTTCATTCGAGATCTCAAGATTAGCAAAGCCATTTAGAGGTTTCTCACTACTAACTAGGACTCGAACATGTGGAGTTCCACAACATACCGCGGAGATGGAGTTAAATTTCACTGTGAATCATCAAATCGAATTGATTACTGCATTAAGAACGATATCATCCATTAAGCATAACGGGGTCTATCGCTAAAATATCTACAAGACCCTAGCGCACCGCCACTGCGACCTCAAGAAGCAAAAAAAGATGGTACGGAGGCACTCCGTGAGAATGATATTGATCTAAACTAGGCGTCTATCGATTATCATACGCTTAGTTGTTGCCAACAACGGGGAGCGAGCTGACAAGGGGAAGGCTCTGAGTGGGGAGCTTGAGAGCACCTGTTCATTGTTAATTACAACCCAATGGCATCGTTTTCATGTGGGGATATAAACTTACCAGAGTCGAGACCCTGGAGGAGCTGAGTGGCGGTCATCTCAGCGGTGTTGACAACGGAGCCAGCAGAGTTGAGGATCTGGAGGTCACGCTTGACGGGAGCAACACCACCAACGGTGTTCAGGACGGGGCCAGCAACAGGGCTGACGACGGAGCCAACAGTGCCGGCAACGTCACCGACGGTGTTTCCAACAATGTCACGCTTGACAGGAGCAACGGAGCCAACGGTGTCAAGGACGGGGCTGGCAACAGAGCCAACGGTACCCTCAACGGAGCCAACGGTGCTACCGAGGACATCACCGTCACGCTTGACGGGAGCAATGCCACCGACAGTGTTCAGGACAGGGCTGGCGACAGAGCCGACGGTGCCCTCAACAGAGCCAACAGTGCTGCCGATAACGTCACCATCACGCTTGACGGGGGCAATGCCACCGACGGTGTTCAGGACGGGGCTAGCAACAGAGCCGACGGTGCCCTCAACGGAGCCAACGGTGCTGCCGAGGACATCACCATCACGCTTGACGGGGGCAACGGAGCCAACAGTGTCAAGGACGGGGCTGGCAACGGAGCCAACGGTACCCTCAACGTCACCGACGGTGCTGCCAACAACATCGCGCTTGGCGGGAGCAGGGGCAACGTTGCCAACAGCTGAGCATTAGGTCAGCTTCGACTCTCTCAATAACGGATTTATGGATTCTTACTGTTGAGGACAGGGCCAGCGACGGGGCTGGTGAGGCCACCGACGGTGTTCTCAACATCACTGACGGCGCTGCCGACAGTGCCGAGGGGACCGAGCTGACGCTTGACGGGGAGAGCGCCTCCGACGGCTATATATAATGAGCCTGAGTTCCCCATTTTTGTATATCGCATTCAAGACTTACTGTTGGTGACGGGTCCAGCAATGGGCTGGGCAACACCCTGAACGGTGCCAGCAACGTTACCGAGAACGTCAGCGGGAAGAGTGGTCAGGCCATCACGCTTCTGAACGGGGGCCAGCTTGACGAGCTCAGCCTTGACAGAAACCAAGTCTGAGTGAACCTGGCTGAGGTCAACGTTGCCGGTGGCGCAAGACACAGTCTGGCCGATGAGGCCCTCAACGTTGGCGACAACGGCGTTGACGTGGTTGAGGGTCGAGTCGACAGTAGCGACGGGGATGGCGGCCGAAGAGGCAACGCCGGCAGCGGCCATAGAGGCAACGAATCCAGTGAACTTCATTGTTGCGGTTGTTTTAAAGGAGTGACTGTTTCAAAAAGAATGAATGAATGAAGTCGGAAAAAAGCAAAGGAAGGATCGCTGAGAGAACGACTGCTTGTTGGAGAAGAAGAGCTGTGCATGGCTCTGCCTCGCTGGGCGGTTATATACATACCAAGTTAACTAAGGCGAGGAACAACCCCTTTTCGGCGCTTGGTTACACGACCATCTTCGAGAAGTCCTTCGTCCAATCTTCCTAGCGCCCACAAAGGGCCTGATAGCCCGCCAGTCCCGCGAGACTGGGAAATTGGATAGGCCTAAACCATCGTCGCGATCGGCAATCCCAAGAGTTCTGCTGCAATTGTCGGATCAGCAGCCGTAATAGCGATATGCTTGGTTTATTGCTATATCGGTCAACGCCTTCCTTAAGCTAAGCTTTCCGTCTATATAAGTAAAGGGGTCCGGGGACCAAACGGCTGAAATGCCTTATGCTTGGCGGCTGACAAGCGTGCTTCTTGGGGCAAGCGTAAGTTACGAAGCATTAAGCTATCAAGGAGCGACCTTTCAAGTTTGTTTCATGGTATTTCCCGGACTGCCGAAGAAATTCATCTGATAACAACATTGACCTGTTCTACTGGGGGATTTGCTACTTCCATGCCAACCGTGGTTCAGAAAAGCTATCGTCTTTCAACTTCTTGGCCGCCTGTTGACAGCGGCAACGATACTCGTATCTGGGGTCACTAGGCCCAGCACCGTTTGCTAACGGCAGACGCGGCGTGTACTCTAAATACACGCTTTGTTGATCTCGTCTGTCCGGCGCAGCCTCATTTGCCACGGAGCGCCCCATGTGGTCCTCATGCGGGGAGAAACTGGGATTTCGGGCGTGAAAAAGACGGCCCGTTTGGCGCCGGTCGTTTAAGGGACGTCGATCTGTCAACAATGACTTCACGCCCGACAACACGGGCCTCCACCTGTCCCGCTGATCCGTATTTCTCATATCTGACGGTGCCCCTGACCTGTCGAGCGGTTGCAATTCATAATCATAATCAAGCTTTGTCTGGAGCTTATCTGAGGAGTGACCCTTTCGTTGCTATCCGCTGCTGTCTTCGGCCTTGAGGTTATACCGTCTATCTAAACCGGGTTCGAGGGATACTCAGCCTTCCGGTGCAGCTCTTCTTTTGAAACAAAATAAGATCTGGCTGATACAAATCATGCTGGTTTGCCACTAGTGCTCCATTAAATCTGATGGTCGCTCCGTACGGCTTAGCGCTGACACCGGCTCTTTGGGCAATCTGAAACTGTCCTACTATTTCCGGTTTTGTAACAAGATGGTCAACCAGTATCTGTCCCTTTTTGAGGTATTTGCAACTCGCTCGAATACTAAGGTGCCTATGGCTACGAAGTACATGCATGTCGAAATTTAATCTGGTAAAGAAAGATTTCAATACCAATAGTTCTTGTGCCCCTGTCGATCCTGTCCTGAGGATGACACTTGGGGTGAGTGGAGATTGAATCGCTGCAGGAACAGTTCACGGCACCGTCTTTTTGCCGCCCAAACGGCTCGTTGGCTCTTCCATACTGGTATCTATTTCGACATTGCGTGCTATGGCTACGGAGTAGTCCAGGGCGAACTTGCTGTTGAACGAGTACCAGATGATCTACACCCCATAATGTGCGTTGGCACACCTGAGTGGTATCAGAGATAACGATCAGTGACTGTCTCTCTCACTACGAGTGATCATTCGTGCTGATCACACTAGTACCAGCTCATGACGTAGTTGAACGGTGCTGCGCGCATGAAAGTGCTAATGATTTATGGGTTGATGGGATGTTCAGGCCATGTTTCAGCAGAGAAGCTTGAGTCCTTCCAACAATGGCAGACAATAATGCTGCGAGCTGATAATATGCTTCTATATTCTCGAGTCATCTACTCCTCCATGGCAAGCAGGAATAAAAGAAGATAACGGTCAACGGTACCGAGTATTCCGCGGAATACTTCCTCATCGGTGTTAAATGCTAAGGCGACACCCGTCTTCAGTCCGTTTCCTAGTAGTATCAAGCTTTGCCCAGTTTGTGGCAGGGTCTTCTCAGATCCTTTTCGCCGCAAAGGGCAGCTCCCCATCGCAGAAAACTTAGTCGCACCTGGCTAATATACCTCAGCAGCCTTACAAGCCGGGTTCAGATCCTCCTTCTGGATTGGTAGACATCAAGCAACGTTAGCCTCTGCTATCTGTTGGTTCCAAGATTTCTCCGATCAGACTAACTACCGAGTAGTCGAGTGAAAGCTGCAGATGCCGTGATCTATGGTATAACGCCGGCCACGCCACCGCCATTTCCGCTGCAACGGCGGCTGTTGCACACTACTATTAAGTAGGGTCGGCCGAGAAAATGCATGAGAATCCAACAGTAGATAAGCAATAACAATGATGTGATATCTTGGAAACGTCTTGGCTGGTAACATCAGGAACAAAATCCCAAAACTCCTCTCTTTTCATCTTCGCCGATCTGGGACTCCACAGTTCACTACCACCAGCAGCATAGGAAAGAAGAAATTGGGTGTGTAGATCATCTCGATCCTAGCTGTTAGAGAGACACCGAAACGCACCCTCCGTACTCCATGAGCTTGCTGCTTTTCACTCTTTAGTTTGTGTTTCGCCCGAGATACGGAGTAGGCTGTGGTGATCATGGATGCAGATGGGGGCTAAGCTGTATCTGAACCAGATTACTGGTTAAGGCCATGCAGTACGGAGCAGATAATACCGAGTAATTGCGCCGTGAGTACTCCGTAGATCTCAGCAGCGTTCCATCCTGTAGAGACCGTGCGGACGACTGATATCACCAGGGGATCTCTAGATTTAAGACTAGCGATAGTTAACTCCATGTTGCGCCACAGTTCCTGTCTAACTTTCGGTGCGGTAATAAAAATGAACTAATAAAGGAACGGTCCGCTGTTCTCTCCGTATAGAGTGCGAGAAGAACATGACAAAAAATAAACCAAAAATTTGAGGTCCTGCCCGGAATCGAACCGGGGTTGCCGGAAGATCCTGATATGATCAGAATCCGGAGTGATAACCGCTACACTACAGAACCGGTTACTTGATTTCGGCTGCGAATATTTAGCTTTTTCAATGACAATCAACGTTAAGCGAGATCATGCCCGCATAACAACAGCATGTCAAAGTTTTTGCATCTCCACAGTAAAGTATTATTGTGCCTTTTTACCTTTTTACCCACACAAAAGAGAAAGGAATTGGTCAGTTGCTATACACCATTGATTTAAAAGTACAACCGGGACCTAAATAATAGAGACCAAAAATCCCTCTACTGAAATACATAGATAGTATTTATAAAGGAACTGTATAAATTCTTTTCCTTTGTCGTTCATCCTATCGTATCCGAGGACAGCAAAAAGGAAACGCTCCCAACTACGAATCCTAATCTGATTCGAACAGTCAGAACGATCCACATCAGGTCCTGCCCGGAATCGAACCGGGGTTGCCGGAAAATGCTGATTGGAATCAGAATCCGGAGTGATAACCGCTACACTACAGAACCTGTAGATGTTAAAGCGGCGAAATTTTTGACTATATCAGCCAACGACCATGTGGGTGTACCTTACAATGTGTTTTCCCGATTTTGACTACGATGGGTCATCATTTATTGTCGATTATGGGGGCGTCGGCGTCCTTGTGCTGGAACTCTATGGGTTGTTATTGCCTGTCTATACGGATTTGGTGCTGAGTTGTCATTTGTCGAGTCTGGTCAGCCATGAATATATATTTCCGCTCATAAAGCACGCCATGTCACGCCGGTATTATCATTGTTCCCATAACGACCAAGCAAAACAGGATCGATAGAGAGTACGCTGGAGATGCTATAGAAGCCCGGGAATCTTAAAGCTACACAGCAGTTCTATTCTTAGGCCTCTCTTGCGGAAAAATCTGTTGACTATTGTTCTATAAGCGCCAAGCCCAAACGATGAACTATGTACGGAATACTCCGTACTCACACAAGACTTGCATATTCAGGCATGAGCCGACCACAACAAAAGACTGATCCGAATTGATCAACATAGAACCAACCTTGCAAGAGCCCAGTGATAATGCTTCGTGAATCTAGCCCCCAAGACGGTAAGGGCAAAGGTTCAGCTCCTTCGCCACCGAGTCTCGTAACAAACCTTTACAGGGTAAGCTTCGAGAAGACACCCCCGCTTGCATTCTTATCTCACATCTGCGGGAAGATCAGGTGTTTCAGGAAACGAACTGTTTGTGAAAAATATTTACCACTGGCCTACACAAGAAACAACGTAGCATAGAAAACAACACCAATGCTTGGTGGGATGGTTTCACATATCTTGTAGAATGGCCCCGAGCCGAGAGGACGGTATATTTAGGTTCGTGCACCCGTGTTGAGATATCTTATGCAGGGGGATGGGGAAATCCCCGTAATATCCCATATCGACGTTATCTATAAAGTGATTTCCCATCACACCATGATGGGTCCTGAGCATGGCCACGTAAATATATATACAGTAGAATCAGATGAGGATGCTTTGCTGTCGGAGCCAACTCCATGAAAATGCATACATCGAAATCCCAGCGAAGTTGTCCTCTGGGGAAGAAAACCAACGGCCCCATATCAGCGACGTATCCCATGTGCCTTTATTATGACACTCAACTCGTCTTGAAAACCGGCATATTGCTTTGAATGGATGTCCGTATGGCACAACAAGAGGGAGCATATTACGTGGCTAACAATCCGTAGCCGTCAAACCGCGCATTCTCATCCGTACGATGCCAGGTAGTAGCCATCGACAGCCATTGTATATGATCACTGGAAACAACAATTGAATCATCAACATGCCACCCGCACCCCTCCTGCGGGCTCGAGGGGTTCCAGCTGGCAGCATCCTGCTGGGGCGGCAGTCGTTGAAGCTCAGATGAGATCACCCGGTATGCACTGGACTCCCGATCCACCTCAGCGTGGACATGGCACTGCCTGACTCGCCGTGGACGAGCCGAAACGGGCGAGTGTCTGAATCCACCGGAATGTGTTTGTTGTGGACGAAGGCGGTCTGCGACTGTTTGTTATGGTGACGGCCAAATCCCGTGACCGTGGCAGGCAGTGATGCCTGAGGCCAGCAACGGTTGTCCTGTCAACAGCAGCGCGCTTACCGGATCGGGAGCATCACAACATAACAGCCACTTAGCGTGCGTCGCAGCTGCCAAAAAGTGTCATGGGTATCTCGACCTTCAAGTCTTCTTCTTCCTCTTCTACTCCGACTCCCTTCTGTCTATCTCGCTGCTGGGCTTAGCTTCACCATATTCATTTCTCCCCTGGTATATCGCCTGTATCCTTACCTCCCTCAGTTTCTCCTGACTGCTAGCCCAAGCTGCGAGCGTGGACGATTGGAATTCCGGTTGTTGTTGTTGTTGTTATTTCCCAGGTCATGATCGTTTGGCCCTGAACCAACTTCCACTTCCTCCTGATCTGCCTAGGCCGAAGCCTTTCTCTGTTCAAAACATCCAATTATCCAATTTGGACGTCTGGGTTCTCCCTGTTCTATCGTTCTGGTGTCTAGGTCACTTCCGCGACAATCTGCGCAGACAAGATGCCTTCTACCCAGGGTAGCTATGGGCAGGTGATCGAGTACATTCAAGGTTCGTGGCTTGCGTGCTTCTTTGGAAAGAGCCTGGCCTTTGAAGGTGGTGATGGAGGAGAATCCCGTACCTGACCGGAAACAGATCGATTGTACCTCGCCTCCTACGATTCCACCCCCGATGCTCACACGCCTTTCCCCTACGCTGCACCACAGCCGAAGTCGCCCAGTAAAAGATCCCGAGGCCAGCAGACTCCAGGAAGAGATACACCGAAGAGACCAGTCTATTTCACTGTTGATGACACTCTGCTCTACAATGCCTTCCACGCAGACTTCGGCCCACTCCACATCGGACACCTCTATCGTTTTGCCGTCCATTTCCATGAGATCCTGGGAGATCCCGCCAACAGTGACCGCGCAGTGGTGTTTTACAGCAAAACCGATTCGCGGAGCCGTGCCAACGCTGCTTGTTTGGTAGCATGCTATATGGTCCTGATCCAATCCTGGCCCCCGCATCTGGCTCTGGCCCCGATCGCCCAGGCGGATCCCCCATACATGCCCTTCCGTGATGCTGGATACAGCCAGGCAGACTTCGTTCTGAGCATCCAGGATGTTGTGTATGGTGTCTGGAAGGCCAAGGAAGAAGGACTGTGTGGATTGAGGGAGTTCAGCCTAGAAGAGTAAGTCATACCATGCTCTTATGGATAAACAATGCTGACGTGGAGTTAGGTATGAGAAGTTTGAGCGTGTCGATATGGGTGACTTTAACTGGATCACTCCTCAATTTTTAGCCTTTGCGTCTCCTCAACATCAGCCTGTCGCGCCGATCCCACCAAACACCCCTGAATATGCGGCTCTACCATCGACCGTCTCCGAGGTTTTCAATTCGAGACTGCCACTCCCCTTTAAGAACGTACTTGCCCACTTCTCTTCCCGCAACGTTGGACTGGTAGTCCGCTTGAATTCGGAGCTGTACTCGCCGTCGTACTTCACCGCGCTCGGAATCAATCACATTGATATGATCTTCGAGGATGGTACTTGCCCTCCTCTGCCCTTGGTCCGCCGTTTCATTAAGATGGCCCATGAGATGATCACCATCAAGAAGAAGGGAATTGCTGTCCACTGCAAGGCAGGGCTAGGACGTACCGGATGTCTTATCGGGGCGTACCTGATTTACAGATATGGCTTCACCGCAAACGAGATCATAGCCTTCATGCGATTCATGCGGCCGGGAATGGTTGTTGGCCCGCAGCAGCATTGGCTGCACTTGAACCAAGGCGCTTTCCGCGAATGGTGGTTTGAGGACTCAATGAGGGAGAAGCTGGCTCTTGTTGCACCGGTCACGCCCGGTAGAGCCGCCCCGAAGCAGCGGGTGAGCAACGCACAGACGACCACACCTCCCAACGGAAGTAACTCCAAGCGCGCTGCTCTCGGTGAAATTGATCACAATGAAGGAAGTGGTCATCATGCCGAAGACAATCTGCCGGCACCAACGCCTGGCCAGCCACGCAAGTCCCACAGGAAGGACTCCCGGCATCACCCGTACGCTCGCAACGTCTCAGGCGGAATTACCGTCGAGAAGGAGGTGGAGAGAACGGTCGAGCGCAGCAAGACTAGATCTCATCGCCTGAGCAACGAAGGCAGTGAAAGTGAAGAGGAGATTCAACTTAGAATGCTTGCGAAACGCTCATCTAGGACCCCTACTGCTTCTCCCACTCAACGCTCTATCAGTTACACTGCCACGGTGAGTGCCAGTTATATGCTCGCCGACGAAATCCATGAGGACCGTGAGAACTGGGTTGAGTCGCCAACGGGGAAGCCAAAAACGCCCGCTAGCAGCAAGAGTGGCACCGGTGCTCTCACCATGGGCAAGGTTCGCTCGAGTCCTCGTCGTGCGACTGATAGCAAAAGCGAAACCACCAAAGGTGTTCGGAAGATTAGCGGCAGGATTGGCAGTGCTGGAGGCTCCACCAGAGTCAAATAGATGCCGTAAAAGCTTTACTCGACTTCAAGTCCGGGAGAATTCCCCATTTATGCCTGATGACTTTGCGATTCCGTTCAGCATTTCATTCATGGTTGCTTATTTCAATTCGTGATCTTGACGGGTTGAAACACCCGCGTGCACTTGCGTCTTGAACGGCTGTGCGCGGTTTCACAACTTTTGTTTCTGACCTGGGGTTTGTTGGACTCGAGATCTTTGGTTTGGGGTGATTTTAATATGGCGTTTTTGGATTGCATCTTGTTGGTCGTTTGGCGATCCAGAAAATTCGGTTGCACTTGGATCTGGGGTGCGGTTGATTGAGTTGATTGAAGATGTACAAGGAGTTCTAGTTTTCTGGTTTCTTTTTATGGTCTCGATAGCACGGTGTTTCTCAGGGTTGAAGGTAATCTTGTTTGTTTGTATGTTACGACTCACGTCAGAACGATATTCGTCTCACGGAATCGAAAAAGAATCCCAGTTGGACATTTGCCCTGCTGTTGTTATAAAGGCCTGTAAGGGGTTCCCGGCAAACAGAGCCTGGACTCTCAATTAATTCATGTGTGGTTGAGGGCCATCGTAGGGAAGTATTTTGTGTTATAAAATGATCCTCATGCCTTCCATTCCCATGGAAGACGCAACTTTGTCTAGCCACTCGTTCACCCGTTGAGGACCAGCTGTTTCTGGACTTGTGCTCGACTCACCACTAGCGAGATTCGATATGATTTGAAAGGGTCTGTGAACTGGAAGGTCTGGTAACCCCTCGGTTGCGAGATCTGCCAGTTGCAAGTCAAGCACATTCAGCGCCATATCAGTACCACGCAGGAGACTGTTCGCGAATTCCTGCGGAAAAGTCGAAGGGACTGGGCCGATAAAGGGCGCTCTGGATCCTCCACGGGAAAGATAGCCATGTGCTGCTAGAGCGTTGCGCATATCTGCAGCAAGGATATTTGTCACTTCACGCGCATTGAGCATTCTTGCCATGAGATCTTTCTTTTTATATGTCCCTCGCTCTCTTGATGAAATGAGAGCGCGCGCCTCACTCAATAGACCGGGGAACTTGACGATCTGCATAAAGAGTCTGTCGGATATATCAATAAAGACTGAAATCGGTTCATCCACCCTGGGATCCGCCATATCCTCCTTCCGGATCTGGTCAATCAGGGTTTGCCATTCTGGTTTCTCAAATATGCACGGTTTGCCTTCAACGAATGATTGAGCAACTAGAAAGCTGCGGAACGAGAGATATAAACAACGGTCAAATCCATAATGGTGGTTCTCCGCCCCCCTAATGGACATCATCATAGATGCTCCACTTGCGTGTCGAGCCCACGAATCGTTGCTGGTTGCTGTATATGCCTCGAACATAGTGAGGAGCATAGACGCGCTGATGTTCTCCCGTGAACATAGGACGGTCCCATCCTTAACAGAGTCCTTCAAAATGCTTAAGGCTTTGGAGTACATTTCAAAACTAGATTCCTTCAACCTATTGTCACTGCGGGAATGGCCCATGAAGGCACATGTGATACAGTAGATAGAAGCATCCAGCGCAGGGTTCTTGCCCAGCTGCTCAGAGACGTAAGATACCCACGTGACGTGTACGCGGTACTTGTTCAGGCCAAACCAGCGTGGAAAAGCAGTTAAGACGAAGTCACGGAAGACATTGGGCTGTTGCTTGCTCATGGATATTGAGACCAGCGACGGTGCCACTTGCTCATCGATTGATGATTGAAATCTGCGTGGACTGTGCTGGTTGCTTCCAGCTCGAGACCCGAATCTTCGCCGTAGTAGAGGGCCTTGATCTTGAAACTTTAGAGACTTGTTGTACCCGGGACATATCACGCCGTATTTCTGGCACTGGGTACATCCTGGTCGGAGCTCGTCGCACTATGTAGGTGAGTACCGGTTAGAGCTCGTGTTGCACAGATTTACGAGAACCCAGATCTAACCTTTACGCGCCGCTGGAGGCATAAGACACATGCTTTGCTGCGCGGTACGCCAACCATCGTGGCGTCTCTACCATCCCGTCGGTCACAGCACAGTTCGGGACAAAATGACGAATCAGTGGTAGATGACGCGAAATGACCACCGGAAGATCGAGGATTTATCAAGAAGAAGGAAAGAGAAGAAAGAGAATAATGAAGCGAGGGAAGAGAAGTCCCAGCTCGTCCATGAGATCAGGGTGAAAGGGCAATAATGATTATGCTACATCTCCATATGGGACCCGCGGTTCTGGTCGACTGTCGTGCAGGGTGCGGGTGCCCGCCGTTCGCTTCCCAAAGAGAACAGGAATCATCAGATCTCAGTTCGATCTAAATTAGAATAGCCCAACGGTCGAGATAGGAGGGGAAAGCTGAGGGATCGATTGGTTGCGGAAGTGGCTGACCATCGTGAGCGGGTCGATGGCGCCTGTGCCGATGGAGAACGGAGGGCTAGGCCACCAGAAGGTCCCAGCGAGCATCAGTGCCGGTATTCCCCGTCACGACGAGTGATTTGGCCCCAAGCAGTCTCAGTTTAGGTGTCCCGTACGGGGCATAATCGGAGGCCGTGGACGAGAGGCAGAAGAGGTGGAAGATAGGGAGACGGGACCTGAGAGATGGCGAGGAAAGAGGGAGGATAGAGCCAAGATTGGCCCCCGCCCACTATCAATTGAGTTTACCCTGGGCATAAACTATCTCGTAAGGAAATGAACTAGTTGTCGCAGATGTTTCAGTATAGGCCGTTATGACTCGATCTTTATCTCAGGAAGAGTAGCAGTTAGATATCTCGTTTGCAGCAGTCTGTCGGCCTATACTCTAGATTCAGCTCCACTTGATCATCGATGCTGCGGCAGAACCAGTCCTAGAAGTCACCAAAGATGCTCCACAGGAACCGCGGAGAATTAATTGATTGTCTTTATTATATGGATCTTATCTGAGTTGCTATTCCTACGCCTTAGAGCTGACGTTTCACATGGCCGCTACAACGGCCGGCGCAGTGACTCTGAGACTCTCAGCTTCCTTCTTCCTCATCTCTTCCTTGAACCTCTCTGCCCGACCATAGCTCACTTGGTAGCCCTCGTTGATAAAATCACTGACCGTTCTAGGCGGATACTTGGGCTGCTCGCCTTCAGCTACACAGTTGGGCAAGCAGTCGCATACAAAGTCAGGGTTACCGCTGAAGAAGTATGGGATTGAATAGCGTTCCTGGCCGGACTTGTTGATGACCCGATGTATATTTGACCTATATTTGTCGTTGGACCATTTCATGAAGAGATTCCCCAGGTTAACGACGTAGGCACCCTTGACAGGTTCAACCTGAAGACAGTGTTAGTACAGTTATATGACAAAAGTTTGGAACTATCGGCAGATAAAACGCGGGCGGCCACCAATTTCAGACTTTCGCGAGTTGGTGTATGTGTCTGGCGGCAGGAAATTCCATTGAGGTGGTGCACTTACATCGAACCATTCTCCAGTTGGCACATCCAACACTTGTAATCCATCAACGTCTCCCTGCAAGAGTAGAGTTACGGCCCCGAAATCCTGGTGCGCCCCAATTCCACGGCTGAGCTTCTCATCCGAATCCTTCGGTTGTGGTGGATAATGCAGCAGCCTCATCGTAGCAAGCGCCCCATTCGCGAAACCATCAAAGAAGCTCTCATCTTGATCCAATGTGAGTGCAAGGACACGCAGGATGTCCTTGGCGAGCTCGAACGCCGCACGGTAATAAGCGTTGGCAGTATTTTTGAAGTCCTCTGGGTCCCTGACACTCTGCGGCCACTGATTTGGCCCACTGTTTAACTTCTTCTGCACGAAGTACGGATGATCGGTGGAGATCTCGTCGCCGATATAGAATCCTTCTTTCAGCTCTGGATTTGTTCCCTCTTCGAGGATCTGAGAACGGAGGAGCTCGTATCCTCGATTCCAAGTGTTATTATCTGCAAAAAGGAATCGTCAGGTCCTTGAAAACATGTTCTTTGTATAGGAAATACGAAAAATCACATCTCATCCCCATAAAACCGATTGCGAATACGTACTCTTACTGACTTTCTCTTTTTCTTCCAGGGGTAGCCCGAAGAACTCTTTCGAGCATTGCAACATTTTCTCCTGCAGTTCCCATGGGATTCTATGTCCCGTTATCTGGAAGAAGCCATTGTACAGGCAGCACTGGCGGACTTGCTCCACCAGTTCTTTTTTCGCCGCCTGGTCATCACCGTAGAATGCTATTAATCACAGAATAACTCATTAGCAACAGCCAGATAACTATCGTCATCAGGAAGATATCTAGCTGATTGAGCAAAATCTCTCTTCTGAAAACATGGAGTTACGTACCGGAAAAGTCAAGAATCGGAGGAGGCGGCATCTTCTTCGTGACCAATAGTGAATTTAACGGAAGTAGACTACCTTCTACCTAATAGGATATAGAAGATGGATGAATCAAGACAGAAGCGAGTCATACATGGAAACAAGGAAAAGTGCCCGCAATATGGCAAGAAAAAACTATCTAGGCTCAACAAGCGTATAATTATACTCTTTCAAGTATCCAGTCTGATACATTCTCTGTGGGTCCCATGTCGTCGATAAGAGACAGTCGAACTTGGCTTTCAATGGATATCATTCGTGAAAAACATAATAACCCACGTGTTAAGTCCCGGCGGACTCCTGGAACCGCCAACTCTCGCTCCTGACAGGTGTGCATACATCATGGATGGATGTGATATTCACACCAGTACTCAATCCTTTCCCCTAAAACCATCAATTTGTGATTTTCGATTGATACCATATAGCCTACTTCGACATGGGGACCTCAATGTAGTCTCAAGAGTGGGGGTCCATAATAGATGAAAGAAGAAATGGGATGCGGGGTAAGCTCGGAAGAATAGGATTGCTATCGGAGACCGCCGACAGCTCTGATAGCTATGATTAATACTAGTTGCATAATAATGTTGACTTTACATTTCTCATAGCAGAACCTTTTTAGGATGGGTTACTTGCTTACTATGGTAGTTGTTGGACCCATCGGCGAGAATATCGGCTATTTCTCGGAGAATAACATGGCGTTCCAATCTCTTCTAAGCTATGTCAATAGTTGAGATTTATTATGGAGACACATATGCGGAGACCTCATAATGTCATCAAGATCAAAGCGAAACCATGCCTTGGAGGATAAGGCTGAATGTCTGGTTTTATAGACGTACAATGAGCCATCAGTCCACATGCCTTTAATGACCGTTATATGTGATATAAATTAACGTATTCAACGTATTCCATTTAAGGCCAATTTTACTGCGGGGAGTGTAACGAGTAGAGCAAGACATGGCGATGATATGATCTGCGCTGACCATGCAACCTGAGCAGCGTTTTATTGTAATACCAATAAATCCTGATTCCGACTCACTACGTGTCGGGAATGTACCGTCGAGGACATTTTCCCCTGCCAGACTTGAGTACCATTTCATCGAAAGCACAAGGGTCTTCTCTTCGTATATAGGAACACATCACGGATATACAGAACCGCAGTTCCAAGCCCACAGTGAGTTTCAGGGGGCAAAGATATATCCAATTGCATTACAGAACTTCAGACATAATGAGAAAAAAGCAATCAATCAAGTAAACCACCTCCAATTCAGACTCTTTTCTCCATCCTCCAACATGTCCGTATCGACATCCTCAGCCCTCAATTGCACTCCTTGATCCCGATTCCTTTTCCGATTGTCCCATTTCATCCAGAGACCGAAACCCAGCGTCGCAATAATACACGCGGCAGCACTCGCCGCCGTAGCTTCTAGAGTTGGGATATATTTCGGAGCATATTCGACACGGAAAGTCGCACTGCTTAGGATACCGCCTAGGTTTCCCAAACCCACCAAGATTCCCGTGGTTGCAGCTCGGGCGTTCTCGCTGAGATTGTTGTTATTGTGCCATGAGTGGACGAGGCACGAGGGAATGTACGCTCCTGAAGCGAGGAGGAACATGGCGAAGTAGGCGACGCCTTTGTGGGTGGTTACGTCGATGGTGGATAGAATGATGAGTGCAACCAGAGACAGAAGTAGTGCGAAGCAGATGTGGAATGTACGCTCACGGAAATAGTCTGATGACCAGGTGACTACGAGCAGGACGCAGAAACCGACAAGATTGGGAGGGACGGTCATCAGGTTGGTCTTGACCTCGTTGTATCCGAGGCGCTGGACGATCTGTTGTATAGATGACGGTGATTTTTAGTTCCCCTAACTTCAATGACAGCAGAAAATATGGAAAGAAATAAGAACGGTGTACGAACCTGAGGTAAGAAATTGGCCGAAGTAGTAAAAGGGATCGGATATGTCAAGGCGATAAATGACCACAAGATCATCTTTGGATCTTTCCACTGCTGGAAGGCCAGCTTGAAGCTGAACTTCTCATCGACAACCCTAGAGCCGTCCCGGAGAGCACGAACCTTAGCTACCTCCTTTTCTGCTGGAGTAAACCACCGCGCATTTTGAGGTGAGGACGGTAACCAGTAATAACCGAAAATCGAAAGAAGAACAGTGATTCCACCTCTAAGAATCAATCCAGTTAGCAAGTTGCAAACGCGGTAAATGGGAAACCAGCCATGAAAAGCGGCAGTATGGAACAACAGAGGGACACACTCGATAATGAATAGATACTGCCACCCCGAAATGCTAGTATTATCAATCTGAAAGACACCATATGCCAGAATCCCAGAGAAGGCGGCTGCCAGGACCGCACTACCAAAGTAGAGCGCGATGCGGAACCCTAGTTCGTTACGATTATAGAAAAGCGTAAGGTAGAACACAGTTCCAGCGAAGAAGCCGGCTTCGAAGAATCTGGTACGCTTTCAGTATTTGACGATTTGATTTCCTACAAAAGCAAGAAAGTATATATGCGCTTACCCGATGAGCAATCTCACCACGAGCATTCCTCCGAAATTTGTACATCCTGTCTGTATCATGGACAGACCACCCCATATTAGCATCAGCGAAGGAAGAGTCGTCTTTCCAGAAAACCGCTTCGTCAGGAGATTTAGTGGCAGATCTAACGAAAGTCCTGATTAGCACGCTCCCCAAGAGCTATGCAAGGAGAAAAGAACTCACCAGCAAGACCATTAGGTATGTAAAAGAGCAACAGAAGAAGAGAATAATCATTCCCGGTAAAATGCATATCCTTGTCGAACCCATCTGTCTTTGCGTTTGCTAAATTTGACTAAGGTAAAATAGCAATCAGTCGTTTGAAAACTATAGATGGAAAATGTGATATAGTCTCGTAAGGAACCTCAAGCACAGAAGCGAAAAGAGCTCACCCTATCCACAGAATTAAACAAATACATCAATGACAGATACGGTAGCAGATAAAAGTCCAGTTTCCTTATATACGATCTCTCGATCGCCTTATCGATCTCAACCGCTTGGATCTCGCCGGTTGTCTTATCCAAGGATGGCCTTTGACAGCCTTCATTGTTCGCACTGATGCTCGTTGGAGAAGATTCAGCTTTCTTCTCGGTATCGATTGACATATTTACTGATGTGTAGTAGATACCGAAGACCGGGTTGTGTTCTTCGATGTCGCCGACAAGGGAAAATGATCCCTGCAAATCCTGCAAATACCCCAGGAAGAGCGAAGAAAGAACCACAGGTAAACGCGATTTATAATTGCACTTGCATGTGAGAAAAGCAAGATTTGTCCAAACCTAACTCTTAATAATATGTATAGCGAGATGTGGTGGCAGCTTGGCGCCCCCGTTAGCGATGCTATAGAAGCAGACAGCGAGAAGACCCCATTTACTGAAACAGTAGTCCTCAGATACAAATGGTAGACGAGCAAGTGCCAAGGACAAGTTTATAGGCTTAAGCTGTCTGTGGACGGACCTTATCGGTGCCTGGGGCGTCAGAGCTTACAACAAGGTCTGGAATGGAGAATGCCCTTCAATCCCTTATCGAGAGTGAACTAAACATTCCTTGCCCGACAATCTTTCTCATTTTGGCCCTTCGGCATACTGAAAACGTAAATATTCAAGCTCATTCTCCTAAGAGATCTACTGAATCGTCCAATAACGCTGCTGACAATACTGTGAATGTCCCTTGCTACCACGACGGTATATCAGTTCTACAAGATTTCATTCTTCATGGCACTGATTGAAACCTGTCTCGTGTTATTGTGTACAGTACGAGTACCTGGTGCACGTTTGTAGCTGATCTACCGCCATAGGTGGGGGTTTAGTAAGAAGGTGGTTAGCTTAAAGTACGTCGGGATGAGCGACATGTTGCTTGGTTGATTGCTCTGATAAGCCTTATGGCTTCTGACGTGCATGATAGTCGACTCTTGGCCTGCGAGCTTTGACCGGAGAGTGTCACATGCACAGAACAGTTGCTTGGGAGTTTGCGGAGGTTAGTAATATTCATTTTCAAAGTAGTTAACTATGACTTCTTAGTTCTCTTGAGTATAGCAGACGCGCTGGAAAGCGGAAACAGATACCTCCGGTCACCAAGGAGGAGATTTGCTCTCCCTAAAATGAAGTCAGTGGATATGCCAATAAGCATCTACTTGCTAATCTACAAAAACTGCCATGGAGTCTGCATTGTAGAGAAAAGAATATATTCATTGACAGGGATATAAATCGGCCGTCAAGATCCCGAAAGACCGTCCCGGGACGCATGCAAGAGAAGAGACATAATCGCAAACATCATCATCAAAATGGTATCAAATATGTATCTAGACATCCAACGCTTCAAGACCACATGCTTATTTTTCTTTTGATAGCCATAAACCCATCAGTAATGTGAACGCCTATACCGTCCAGACTCCAAAATGAAATATCCTGAATGCTCCTAGGACACCTCGACGACGTCTTCAGAACGGCCTTGTCTCGTTCTTCCACGCATCACGATCCTGAAGGGCTTACTGCTATCGTTCTCCTCAAAATCAGGGGATGGGTCCGTCGGTTCGTCCAAGACGCGAACAGCAACCATCTCCCAACCACTAGCACCGCGTCTTGCATATTCACGGTCCATGTGGTCCAGCAGCCGGATGGAATGAGAAACATTCCAGATTCCCTCACGGTTACTCTTATATTTCGTCAGGTAATCCCTTACCCAGGCTTTCAGCCCCGGGTTCGATGACCACCGAGCAGCCCCCACGACAGAGGGCAGCATACCATAGGCGTATGTGTAAGACTGTCCGAATGACACTGGGGATATACCAGCCGCAACGCGACAAATCATAAGCGCTGTTTCATCGCTGTCCGGAGGTACGATCTTCCCCACCTCCACAGAGTATCGCGTTCGCGCTCTCATACCCAGGCAGAGGTAAGTGGCATAGTTGACGGCAGCGGTACATGGGTCCGCAGCATTTGGGAAACAGAGAGCTGGAACGTAGATAAAACCGGACGAATCCGCGGATGGCTGCGAAGGAGCGTAAACACTCACCCCAGCGGGCCCGTTGCTTTCCACTGGTAGATCTGAGGGCGGTATTTCTCTCCGCCATTCATCGAGTCTGGACAGGAAGTCGTCGCTAAATGCAATCCACTGATCTTCTAGTTCTGGCTGTTCGCGATATTTGATTTCTATCTGTGTCCATTCTTCAACGAGGAGCAAGAGCCGGTCCTGCAACTCGGAAGATCCGGCGAGCAAGCTGTTTAACCAGGCAGCTAACCTATGAGGCATGACATCTGGCGTCGTAACCGAGTAGTCTTCGTTGTATAGGCGCAAGAGAAGTGCCATCCTAGCGAAAGCCTTGACCAGCAGCATCCCTGCAGGTCTCTGTGCCATGTCTTTGTGCCAGATGCCTAGACACGATGCCGCCCCACGCATGTGGGAGCGCCAGGAAAACAAAGAACCTCGTTGCAGCTCAAAGTTGGCTAGCAGGATGATTGTCGCAAATAACGACAGGCCTGTGTCTATGTTCTTTGGTGTTCGGAGAGCTTTTGTCTGATCCGGGGAAGACAGTGCCTCTCGTATTCCCTGCACAGCTTTCAGACTGTGCTGAAATGCATGTTGTCGTAGTACAACAGGGTTCTTCGAATAGTCCTCCATGCTGGAGAGATTCAAAGCCGCCAGGGCTAAGGCCGCATTGTAAACATGAGGTGACACTGGTTCTGATCTGAATAGTTCTGAGAGTGGGAGTACTCGTGAGAGGCTCTGAAAATGACCAGCTGAGTACTCATAATAGGCCACATCTTCGGGAAACTCGTACGCTCCGCAGAGGGACAGGAAAGCATTCGGAAGCGGCCTACTAGGGGACGATGGCACCAGCGATACTGCTGGAGGAGTGCCATAGGCTGCAGAGAATGCCACCTCTGAAGACGGCGAGCCTCTAGTGAACTCAGAATGCGTGTCCGAAGAGGGTTGAGCGAAGTCCATTTGGTACTGTTGGTCCAACGGCTCTTCCTCCTCGTGCTCTAGCCATGCTGAAGAGCCTTCCCCGGAGTCGGTGATAAAACCACCAGTGAAACCGGCCCCAATAGGAACATCCGACAATATCATCGAACCCCCAGACGGGTCTGTGGTCGAGGAGAGGAGTGAATCGAAAGAGGCCAAGGGGTCTCCCAGAACACGGTCGGGAGTGGAACTGGCCGACTGCTGCTGGCTGTCATCTTGTAGGCGCTCGAGATCCGGCCGGCGCGAATTGGATGGCTCTCCAGCAAAAACGATGGGGTTGTCGAAGGTGATCGAGCTGGCAGCTGGGGGACTCGCGCTGCTCTTCTCTGCTGGGCTCGCGCTATCGCTGGGTTGCTGTACACTGTCTGTAGTATCTTCCTCTTTGATCGGCGGTTCGGACGCTTTCCGTTTCTTGGTGGGCTTCCCTTTGGCCCGTTCGACGACCAGGTCGGTTTGATCTTTGAAGGAGATGCGCTGAGCGTAGCCCTCGCACTTCAGGTTCAGACGAGTACACTGTCAAGGGCAATGTCAGATGGCAGATCGGGGAATGTTGGCTCCACGGGGTCAATTACAGTGTTACAAGCAGGTTTCGCCTCATCGCACTTCAGACGCCGTCGCCGGCAGGTCAAGCAACCAGTGCGGCCTCGCGACACAACATTGCGCTTCCTGACCGGCTTCTGCTTGTCTTTCCCCTTGTCTTTGTCCGTTTCCTTGTCCTTGTCCTTGTGCTTCTCCGGTTCCTTCTCCTTCTTGGTGTCTGTCATGCTGGGGAGGCCGCGCTGGTCGAGGGTAAGAGCGTTGAGATGCGCATTCAATCTGCTCCACGATGTCGTCGGGCATGTAGCGAGTCCTCCATGTGGCTCATGGCGTTGCGGAGGAGGGTTTCACAAAAAAGAAAAAAGAATTGAGTGACGGGGCAGCGTTATGAAGCGACGCGGGATGTCATAGAGAGCGTTAGGGCCAGCGTCTTATCGACCTCAAGAACCCTCGACTGGGAACTAATACTCCGCCGCTAAGTATGGAAGCCTCCGCGGGCTTGTCTTCTTGGCAGTTCCAGGCGGATCCTCGCAGGGATCGACAGCCAGAAGTTGAGGCTTGCGAATCCGGAGGCGTCACCGAGGGTGGATGAGGATGTCTAGCGCCAGGGCGATTGGGGCCGAGTGGACAGAAAGGCCGCGTGCGACGAGGACGCCGTCGTCACCTCTTAGTAAGTTAATTAGCAGGAAGTTGGGATGGTCCACATGGTAGCGTCAAACCTACTCGGAGCCGGACGAGACGATCGAGAGGACTGCCGAGGGTTTAGTTGCTGTGGGAGAGATCTGATATGCATGTTCGCTATGTTCACGATATACTACGACGACGGTTATGGAGCATGTGAGTGGTCTTCCATGCCGAACAGAACACAGAGAATCCTGACTCGAATTCGCAACAATCATATCTAAATGCCATGGTATATACACAGGGATCCTTAATCTAAATTAACTCCAATACCCTCTTACGGGCGCAGCGCTCACGCCGTCCGGCGGGCCTGTTGCGCGTACGCCTCGTAGAACAAGCCTTCTTCCCTCTCGATCAAGGTTTGTGGATGCCCGCGCTGCGCCACACGACCATGATCCAACACCAGGACCTGGTCAAAGTCTACAATGCTGTCCAACCGGTGCGCAATGGCTAGGATGGTGCAGTCTCGGAACTGGTCACGAAGGACCGTTTGGATGCGCGCTTCGCTGGCCTGGTCGAGACTGGCGGTCGCTTCGTCGATGATGACGACCTTGCTACGATTGACCACCGCGCGCGCCAGAGCAATCAGCTGTCGCTCACCCTGTGAGAAGTTCTGTCCGTTCAACTCTACCATGTCGTCGAGCGTCCACTGGTGCGTGCCTACGACCGCATCCAACACGGATTGAAGATGCTCATCCGGGACGGTCTCGCTGAGATCTAGATTAAACCGTAGAGAGCCGTTGAATAAGGTGGGGTCCTGGGGAATCAGGCTGATTCGTTGTCGTACCAGTTCAGCGGGCAGAGATGCGATATCAACACCGTCAATGCGGATGGTGCCCGAGAACTTTGTCGTGAGCCGCAGCAAGCTTAATGCGAGAGAACTCTTCCCGCTGCCGGTGCGTCCCACAACAGCCACGCGTGTACCTGGAGGCGCATGGAAGCTGACGTCTTCGAGCACCTCCTTGCTGTCGAGCGAGTAACCCACGGTCAGATGCTGAACATCGACGTCGCCCCGGGTGGGCCAGTCGTCGGGAGCCGCCTCATCTGGGGAAGTCTCGCCGGGATCTCGTGGCACATCTTCGATGTACTCATCGATGCGCTGCACACTGTTCATCTCTACCTCCAGTAGACTCGAGAGATATACCAAGTCTGACGACCACGTTAGCAGTCTAGTCCACGGGCCGAGCCGCCTCACATCTAAGGCTGTGGCACTTACACATAAGAGAGGTACACAGCCCCGTGGTCAGTGTTAATCCCAGGCCCATGAAGGATGGGTTCAATCCTGGTCTGAGGTACGCCAACACAGCGGCTGAAAAGCAGATCAGCGACGCATATAGATCCATGCGGACAGCTAACCACCGCTGCAAGTCGCTGACTGCTTCCCACGATCGAACATGGTATTCAACCTGGCCGCTAAATCGGTCCTGCAGTGTCCGCTCTGCACGGTACGCGCGGATAGTGACGAGTCCCGAGGCAGTTTCTGCAATGCTGTGATGCAGCGGTGACAGGCTGGCGGCGTACAGCCTCTTCACTGCGGTGGACGCAAATCGGTATCGGTAGCCAGTATAGATGCCAAGCCCAGTGAATATGACGGCTGGCAGCACGAAGATGGGCACCATTGAAGTCACTGTCAGAATTCGTAATCCGATAGACAAGTACGTTTCCAAGACAGGTCGCAGCGACCTCATCAGCGTGTCATCCAGACTCGTCATGTCGGTGGAGAATCGATTGATCACTTCACCAGCTGGTGTATTCACGATCCATGTGTATGACGCACCAAAGACTGTAGCAAGCAGTTTGATGTGTTTATCACGGCTTACCCTCAAGGCGCCCCTGTACAGAAGCAAGAGAGAAGCAGCTATGAGAGCGAGCTGAGCAACACCCAGACCTGTTCGGGCGATGAGCAAGGGTTCCAGTAGAGATATCAACTGTGAACATACCGCTAAAAACTCCAAGGTAAAACCCGGCAGAGGTGCCAGGCGGAGCACAAAACGTTGCAAGAGTCCAATAAGAAAGCCACCCAGGGAGGACGACGTCCATAGCTTGCGCAACAGTCATAGTTATGAGAGTTAAAATGACGAAGGGCCAACGGCCCAAAGACCGGATGTACCTGAAAACTGAATCAAGTGAGTACGAGAAGTGCTTCGAGAGAGATCTCGAACTTACCATAACCTGTCCCTAGTAGGCCGCGACGATTACTGTCGAGGGTTACTGGGTTTCGTTTCCAACTGTCGCTATTTCTTGGACTGGTCATCTCAATGGCATTTTCAGCAGGAGTCCCTACGGGTCTGGGTGGTGTCTCTGGAGCGGCAGGAATGGCTAATGCCAAGGAAGTGGCTTCTGCGCGATCACTGAGGCTGGAGTCGTTCTCTGTTTTTCTCACGACTTCCTTGATTGTCCCGTCATCCATCCGAACTATCAAGTGAGCTTTCTCCAGACACTTTGCGTTGTCAGTGACCAGGATCAATGTCCGATCTTTCATCAACGGACCCAAGATACAGTTATCGACTATGGATGTAGCTGTAGTCGAGTCTAGGGCGGATAACACATCGTCGAGGATGACTGTGTTTGCATTAGAGTATAATGCACGAGCAAGTGCAATGCGTTGCCGTTGCCCGCCCGAGAGTGCGCTGCCGTTTTCTCCAACGTCTTTCAGGTCGCCTTCTTCAAACTCAGCGAGGTCTAGCTCCAAAGAGCACGTCTTCAAGACATGCTGGTACCGCTGCCTGATGAGCGGGGACCCAAACAGAATATTTTCCCGAATGGTACCATTCTGAAACCAAGGATTTTGGGAGGCATAGGCAACAGGTTCAAATGGTGCGTCTCGTAGCTTCACAACACCCTCATATTGCCGTTGCTCAGAAAGGAGAGACTGTAAAAGGAGACTCTTTCCACATCTGGAGGATCTTATTAGCACAAAGGTTTGGAGCTTATTTAGATTACTCTTACCCTAGTGGACCATTGATAACGTTGAGCCCTCTCTTGACGAATTCGACATTGAGATCTCTTAAGAGCATCCGGGATGATCCATCGGCGTTGAGAACGCCGAACCCCGCTCCTTGGAAACCAATGCTGTTCCTAGACAGCGTTGTTGATGTCGGATAAAGTGACCTTGCTGGAAGATCCTCGCGGTCAAGGAATTCACAAAGTCTGTTGAAGCTCACTGCCGCTTGCGCATATTGCCCGGTCCCAAGGACAGCTAATGATAGCATGCTTTTGATTATGTTGAATATGGCGATGACGGTGAAGGCAACATCGGCTTCGAGACGCTCCTTCGATGTTGTCACGTACAAACACAGGCAAAGTACGAGGGCCACGAATGTGCAGGCCGTCGAAATAGTTTCCGAAGTCACTATTACTTCTGCTTTCTTCCACAGTGCCTTCAGCTCTTTGGCTCTCTTGTCAAGGATACCCGTGACGAAAGCCTGTGCACGACCTAGCATCTTTATGGTCACCATGTACCGTATAGCTTCACTCATCTGTGCTACTCTTCCATCTGTTGCCTGCAAAATCTTCGACTGAGCTGCTCCCTGTGCCTGGACTATGAATTTGGACAGCGGATGCCTAGTGATGATTAGAAAGACCAGACTGGGTATGTAGGACCACCCAATGGTCCTATATAGCATTACCGATGCCACAGCAAGCTCAACTGGTACCATGAATATCGTCATAACGGTGTAGCGTAGAGTACCAAGTCGGTCGATATCTCCTGAAATGTTATTCTGTAGCTGACCCACATCAACTTTTTCTCCCGCAGGAATCTGGAGCAGTCTTTGATGTACGGCGGAGATGATGAGTGCTTTCCAGTGACCTATTGTATGCGTTGCGAAATACTCAAATGTCTGCATGCACAGACCACGGAGAATCGGACATACGCCAAAAAGTATCACGGAAAACCATGGAGCAACCTTCACTTCTCTTGACCCTTGGAAAAACAGCAGTAATTGCTGGAGACCCCAGGTGCCGATGAATTCGAAGAACCCGCAAAGGATCATGAAGAGCGCTGTTATGGCAAGGCGGTGTCGAAAAAGCCGCCACATAGTCACACGAAATGAGACACCTCTTTCACGGAGCTCGACATAATCCTCTAGCCACTTCTCTGGAGAGCTTTGAGGGTGGATAGGTAAAATGTCCTCTGAATCCAAATTTCCACGACGAGCATAACTCTTTTTCACTAGAGGACTAAGCCAAGAATAGAGCCACCATCGTGAGACAGGTGAGCAAGTCTCTGATGGGTGAGGATAATTTTCGGTGATTTGATGATGATATGGCGTCAATAGAGGTATGATAACTGTGCTCACACATGCAGAGACTACCTCGAGAACCCCCCTAGGAGTAAATAGAGGAGAAAAGCCATGCGGACCGCCGGGAGGGGGGCCATGGGGAGGTCGATGAGGAGGACCATGAGGAGGACCATGTGGTGGAGGACCTGGAAACCCATGCGATCCCGGAGGACAAAGTCGAGGAGGTGGAGGAGGAGGAAATTTAGGACCATGAGGTCCTGGAAACCCAGGCATCCATATCGAGGAGTACAGATAGCGGGGTACAATTGCAGCCAGGAAAAGCGAGCTGCCCAGCAGCACTACATTCCTATAGGCAATCCGACGCTGTGTTGGAGATATCAAATAGACAATGCGGCTTAGGCACAAGAACAGCTGGTTCTGTCAGCACGACGATATACTTGAACAGAGATTCGGAAATGCGTCACATACCCATGCAGATCCTACTAGTATTTTTGTCCAGTCATCCGGGCGAGTCCGCCGCGAGGGCCAGAGTAAGGCAACCGTGCAACAACTGCTGCTCCAGAGACCCAAGTAGCCTAGCCATTTATGCCTGGATGTGAAAGCTACGGTTGCGCATCTCTTCCGCCGGACATAGAATTTGACGTTGAACAGGATTATCAACAGACAGAGGACCGCGAGGATTATTGCACTCTCGAACGGTAGATACGGTCTTGGTGGATGAGGTGCACCGGGCTGTATTATCAGCGGAGGGCCATGCGATGGAGGCAGAGACCCGCGGAATTTCCCCAGGCGCAGCATAATTAAGCGCTGCAGCTGTTCACATATTCATCGAGAGACAATATGTGTGCCATTGGGGGTGATTGTCGCGATCTTGGGTGGCTGCTTCATTTATATCAGATAGACGCGTGTTCATGGCAAACGAGAGGCTCCAAATCCTCCTCGCAAGGGCCCACTTTGTGGTTTGAGAAACATATTTAGACCTCTGCCACATGGCGCAGAAAGCCTTCCGGAGATTTCGCTTCCTAATTATGCCTGTCATCGCGGACGCGTTCGCCGAGCGGATCTCATCGCGCAGAGCTCAAGCGATCGTGAGGTTATCATTTTTCGTGGCTTTCTGATTCGAGCCCAGATTCCGTCATCGAACTCGCTGACGGGGATTTTCGCAGACGATGGCCCTAACGGGAAAATGGAGCTTTGGGGCCGATGAGTCGAGCGTTGGAGCAAGCCAGGGCGGCAGGTCGTTCTGGATTGCCAGATGAGGCTAAAATCCTCGCTTGCCAGCGACGGCGTTCCGGGTGGACCGGAGCTTGAGCTTGTCGGAAAGCCGCCATCGCTTGTTCCGCTCGTTCAGAATTACTCGACTTTGGTAACGGGTGCGCTCGTTCCTTATGGAGCATATATAGCAATTGTTGACGGCGAGGAATGCAGCATGGTGATGATTGTGATGCTATAATATGTATGCGTTGTTCCGTAGGGTTACATTGTTCCCACAAACTCTTATCTCTGACGTCTTCGCTGCTCAAGAATCGACCAAGTCTGCGTCCACTGCGATTTAAGCGGCCATCGCAGCTCACTGCATATATATATAAGCCTGGAATGCCCCGTAAAGACAGTGCCTATACGGACAGAAAAAGAATCAATGGTTTGTATAGTCCACGTCCGAAGAGACAGTACACGCGCTGGCTCAACTTCCATGGCATAAAACCTTTTCGCCTCTCCTTTCTCATTCCTCATTTCTCCTGAGTACTGATCCTATCATTGACTTGATGTAATGTTAATGTAGAAAATAATAATGTATTTGACGATGATTATTTAACATGCCTGGTATTGGTTCAATTGCACATTGTAACGTGTAACATTCTGATATACCTCCGGAAGTTACGACCGGATTTGCCACGCCACGGGAAGATAGCTATCGATGACAGTTTGCGAGTGTTACTTCTCATGATTATCATCCTTATTATTATGATGATGATGATGATGATGATGATTTAACTACTGTTTATGGCATGTGTCTTGCTGGAATAGGGAGACACCGAATTTCCAAGTCAGGGCTCTGCAGCATATACCAGGTAAAATATTAGCTCGGTGCCTGAATCTGGACATCAAAGGTAAAAACGACCCTATTAACTAGTCTAGATCATTATTGGATGAATGTGCGATTATATCTGCAAGGGGTTGCATTGTGATTTGCATAATAATACTTTATTATCGCCGGGGCTGTACATAGCTCCAGGAATCTTGGACTCGAGCTGTGGATGTATGTATACAAACTGCATTTTGCAACTATGCTTTCAACAAATAGCATAGTTATCGCCTTAGCCATTGGCTCCTCATGAGGCCTAGAACAGATCATACGAGGTTTGAGGTAAATAGCATAGCTTGAGGAGACCTATGACTTCGAAGTTTGAAGCACAGATCGGGTGACGGCCTGGGATGTTAAGAAACCAACGAACCTTCGACGCTTAAGCTTTGTGGGACAGGTTTATGGTATGGATTTTCTGCCACCTGGTGGGCCGTTACGGAGTATGGTACATCTCCCGTTTGCGGATCTTGAACTAAGACTTGAACGGACTGGCCTTGGCGATGATTGTCGCTCTCTGTGGATACAGCCTGAAGACTAGCGGTCGCCACGAGGAAGCGGTCCCTCTTGGGCGCGAAATAGTCTCAGTTCCTATCCCCTAAGACTCCCCAGATTTACAGCCACTACGGCGTCCAGCCTCTCTTGAACCTGAGCCTTGACGTCGCGAGATCTGCTCCCGTTGGCACTGACCCCTCCGAATAATGATTTTTTAACAACTTGTCTATCAGTTAAGAATCGTCAGGATCACTGAACTCGCCACGCTCTCGATGGGCGACAATGGCGGGGACAGACCGATCAAGACGTCCCCCTTCAGCAGAATCCCAGAAAGGTGTAATTGCCGCTGGGGCACAAGAAAGCGACTATAATAATCCGGACGATGACGATGTAAAATCAGACAAACCTATAGATAACGATACTGGACCCGATTCGTCTTCAGAGGATTCGTACGTCCTTCACTTGCATGCAGCAGAAAGATGCAAGGTCAAGGTGCTGACTTCCTGATGACAGTCCTTATTCCGAAGTGCAAGCCAGCATCCCTCCTCTCGATGAAGATGTGCCTGTCAACACCTTCCGAGCCTGGGTCCTGGGCATTGGGGGAACTATGATTCTGACGGCACTGAACCAATTTTTTCAGTTGCATTCTCCGCCCAGTAAGTTAGTCGATGCTTCACTGACAATGACGAAGTTGATCCTGAGTGTCAGTCTTTCTTTCGCCTTATCTTGCAATATTGGTCACCTTGCCAGTTGGACGACTGATGGAAAAGATGCTGCCAACAACCAGATACAGTTTCTGGGGATGGGAATTCACGTTGAATCCTGGTCCGTTCAATCAGAAAGAACATTCGATTGTTGCTATAATGTCTACCCTCGCGACAGTCTTCGACAATGGCTCATTGGCTTCAGACGTCTACGTTGCGTTTGATAAGTTTCTTAACATTCCAGTTACAGTTGGGTATAGGCTCATGTTCCTTCTGACCTCGCAAGCGCTCAGCTTTGGAATCGCCGGAATGCTTCAAAAGTTGCTCGTCGAGCCTGCATTTTGCGTGTGGCCAGCTGCCCTTCCGACATGCGCCCTCCTATACACCTTCCACGACCAACAATTTCCCAACCAGGAGGCCAATGGATGGAAGATTGATCGAATGAAGTTTTTCTGGATCATCCTTGCCTGCGGCTCACTTTACCAATTTGTTCCCGGCTATTTATTCACCGGACTCACTACTTTCGCTTGGATTACGTGGATCAAACCGAACAACGTGACGTTAAATCAAGTATTTGGGGCGACTAGTGGGATGGATCTCCTACCTTTGACCCTTGATTGGAATCAAATTACCGGCTACTTGTATTCCCCTCTATTAGTTCCCTCGTGGGCACTGGTCAACGTGTTTGGAGGGGCTGTTCTCTTTCTTTGGGTCATCGCCCCTGCGCTGCATTGGAGCAATGCCTGGGAAGGATTATACATGCCGTTTTCATCATCTAGTACCTTCGATAATACAGGCAAGTCTTATTTTGGTGCTAGTGTCGGATCCGGTCAGTTAACAGCATTTTCTAGGGAGTTCATATAATACGAGTCGTGTGATGAATTCAGATTATTCGTTAAACGATGAAGCATACCACAACTACTCACCAGTGTACCTCTCCACGACGTCTGTACTGTCATACGGACTCGGATTCGCCTCGACAATCTCAGTGGTCGTTCATTGTCTGCTCCATCATCACCAGATTCTATGGAGAGGTCTGCTTGCCACGATCGGAAAGTCCGATACAGTGGAAAAGCCCGATATTCATCAGAAGGTATCTAATATCAACGTCCCAAAATGCTGTGATTCTTGAGGGAGACTGATCTGTGCTAACTTTGTATTAGCTCATGCAGAAATATAAGACTGTGCCGCTTTGGTGGTATGCTAGCGTTTTCTTCAGCATGTTCGGCCTTAGTATTATATTCCTGTACGTTTATGATACGGGTCTCCCATGGTATGGCATGATATTAGCGATCGGACTAGTGATTGTTGTCATTATACCAACTGGGATCATGATGTCTGTGTGTAACATCATGCTTTCGACGACCGTCATCTCTGCCTTCATAGCCGGGTATATATGGCCCGGTAAGATGGTGAACAATGTTATGTTTAAGATCTTTGTCCTTGTTTCCTCCTATCAGGGATTAGGATATGTCCGCGACATGAAGATAGGACACTATATGGTATGTCCGCCGTTCTTCTGTTTTTTACCCTGTATTGACCCGGTGCCAGAAAATACCCCCAAGAATCACATTTGCAGCCCAATGCGCTGGCATAATCGTGTCATGGTTGACCCAAACTGGAGTCAATCTATGGGCAATGACTAATATCAATCATATCTGTGAGTCCGAAGCAGATAACAATGTGAGTATACCATTGGACTTCTACTTGGAACGCTGTCGCTGATCTTGAATGCATAGTTCACCTGCCCGCTTGCAAGGGGATATGCCACAAATGCAGTTTTCTGGGGTCTCATTGGACCCACGAAGCTGTTTTCTTCGGGATCTATGTATCGTTCGATGCTGTGGTTCTTCTTTATTGGAGCCGCAGTTCCTATTCTCTTATGGGCTGTGAATCTGCGCTTGCGGAGCAAGCTTCTTAGCAAGGTATATTCGTTATCCAGACAAAATAATTATCCTAGAGTTACTAACTTGCCATTCTAGATTCACATGCCTGCTATATTTGCATCAACTGCATCCATCCCTCCCGCGACAGCAGCTAACTACATGGCCTGGGGTATCATCGGCATATTCTTCAATTTCTACCTGAAACGCAAGTATCGTCCGTGGTGGGCGAAGTATAATTATATCCTTTCAGCTGGACTGGACGCCGCTTTGGCTGTTGGAACTTTCTTCATCTTCTTTTGTCTTTCATATCCTGGAGTCACCCTGAACTGGTACGGCAATAAAATTGCTGATACGACTGCTGATGGACAAGGGACACCACTGAAAACGGTTGCTCCGGGTGAGACTTTTGGTCCCAGTAATTGGAAATAGATCCTGCTATATAGAAAAGCCAATGATGATATTTTATAGACACAAATGTATTGCCTTCATTTGAACTTTGGTCACCTCAATGAGGAGAAATACAGTCCTGACTGGCGGTCTTGAAGAACTCCGGTTATTGAAGTAAAATAATTGCATGTTTCTCCTCTTCCATTGGCATGGTGTTTTACATTGATCGCCTGCAGTCTGTTAAGAGTACGTCTGAAAGCGTCCCACATGACTATATTTAAAACGATCTGTAAGAATCAAAAGCCAGAGTTGGAAATCCGGAACTGTTTTATTTTGGGGCACTCTATTGACTTTAATTTTAGGACGAATGCACTACTCCATAACAGCGCCCATTGCTTGTCTTGTGTAGTTATCCCAAAGAGGTTAGAGTATTTATTCCGAACTCCGACAGAGCACTGCAAACCGCCACCGCGAATCAATTGGTGATTTCCAGAAAAGCTCATGCTCGAAGACATCCTGCACTATGGCCGTGCTATTATGATCTAACATCAGGCCGCCGGAACTCCGGAGGCTCTCACGACCTTCGTGCTGAAAGAGAGAGCTTTACATCGCTATTTATATCGCTACTCCGAAGGAACTCCGACATGGAGCAAATCCTGTCGCCGGCGACGCGTCGGAATGGCAAACCACAATCCTGCGAACCTTGTCGGAAAAGGAAGCTCAAGTGTGACCATACGAGACCAGTGTGTCGGAGATGTCAGGCAAAGGGAATTCCGGGACAGTGTTTTTATCATCCAGCTCCGATGACGAAGAGAAGCTCGGAGCGCCGGAGTAATATTTCAGTCGCTGCAACGCCGCATTTAAGCGGTCGAGCCCGTTCAGAGTTCGTGTTTAAGAGGCCCTAGTATTTATTTAGTGCGTTACTGATTATAATATTGGGTAGTGGCTACTCGTCTCCGATTCCGAGAAGTGCGAGTGCTCCCCTTCACGGGGACAATGCCGGCAGCGTTGCTGCTCTTGAATCGTCTGAAGCGCTGCCGGGATATCTTGGTTCAACGAGCTATTCTGCAGTCCTTGCAGAAAATGGGAGCGCTATCCCAGTTGATGCAGAGAATGAACCTGAATCTGCAATCTCAGCGCGTTTTACGGACGCTCTGGATCCGAACCGTGTTCAACCAGGAGTGGAAGTCCTTAGGCTTCTCTATGATGTTACTATCTTCGACCTTCTAATTGGACAGTACTATGAGCGTGTCCGCGTGGCTGTTATGCCTCTCAGGATAATCGAGGATGTATTTAGCTCCATTCGCCGGGTATTCAGCAGCTTCAACGCTCATGATACTGAACGTCGACTTCATGACCTCGCCATCCGGGTACACCATAATTCCTCCAAACCATTGGTCACACATCGCTCAATGACTTTTGAGGAATACTCCATTTTATTCACGGGGGAGAACTCACGCTGGGAAGCTGTTGGAAATATCTTTGCTATCGCAGGAATGTCATTAATGGCTACGCCGGATAATGACCCCATTCTCACTCAAGGAAACGTCGGGTATTCCAAAGACGAAGTTCTAGCTCAGACCGCGGAAGCTAGTAATATATGTCTTAGTTTCTGTGACAAGGCAGCTTCGGCTAATGAGCTGCTTGCTTTTCTGCAGTATAATGACGTGATGAGGAGGACTCAACAATACGGCGATGCCAGTATGTTGCTTTGCTCTCCAGATCTTCTCCAACTAAAAAGTTTTTAGGTTATCAGGCCTGGCGTCGCCTTGGAGATCTTTCCGCAACGGTGTATGCTGCTGGCCTTCATCAGGAAGGCAGCCCGACAGGTGACTGTCCTTATTTCCTCTACCAGTGGAGACGATCCTGTTTTGCATCTGCATTCTATGTTGACAAATGTATTGCTACATTTGTGGGACGGCCTCCCCTGATCAATTACCGATATTGTTCTTTAACCCCACCGCTTGACTTGAGCGATGATGCTTTAATAGTGGGCGGGGAGCCGCTCGATCATGCTATCGCCGGTCTGGATCCATCAGGTTGGGATAGAAGCGGGACAGTACACCGTGTCAGCGTCGTACGGCTGCGTTTTATGCTGGCTATTTTCAGAGAGGAAGCATTGGAGATTGCGCTTGGACAACCACAGGGAGACATCGCTGAGAAATCAAAGTAAGTCATAAACCGATGGATTGTCCTCTGTGACGGAACAAGTATATTGAAGTGACCAGTCGAATTTTGGATAAAGCGAGGACAAACTGGGAGGCCTCCCCTACCCATCTCCGCTACGATCGCTACGTTCGCCCAGCACATGAAGCATTCAGTACCTCGTTCTACAACTTGCTATTATATTTGGATTATCTATACACGTGTTTCTTGCTGCACAGGACACTCGTGAAGCAGACTGATAAGGGCCATGAGCTCCTTTTTGAAACGTCACGGAAGCTTCTCTCAGCAGTTATCAAAATCAGTGCAGAACGAGATTATCTTCAAGACTTAAGGAGAGATTATTCCTGGCTTGTACGCGCAGCCCCTTTTGCATATACTTGTCATTTATTACTAACGATGTACCAGACTCTCTATTATGGTCTACCCAGCGCAAGTGTTCTCGCACTGGAGCTCCTACGCCAAACGCAGCACGCAGGACCACACCGTCTGAGACTACCTCGTGCAGAGTTGATTCGCAATCTGAGCGTCTTTGTATCGTGTCTCTCTTGGGTTGCACAGCCGACACACGGCAATTATCGTAACTGCAGAGAAGCAGAAAAGAAGCTGTCCCATATTTTGGATCGAATACTAGATCCGCCACCCGTGCAGGACCAGAGCCCTGGATTCGTCAATGATGCGACATCAGGCCTCGACAGCTTGCTGGATTGGTACAATATCAGTACATGGGATTTTAATTCAGATATTTTTGGCATGTGAGACGAGTTTAAATAGGCAAGAATTTCCCATCAGCTTCATTATTCATTTCTAGCTATTCCATCTCTTGATTCTCATGCAGCAATGGCATATCTGTCTGTTGAAAGGATGAAATGTTAATTAATAAGGGCAATAAGTGTAGGGGGTATCTCATGAAATTTCAGCAAATCAGGTCTCAATAATACGAGTCGAAAATCAGTTCGAGAGCAATCTCACACCATCCATACGAAGTCATTCGTGGGACGGCGCGCTTCGTGGAAATAAGCGCGGTGGCAGAGCGGACAGTTGAAATGATCGCCAAGATACCATTTCTCTAGACACTCTTTGTGAAAGACGTGCATGCAATTGAGTTGATGGATCTCCTGGGAATTTAGAACGGGCTCGAGACACACCACGCTATCAGTCGCGATTAGCAGCTGGTCAGAAAGATGGCAATATAGCAGGGACCAAAAGGGTCTCCAGGCCACGACGTACCATATGAACTGGTTATCGGCTGCTTCGGGCAGACCCAAGGAACCCTTCACATTAGGCCACCACTGGTCGAGTCGGCATATTGGTGATACGGCATCGAGTTTCTTAAGTCTCTCATCGGATGCGCCTTTTTTCTTTGGGCGCCCATCGCCGCGGTTTATATAGATGGCCAAACTAGGAATATTATTAATATGAATTCTAAAGATGGGGACAAGGCGACTCACAGCAGACAGATAACGAAGATAAATATGACACCAAGAGCCACTGACAACAGTACGATAATTGGCTTCCCGAGTTTCCCATCACCTCGTTTCTCTATCAGATCAAGAGGGAAACCTCCCTCGATCGGGAGGTGCATGGCGGAAAGTGGTCTTTGGATGTACATGCGCAATGATCCTGAGGAATAAAGCGAGAGAGCTGAATGTGATCCTTTGATGCGATTTTGATCGTTTTTGATCTATCGATGGATGAGCTCGCTGAACTGCAGAACACTTCGTTAAAACCGACGATGACGCACTACGTCGTTGTTGAGCTGTGCGCTAGTTCGCAGCGCAAAAGTACTATGTGATGCGTAGAAGAGAATGTCTATGGTTCTTCAGAAAAATGAAAGCTATCACTGCGACGACTACCCCGCTATAAGTATAGAGCTCAACAACGCGACAGCATCTGCAGATCGAGTACGACCAGCATGAGCTTTCGGACGAGCCTAACGAAAGTGATGTGAGTGATGAGACCACCGGCTGATCGCGTGGACAAGTACTTGAGCTCAAGCGAGCGGGACAAAGAGCTAGCCAGCTATCCCGTGGCGCAGGCAAGGATCATGTCATTCGACAGCTAAACCCATCATGCCATGCCGTGGAGGTTGGGTCGTAGAAAGAATATTTCGTTGTTGCACGGAGTGGTATAGATCCAACTCTGCAGCTACTTTATTTGAGTCTTTTCCTGATGGTTTACTTTAGGATACGGTCTACCTAATTTTTCTACTCTAGTACTATTGATGGGCACCTATCTCCATGCGCACGAGGTAGTGCTTTTGCACTCGCGCCTACTATAAAATAACGACGCCGCCAGGGCTCGAGGTCTCTGTGATCTTAGATAAGAAGCTAATTGACTGGCCCAAACCAAGAATAAGCTGGAGCACCTCGACTTATCCAGCAAACTGCATCTCTAGCTGAGGGACGTTCTGACAACTGAAATGGCAGCATTCCGTCTCGGCTGGTCATGTGCGCGGGGCACTGCTTGTCGATCAACCATGCCTGTTGTCCTTCAACACTCGAGCTCGAGCAAAGCAGCTTTGCACCTCGGCTGGTTACGAGGCTTGGCTGCTCGTCTCTGAGTTCCTCGTCAATTATTACTCGTCGTGCTGATCCATGGGAACCAGGAGAACACTTGGTTTTGGGACCCCGTTCGATGATTTTATGCTTCAGTAGTGGGATGATAGATCGCCAATAGAGGAGAGTATACATATGGTACATCCAACACTGGCTCATTCTACTCTACGTCTTGCTGGGATTCATCTGATCTCTCGAGCCACACTGAACGAGAGGAATGCATAAGCGCGGTCGGTCCTAATTACTCGCTAGCAGGTCTTGTCCACTTTCGATCGCACGTTCAAGACTAACGAAGTGCAGAATACAGCAGACGCGACGCATCTCTCATTTCCTGGTTGTCTCCATACACAGAAAGATTTTGAGACACAGAGGGACAGAGAATATCATTCGATTTAGCCTCCACCCCCAGAGTCACATTCCAAAATCTGGGACACATTGTTTCTGGAGTACGGTTGCTTGGAGAGGAGAATCAAGTTACATCTGGTATCTGCGACTGTTACGAGTGGGTATTTAAAGACTGTTAGCGCCCGGGACTTACGTTGATCCCAGTGCCATCCGACGTTTAAGACCGAATTGTCTGCAAATACTAATAGGGGGAACGCTTGTCTGAACTCCCTGACTAAGGCTCAGCTAAACGAATTGGGATACGATGACAGCCTCTCCCGTTATTTAGCCCTGATAGCCCAGAGACAGGAAGCGCTGCTGCTCTCACCACTTTCAGTTGACCGGTGAACGAACGGAGTGAATGTTCAATGTGGTCATGAGCGAAGTCTGAACGGCTATCTCACAGATCGAACAAGATCCAGGTCCCTTACTTCAGACGATCTATTTTCTACTCCGCCCAAAACAGAGCCAAGACCTCCCGCCAGTCCACCAGTTTGTGCGCTTTTGGGAGTTCGAAAAGAATCGTGGCTTTGTGCAAACTTGGAGCGACCCGCCAGGCAGTGGAGATGAAGTTTACCCCGCTTTTTGGACGCAGCTAGTGTGTCAACCCCGACTCGGACCGTGATAATCTTTTCGCCTTGAATATCAAAACAAGTGCTGCCTGTCAGCGTCGAGGCTATCATCTTCATCATCGATTCCATTCGTCGTTCCGTTTGCCAGCGAGATCCTTCATGGAAGCTCGATGGACGACGTAAAACCTGGCAGCCGGAGACCGCGCGTCCACCGGGCGTGCTTGAATTGCAGGTATATTCATATATTTTGTCAGGGACCATGGGCGCAGTGGCGGTATGCAAGACGATGAGGCTTACAATCCGTTACAAAAACAGGCGTAAGAAAGTTAAGTGTCCGGGAGATCAACCACAATGCAGCTTCTGCGTACGCTTGGGACAGAGATGCGAGTATCCGAGAAGCCACATGGCCAATTTATCTTTCCATCAGCCCGACGCGACAACAGCCTATGTATGGTCATCAGAAAAACCTTTAGTGCTTGATTCTTTTTCTTACGCTTCTTAGGGAGAGCTAGCGTCGCGGATTTCGATGATCGAAGCGAGGTTGACGGGCATGGCTCCGAGCTCTAACCTGTAAGGACAACTTATCAGATGCAGATGACGTCCGAGAAGACACCTATGCTGATGGTCGGCTTAGTGCCTCAGATATGCTTGATGTGAATCGATCGCCCGCTGAAACAGCATCTACCCCCAGCTCCAATTCCATGATGATGATGGAGCCAGGAAGTACAGCTAGATCCACGACGGGGTTTGAGAGACAGGAACAATCCCAAATGTCAGTCGATTTACCTTTGAGCCTTGGTCATCTACGTGCCTGACATGTTTTCTTCTCGAACAGTCCTGAAGACCTCCCACCTGCCCCTGTCATTCGATCTCTAGTAGAGGACTTTTTCCGCTACTCCCACAATCAGCCATATTCCTTTTTCCATAGCAACAGCTTTCGTCTTAAACTGGAAAGAGACCAGCTACCAGGTCACCTCCTTCTATCGGTTCTAGCATCCTCGGTTCGATTCTCTAGCGAACCCTTTTTTGCAAAGAACCGGGACGCCGCGGCACAGTCATACGCAACACGCGCATGGAAATCTATAGTGTCCGAGTGGCTCTCTGATGGAAGAGAAGGAGATGTAACATTAGTTCAGTCCATGACGCTCCTCGCTATCTTTGACTTTACAGGTGAGGCGGACATTCTGTACAATTGCAGACTGGCATCATTGACCGGATTCTTTAGAGTGCAAGCACCGGGCTGCCTGGATCAAAATCGGATTAGCTGCCAGATATGCGCAAGATCTAAATCTTATGTCTGAACCACCCGCAGAACTGTGTCCGGCTGACCAGGAAGAACACCGCCGCGCATATTGGTCATTGTATCTTCTTGATAAGCTGATGTAAGCACCAAAGCTTCATTATTACATAGTTAGTCCTCTTATCGGACCTTTGCTAACCAAGCTTTAGAACGTGCGGTAGAGCCAAGCCCCCGGTGTTTCAAGAACACTATTGCAGAGTCAAATTACCCTGTACCGAAGCAGCATTTCGGCTACAAGCAGATGAAAAAAGGTTCATCATCGAACATTTCACTCGCAATGACAGCCTCGAAACGGATTGCTCTAGTACGTTTGCCAAGGTGATCGTTACATCATCCGTCCTGTCACAGTGT
This sequence comes from Paecilomyces sp. PK2413, assembly GCA_023624055.1. Lineage (NCBI taxonomy): Eukaryota > Fungi > Ascomycota > Eurotiomycetes > Eurotiales > Thermoascaceae > Paecilomyces > Paecilomyces sp. PK2413. Next base: position 426,447 of record JAMADQ010000007.1, read on the forward strand.
GCACAGTACTCCCTGCAAGGTTATCATTTTCAAAGTCGAAAGCCCCCCTGGGACCCTCGAGTAAGTAAATATCTCATATTGCTCCTCCCAATCTGCGCTCACGCATTCTAGTCCGACCATGCTATCAATTCCTCCGCACTTCTCTACCTAGAGACACGATTCGAATTTGGTGTCGATATTACCAGTGCACTTCTGAGACACTGCGTAATAGAGGGTCATCTGGACTCCGATGCCGCAGAACCTCTTGTCTTTTCATATATCTTATTTCACCTTTCACACTGCCTTCTACACCACCCATTTCTACTCCGCCAGCGATTGGAGGAATACAACGCGAACATACCAGCAAAGTTTCTTGCTAGGTCAATAGCAATCTGCTTGCAACACGCCCAAGACCTTACCGGAGTCCTTCGAGAGGCGCAAAAAGCCGGCTGCAAACTGAAGAGTTCATTCTATGGCTTTGCGGTTGTCGTGGCCGGGATGATAAACGCGTTGCATCGACACTCAGACAACGAATTTGTGCGGCGACAAGCTCAAGAAGATCTGCAATTTGCCCAGGCGTTTTTAGAGGAGCATGCGAAGTGCTGGAAAAACTCAGGCATAATTGTACGTGACCCAAGTACTTTTCGGATCGATGAGACTAATGAGACTTCACAGAAAACTGCGCTCTCGGATTTCTCGCTAGAGAGCTCAAAATTCAAAGCACTCATCGAAGCAGAACCACAAAGAGTGCAACTCGACCCCTCCGATGCTGAAAAGCTCTACTTACTTACGGATTATAACACACTCTCTCGACCCCCATCTAATAACGCGTCTCCTCCGATGTCTTACAACCCGAGACCGGAGCCTTCAATGCTTAATCCAGGAGCGTCTTTAGTGCACCCAATGTCACATACAACCCCACAACACAATGATTTCGTGATGCCAAATTCGGTGCTTTTCGGTAGTCCCACGAATATACCTCCGGGGAGTATTGGGAATCTCAATTTTATACCGGATTTCTATAAAGTTGACGAATTTGGGGGTATGGATCCGGGAAGATGGCCGAATGGCTGAACTGGGAGTGTCCAATAATTTAGTAAGTAGTCACAATTGCAGGCATCAATCTTCAAATTAGGCTATGACCGAGAGCTTACATATCTTGACAGGAATAAGCATTATAGGTTTAATGAGACCAGAAGTCATGAGAGACGACGAAGCAATACTCTTCAGTCCCACGAATACATAGTGGGTTGAAACCAGTAAGTCATAAGAATACGGGGAGAGGATCGATTGATCTCTTCTAGAAACACAACATCCCAGAATTTGGCAGCATAGTAACAACATATAAGACACAATAGATCCAATGAAAAGTAGAACTCTTCCTCAGGTCCAAAGATCAATGACTGCCCGACCAGCCAATTGGCCAGCCATCATTTTGGCAGAGAGGTCCTCGATATCGCTCAGTGATCCCTTAACCAATATTGGCTTAACCAAACCTCTAGCACAGAAGTCCAGTGCCTCGTCGACATCCTTCAGCGTCCCAGTCACGGAACCGACGATGTTCAACCTGCGAAGAGCTATGACTAGTGGCGGAGCACCAGCATTGAAGTTTTCCTTTGGGAGACCGACACACACCATCGTTCCTCCAGGTCGGAGGAAGTAAGGAGCCTGATCATATGCAGCCTTGCTCCCCGCAGTGACGATAACTCCATGTGCACCCCAGGTGGTGATTTGCTTCATCCTCTCAGGGATGTCCTTCTCGACAGTGAAGTCGATGAATTGTTCTGCTCCCAGTTTCTCACACAGTTCCTTCTTTCCCGGACCTCCGTCGATGGCTATTATCCGCATACCCATGGCCTTCGCATATTGTACAGCGAAGTGACCGAGTCCACCGCCTGCTCCCATGATGACAACCCACTGTCCCGCGCGAACAGCGGAACGCCTGAGCGCTATATATGACGTAACTCCGCCACACATCAACTAGTGAAGATGGTCTGTTAGAAAAGCTGTACAGTACATAAACCCACGAGAGACTACTCACAGGTCCAGCTTCCTCGTCGGAAACACCATCAGGGATACGGGTTGCGTAACGGGCACTTGTCGTTGCGAACTGACGGAAGGTTCCATCGGCCGTGAAGCCACTGTTAAGCTGCTTCGGACACTGGAGCTCGTCTGTTCCATTTGTGCACATCTCGCATTCTCCACAAGTATCGGCGACCCATTTAATTCCTGCTCTGTCTCCCACCTTGAATCGGGTCACTTTAGGGCCTACAGCCACGACGACACCGGCTCCTTCATGACCAGCTATCTTGGTCATCATTGAAAGACCCCGATCTCCCCAGTCATCGCGCATGAGATGGACATCTGAATGGCAGAGCCCTGTGCAATTGAGTTTCACTAAGATCTCGCCTTCTCCTGGAGCGGTGACAGGGATCTCCTTGATCACGGACTTGCTGTTCGGCCCAGGAGGATCTGTGATAAGCGCCTTTTGTGTCTTTGGGATATCCATTATGGGGGGGGGGGGGTTGAAATGATGCGTGAAGGTAGCCAGCAATAATAACTTTTTCACACCAATAATGACTGCACGTCGATATCAGAATTAGAGAGGAAGATAGATGTCGGACTGGAATCAGAGGATCCCGGTTAGGGACGACCTATATATACCCCTTCTGCCTAGCTCATGACGCGAAGCTTGGACTGAGCTGGGACAGATAAACGCCGTACTCCGTACATGCGGGGTATATGCAGTCTTATCCATGCGGATGTGGATCTGCATTTCCCCGAAGCGAGTCGATCAGAAGGGAAGAGACGAAAGCGAACTGTAGTTTCGGTCTTTGGATTCTTTCGGGGCGGGTCCGTGTATGGAGACCGCGTGTATTATCTGGGGGCCGGGGAGGATGTTATGCTCTAGTCAGTGATCATTCCGAGCGATGTCATGGGACCCCTGTTGCGATCTCATTGGGGCTTGACTGGTATAGATACTGGATAAACACCGTATCTATCTACACAACCTGGTTATGAGTATTAGCGAGCGTTTTCAGTATTCACTATCGCAGTGTATAGGCTCGATGGCAGTACGGACAGGACACTCACCTTATTGATACCATCGGACTAAGAATAGTCTGGACGAGATTCTCATTCTAATGTCCTACATGACTCGTGTATAGAATTTGGCGTTAAACTATATCATGTACAGATACGTGTAGTTTGAAACGAGGTCGGCCCCTGCTGCATGACTAGTACATTTATAGAAAACACTCATAGTCTCCTACAACGTCCTTATCCGGTTGTCAGAACCTTAGTTGCAGCGCCGGTGAAATGATATTAATAAGTAGAACGTTCACCCAAGGGACATACTTGAAAGTTGAATGATTCATGTTTCCCAGAGATAACTATAGAGCAGATAGAAACGACATTGTTTCTGCGGCTCCGCACCATCGCTACCGATTCGATGATTCTGATAATTTGAGTTTGAATGGTCGACGCCCCTGCGATCTGAACCGAGTCGTTTCAAAGCGCACGCAGCCGACTGGCAAGGTCAAGAATGATATAAGTTCCAAAACTCAATCTCTTGATAACTACCTCGGCCCCAGCAGCTGTCCCGCAAAAAGTTTAACTCCGCAAAACTCAAAAAAGAAATAACTATGGACTTACAGGATAAGAATGGAGTTTGTGCTTTAAAAGGACGCGGGGAAACGGGCCGCGCTCCGTCCCCACACCGGTATATTTGCCGATGTCGTCTACCAAGAAGATGAGGTTTACACTCGCAAATGCCTTTGTCATCCCGTCTTCAGAGATCAGACAGAACAAAGGTGGGGTCTAAACTCGTTAAGTGAGGAGAAAAATAGCAATGTCGGTCCGTGATCGTTTTGATCATATGGACATGTGGGGGGAGCCTACTTAACTACCTACAGTAGGCATGGTGACCCTGGGCAAGGAAAAAAAAAGAAACGAAACTCCCTCGGACGGACCAGGGACGAGAGAATCCACACATCTGCAGGGGAAAAAATACCATAAAAAAGAGAAAAAAAGCAAATAATCCTCCGGACAGGGATCTATCACGATATGGCGCACTTCGAAGCGAAGGCCCTTCCCCGGCCTGAAACATTCAATTTCGCTACCGATGTTATCGACTACTGGGCTTCCAGATCTCCGGGTCTCCGAGCGATGTACTGGACGTCGCGGGCTACGGGGGAAAGCCGCACACTGGACTACAACCATTTTAGCAGAGAATCACATCGTGTTGCCACGCTACTACGACAGCTGGGAATTCAAGCTGGGGATAGATTGATTATCATCTTGCCTCGACTTACTGCGTGGTATGTTGCAGAAAAAATAACCGAACACCGACTCCCCTGAAATGGCAATGAAATTGTCATTAGTCTATCTCCCTTTGAGTTCAACGTGATGAACAAGGACATTTCACTGACACAGAAGAATCTGACTCGTCTGGATAAAGGTGGGAAGTTGCTATCGCTGCCATCAGAGCAGGAGTTGTTCTATGTCCATGCACCACTCTCCTCGTCGATAAGGATATCGAATACCGAGCCCAGCTTTCCGGTGCTACCGCTTTTATCGGTGATGAAGCCAGCGTTGGGAAGTTACTCAATGTACGACAGAAGTGCCCACGGTTGAAGACGGTCCTGCAGGTCGGTGGCAATGCCCCTGAGGGGGTCGTGTCGTATTTCGATGCGCTGGGGAAGATAGAACAGCATGTCAACTTCTCCAGGGAACCGAACAAGGCAACGGATCCCGCTCTGATATATTTTACCTCTGGTACTTCGGGGCCCCCGAAGATGGTGCTGCATAATCAGATATCATATCCGTTGGGTAAGAAGCTTGAACTCAACCCCTTTGAGAGGAACAGGAGTGCTCATCCTCCGCAGCGCATACAAGCACAGGGAAGTATTGGCTTAGACTGAAGCCCGGTAAGGTCTATTGGAATCTCGCAGAACAAGGTGCGTATAGGCCCTCTAGAGGAGAAAACACAAACAGGAACATAGACGCTGACAGACTTGTGTTCAGGCTGGGCCAAAGCTGGCTGGGCAGTTTTTGCAACGTGGAACTGCGGAGCGGCGCTTTTTGTAGAAGACGATCGCAGACCTTTCGATCCCATCCACCTCCTCGATATCCTTCACAAGTATCCTATCACGACACTATGTGCGCCACCAACTGCTTATCGACAACTTGTTCTCCAATCCGGCCAGGACCATTTTAGAAAGAACCCGCCCGCTGCCTTGGAACACTGCGTTGGAGCAGGGGAGCCCCTGAACGGTGAAGTGATCAGACTCTGGAAAGAAATGAGTGGTATCCAGATCTGTGATGGGTACGGCCAGACAGAGACGATCCTCGTATGCGGAAATCTCGAGGGAAATTCGATCAAAGTCGGTTCGATGGGCAAACCGGTCCCAGGTGTGCATATGCTGGTTGTTGATGACTCTGGACAGGAGGTACCTGCAGAGACTGAAGGCAACATTGCACTATCAATAGGCGATGACACCGATCCTCCTTTCTTTGGCATATTCGAGGGATACGTTAAGGAGGATGGAAGCGTGCAGAGACCGGTTAAAATCTCGACAGCAGGAGATGGTACCTCAGCCAAGAAGACCCTGTTCCTGACAGGAGATCGTGCCACGAGAGACCCTGACGGATACTTCTGGTTCGTCGGTCGCTCAGACGATATTATCAACTCGTCAGGCTACAGAATTGGTAAACTATCACTCTCCATCCGCATTACATACGTACAAGTACTCACAAGTGTCATATCGACAGGACCCTACGAAGTCGAATCCGTCCTCAAGCAGCATCCGGGTGTAGTCGAGTCGGCAGTAGTGGCTTCACCAGACCCAGACCGTGTCGAAGTCGTCAAAGCCTTCGTCGTCCTCACAGAAGAATATGCTCGAAGGAATCACGATGAACTTCGCAAGGAGATTCAGGATTTCTGCAAGAAGATGTCAGCGCCGTACAAGTATCCACGAAGGGTCCAGTTCGTTGAGCCGAGCTTCCTCCCGAAAACCATCAGCGGGAAGATTATGCGGAATCGATTGAGGGCAATGGAGAAAGAAAGAGTTGGAAGTGGCGTCGCCAAGAGCAAGATATAGACGAAGGCAATGGTGGATTTTTAGATCATATAACGAATCTAGAATCTAATTTAACTGCATAACATCCATTCTCTTGAGTAGTGTACACATATATGGAGGGTTTGCAGTAATAGAGCCTGCCATCAATCAAGATTCCCTGAAGTCGATCAACAACATCTTATCTCTTGTTCTTCTCACGTGATACACATCAATATATATCACGGTTCGCCAACATAAGCAACAGAAAAAGGCGCACACATACCTACCTACTTGCATGAAGAAAAGCAGAAAATGAGCCAAGAAAGCAAAAGAGCTCACACCCTCTGGCAAAGATATGCCGCAATTGGCTCCGGATGGCCACAGGATGCACGGCTAACCCTGGAGTTTTATTACCATGGAGGTGGGCATGGCAGGATATCGTTAGATATTTGCTTGTCCAGGTGGTCGCCTGACTAGGGCTTGACTCGAACATAACGTATGTAATGGTGGCGTGAATGACTAGGCACTTTACAGCGTCCTCTAGGTCCTGGTCAATAGCAGGGCTAATGGTGAATTATAAGCTGTAAAGGTGGTCTTGGTTAAGATCGGGATACCGGAAAAACAGGGTTCTAGAAATTCATGTGTCGAGATACAGAAGCGTGTGAGGTATGGCTGTTTCTGCGTGAAAGACTTGATCTGCTGGAAATGGGAAACACTCTCTGCAAGATGACAATATCCTTTTGGAAGATAATTGAATTTTCACGTCGTATCAGAATACAAGAGGATCCATTCAATTCCAGGTATTACCACTAGCTGACCTAGTAAGCCCATTGAAAGAGGGCTCTATGGCTGCATAACCCTTCATAGAATACATCTACACGAAGGAAATCACTGAAGGATTCACTTCATACGAACCAATTCAGATAGAGGCCGTACACTGTGCTAAAGCGTTTCGTCCGTAGAGCCTTCTCTGCAAGCAAAAGAGGATAGAAACTCCCGATATTATAATTATGCCCCAAGAGTATTCCTGTATCATATACTGTTGAGCGGTCGGAGTCGAGATCTGACTCCAAACTTAATGTAGACTCAACCTAAGCGTACAAATAATCTGCAGTCTTTTAGTTCCTCCATTGTAGGTCGAAATGGATAGATATAACTCCAATCCACCCCGTTAAAGGAGCGTAAAGGTGATTCAACAGAGAAGATTTACATAGTATATCGGCTTATCGATAATTCCGATAAGGAAATCCCGATCTATATAACGTTAGCGCGTATTGACCGACGAATCAAAATAGAGACGTCCCTCAAAATACGGTATACCAGAAAGACAAATACTGCATTTTAATTAACGCGTGCCAAACGCGTCGCAAGTACTGTACTTCGACAAATCTTCAGACACCGCAGAGATGGCAACTACAGCACCAGCAGAAACTGTGGCTTCTGCTCCAGCAAACGATGCTTCTAAGCAGAATGGAACTCGCCCCTCAGGGCGACATGAGGAGTACCAGTATTTGGACCTCGTGCGCGAGATTCTAGACGAGGGGGAACATCGGCCTGACCGGTACGTGGTTATTTCCACCCGCATGAATAACATATCACTGCGTATTTTTTGCTAGTTGAGACACCATTATATTGACCATATCTCTAGCACTGGAACCGGTACATATTCCATCTTCGCACCCCGACCACTGAAATTCAGCCTCAGCAAAAATGGAACGCCCATCCTGCCGCTCCTCACTACGAAGCGCGTTTTCACTCGAGCAGTCATCGAGGAACTACTCTGGTTCATTGCCGGAAGCACGTCTTCAATTCCCTTGAGCGAAGCTGGCATTAAGATCTGGGACGGCAACGGATCGCGAGAATTCCTCGACAATGTGGGCTTGTCGCATCGTGAGGTCGGAGACTTGGGTCCCGTATACGGCTTCCAGTGGCGCCATTTCGGTGCTGAGTATGTAGACGCGAAGACGGATTATACTGGAAAGGGAGTCGACCAACTAGCAGATGTAATTCACAAGTTGAAGCACAACCCCTATGATCGCCGGATCATCATGAGCGCGTGGAATCCGGCCGATCTGAAGAAGATGGCCTTGCCCCCCTGCCATATGTTTGCGCAATTTTATGTTTCCTACCCACGCAGTGCAACGAAGGCAGCTGGAGAGAAGCCAAAGGGCCATTTGCACTGTCAGCTGTATCAGCGGGTGAGTAGCACTATTTCCCCGATCGTACCCTACAATTGATTGCTGATATGTGAACATAGTCCTGCGATATGGGTCTTGGTGTCCCATTCAACATTGCTAGCTACTCCCTCCTGACACACATGCTTGCACACGTCTCCGATCTCGTTCCTGGTAGCCTGACCCACGTTATGGGTGACGCACATGTCTACGTCGATCATGTCGACGCACTCAAGACCCAGTTAGAACGGGAGCCTCGCGAATTTCCCGAGCTGGAAATCGCACGGGAGAAAGGAGGAAGCATTGATGGTTGGAAGCTGGAGGACTTTGTCATCAAGGGATATAACCCCCACAAGACGATTGCCATGAAGATGTCCGTTTGAATATTATTTTGACCGAATTATTGATGGGAATACAGATGATCTGGATAAATGGGTTTAGGTTAGATTAACGGCTTTTATGCAGGGCATAGAGGAATGAACTTAATTATACAGTACATAGTGCATCTGCTGATGAAGAGCTGCGAGGAATTTCATTTACTATCAACTAGTTGTACTGTACATTTTCCTGGAAACTCTCTCTAACTGATGTAAAACTTAGCAGGTGATCGCTCGAACAGCATTCTATGGCTTTTATAATACCTCAAAGCACCATGCAACAGACCTCTCTGGAGCATCACAACCCGAAATTCCAATAAGTATAATACCAACCCCGAAATTGCATCGCTAAGACCTATGAGCTTTTTTTTTTTTTTTCATCTGAAATGAAACTCAAGCACTCCGAGACCACACTGTATAAAGCCAATCTCTAAAGCTCACGGGTTGGACATCAACCATAGCATTCAGGTTCGCTTCGTCGAAGTCGTACCTGCCCGTCGCCGTCGCGAGTAACTGATATAGACGCCACTGCTCAGGCATGTTCCCTATAGATTTTGCGTATTCCAAACTGTGCTGTAGCGACTCCACAGAGTGTCCCACACGGTGGAATTGGTGGATACCTGTGGTTCGGGAGTTAGTCACTGTCGTGCATACTATTCTCTAATATCATCGACTCTCTTTTATCAAGATCGGACGATATGCAATGATGATATATATCAGTAAACTCACCCATCATATTCTCTGCGACGCCAACAACATCGCCTAGCGTCATTCGATCACCGCGCATCGTAAATTCAGTAGGCCATTCAGGAAGTTCCAACGCCGCAACAACGAACCTCGCAACGTCCTGAGCGGACGTCAGACATATGCGGACCTCGAGGCCCGCGAGATCGAAATACGGAATCTGCGCCGCCATGCGTCGTATATCCATCAGATAATCGCCCTCGTTATTTACATAGATGCTCTGACCAAGTTGCAGGGCGGCCATTCCGCCCGGAGCGAAGCGTTCGTAGAAAACACCGCACGCGAAGACGGCGTATTCCATCCCACTATAGGTTCTGTAGTGCGCTAGTCTGGTCAGGGCTGCGGTCTTGCCGCGGTCGAGGATATCGGACTGCGGTCTCAGCGTGGGGAGGCCTTCGAATTCGGCGGGGATGAATCGTCGAACGTGCACGTGGGCTGCTGCGTCGATTAAAGCCAGTTGGGCTTGTCCCTGGACAGTGGAGATGACGATGTCGATACCGGTCAGTTTGTAGTGGAGGTCTTTGGCGTCGGTATAGTTCACTTGGATGACTTGCCATCCTTTGGCGGACAAGCCTGGATTTGGCTGCAGTGGTGTGAGCCAAGCAGTAAAATAGAGTAGGGATAGAAAAGAGGAAAGGAGAAGAGGTCTTGTTTACGTTTCTTGAGAGGAATATGAACTGGTGGGATGTTTGTGTCTCGAGATAGTGTCCCATGTACTGTGCCAGGCCGCTCGTCCCGGCGATTGCTATCTTAAGCATCTCTAGCAAGGGTTTCCACTGGTCAAGAGAAAATGCAATGCCTCGATCGGTCTCAAAAGCAGTCCTGTCTTTGGAGTATTTATGGACGAGATATACAGTACGAGGATCGGAGAAGATCTGTGGTAAACCGTCTTGGAAAGGAAAAAGAAGATAGATCTGATAGAAGAATCATATCTGATTGATATATCAATCACTCTCAGAGATTGTCATGAGCTAAGTTTTCCAGGTTCCTTATATCAGAGCTTGCTGCTCCCCAAACTACAATGTCGATCAGGCGTGACAATGCAGACAGAAACTTGAAACGCACTCTCGACCCCTGACCAATAGAGATAGGGATACATGGATTTTGCTGCTCCCACAAGATTGGAAGCATGCATCGCCGTCCTTATCCGGTTGCCTCGAATTGCAGCTGATCCTATCATAATGGCTGCCTGAGGGCGGAAGTCCACGGAGGACTCGAGAAGACAAGGTATTCGCGCAGAGGCTCCATTTCATTTTCTATATTGAGTCATGTTGAGCGTATAATAAGACATTATACATCGTAGAAGACGGGATAAGGAGACCACATGCATACTGGTTATGGTATACACAGCGAACCTCCGATCAATCAGGGACGGATCCGCGTATATCCACCACCCTCTCAGGCGATCAGATAGGCAGACTGTGGATATGAACATGACGTATTCTTTCAGCCCTTAGTTGATGACATGTTCTCCTGCAGAGATCAGTTTGAGCAGTAAGCAGGAGCCTTGCTTGCACCCAGCAAGGCGGATTTAGGGGGGACGTCCAAAAAGGCCGGAGTTAAGGTCTGGAGCGAGATGCGGAATATAGAGATGGCCCGAATCCGCTCGGAGACAACATGGCTTTATTCCTGTTAACTTATCTTTCGAGAGACTTTCATCAGCGACAGGAGACTGTGTGCGTCAAAAAATAGAACACGGAAGATGTGGACCACGATCTGGTCTCGTGCATACTTCGAGGCTCCCTGGACCTGAATCATCTGACCAGTCTGCAGAAAGAGAGAGAGGGAAAGAATCCAGCTGTCAGTTCTGGAATGTGGACACAGCCAGCAAGATCGGCTGTTGTTGCCTGCCAGCTGAGATGTCCCGAGTAATACTAACTAGATACCAATCTGGTAGTCATCCTCGAGCACCTCAGACGCAGAGCCTCAGCTGTCATCGCCGTCATCGCGGCCGCATCCGGTTAGAGCCGCACGAGGCCGCAGTCACGGGATCTCGCGTTCCCGCGCGTCTGGTTTGGAGCGATCATCGATAACGCGAAAATCAGGATAATACCATAGAGCATATCCTCAAGCCCGGAATGTCCTACAGCATCCACGCGAAGGAGGGGACGGCAGAAAAATGAACACAGCTACTTCCTATCTAGTTGACCGGAAGCAGTCTCTGTAGACAGAATTATCTGTGGAAGAGGATTTTCCAGCTGGAAGCACTCCGTACACAAGATTCACGCGGGATGAAAAGATATTTGCAGGCTCGATGCTGCGGGCTTAGTGCGAACGCATAACAGCGAACACCCGTACTAAAAGAGCTTTAAGATCGCCTAAGATGGCCCAATGTTTTAGACTGCCATTGGCAAAGCTAATTTGAGGTGTTCCAAGACTAAACATTTGTGAAGATAGATCTCGTCAAAGGAACCCCGCGGGGCCGTCCTCTCGAGGAGATGGGGTCCAGTTAGACGCGGATGGAATAAGTGTAACCATCATAGATCATATCATCATACAAAGAATAGAAATACGGTCCCTGTGAAACCAAACCATGGATTGCTCGAGATTGAAGTCGTGGTTGACCGCGTCTCGAAGCAGCTAGTGGCGGGTCGAAAACCGGCCCGAGACCATGTACTTACCTCTATTGATGCACGGTGCGCCGGCCGCGTCCACATCGCGACGCGGTGCATGGAACGTCAAGGTCTCGACTGACTTATATCCTCCTGGGTCTGTCCTCTTCGTCTGTCTTGACAGCAAGCGACCCCTTACTGCCTCGACAATGGGTGACCCGGAGCCCTCAGGAGCAGCCAGCTCGTCACCTCCGCCGCCAGCAAACGCTTCAGAGTCGGCCGCCCTCAACTACGCATTTCTGGTCCATTCGCAGAAGACATTGACGCAGAATCTCCCTCCCCGCGTCGATAATAAGCTGCTGGCGCGCCAGAAGCGTCGTCGGACCAGGTGAGTTTATCCTACAATTGGCGATCTTGCCGTCGCGTTCATCGCGTCTCTGGAGTTGCCGTGAACGGGCTTGCTAACTATACCCGCTTCATAAGTCCTGAGGACCATGCAATCTTGGAGGCCGAGTATCGACGGAATCCGAAACCAGACAAGGCAGCTCGGGCCAGCATAGTTAGTCGGGTTGCTCTAGGGGAGAAAGAAGTCCAGGTACGTTCCCAATAACGCGTATACGGCGCGTTTTCCCGGAGTATGAATTAACGCCTGGTTGCAGATATGGTTCCAAAACCGTAGGCAGAATGATCGTCGGAAGTCGAAACCTCTTCAACCACATGAACTTCTTGCCCCCCGGTCGTCGCAGGACTCCTCGCAGCACAGCGGAAGTGACGACAACGCGTTGGCGGAGAAGGGCTCACCTGGTGGGGCAGAGCACTGCGATGGAGGCGAACAAGCCACAGACACGGACGCCATGATAAACTCACATCAAACCGCATCATTGCAATCATCATTCGACACCGGAGTGGCCTCTGCGGATAATGAAGAGGCTGAGCCTCAGATACAAAGTTCCCAGACTAGCGTCGCTTCAAAGTCTTCGAGTAGCATCGGGAATGCTCCCGGGACTGTCGACAAACCGGACACAGAGCCCCTGAAGGAGACCATGTCTGCGGAAGAACAACAACCCTTCAAAAGAAAACGGTCGTTCACAGACTTCGGCAATAGCAGATCTGAGGCCCAACATGCCATTCAGAGAACAGGCGCCCACAAGTTGCCTGGAGTCAAGACGCCGCCATCCTTGCGAATATCACTATCCTTTGATGGCGAGGCCATGGTCCGGAAGGAAGGAGAGATGACACCGTCGCCGCTGAAGGGACGCAGCGCAGTGAGGATCTCAATGTCTTCGGATGGTGAAGCATTAATTCGAACAGGAAATGAGCCGTCCCCTTCCAAAGCGCGGACAGTACTATTTCCTACTCCGAACCGAAGCTTTCGAGCCGACGGACTGCGGAGAAGCAACAGTGCTGTCAGCCTGGGCGCAGCGAGGCCGGGCCTCTTCGATCGGGATGCCCGTAACAAAGCTTTCGGGAGGTCTCGTGACGCTCGCAACTGGGAACTGTATTGCGATACTGATGCTCGGAGTGCACTGTCTACCCCGTCTAGTTCTCAGGGCCCACCCCACGCTGCCAACTCCGGTCTGATGCGGTCCAGAAGTAATCGATCACTAAACCGGAGCTTCTCCTGCCGAGAGAATGTCCTCGCTCCCCGTTCGGATCTTCAGAACCGGGTAGCGACTCCATTGCAGACCGGCGAGAAGAGACGCAAGTTGTCGCGCACTGTTTCATCTCTAGGGAGACTCCAGTCTGATCAAAATATGTCCATGGACAAGTTGCCCCGAAAGGATCTCAAGTCACACAATGGCTCGAAGTATGAGATCTTTGAAGATCTTGACCCTGGTGATTCTGACAAAGAGAACTGGGTCCCGGGAACACAACAACCCCAAGTCCGCCGAAGAGCAGTTCCAAGGCAAAATCGGCGTCCTATACTGAGGGAGGCTGGTCGAGAACAAGGCCAGCTAGGGAAAAGCTCGAACGTAACGGCTGATGCAAGACGTATACGGCCATTCCGCAACCACGGGCCTAATGCAGGCAAAGAGAATGCTCTGGCACCAGAGCTTGATGAGGAGGTTTCTGCATTCATGTCTGGCGCTGGTGGGCCTAGCCAGGAAGAAGACCTCGATTGCATCCAGGGCCTCTTATCACTCAGCCAAGGTGCATGGCGATAACCACTGTCACTCCTTTAGCCATTTCCTTTGTCCATTTCTTTTGTTTTCCGAGCCGTGACCTGGACGGGCGGCGGATGTACCCCTGGGGCGCACGAGCGATGCATATTAGTAATGATTGGATCGAACGTTTCTTTTGTATAAGTTGAGCTGTTGATGATGTTGTGACGATCAGGTCCACTTGAGCAGCGCATCGATACCGGCGATTCCGGTGGTCGTAGAGCAGTTCAGGTAGTCCTAGCAATTTAATGCCATCCCTGATGATGATAAGCACTCCCCGCCTCCGACGATAAGCGTTAAGATAAGTAGCGACCCCGCCAAGCTGGTGTGGCTGTTAGGTATCGATTATTTGGATACGTACCACGAGCACCGTAGGGTGTTGGGTCCATCTTGAGGAAGAGAACGCCTCCAACGTGGTCACCCGATCACCTGTGAAAAGCTGAAGACAAGAGCAAGAAGTGTAACCAGCCCTTCTGGCGTCGTCTCTGGTGGTTGTTGACGGGTGGCCCGTGCTTCGAACCCGTGGGTGCTCGGCCAGCGCAAACGTGGTTCAGTAAGAGAATTTATCCTGACGGCTTCACAATACCCATTATTTCAGTTCTACGTCTTTCATTTCGATACTGCATCTAGTCCGGAGATCTCGTTATATCTTTTTGCGCTGGCCTTTCCCTCGTTGTTCATTTGCCACTTTGCACGGCTTTCTCCACGAGTGGTAGGTTATCTGAGTTATGTTGCATACTTTTCTCGCCAGCTCTTTGCTCGATATGTATTGATACGTTCTTTCCGTGCCACACGTATCTCCTGAATCCATATTGGCTGCCCTGAAGCCTTGCTCAAGGCATATCATGCGCCTTCTGCATCTGATCAGCAAGTCAGTGGGGCCTGCTAGTTCATCTTGCTGAGAACGAACAGACTGCCTCCCCAGCGCCTGTGTGGCGTGTCTCTCTCGGATCCAGTCTAGAAGCTACCTATCCCTCGAATCACTTAATTGCTACTGTTCCTCAAATCTTTTGACATCCACCTAAGAGCTTTCTTTGTTCTTTTATTCTTAGTTTGCTTTATCTACGATCGTATTTTCTTTTCAGTCTCACGTCGGGGACCTTAAGGAAGGCTCGACAGAGATCATTATCTATATCGTCACCATGGAGTGCAAAACTAACCGCTTGACACAGGCCACCAGGTGGCATCTTTCCCTGAGGAAAACACCAGAGAGCGTTTTCCTGCGCTCTTATTCGTCCCAGCCTGCTGCTAAGGTGCCTGTTTCAACTTTTCTGTACAGCATGCCGCTCATGGGGAGGACTCCCCATGTTGGCATCATTGGAGCTGGCATATCTGGTCTTAGATGCGCAGACATCCTGATTCAGAATGGTGTCCGGGTGACAATCATCGAGGCGAGAGATCGAATTGGTGGCAGGGTATGTGTACAAGCCACATCCAATCCGGATACATATCTAACGATGAACAACAGGTTTGCCAAAATGAAATAGAAGGACATCTCGTCGATCTGTAGGTGCGTTAACCTGCACAGATGAGCTTGGCTGACAATGCAATAGTGGTCCTAATTGGATCCATGGTACCTTGGATAATCCAATTTCGAAGATAGCCATGTTATCGAACACTACGACACACGAGTGGGACGGAAGACAGTCGATCTTTGGCACTGCTGGAGACCTCTTTGATGAAGAGACGGCTACTAAGATCACTGACTTTGTGTGGACTACCCTCGATGAGGCGTTCGAGCATAGTAATAAGTTCAAGGACGAGATCCCTGCCGATAAGAGCCTGCTGGATTTCTTCAAAGAACGGGTTGCGCAAACCAACTTCACGCAAGCGGAAAAGGATGCATGCATTGAGTCTTCTAAGATGTGGGGTTCCTACGTGGGGGATCCGGTGGACAGGCAAAGTTTGAAGTTCTTTTGCCTCGAAGAATGCATAGACGAGAGTGAGTACTGCCGGGCGCTGGGTGCCGATAAAAGGAAAACCACTAAACGGTTATCTGCAGACAATCTCTTTGTCGCATCAACCTACAGGAATATCTTAAAGCATATCTCTCAGGCGGTTGTCGGACGTGCAGATATCCGCTTGAATGAGCCTGTCACCGGAATCGAGGCCAATCCACGAAAACCAGGCGTGGATCACCGAGTGACGGTGACTACCGCAACTGGGGGGTCCTATCATTTTGATGAAGTTGTTGTCACCTGCCCTTTGGGCTGGTTGAAACGCAACAAGGCAGCTTTTAGCCCTGCTCTTCCACCGCGGCTGCTGAGTGCGATTGATAGTATATCGTACGGGCGACTTGAAAAGGTATATGTAACCTTCCCGCGCGCTTTTTGGCACACCCAGTCTCGGGGAACCTCATCCCCAGATACGGATTTGGGGGAAGCAAATGGAACGCACGAAGTCTTCAATGAAAAGAACCTCCCCAGCGGCCACCCCCCTGCATTCGTGCAATTTCTCAACCCAAGTTATGTGGACCATCCGGATGATATGAGCTGGAATCAGGAGTCTATCTCACTAGCTGCTTTGCCCAACGGCTGTGATCACCCAACTCTGCTCTTCTATACGTACGGACCTTGTGCGACCCATCTAGTATCGCAGATCACCGGGCTGGATCCGTCCTCAGAAAAACTACACAACGTCCTCAACGAGTTCCTTTACCCCTATTACTCACGCCTCCCAAATTATTCTGCTTCATCTCCGGATTGCAAACCGTCTGCCTTTCTAGCCACACAGTGGCAGAATGATCCTTACGCAGGCAACGGTTCCTATTCAAATTTCCAGGTTGGCCTCGAGCAGGGTGACAAGGATATCGAGACCTTCAGAACAGGAGTTGGTGCCGAGCGTGGTGTGTGGTTTGCCGGCGAGCACACCGCACCCTTTGTTGACCTGGGAACAACCACAGGTGCATACTGGAGCGGTGAGCGTGCCGCTGGTCAGATATGCGATATATATAGCCTCTCGAAGGCTGGACTGGGCCTAAATAGAGACGACTCGCTGCCTTCTGCCGTTGCACTTGGAGTTGTCAAAGGTATCCACACCGAGGTCTTCACTGCGGCTGTTGCCAAAGAATAGAAAGGAGAGAAGATATAGAGAATAGAAGGTCAAGACTGCATCAGATAAGAGGAGAAGGCGTTTTAGGGACAGATGATTATACGGCGGTTAGAAGACTGAGATAGGATTTCTACGGCACGGTCACCCTCCGTGTATGGCTTCACTATGGCGATGAGGATATTACTACTATATACTGTTGGATATAATTCAGAGATTAACCTTATTTAGCTATGATTCAACAGACCAAATTTTATTTTCCCTTGCATATAGTCTTTGATTCTCAAACGTTAGCCTTTTGGTATGAGGCCAACTTTTCACCATATTACACTCTATTAATAGCGAAGGTGCTTCCACAACCCGGGACCAACGCATGACCAAATACGCCGAGTATGCAGTTTAGTTCCTGATGTGGTACAATAATCCCTGTCTGTGGTAGGCGAAGCGTGCGCGTTCTCGATTCTAGAACCCCGTCAGCATGTGACCAGGAAGCACTTAGTAGTCTTACACTCTTCATCGGCCGAGAAAGCCCGAAAGTATACCGGTAGCCGTAGTATCAACTACTGTACGGCAACAACAAAAATCATACACTAATACCAGGAACTACGTTTGAGTGGATAGATATATTTCATCAAGTTCTGCCAATATCTCTGATTTGAGCTGCAACTTTCTAAGCAGCTTTGTAGCTATGATGACGATGTATCTACAGCCGGCCATATTTCGGGCATTGGTTTCGCGACAAGAGCGATAGATCATACATGCAAAAAAGGGGATATGATAAACGAGAGCAAGGAACCGAAAAGCGAGTCAAAGAAAAGGTAATATGAAAGAGACAATTCCTTCAAACGCCGTAGCAAGACGGTGGATCTCATGACCGGCATGATTGCGATTCTCCGTTTGGAAATGGATAGATATGGACTGTCTGCGGAATGATGACAGCCGTTGAGGAACTGTGCCGCAATGAGCATGAGCATGAGAGCAATTTGAGGAACCAGAGACGACAACGCCGGGTAGAGAAAAGGCTTCGAACGTCCGAAATGGAGCATAGAAAACGGCCATAATTGTTAGTTGACAAACAAAAAGGAGACGCCTGCTTGAAATCCAAACTGGAAACGACTGAACGACGCCGTGTGGACCAGGACATTAAGGGTATCAGTAATAAGCCGAATCTAACGCCGAAAGTGAGTGTAAGAAGTATGGGGGAGGGACATTGAATCCAAATGGACAATATGATACAATGGTGCAGGATGTTGCGGCTAGGCATAGAGGGTATTCCAGTGTTCTTCTCCGGGAGATGTTGCTTTTCGAGAACTGCGGTCGGTCCGGCTGGCAACGCATTTAATCTTCCCAGATGGTCTCCAGGTCCAGATCTTGCCGTCTTTCTGCTCCACAGACACTCCAACGCTTCCGCTTATCGGTCCTCACACCGTAGCCTCCCAACCCGGTGCGCATGTTTCCAACCCCGTTGGATGATCCTGGCGAATCGGGCCATCCGCGCCGTCTGGTGGTGTCGGCAGTTGTATCAGGCGCATTAGCTCTATCATTGGCAGCTTTCAGACTGTCAATACGGTCAGCTTCCGTGGCAGCCGCTTCGGCGTCAGGAATGTCCGGGATTGTTTCCAGAGAAGAGATACTCGGGCTACGGGAGCGTAGGCTTGTTGGAGTCGACGGGACAGATGATGCTGATGAGGCCGAATAACCTGGAAACGCCTCGTTGTATTTGACTCCCAATGTGACTGGAGAGGACTGTGTAGGCACCGGACTGCTGATGTACGGACTGCTGGTATTGATCGCAGGTGGGAAAAGAGGAGAGGAAGGCCGTCGACGGGCAGTTCGTGGGAAAGTATGATGCATCGTCGAGAGGAAGGAAGGCGAAGTTGCTTGAGTATCCAAATCAGAACCACTGGATCTCGAACTGCTATCGAGCTCTGCGTGTTCTGAGATGGTCTCCGACACATTCAAAGAAGACATGCTCGAATATCCGTTCTCCTCGAAGTTCAGCCGTAGGGGACTGTGTCTCCTCTTCGAGAGATCCAGAGGGCTAGGTGGTTTCGCAGGACTGGTGATAAAGATGTACCGGCCGCGCGAGTCAGGTCCTGGAGTCGAGTGTGCACGAGTCATAGGAGCCCCTGGAGGGCCCGCCAGGGATCGAGAACGGAAGTGAGTCCGCGAGAAAGGAGATCGGTCCCGAGCAGGTTGTTGAATGGGAGGGGATAGCGACGAGTTTATCGTGACGTCCTCGAGCTTCTGCGGTTCTTCTTGGACTGCGGTCGCAACATCGTCACTCTGGCCAACGGGCTCCGTAGGACTGGGAGGAAGCGGTATCTCCTCTGGAAGCAGGCATGATGTGCCCATGGCGGTCTCCCTGAATCTTGGAACGTAGGACAAGACGACCACAACCTGCAGCTCTCACAGTCGCATGCTTGGTAACCGTTGATAGTCGCTGAGCGACCAGGGGCCGCTCCAAGCGCCGCCTGTCTCGACGGGCACTCGCAGACGAGTGACGAAGGGTGCACGACAGCTGGCAAAAGGTCGTCAAGTGAAAGAGCCTGGGAATATTGGCCGTGTCGCGATAGGCCTGGATAAGCCTGGTGGCCGGATGGAGACGGGGTGTGCAAATGATGAGGTCAAAGATCTGGGGAACCAAGCGGAAAGGACGCCGGAGGGAGACAGAGGCTAACTTTATGTCGCGGCAACTCAGTCCAAGGGCGTGAGTGAGTGAGCTTCCCTCTCTCTGGAAACGGTCTCGAGGCCCGAAAGCAGCCGGAAAGTACAAGCGATCGAGATGGCGAGTGGGAGAAGAAGAAGAGGAAGAAGAAGAAGCAGAAGAGCAGAGGGAGGAGTCGTGCTGGGTGAACCTGACGCCGTCCTGATGGAAGTCCCGAGAAGCGAAACGCGGAGAACCAACTCCAGACCTCCTGATTCCCGTCGTTCGCCTCGATGTCAGTTAACTAACTGAGCTAGACTAACGAGATAGACTATCTAAGTTACCCGTTGGTTCAGCTCGCATCTCTCCGTCTCCCCTCCACTCAGTCAGTCAGTCAGTCAAGATGACTAGAGCCTGGCCTTCTGGAACCTCCACTGGCTCGCGAAAATCTCTGTTTCCGTCTGCAACGCCCGTCGAGAAGATGCGTCTCCGCTGTTGGCCTGTCGACGATTCAGCGTCAACATCACGATGGAGCAGCCAGTGCGACCGTTCTGGCCGGTTCAGTATGCGGCCTGACCGCCGTAGCTGAACCACGCCGGACAATGCAACGGTCTGGCATCGTGCTGGACGCTCAGCCTCTCTAATAATCCTCTCGGTGGTATCCAGTACTACGGAGTGGTGCTGTCTGTTGTTGCACTGGAAACTGACCACGTCGTTGTTGCCAGTGTTTCTGGTCGAATCTATACACACGCAATCAGATGGCCAGAAAGCATCTCCCTCTGGCATTGGGCGGGTGCTCGCATTAGCCTCTTGTCGCCAGGAGAAACCATCGTTCTAGCGTTTATCTGGACGTCTAGACTCGACAAGCTATCCCTGAGAGCGGTCTGCCCTCCATCCAATGGCTTCGTGGGCATGTTTCGTGGTAAGGGGCGATTTCCGCCGATAGCGCTGGATTTGCATCCCCGCTGAGCGACAGAACGAACTGCTGGGAATTTTTCGATAATCGTTCGGTGAAACAAGCTTCACCGCATCTGCTACTCCTCCGTACAAGTGCATCGAGAGTGCCCAATTTTCTCTTAAGGAAATGGCGAAGCTACGACTACATGCTATCATGGTTTACCAGCCTCTTGGAAGTCTCCACGGCCAGCATCGCCTACTGGTGGAAGCAAACAATTACTGACACCAGCAACACATTGTCCTGTTTCCTGCTTGTAAAATGTGGGATCGTGTAAAATATTTATGCGATGAAAACATTCACCATCAGTAGCTCCTGAGATTGCTCGGGTTCAGGATTCTACCCATATTGCATGCAAACTAATCATGAAAAACAGACACATTATCACCATGGAACAAGGCCTCGATCATCAAATCGTGAAGAGACAAGTGTATCGACTTCATTACTTCAGTAAATAACCAGACGAAAGGAAAAGGTGCCATTGCACCAAATATTGACGGAGAGCTGACCTCCAAGCGGTAACGACGAATCGCGAAGGCGTCAATGGCCATTCTCGAGACATCTCGACAAATGGTCCTCCATGCACTTTTTAGACTCACTCTTTCGTACATACGTCTCCTTGACCGGATCTCCTTCATTTTGGTACACGATCCATTCGCCTATACCATACTCTTCCGGGGCCTTTTTGACGCCCCGTCCACCGCCGCCAATGATAAGATTGCCAGGACGGTAGCTAGGATCCGCTTTCAGTCGACGAAGAGCAGATACGTGGATTTGCGCATCTGATGGGATATCACGTACTTCCCCGCACGGCAGAGGCCATCGAATTGGTTTCCACGACCCATCTGGTTGGAGATCCATACGTCGAAAGGGAAGATATTCCATTATGCGCCACGACAGAACAGAGGTAGTAGGTAAACCTGCCCCGAATTGGAGACAATCGTGAAGCAGACCCTTGGTACTGGAAAGGTGGAGTGCTTCGTGGAATCTATAACTTGAGATAGACTGGTTCATGTCACGGCCGCCGTAGAATGTGCGATGATTCTCCCTTTTTTCGCCTTTCTCTGGCGTCAAATCAGGGCTGGCGCTGCGGCTGCTAATGGGGGAGAAATCTCCCGAGTACTCCTCGCAACACTCGAACTGTTTGAGTTTCTTGGGATCGAAGGCGAGTCCTGCGCGCTGCGCCTCATGTACCATCCAAACGAGGGGAGCGTGGCTAAGTGGCCAGATCTCACCTTCTCCCAGCTTCCACCCACCTCCAATATCGGCGTGACCACCAGGGAACCATACTTCCACGATATCTTGAGCAGTCTCATCTTCGTTAGCATCATGAGAGAAACCAGGAACTTGAAGTGAAGTTCCCGAGACCCCACTGTGTATGGAAGCTAGATCATCCGTTGACGCTGTCTGGATTGGAACTGCAAGGCCGGCGTTCCTGTTTGGAGACGGTCCTCGATATCTCTGTTCATTGTGCGTACTGCCTGGTCGGGAACTATGCGGAGTGCGGTATACTGAATCACTGTCATCACGGCCTCGCTGCTTTCCTTGTGCCCTGGCTGTGGCATTTTGATTGCCGCTATCGTTGACAACGATCGTGGGAACAACATCCGGCTTTTCCTCGTGCTTTTTACCGTCTGGGCCATGAAGCTTATTTCTCCAGTAATGCCTATGACCACTGGATGCCTTCCATGGTTTAGCTTCTGAGATTAGATCCTGGCGGAACTTTGCGCGGCGTTCATCGATTCCAACTGCATGGCGAATAACTCTGGCAGAACTTCGAGCCGTGTATGGGAATTTGCTGCGTTGCATCCAGGCAGACTCAAATCTTGGGACGCTGTTCACCGTGTCGAACAGGCCCATGAATCTTATGCGGCTCACAGGTCGGCTGAACGTCTCGCGGAACGCCTTCATATAATTAAAGAGTCTCTTTTTCTCTTTACGATCGTCTTCGGTGTCTCCCGCCCTCTGTTGCCATTTAGCAAATGTTTTCCATGCAAACCGGATCAATTCCTCGTTTCCAGACTCCAGCAGACCGATATAGTCCAGCATTTCCGCAAGGAACCGGGCAATATAGGCCCCTCGACTGAAGCCGAAGAAATAGATATCATCCCCGGGTGTATAATACCGCATCAAGAATTTATATCCACCCATGACATGATCGTCAAAAGACGACCCAATTGCTGAATCTTTCGCCTTCATATATGCGGATTTGATACGATGGAAAGTCCCATGGTTAGAGAGGGATGTCGTTGTCACATATGTACCAATACCAGGCTGGTAATAATGATATTGGTTGCCGCGACTGCGGTCCAGCATCTGGATATCGTATTAATCGTTGGTCTGACGTGCTAGATAGTAGACAAAGACTTACGCGAAATATTTTAAGCACATTACTGTCAGACTCATCACCCGAGAATTTATTTCCTGTGCCATCAAAACACAGGACGAAAGTTTTTGGAGGAGGGGCAGGACCAGCGGTCGCCATATTCGAAATAGCGAGCTAAGGGACGACCTTGATTCCTCTAGAAACACCTTCAATCTGGCACAAGAAAATGCTAGCAGATTTGGCGAACAGTGCATGCTCAAAGCCAGGTATAGCGCAAAGAGCCGTTATATAGGTAATTACTAAGGAATACTAGTCTACTCTCTATGTTTTTCCACGAGACGACATGCCAACGAATCAGAGGACCATGTACCGAACTGTGCAGAGTCATTCCGAAGGGTGTGCGAATAGGAAATGTCTCTATTTCCGGGTTATCGATATCCTCAGCCAATGTCAAAACCTCGTGAACCCAAACTGGGGGTCTCAGTGCAGCTGTGGGCCGAGATGGTTGGAAAGGAGCCCCATCTCTGCGTGAAAGGTGAGAAATGGGCAGCCTTATCCCTTAGATCTCAGCTCAGCGTTGTTGGCAAATAAGGGCGAGAGCGATACGGTGTGCTTAGTACGGGAATTCATGCCACGAGATCCAACCAGTACCTCGAGATACAGAGACGGTCGTCACAACTCGATAGATCAAGTGAACAACCTCTCATCAGCATGGAACCCACGTTCCACCGGTAGATAGTTAGATGCATGACAAATTCTCACGGTTGATTTTGCCGTAGTCTTTACCGCAGGATCGTCGGTTCCCGTTAGCAGGCTGGTCAGCGACCCGAGAAAACGGCAACATACGTCTGGGTCCATGGATCGTCGCTCGTTTTTCTTTTCGGGGACGTTTTCTCCAAGAAGCTATGCCACCAGGGTTTTTGCATGCATGAACGGAGACCCAAATATGAGGTCAGGTCAGATGCAAGGGCCGCTTGGCGACTGGTCGAAGCTCGGACCGAAGGCAGTGGACTCCAGTCAATACGAGCATATTACTGAGCATAATTCGAGTTCTAGCCAGTGACAATGTCCATGAGACTAATATGTGTTCGTGGGAGTGGAGGCCGTTGCTCAGATCTGGATTAGGAACATACACATACTGGATGGGGTATAAACAAACCAACTCCACCTGCGGGGCCAACGAACGATCCCGTCTGGCAGGTAACTAATGATTTCAATGCAATATCAGTCCGGCCGCGGGACTCGGGCGCACCCGATCGCCCCAGACTTGGGAAGACACCATCATTGGAAGACCAACTTACGCTTGAGGGGTTCTTTTGGTCTGCTCCACGAGTTCGGTGGTCTGCTATGAATAATAGCAGTGACCATAAAGCACGCCGTCAGGACAAGATACCGGTTCTGGAGCTTGTCGATTCGTTGGAGGAACTCGGCTCGTGGTCCCCTGGGACGATCTGATCTTCATGGCATTGATGGCGAGCTGAAAACCAGACCACACGCTGATCTGATCACCACACTTATTACCCGAGTCAGAACGCCATGCCTCACAACCTGAATGTCGCACGAACTGTGAAATTGCAGAGCATCCAGGCATCTTTTATTGGCTGACCACAGCTATAATACTGTCAGTGACCTGCGCCAGAATTTCACCGATTATCTTGAAGATCTTTTTGAGTTTGCTAGCGGATTGTTCGGATCGTCATTTGTTTCCCGTATAGTCTCTCTAGTGTACTCCGTACACAAATTTCTATGCGCATTACGGAGTAGTCCAATAATGATAACATAGACATTTTGCAAGACTAAGATCGTGATTCAGGAACCACGACGGGGAATTCATAACGATAGCCTTTCATGTGCCCAGAGTGGGCACGAGGTGTGAAAGCTATGCGGGTTGAAATTCTTCGCAGCCGATGTCACCAGCTTCATGCCATTGACTGTTCTCCTCAACCGACAGATATGTTTCATTGGCACGGACGTCACCTGAAAGTTATTTCTGCAGTATTGCATGGTCTTTTATACTGGGGCTTCACAAACAGACGAAAATATACTTTCCATAGACGAGCGACTTTCCTTAACTAAGTCTTCCGCGTGGCTTGCGGACCTGGACAATCAATCGCTTGCTATACCCCTCACGTCTACTATCTATTGGAACTATTGGTTGCCATAGTTCCCACATAGATACGTCTCAAGATCCATCTAGATACGGCATCATTGGATCGGCCATGACGAATGAGCTCCGATCCCTACTTGTCCATCAAGGTTTATGCAACTGGAGCAACTAGATCCGTGATATCATTAGCCCATGACCCGCCTGTTCAGGTACCCACTGGAGCCATGATTGACGGAACTCATAGTATGGATGAAGAGCTCACTGTATTGAATTACAACAAATAGACGGCTCAGTATTGGTGGCTTGAGCTGCTGTGTTGCGGTGGCCCACTCGGAGCCCATTAGCTCTTTTCCTGATGTCCCTTTTAAATACTCGGAGTGGGAAATTATGGAATAAAGAGACTTGTTTCCAATTTACCTTTTTCTTGTGTTCTGCCTGTTCCTGAATTTTAAACTGCAGGCACAATGATGCGCAGATTTTCGTCCACTTTCAAAAAGTCCAAAGGGGATAATAATAAGCCCAAGGAGAATGGTGCTCAAGTAAATGGAAAGCCCAACAAGCGCTCCCCTCGCAATTCACGGGAAGAAGATCATGGAGTCAAACGGAGTGAAGTATCGTCTACATTCGAAAAGTACGCGCAGCTTATACATGCGTCGCGTCGACCCCTTCCAACCCAATCTGGAGATGGGACGTACCTTGAGAACGACAGTCCTAGCGGTCTTTTCCAGGATATGAAGTCTCTTGGTTTCAAGGATGTCAATACCTTGAAAGACTTGATGAAGAGTAAGGCCAAGGGTGAATATGTGGACGATAAGACTATGCTCATGGAGAGGATCATTCAAGTATGAAGCCTGTGACATTTTCCTTTCTTTATATGAAACTAAGACCACAACTGCAGCTTGTGAGCGGTCTTCCATCTCACTCGAAAAATCGCGCAGAGCTCACCAATGCTTTCTTGGACGAGCTCTGGCACTCCCTTCCACACCCGCCAATGTCGTAAGTTACACGCATAGCTTCCAATGGGAGCAGGATACTTAGAAATTTGCAGGTATATGGGAGACGAATATGCCTACAGATCAGCAGATGGATCTAAGAACAACCCCATCATACCGTGGCTAGGAGCTGCCAATACTCCATATGCTCGATCCATTGCTCCATCAACAATCCAGCCTGGAGCATTGCCCGACCCCGGCTTGATTTTTGATAGTCTGTTCGCTCGACAGGAGTTTAAACCTCATCCAAACAAGGTTTCCAGTCTCTTCTTTGACTGGGCGTCGCTGGTCATTCATGGTACGTATATACCATTTAGTCTAGAAGTTTGTTCGCAGTTCTGACGCTCCATAGACATTTTCCAGACAGACCACAGGAATCCCCACCTCTCCAAGACTTCTGCCTACCTCGATCTGTCAACCCTGTATGGCGATGTCAAAGAAGAGCAAGATTTGATGCGGACATTCAAGGATGGAAAGTTGAAGCCGGATTGCTTCTCGGAGCCTCGTCTGCAGGCGTTCCCTGCAGCCTGCTGTGTGCTTCTAGTTATGCTGAACAGGTAAATCGGGCATTTCAGGCTTAGTATTCAGTGTTGCTGATGAGGCCTAGATTCCATAACTATGTTGTCGAACAATTGGCCATGATAAATGAAAATGGCCGATTTACCAAGCCGCGGGATGGGCTCCCTCCTGACGAGGCCAAGAAGGCCTGGGCTAAGTACGATGAAGACTTGTTCCAGACTGGAAGACTGTAAGTACCTAACTAAATCAACCTAGGGTCCCTTCTAACATATTAACAGTGTCACCTGCGGGCTCTACATCAACATCATCCTGTACGACTATCTGCGCACGATTATCAATCTAAACAGGAGTAATTCCACCTGGTGCTTGGTAAGTGTTTGGGTCCCAGTTGTGCAATTGACTTAGGGGGTTAACGACAATAGGATCCTCGGGCAAAGATGGATAAACAAGGAGGAAAGGAGACTACTCCAGAAGGATTGGGTAACCAGTGCTCTGTAGAATTCAACCTCGCCTACCGTTGGCATTCCGCAACTAGTGCCAAAGATGAAGAATGGACTGAGAATGTCTACAAGGAGCTATTTGGAAAGCCAGCCAGCGAAGTGTCTATGCAGGAGCTCTTGATTGGTCTTGGCAAGTACGAGAGAAACCTAGAGAAGGACCCCTCAAAGCGTACTTTCGCCCATCTTCAACGCCAGGAAGATGGAAAATTCAAAGATGACGAACTGGTTAAGATCCTGACGGATGCAATTGAAGATGTCGCCGGTGAGTATTTATCCAAGGATACGCAGCATTTAAGCTCACTCTCCTAGGTTCTTTTGGTGCTCGCAACGTCCCGAAGGCCCTTCGAGCCATCGAGATTTTGGGCATCCAGCAAGCCCGTAAATGGCAGGTTGGATCGCTCAATGAATTCCGCAAGTTCTTCAACCTGAAGCCATACGAGACTTTTGAGGAGATCAATTCCGATCCTGAGATTGCCGAGCAACTTCGCCATCTATATGAGCACCCTGACTATGTCGAGCTCTACCCTGGTATTGTGTCCGAGGAAGCCAAGTACCCCATGGCGCCTGGTGTCGGTATTGCGCCTACATACACTATTTCCCGTGCCGTTCTGTCTGATGCAGTGGCACTTGTCCGTGGAGATAGGTTCTATACTGTATGTTTCCCTTAAGAGGCAACTTACTTCTGCAGAGTCTGAACTAACCACTCTTTTAGATCGACTACCACCCGAAGAACCTGACCAACTGGGGTTGGAACGAAGTTGCTTATGACCTTAACATCAACCAAGGTTGCGTCTTCTACAAGCTGATGCTGCGTGTATTCCCGCAGTACTTCAAGCCTGATTCCATCTACGCGCATTATCCCATGACTATCCCCAGCGAGAACAAAGTCATCATGAAAAACCTTGGCAGAGAATCTGACTACTCTTGGGATCGTCCTGCTTTGATTCCCCCGAGAGTAAACTTGACATCTTATCCCGCAGCCAAGATCATACTCGAAAATGCAAAGGACTTCCGTGTCACTTGGGGTGAAGCGACCGGATTCCTCTTTGGTAAGGGTGGTCTGGACTTTATGCTTTCCGGAGACACATCCTTCCATGCGAAACAGCGTGAAACCATGAGCAAATCACTTTATCGAGAGCAGTGGCACAAGCATGTCAAGGAGTTCTACGAGGAGACTACCTTGAGGCTCCTTCAGGAGAAATCATGCAAAATTGCAGGAATTAACCAGGTTGATATCACGCGAGAGTAAGTACTATCACATGCAGTACTTCCCATTGCAAGAGCTAATTAAACCAGTGTTGGTAACCTTTCCCATGTCCACTTTGCTTCCAACATCTTCTCCCTGCCACTGAAGACAAAAGAGAACCCTCGCGGTATCTTCACCGAGCACGAGATGTACATGATCATGGCTGTCATATTCACATGCATCTTTTTCGATCTGGACCCTGCCAAGTCGTTCCCGTTGCGACATGCTGCTCGTGCGGTTGCACAACAGCTGGGTAAGATCGTGGAAGCGAATGTCAAGTCTGTCAGCGCTACAGGCTTTTTATCCAGTTTTATTGATGGCCTCCGTCGTAACCACAACGCTCTCGAGGACTATGGTATTCACATGATCCGTAGACTTCTCGAGAGCGGCCTTGGTGTTTCTGAGATCACTTGGTCTCAGATTCTGCCTACTGCTGTTGCAATGGTGCCGAACCAGTCTCAGGTGGTAAGTATCAGAACTTAGTATATGCGGAAATAGTGACTGATCAATACTTTGTAGTTCACTCAAATTCTGGACTACTACCTCTCTGACGAGGGGAAGATTCATCTCCCTGATATCAATCGACTCGCGAAGGAGAACACGCCAGAAACTGATGAGAAACTACTCCATTATTGCATGGAGGGTATTCGTCTCAATGGCACATTTGGCTCTTACCGCGAATCTGCTACCCATCTCACGGTGGATGACGACGGTCGCCAAGTAAACATCAAGCCTGGAGACAAAGTCTTTGTCAGCTTCGTAAGTCCATACTACTATCCTGCCCTGAGTATAATTTCTAATATAGAATAGGTTGGCGCCGCTCGCGACCCGAAGGTGTTCCCCAACCCGAATGAGGTCCGCCTCGATCGTCCTTTGGACTCATACATCCACTACGGTGTCGGTCCACACACGTGTCTGGGGAAGGAGGCAAGCCAGGTTGCCTTGACTGCTATGCTTCGCGTCGTGGGCCGACTGGATAACCTCCGACGTGCCCCGGGTGCTCAGGGTCAACTCAAGAAGATCCCGCGTCCCGGCGGCTTCTACATCTACATGCGCGAAGACCACGGAGGATATTTCGTCTTCCCATTGTGTAAGTTCTTCCATTTCTGGTACTGCTATAGGGTATATGCTGATTGTAATGCAGCCATGAAAGTGCACTGGGACGGTGACCTGCCGCTACCTAAGAGGCGGTCCACTTCGTCTTAATAGTTGAATTGGCGTAGCCGAGATATGATAATAAAAAAGAGAAGACTGATTCTTTTGGAGAGGAAATAATGATTTGTTATTGGTGATACCTGATTGCGATGTCTGTTTATGTTTCTATCCATGCGTCAGAATAGCTATCTATATTGCAATATGTTATCCATAACTGCGGCTCTGTGCCAAACGTATGACCTTTAAACCCCGTTAGATCTAAAAAAGAAGAACCAGCTTCAAAGCTCCTGCTTTCGATTTGGGGCGCAGAATCTCTTTAGTCAGTGTTCGCTTGGCCATCTGTTAACTTGGGATTAACAATGATCTCTCCTTCATTGCAGCTTTCCTCTGCGCTTCCAAAAGTGTGCTTTTTCTCCCTATCCACCATAAGTTAGATCGAATCAACCGTCATTTGACAACAGCGGAGAACATACTTTCGTCTCTGTAACAGTATAGCGGCAATGAAGCCAACCCACAACAGGAAGAAAAAGGTGAACGTCACGGGCCAACCTTTCTTCCATCTCGGGGCACCATATGGTCCAGCTGTGGGGAACGCAAGTAGAGGAACCCATATATTGAACGAGTAGCCGAATGTCATCATGGAGCCCTGTGGTCGACAGTGTCAGAATTTCCGGGGACTGGTTTTGCAATTTGTCCTATGGAATACATCATACCAGGATAAGTGCTCTTTCTTCCGAATCATCTTTAACGATTGTATTCACAGTTGAGTATAAGATGGGGCTTGAACAGCCGGCGACTCCAAAAATGTACCATGCAAAAAACCTGCGGGAACAGTTAGGAACCGCCCTTTATGTGTCTGGTTTAATCGAGACCTAGAAATAGGTCGAGTCCGAAGTAACGTTAGAGGGCGCAAGCTCACTTCAGGCCTCTTGGAATATTCCAAATAATCATACAGATACTCCCGAATAGACAACCTGCCGTTGCCAGGGTGTATATAACCCACGAAGGATAGATGGCAGCTAGTGTTGTTCCCAACCACGACGCGACGATATTGATAGCGTTGACAACTGTCGGTAGCTCGTTGACTTGTTGTACCGAATAACCTTCCGCTTTGAGCCAGAGATTCATGTATGATATCGGGTATGAGGAGATAATCATGCAACTGTAAGACAAGCTTTAATAATTCCAGATCCGAATATCTTCGGTAAGTGCCTCAAACTCACATATAACAAAACACAAAAACCCAAATATGCCATCTCTTCAAACTACGCTTGAAGACATCTAGCCCTAAGTGTCCAGGTCTGCGAATCTTTGCTCTTTCCAACCTGCTTTTGGCCAATGTGATATCATCATGGGTGAGAAAGATGGTCCTCGGCGAATCTGGGACCCCTGGAAATACAAAATACCCAATTAGTGCGACAGGTATGGTGAATATACCGTCAATAATGAACAGCCATCTCCACCCGGGCATCCCGCCGACTCCGGACAGGTTAGTATATGCTGCAGCTTGTAGATAACCGCTGACCATGGTCCCGAGCGAATTACATATGAACCATGTACCGGCGCGCTTAAAGAGCTCAGGACCGCTGTACCAGGAGCCTAGACATTACTTGTAAGCATTTCCCATTCTAAGAGTTCGCCAGGAGTTCGTGTGATGCGAATCATACCGAGCACGAAATGGGTCCCTGCGAAAACGGGTGCTTCAAACATCCCGACCAGGAAGCGTAATGCATATAGCTGCTGGGTATTTGTGACACGACTCTGCGCAAATGTACAAATGCCCCAGAGAATTTCGAGGCTCGGAAGGAGCCAGCGTGCCCTATAGATTATGTTTCAGTCATTCTGTGTTTCCGTTTCGACGAATCATATCAGCACATACAACTTCGGGCGGGACATAAGCAGCAATCCAGGGACCTGGAATACTACATATGCGGTGAAATAGCAGACATTGAAGTAGTTGAGTTCATTTCCATTGAGGCTCAAGTCCTCTTTGAGGCCGCTCACGTAGGCATTGCTGATATTCGTTTGGTCTGGTGTGGATTAGTTCTCTTCTTACGAAGCTCTGCCATTCTGATGCAAACGTACCCAAATATTTCACGAAAACTGCAACTTTCAGTATGTTTTAGTAGATTTATAACTGGCCTGGGTACTCACAACAAAGACAGGCAAACACCAGAATGGAAAGGTCGAGCTTGAACAGAAGTCTGTGGTAATTAGTAAACGGGAGCCGTTCGTATCCGAGTCATACTCACTTTCTCTCCTGAGAAGGGTATTCTGATGGATACCAATTGAAGACTTCTTTAAGTACACCAAGCAGGGAAAGCCCTGTAGTTCTGTGTTTTGAGTCGGACATTTTGACGGTCTCCCAACTCTAATTTTGTCGAAACCTAGTATAGGAAGCAACAACCGTTTTTATGGTACGACTCTAGTATATATTCATCGTAAAATGATATGCTACTTATCGCTTGGCATTATAATTACCTGAGAAGTCACTTTTATTTGAAAGACAGGAGACTGTCAACATGATGTTGCCACGACTAGGTCAAGGCAAAGAAATCTGTCAGCTAGTTTGCAATTTCCCCGCGAGATCCCGTCATTAGATAGACTTCGGACGATACCCGAGCCTTATTTCAGTGGAAATCTATAGGGTGTTAGATCTAGCCTTGCATTATAACTAGTAGACATGTGTGGTGTGCTCGTTGCGTGGGATAACGTGCTTACACCTAGTGCGGTTAGGGAATCTATAAACGGTCTAATGCCACCTAGAGACATTACTCCAAAGAACATTATTCATTCACCTACTCGTATCTCTGTTGACATATTGCGAACTTCATTGGAGGGTATAAATCTCAGAGCTCGCTATAACTAGACAAGTCTGGCCGAGATGAGAAGCCAGACCAGTGACAGACACGACAACTATACGATATATAGACATCCTGGTTCATGAATCTTAATTGGTTAATTTCCTTTCCTGACTTCGCAGCAGTGAAAGGTAAGTAAAATGTATGTACAAATTCAACTGCCCTTACTAGAAAATGGCTGCGGCTGGCTCCCGTAGGCGATTATTCGGACCATATGTCTTCGCTCGCGGTCTTCGAAATCAGGAACAGCGGAATGAGCGACCGATCTCTGCATTTAATTGTTAATTCTGCCACGCTGGAACACAAGTGACGAGAATCACGAACCTGATCCCAAACAACTACGGTTCCCGGTTCCCAGGACACCCGGCAGGAGAAATCTAGAGATCGGATATGATCATGCAAGAAGGAGAGAAGATTGTCTGACTCGGACGGCTTGAACCCTACAACCTGCCTGGCAATGGTCGGATTCACAAAAAGAACGGGCTTCTGGGTGACTGGATGTTTAATGATGAGCGGGTGTTCAGTTTTGACGGCCTCCTTCAAAGCTCTTTCCTGTCCCACACGAGCAACCTCCCCAACGCTAGCACTTGTGTGAAGAAGCTTTAGGCGCTGAAGTCCTTCTCTAAATGCAGGAGACAGGGCTTCATAAGCAGCTGTCAATGAGGTAAATGCCGTGTCGCCTCCCCCAGAAGCAGGACTCTCCAAGACCCAGAAGAAGGTGACTCCTGGTGTGTTGGGAGTGAAGGTTTGGTCAACATGCCAGAGATCGTAATTAGTGCGAGAACCTAGCAGACTCCGCAAATTTCCTCTAATATATCGATGTGCATTAGTGATCTAGGTGTATCATTCGAAACGATGCTATCGTTATGCTTACGCTGTTTCATCCGCATAGACAACCTGAAACTCAGGACCCGTTCCCTTGGGATATCCCATAGTTGGATGCTATTAGATATCTATCAGGATCTATGATTTCTAGTGGCCAGCAGCGAGTCACACCTTGTGAAGAGGCCCATAATGGGATACAATTTCTTTCTGCTGCAATGGACCGATGTCCGCAAAATCTTGTTCCCTCTTGGATATAGAAGTTTAGCAATGGGTCTATGTGAATATAACTCTGACCTAGAGCAGGAACTTACAAAAACAAGGACCCCACGTTGAGCTGCTAGGAGCGCGACTTGGTCAAGCCCGTCTTTGCTCAACTTGCTGATCTGTAGCCCGCGAATCTCAGTCCCGATACGGGGCGTGATATTTTTCAGCTGTGCTTTGTCAGTGTTTATCTCTGGTAGCTGCGGATCGGCCCGATTGCCAGGTTCAGAAATATCCTGTAACGGAACATCCAGAGTTGGGGTAAAGCCCTCTGGTCTGACGGGCAGATAATCGGGATAGAGGGGTGCTCTAGCAGGCATGGTGGGAGATGATTTGATGCTGGCCTACACCTGAGAAGACTGGCACTTGCACTACAAATAAATACTCTCCACACGGTATCGTGATACCGGATCAAAGATTATAATTAACATATGAGTATCGGGATAAGGCCGTGAAAAATTACCAAAGTCAGAAGCTGACCGATATATGCCGCTAATCACCCTAATAAGGCGTCATCTGTGGTATATTCACGAAACACAGTCGCTAGGGATGCGCCAAGTCGAAGCGCAACCTATCTGAGAGGAACGCCAAGATGAGAGAGATACCGATAAGAGGCTGTTAGATGAGTCCCAACGTATTGTTCTGCTGTGTCGGATAAAAAAATGTGTTTAATGTATAGCTGATCCATTTGTCAGAGTACGTGGATTCGAAACCACTGACTACGAGCTTTCATAGCAGAAAAGAGCTCCAGTTATTTCCTTATTTGCTTGCACATAAGGATGACTGCGATTTTCATGCTGGTTTTCTGATCATAAGAGGCGTCAACTATGGGTTCCCATGATGATACTAAGTTACTACAGCCTAAAAATATCCGTGTCATGCATGCTATCAAGCACGTCATTTCTTGGAACTCACTTCTGGAAGAATGCATCATATATATCCAGAATTCAGAACACGCTTTGTGATGGAATGAAGGAAATATCCCAACTCTAAGCATAGACCGGCGAAATGGCAGCCGAGAAAAGCAGATGGGCAAACGCCCTCGCCAAACTGCTAAGTGACAAGGAACGAGTCCTAGTTCTCAAGCTCGACCTTCTACTTCTCGTCTGGGCTTTTATCTCGGGTCTAACAAAAGTGAGGTCCTGCGAAAGTATCTTTTAATTGATCAAATTAACAAGTGCAGGATATGGATCAGTCTTCCACAACCCAAGCGTACGTCTCCGGGATGAAAGAGAAACTCGGTCTATACGGAAACGAGCTCGTGGAATTCACGACATTTTTCTCCATTGGATACGCTATAGCCATTGTGCCTTCGCAAATCACGCAGACGATGATAAGGCCGTCCTTATTTCTTCCTATGTGTGAAATTATTTGGGGGTGTCTGACACTGGCGTAAGCACCACAGGTCTTGTTCGCGAGAGATAGACTATCTTACATTCACTCAAGGATTTACGCTGCAAAAAATGCTCGCACGGTTTACGCACTTCGCTTTTTCCTCGGAATATTCGAATCAGTAAGTCACCCTCAAGCTAAAGGTCTAGATGGCTGACTCCTGATCGAAATAATAGACATCGTGGCCGGGTTTAGTGAGTCTAATATTCAACTGGTGTAGGATTATCTTAGAGGTTGGTTGTGAAGCCCGAGGCTGACAACTGGATTAGATACGCCTCGTGAACTTGGGACGAGATTAGCTATCTTCGGCGTAAGTGGTGTCGCAGGTAATATGTTTCTGGGAATACTGCAAGCCGCCCTATATAAGAACCTGAATGGCGTAAACGGCCTAGAGGTGTGTGAATTTCCAAATAACCTAGGAATGGCATAATATTCTAATATGACTGATAGGGGTGGCAATGGCTCTTCATCGTTAGGTATGTGTCCTTTTCTCATCATGTGAAATAAAACCTAACAAGGAACAGTGGTTGTATCACCATATTCTGGGGTCTCATCGGTCTACTGATCATCCCTGACTCGCCCCTTATCACGCGCGCTCTCTGGCTCACCAAAGAAGAACGAGAACTTGCCCAATCCCGAATGGAATCTCATGGCACCGATACAGCCCGTCTTATTGACAGTCAAAGGCTCAAAGCAAAGCTTTACCTCACTGTGAAGAGCCCACTCTCGTGGTTATTTCTTGTGGCTTATCTTCAATTTGCATGGAGTCAACGGGCCAATTCATACTTCTTGCTCTACCTCAAGGTAATCCCATCAGGCATACATTTCATATAACTACTAAGCAAGACATAACGACGACACAGGGGCTCAAAAATGCGCAAGGTGGTCAACTATATTCTACATATACGGTCAACTTGATCCCACTCGGGGGATACGCGATCTCGATTGTGACTAATGTCAGCTTTAATGCCCTGAGTGACTGGAAGCAATGGCGATGGCAGGTTTCAGTCGCAACAGCTGTAAGTGTATACCTGTAGGAGAGATACATACTCACTCCTCTGCTAAACAATTCGATCTAGGCATTGCAGGTAGTTTGTTGTGCAGTACTTTCTGCTTGGCCTGATTCCACTCCAACAATTATGGCCTTTTATTTCTTAACTTTTGCAACTGCTGCATGGGGGTACGTGCATAAAATTTCTAATACAAAAAGAGAAAACCAGAAACTGAACTATTCCAACAGCTACGCTCTACTCGCATGGATTGCTGAGATCCTGAGACGGGAACCAGAAGTAAGATCGATCCTCGTGGCAGCTGCAGTCACACTTGTGTGTATGTACTCCCGCTTGCAGTATCTATTAGTTCCCTTTACATTCAGTGATCTCACATCCAACTTTCCTTGCATAAATAGATGTGGGCCACGCCACGATTCCACTTCGTGTCTGGCGCGTTGCGGATAGTCCGCGGTACCCGATTGGATTTCCGCTAGCAACTGCTTTCGCAGCAGGGAGTATAGCTGCTATTCTAGGGATATTATTTTATATCCAAAGGTATGCAAGGTTCCCTGTTTTGAAACCTTTGGTCTATCGACTAACGTCTCCTTTCCTGGCAGGCATGGAGATATCATCAAAAATGGATTTGGACCAAAGGATGGGTACACCATTGATGAATCTACTGGAAGCAAGATCAATAAGAACAATGACGATAAAAAGGCTCAAGAGGTGATTCACGAAGTGTAATATTGTACTCTAGGCTAAAAATATAGCTTGTCGGGTTTCAAAGTGTTCATTGAGAGATAGCCCCGCAGATACAAAATCCAATTAATGATAATTTTAATGATAGCCAGATAAAGCTCCTGTTTCATTTGTTTCAGTTCTCAAAGATTCAAAATTTAAATGGATTATTTACATCATCGATCTTCAAGAGTCAACAATATGACGAGACTGTATACTCATCTCTCACCGCCTTCCTCTCCAGATGAGACCGAGGTCCCGCACGGACCAACAAAGCAGCAGTATTCTAGACCTTCCTCATCTTATCATCCATCCACTTGAAGCAATAAACACGAAACACGCGTATCTCCAGGGACACCATTGTTTCCCAAACTCCCTCAACAATGCCCCCCAAAGCAGTCAAGGGGGAGTATATCGAAACAGTAAGTCAGAATCTTCCTCCGCTCTCAATCGATTAAAAAAAGAAGGAAGATGGAAACCGAAAACTAACTTCGTTTCGAAACTTACCAGGATACGGGAAACAAAATCTCCCGCCGCTCCCTCATTCATGGCACACAGCATATCATCCTCGGTGGAAAGACGGTAATCCAGTCTGATGCGGTGATACGTGGAGACTTGTACAGACTTGCGCCGCCTCCTCAATCTTCTGGCAACGGCGGCGACGACGCTCCTGCTCCAGCACCGCAATCCTCTGCGCCCTCGGTGGCTATCACGATCGGTCGGTATAGTTATATTTCAAAACAAGCGATCCTGCATCCACCGTCTAGACTGCATCGCGGGGTCCATTCTTTCTACCCGCTTAAGATCGGCGATCACGTCTTCGTGGGGGAGCGAGCGGTTGTGGAGGCCGCGTCGGTGGGGAATCATGTGCATATTGGTCGAGAGGCGGTCGTGGGGAGTATGGCGATTCTGAAGGATTTCGCGTACGTACTTGACGGGGCGGTCGTGCCGCCGGGGATGGTGGTCCCAAGTTGGTGTGTGGTGGGCGGTGCGCCGGCGAGGATTGTGGGCGAGGTTGGCGAAGGATATGGTGTTGAGGGTGCGGAAGGAGGATTGGCGCGAGAGAGGTATAGACTTGTGGGGAGGTGAATCTAACCTTTTACGTTGGGACAGGTGTTGGATACTTTGCGGTTTTGTGTGTTTTTGCCTGGTAGGCCATTGAGGATATTATCCATCCTACCTTCTTGGCCATGTCGGGAATTTGGGGTTGTAATTATGGGAGGTCGCGATGGCTCATGACTTTTTTCTGTTACTACTAAGATACCCTGTTAATGAGCTCTCCTAATATTAAACTGAAGATTCTGACCCAACTGGCCTGGTAATAAGAACCTCGAAAGTTACTTAATGGTGATATATTGTGGAGATTATTTGAACTGATTTGGATTGAGAGGATATCTTCTACTTCACCCCTATGGGGCAAGTATGTACATACTATCTATCGACCTAATTCCTATCCTGGCTCCGGTACCATGTCCATTTTCTACCGCATATGGGCGACCTCGACCGCTCTCTTCAGTCTAGTCTCATCTTCTGCGTAGAGGGCACCTGCACCTTCACGTGCCATATCATTGATCCACCGTTCATTGGGCTTAATCTTGTCGCCCTTTGACAATTTCGATGCGAGATACAGCCAAGACAGCGTATTACCCACTGTACTGACCTCGTCACTCACATTGTTCAGAGCATGGGTGCTCATCCGCTCGTAAAGTTCCTTGTTTGTCCACAAGTCGAAGAGATGCTGTGCCACAGCGTCCGTGTCACCGACATCCACCAGGAAACCGGTCTTTCTATCCTGAACCTGGAGTGGAATTCCACCTGCCATAGTAGCAATCACGGGCTTTCCCTTGTGAATCGCTTCTGAAACCTTGACTTCGAAACCCTCTCGAGTGGACAATTGAAGTGCAATCCTTGCCTTGGACAGCAGTGCGTTCAGGATTTGATCCGAAGGGTGAAGCCGCAGGGCACAAATGAACTTCGAAAGATGAGGAACTTGCTTTTCGATGTGTTCGACGACTGCATCATATATCAAGCTTCCATCAGGATCATCGACTGAGCCATGTCCACAGATCAACAGCTTCGGCGGTTTAGCAGCAGGCACAGCATCCACCAGCCGCTTGTGGAACTTTTCGTAAGAATCCAACACGTCGAAAATCCCCTTTGATGGATCGAACCTAGCTACCTGAACGATATATTCATCTACGCGCTAAGTTAGCGTAGTTCTCGAAAGAGCATTGCTTTACTTACCGTCAGGGAAGTCGATCGTGGGCATTCCGGTATTTCTGCAAGAAGCATTGAAGATTCGGCCGTAGAAAGCGATATCCCAATCTCTCATGTTCTTATTGAGTCCATCGAGCCTGATGAGAGCAGTGAGTCTTCCATCCCAGAAACTGGACAGGGAAGAGCCTTACCAGTCAGTCGATGCTGGCATGTAGCCGACTATCTCCTTGGGTACATTGTGTGGCACAAATGCGCTAACAGGATGACTGATAAAGAGGTCTGCTTGTTTTATACTCTCCCAAAGCCAGTTCCAAGAATCTGCCTGCGGGGATCCTGGGATGGCCACTAGGTCACTTCGGACCTGGATATGACTGCGGTACACAACCGGTCTGTTCGGGGTGATCTTCTTGATCAATGGAATCAAACCTGGCATCTGAGGGTCGTCAATCATGATAACATCCGCTCCGCCCTCTTCAGGTGGAACCAGCGGGCCACCTTCGCTCAGCCAGTACCGCTGAGCATTCTCGTTGATCCACACCCCGATCAAGTCTTTGTCCTCCTGTGAAAGTCGATCATCAGGAAGCGCGACTCCTTGGAGGATGTTGTGGTTGTTTTTGGTAATGCGGAACACTCCAGGTCGCGGTTTCGGGACGTACCTGCGATCACCTGGTTAGCTTCATCCTCCGTACGCAGAGAAAATTGCCTTACCATTTAACATCAACTCCTAGTTCATGGCAGAATCTGACCAGAGCATGTCGCATGAGTGCTACACCTCCACCTTGAGGAGTTGCACTGAAGAAGGCTATTCTGACTTTTCTATGTTTGAGATCGGAAGCGTAGTGCTTGATAGCCTTCCATGTTAAATGTCCAACGGTCTTTTCATAGTCCTGCAGAGAAGCTAGGCGGATATGAAAATCGGCATCGACCTCGACCATTCCCTGGTAGCCTACTTGCAACAAGGGGGTATTGTTGGGACCGAAAAAGCTGGAATCTGTCAACAACCGTACCCAGATGCTCCAAGGCGGGAGATACAACATACCGAATACACTTTCTGGCCATAGACTCCGCCTGTTCATCCACTCCCCGGGCCTCCCAACTGGTCCTCCGAGGCTCCTCCAGCGCTTTGTTTTTCTCCCGGAGGACGATCGGTACGATGTCC
This sequence comes from Paecilomyces sp. PK2413, assembly GCA_023624055.1. Lineage (NCBI taxonomy): Eukaryota > Fungi > Ascomycota > Eurotiomycetes > Eurotiales > Thermoascaceae > Paecilomyces > Paecilomyces sp. PK2413. The sequence continues at coordinate 466,434 of JAMADQ010000007.1, forward strand.
AACTCGGCCCATATACGCGCACAGAGCGTCGGGCACCGTTCCACCAACGATGAGGGGATAGCTACACCGATGAACTTCTCTAGCTGCGTTTCACTGTATTGTCTTAACTGCTCGACGATGAAGCCGGTGATCTCCGCGCAGGAGACGACTTCACCAGGCTCGAAACGCCGTTCCAAAAAATCCAGCAGATAAGTGGTGTTGCGCACAGCTATAGCGATTGTAGAGGCTTGGTCATTATGGAATGTCGCAGATACACCTGCGTAGATTGTCTGTGACGTTGTTAGCACATGGGACGTAGGATAGTATTTGGAGACTTAGGGTTCTATAGCCCGGAAGCGGAAGGCTGCTCGTACTTCTAACGGAGGACCAGACCAGGCATTCTTTCTGATATGCTGGCTCAGACGACGCTGCTGATAGATGGAACCGCGCCGCTGGAAGTTTTCCTGCTCTGGAGACATGATGGCTGATGTAGCGTTGTGCGTCGTCTAATGCTGAGGAGATCTATGTATGTATGTATGTATGTATGTATTGTACTGTACTGAACTATCCACGAGTTGATGCGCAGAGGCTCAATTGATAAGAATGTACGAGAGACCCCACTAGAGCAGGGGCATGGATCACTAGAAATGGAGGTGAATGAAGCTTTGAAAAGAAAGTGATCTGAATCGAGATCCGGGGTGAGAGATCTCGATGAATACAGGACATAGATATATCAATTATAGCAAGAGCGGGTCGGAGCTCGGATGACTTCACAATCCGCAAGCCTATGACGTACAGGACCAGCCGGATATTCAACGAATAATCGAATAATAATGGATCGAGAAGAAAGTCAAGCAAGCGTCGACGATGAAAACAGGTTGAGATTCTTTCTGCTTCTTGCTTCCATCGGTATCCGCGTGACCAGGCGTGGGTGAAGCCACCCGTTGCGTGTTTCCGCTGGACGGCATCGCGGGCGCATACTTGCAGTACTCAGTAGATAATTAGTTAGTTAGTTCTAGGCAGACTAACTAACGTACGGTTCGAACCGGCCAGGAATGAGACCGCGATAAGGCCCAGCAACGGTCGCTGGGACACGTGGAGCCGATGGTTCGTTCCGTGGATGTTTCACGCTGCAAGGATGGGGTGACGAGAGTCATATATATGCTGGGGTTTCAGCATCTGACATCCGGAGCAGATGATAGATAATATTAATAGAATAGATCAAACCACACAGAGCAGATGAATATCAAAATAGATATAGATATAGATAATAGATATCTACGATAATAATAGCTGTTCGAGCGCTGAAACTTGCCGGCGTCTTGGCGAGAGCGCGCGGGGCCTTAGTCAGCCGCAGCCCCTTTTACGGTCCCCGCCGTTCCCCTGGCCCTGCGAAACGCGATGGTCTGGGGAGCTTTCCACGGCCTTTCTTTCTCTCCTCACGAGCACCTCCACGCGATCTGACGTTGCTATCCCGCCAAGTCACTTCGCACCAGAGTCGCACGTTCTTACCGTGCGCCCTTTCGTGATCCTTCTTGCCAGGAACCTTTGGAGTGGAGTTTGAGTCGAACGTTTAGGTGAGTATGTCGCGCGCCCTGACGGCCGATAGCAAGTTTGCCAAATCTCGCCAGGGCTCGCAGGTCCCTTTCTTTTCTTTTTTACCCCCAGTCTTGTGCCATTTGGTCGATCATTTGCTATCGACTGGCTCAATTGGCTTTCCCTGTCTTCAATTCAGACGGACAAAGATTCATTTTTGGTGGTTCTTCGAATTTCGCTAATCAAGGGTCGGCGCAACCAGTCACAATGGGTGGTCAAGTCTCGAAGGTGATGGCCAAGATCTTCGGATCGAAGGAAATGCGTATCCTGATGCTGGGTCTGGACGCGGCTGGAAAGACCAGTAGGTGGCACCAATTGTGAAAGCTGCGGGTTGAGCAATCTGTTGATATGTCTTCCTAGCCATTCTCTACAAGCTGAAGCTCAACCAAGACGTCACCACCATCCCTACCGTCGGATTCAACGTCGAGAGCGTCACCTACAAGAATGTCAAGTTCAATGTCTGGGATGTCGGTGGTCAGGACAAGATCCGTCCTTTGTGGAGACACTATTATTCCGGTATGCGCACTCCTAGTTGCGCCGATGGAGAAGCGAATACTGATGACATTGGTGTATTGCAGGAACCCAAGGTCTTATTTTCGTGGTTGACTCGAGCGATACGGCTCGTATGGAAGAGGCTCGCTCTGAATTGCACAAGATCATCAATGACCGCGAAATGAAGGATGCGCTGTTGTTGGTCTTTGCCAACAAGCAGGATATTGAAGGCCGTACGTCTTGACTTGCCATACGCGTTGCGTTCTCCCTGCTAACATGACTTGATCATAGATATGAGCCCAGAGGATGTCACCAACGCTCTCCAGCTCACCAAGTTGAAGGACAAGCTGTGGTACGTGGTTCCTAGCGTTGCAACGCAAGGCACAGGAATCTTTGAGGGTTTGGTAAGTTCCTACTTGTACATCGACGAATTATGGCACTGGCTTATGTATTGACAGGCTTGGCTTTCGAACAACGTCAAAACTCAGCCCCAGAAATAGATCCTCTCAACAGACGAGATGGCCAAAACGCCTAATAACCCCATCCCACACTTTGGCAGAGGTTTAATTGCAAACAACCTCGTGTACAACTAATCCGCCCGGCAAATAATTTCCTTGGTTTATGTTTGTTCTCATGACAGACGACGCAGCATCTGGTTTGCTTTCATCGCGCATCCGCGGTTTTTCCTATGTGTATGTGCTTCCACCCCTGGTTTTCCCTTTCCCTTTCAATGATATCCCTCTTGTTTTCATATGGACTGCAATGAGTACCCTTAAATTTGTCGCATTTATCGCCTAATATCTGTTGGTTGTCCCTAAAGTCGTCTAGTTAGATAAAATATCCGTAATAGAAGACCTCTATCGGCGTCCACCAGCCTGAGTTGGTCTTTATTTTGTCTGCTTTCTTATTTCCTTTCCACACGCTTTCGCACAGGTGCACTTGACATGTTATAACTAGATTCAGATAGATCTCACTATCTTAATGTATAATTACTTCCTAAACGCACTCCCGGTTGCCAAGTTTGTCACTCTGTCCCTCTCTTCCGACGACACATTCGTTGCAATAAATTCGTCGCCGTTTGCGCGAAACCCTTTTGCATGCCATTCCTCAAATTGCTCCATCTCCACCTTATGGTATGGGATGCCCAGATCTCGCGCGACACGGTCAGTCCATAAACTTAGCGTCATTGCCGACTGCTGATTGCGGTCTGGACCACCCATGATTTCAGTTTTGCGCTTGTCGTCGCGTTCCTCTTGTTCTAGCATATCCATGTAGGCTTTAGTTCCGGGGCGACCACTGCGACGACGTGAGGCAGCGATCTTGTGATAGTCGAGTTCGTAACCTAAGCGGTCGTAGGTCGGGGGGCCTTTTGGCCCTCGCGCGTAGCAGAGGTCAATCGGAGATAGTTATCGAGCCTGTCGAGGTGATATGACGGTATCTGTCCTAGTTGTAGCTCTACCGCCAGCGCGCTTCGTGATACGTCCTCTTGTCGGCGCGCTGGTACGGCCGCCGCGTGTTTTGGGAGGCATTGATACAGACGCGATCTTAGCCTGTGTATTGAGAGCGATAGACGATAGTTAAGCAGATGAATTGTCAATGACACATTTGATTGTTAGGCAATGTGGGTTTCTGTAGCTTCCTGTTCATAGAGATAGCTATGCGGCGTGAAAATGTAAACAGCACGTTCTAACTATGGTACGTAGTTACTAGTCTGGAACTACAGTGACTTTAGTCTAGTTTAGGGAGCATAAGTAGTTGATAGGGCGAAAATAGACGCGTTGCACCACATGGGATATGGAGCACATTCCTCCGTTCTTATTCGATTTTGACTAGATATCTTAGCGCAGAGTCTAACCCAGAGGAGATAATTACAGAGTCTGGAGTTCTCTGTAGAATCATGAATCGTTGGATCGGAGCTCAATATGGGGTCCATTATACTCAATTTATTGCAGCTTTGGGGTGGGAGAGTCAGTGCATAATCTGGCCTCCAATCACCGTTAGTTACATTAAGCTCATTTGAACTGGGATAAAGACACGCATAAAACTCTCGAGCCATTTTATTATTGAAGAGGATAGTTCAATCTAGTCTATTAAATACAGGCGCTTTTCATCCAAAAGCTCTGTTGATTGCCTTTTACCATCCTTCAATCATCAATGACTCATTCCATTCTTAACATCTATCAATGATGTTCTCTTCCTTAATAGCAGATTTCTTGTGGGTGTGCGTATTTTCGATCTGGAAAACGTCCGAGTCAGGAATCGACTTGGATTAGCTCTTATGTTTCCTTGATAAGAACGGGGAACATCCGAATAATGTCATAGTATATACATACCTCGTATCGTGGATTCTGTTTACTAGCCTCGACATTCCTATTCGTGAGGTTTCCGGACTCAGTGATGACCTCTCGGATGACGCCTACACTTTCAGACGTGTGAGAGGCGGGGCCTAGAGTTGGTTGTTTGGATCAGTATATAGATGCTGGTGTCGGATCGATGTGAAATGGGCTCTCTCACCTCCGACGGGCTTGTAGCGAACTTCTTGTCCGACTCTGTATTGAGGCATTGCGATGTATCGATAATCCGTTTTGGATGGAGAAAAGGTATAGTATGTAGTTCAATTGACCGTTATTTTGGGCGATGCCGTCTGTGTGTGCTCTTTGTGAAGATCGGATCGAAACCTTTGAGAGGAAAGCAAAGATCAATCAGGTCCTATTTATGTCCAAAATGGGCTCCTCAGGTGGCGTCGCCTGTGGACGTCAGAGATAGTTCCGTCGAATTGACGTACCTGTTTCAAAATCTGTATCTTGCGCCTCGATTCCGTGGTGTATATCTTGATTGTCCTCCATATTTGGGTCATGGTAAAAGATGAGTGTTGCGGCATGTCTGAGTATCCCGGTGGCTAAAATGCCGGTTTACATCTCCGGGTTCAGAGGACAGTGTGCGGGATCTCTTCCGGGCTGGGGCTGTAAAGACGGAACATGAGACCGAATTTCGCCTCTTATGAAATTGATTTAGGAATGGATTGACGTTATGGTTGACAAAATAAACTTAACTTTATATGCAAGCGGGTTCGATTTATGTTTGGTACAATTTACTGAGACACTATCTGTATATGAATTATGAATATGGCAATGACAATATGAAGGACATGGCAGACATAGCTAAAGAATTGAAAGAGAATCGTTTAAACACTAAATGAATAAAAAGAATGCCACAAATTACCAAGGTCGCTTTCTCTCTATACATATACACTGGGATTGCATCCCATTGCCATCGAGGACGTAGTCAGCGTCATGAGGCTCTTCTTATATTTCGTCTCCCTCGCCTCCCTCGTCACCTACGCCCCTATCTCTCTCTCTCTCTCTCTCTTTTTTTTTTTTTTTTTTTGGTTTCCGTTGGTGACTCTTCAATGCAGTTTCCCGGATGTGCGTCATCCTAGCTCTGCCGCTCTTTCTTACCGGAAGTACTGACCTACAGAAATAACATTGACCCTCTAAGAAAGAGACTTTGGCAGCCTATACTGTCGATTTCTGATTCCAAAGAATCTGTTTCGAGATTTGAGGTCCCCTCACAGGAGTTCTGTTGAAGTATACTGTATTTGGACTATGTATATAGTTTGCTAGGAACCAGAATTTGATTTCAAAGGCCGGCATGCACTGCCAGGCTGACTTAGCTTCTCATCCTTTTGAAAATCACATTCTAACTAGTAATTGGGGGGCTTCCGTGACCAGATGATATGAAATTCTTGGTGCAGCTCGGCTGCCTGCGGATCCCGACAATATAAGACGTTTACAAGCTATTATCCACATTTATGAAGACTTTATCAGCCCTTCCTCTTGCATGTCATCTCTCTCTCCTTCGTCATTTGACTGCTCTCTTGTGGTGCGTTTTGTGCTGGGTCTGACCCATTGCTCCGAATGTGTCTTGTTGGGGCTATGCCACTCGCCCTCGCACAAACTCCTGCTTCAGGAATATTGTATACGTATAGTTCGTAATGAAGCTGAACTTCAGATTGAAGACGCGCATGTATCGCGCGGGTCGTTCTGTATACTCATTAGCTTCAGTGTCACAGACGTCAGGGTCGCTTTATTACTTGATGATGCTGATCAAGAAGGAGAGTATCAACTAAAAATCCTGATAAGCGTCGGTTACTTACCGAGCATCTTCCATATATAATTAGACCCGTCCATAGCTTCTTTTACATGCTGCTCGAATGGATGCTGCTTGAAAGGTGGTTTTCCCTTCCCGGCGGCGGGGTTTTCAGAAGCAGGACCTAAGATGAGGAAGTCCGGTTGAAGACCCCTATATTTACTCTTATCACTGGTCTTGCTTTTGCTGCTTCCTACACTCAGCGCCTTGGTCATTTCCTTGGTGGCATTCCTTGTTCTCGGAGCATCCCAATCCCCGAAACGTACACGGAGCCCTGTTGTCTTTGCCACGCCTGACATAACATGCAGTACGTGCTGTGAAAATCTTGAGTTGGTTGACAACGCGTTGCCTGCGACGAAGTACTCTTCCTGTAAAGCCCTAGGAGTTTTTCTTGTAGATCGAAGCTCAACCTCAAGGGAACTGGGATAGTCGTGCCAGGCTCTACTATTGAACTCCTGGCGTATTTCGTGCTGAAATATGACCCAATGTTTGAGTTCGCACACGTACTGTAGGTCATGTACGGCGCTTGAGGAGAGTGATATTTTACTTCTAGGCATTTTGGACAAGATAAAACGACAAGATCTCAGGCGGATAAAAAGATCCCGTTTTCTTTTCGAGATAACAGACGAAGGGGCCTGTTCTCTTGAACTCTGCGGCCCTCTTCCTTCTTCATTGAACGTGTTTGCACCACTATGTCGTGTATGAGCCTTTTCAGAAAACAAATTCCAGGTATGAAGAAGATAAATAGCGCCCGTTTTGAGTTCAGCGAGAAGTCGGAGTTTTGTCAAGATGAATGTTCCCAGGTGAATGTTTCCAGATGAATGCTTCCAGATGAATGTTTCCAGATGAATGTTTCCAGTTAAATTTATGCAACGAGGAGTGGGTTTACATCAAAATTGATGGGGTTTACCGCCGTGTTGATATGTTATTAGCTTGTAGGCACCGTGTACCATCTTGGAGACTCATACTAGCTTGGGAGACCTAGCGGAGTTCTCCCACGCCTTTAATCAAGTAAGGTAGAAGATAGAACCAAAAGTTTCGAGCGAAAAAAGAGAAGCAACATGAAGTCATTTATTTGAAAAGGCGACTCAGATGTTGGGAAGTGTTGTTTTATAGAGTCGCTATCTCATCATACACCCCGATATTTGGTTGCAATTCCTTTGTCAATAAGTATCCATTCAATAGAATTGGACGGAAGTACTGTAAATAGTGATTGCCATAGATTTAGTGGCGGGTGGAACTACCACACTCATGTGCGGGCGGTCTTTCAACATAGAGTGCATGGACGGGAGTATGCAGAGAACATCCAACCTCATTTTATGGGAAATCCCGACTGATTTAACCAGCGACAATATTCTACAGTACTTCTTGATTGTACATCTTATGTTTTAATGCTGCAGATTATGTTAGCACACAAAGTCCTTTTCTTTATCTCTGACTCTGTGGCCTTGCTGTGATTATCTGAATGCGCTATGGCCGAAGACTTGGGTCTTGTGAGGAAAACGTACTGGCTGGATATTCTCACAGAGAGCGACGATGAGATACATAAAAGAGATTACCGAATCTATTTTCGCAGAACGAAGACTGAGTGGAAGATTGGTTCGATCTTAACTGAGAGATCGTTCGATGATAGTATCACCGGGACCGCAGAGGACGGCTTTTACGAAGCCTCCGGGATATGTACTGCTGTTCAGACAAAGGGTCCAGCGACGGGTTCGGAGGCTATATTAAGAATACGAATGCAGTCAGTGACTTTACTCTTCTCATTGGTTCTTGTGTCCTCTTCTCGTAATTGACATAGGAAATGAATGCGCTGATCTTTATCTGGTTTAGGATTCCTCCCTACTCAAGTGAAGACTACGAAGATGGCGGCAACATGGACAATTCTACATTCGCAAAGAATGAGATCAGTTCGATAGCTAACGATGAGATCATCTTTCTTGAGCAACTTACAGAAAAGGGCTGCAGTTGCACCCCTAAACTGTTAGACTACCGCATATCACTACAATCAAATGACCTACATGTCCCAGGTGGATATATAGTGTTTATCTTAATGGAGAAACTGCCTGGCCGGAACCTGAATAATTTCCACACTTTCCCGCTCAACAAACGAGACGAAATCAGGATTGCCGCCGCAAGGGCTATACGGTAGGGGAAGCCTTCAAGTTCTATCCGAATGTCTGCTTATAATCTCTCATAGGGAATTCTATTCTCTTGGCTATCGACATGGAGATCCAGGGCGACGCAATCTAATGTGGGATGATGATACGAAAAGATGGTAAATGTCTCTAGCTCGATCCATGACCATGAAGCTACTGCTAATAAATAACCGATCAGTTTCATCATAGACCTGGAGAATATTTACTACGTGGGCCGTCTAAGAAATTCGTGCCGTGTTCAGAATTTGTAAAGTGGCAGCTCGCATGCAAAAGCCCATACAGCGACTTCCATGGAAGACTTGATCCAATGGCCAAAGGAGATGAGGATGCTCCGGATGATGAATCATTGCGTGTATTGGCGTCTCGTCCACCAAAAAGGAAGAGACAGTCAAAAAAGTGGTAGGGTAGAGGATGCTGGATACGTGCATACTTTTTTCTTCTCTTTCCTGCAATCTCTTTTCTTTTTAATTTTGATGTCTTGTTCGATTCTCACTTTTCCAAAAAAAAAAAAAAAAAAAAAAAAAAAAAAAAAAAAAAAAAAAAAAAAAAAAAAAAATAAAAAAAAAAAAAAAAAAANTTTTTATTTTTTCTTTTTTCAACCTAAACCAAAAAAAAAAAAAAAAAAAAAAAAAAAAAAAAAAAAAAAAAAAAAAAAAAAAAAAAAAAAAACACTTGTAATGAATAAAATTCGAATCATAGGCAGGTACTTGGTGAAGTTGATTGCTTGACTCTACCTCGGGATGGATATCTCCATGAATTGATAAGTATCCTAGCACACTCACTAGATTGAAGAATCTACCTGTACATCATCCTGCATTAGCTCGATGAGCTTAAAAAGATGGATGTGACGATCACCAGAAGATCACGTGTTCGAGACACTACCTCGCGACGTTGACTCTCCAACCAACTCTTCATACCCTACAAGCTCGACGACTAATCATGATCTCATTCTGCAGTTACCCATTCCTTGTATGTACCTTGGAGATGAGTACCTTGGCGGAGATGTCTTCCTAGGCCGCAGGTCTATTTAAGGCTCGCCTAATCCTCTTCTCTACCATGCTATTGATGCCTTCTGGAGTTTGAATGCGTCATAGCAAGATGTCGTTTAACTTGGTTTTTATACGATATTCACTAACAGAAAATGATATCAGATTTTCGTCAATCAGCATCTCAAGTCGTGTCGCCTCGAAGAACGCTGATGGGGAATCAAATGTTAAATTGTTTCTGCTCATATGTACATGGGTCATGGCATTCATCAAAGGCCACCGATATCGCCAGGGCCGCCGCTTGTTGAAAGGGCGGATGGCCGGCCTCACTCGTGGAGACTGATAATATTATATGTTCATTTATAAAAAGAAAATTCGTTCCTTTTTCCGCTGATATGCTCCCTGTGCTTCCACCGCCACCTTCAAACGCCGTTTTCGAAAAGACGAATTCAAGGCTCTCCCTTCCAGAGGTCGTCGGCGATCTCACGGACCAGCTTCAGCTTGGCAATCATGTCGTTCCAGCCGACTGCATTACCCTCGTGGTGACTGGCGAAACCGCACTGCGGGCTAACTCCAACGCGCTGCAGGGCCTCCTCGACGGTCTCGTTGTTACCCTCAGCGATGAACTTGGCGGCGTCCAGAACACGCTTCTTCATCTCCTCCTTGTCCTCCAGGTTGGGGAACTTGCTGGTGACGACACCCAGGATGACGTTCTTGTTCTTGGGCAGGACCTTCAGAGGCTCGAAACCACCAGCACGAGGGGTGTCGTACTCGAGGTAGTAAGTGTCAACATTCAGCTCCTGGAAGAGCTTGACGGCAATGCGGTCGTAGCCACCCTCGGAGAAGTGACGGCTGTTGACAAAGTTACCACGGCACAGGTGAATACCGACGTGGAAGTCGGCGGGGCGCTTGGCCAAGCAGTCATTGTACAGCTTGATGTACTTGTCGAAGGTCTCGTCGGCAGAGTCCTTGTTCAGGGGGTCATTCTTCCAGCCCTCCAGCATCTTGTCGGAGCAGAAGTCTAGTCAGAGTGTCAGCATTCCATTTCAGGAGCCATGAAATATGGGCGCAAGACTTACAGGCAAGGTTAGGGTCATCATACTGCACGTTTCTGCAGCCAGCCTCGTAGAGGATGCGAAGCTCCTCCTGGTAGGCCTTGGCGATGTCACCAAAGTACTCCTCGTCGGAGCTGTACACTTCCTTGGGGTAGGCACGGCCTTCACGGTAACGCAAATGGTACCAGTTAGGGGCAGCCAGGGTGATCTTGAGGTTCTTGACCTCCTCAGGGGCAACAAGGCTGGCAAGGTACTTAAACTGGTCGACGTAGGTACTGCCGACGTGCTTGATCTTGCCCGTGCAGAGAACGCTCTCGCCAGGCTTGTGGCCCGCCTCAATGAAAGCAGCCACATCAGGGGCGTACGAACGGAAGATGTCGATATCAACGTTAGGGACCTCCTCGAAACCGTCAAGACCGGGGAAGAAAGAGCCCCAGAACACTACGTGGGTGGGATATTGTTAGCGACTCGTTTTCATACACTGTTCTTGACTCAGGGACCCGCTTACTGTGTCGACGGTACTCTCCATCAGTCATGGCCTTGTAGCCAAGCTCCTTCTGAATCTTAACAATTTCCTTAATGTCCCTGTCTTCGAGGGGCACCAGCTCAGACTCGTTGGCCTTCTTGTCCATGACCTGAGCCCTCTTCTTGATCAGCTCCTCCGTTCGGAGGAGAGATCCCAGGTGCTCGGCCCGGAAGGGAGGGTTGCGGTGCAGCTTAACAGACATGATGAGATTCTGTAATTATTACCGGAGAATGTCTAGATCAACCCCGATCAGATTAGCTCTCGTGTTATCAATGGCCGCCACCACTATCATAGGCATTGGAGAAGGGAACCCTACCTCTTCCAGGGTCAAGATCAGGTACAATAACAATCTGGGAAGAGTATCCAGAAGCTTTCCAACCACGTAGAAAAAAAAGTAGGAGGGGTATTTCCGCCTTGAGGCGGGGACTGTTTTCTTCGGCATTCGTTCTGCAGAATCTATGCCGAACTGTCAAGCTGGTACGCCTCCCAAGATGTGAAGCCCCACCACATGTACTCTCCAACTCTCCACATCGGGCGGAGAACTTTTCTATCTCGGACCAAGGCCGATCAGAATAAATTGACAGATATACGGAGTAATGGCATCTTGGGCCAGATCTGGAGATATAGCTGCCAGCACCGTGATTATTACTGAAGTTATCGGGATGCCGGCGCTGTCCATGTCATGATATCGTGGCAAACTAAGGGCGTGAACCGAAAATCTCGATTGTTAATCCGTTTCTTGTAAAGGGACGAGCTTGTCCGAGCGGGGCCTTTGGATCTCGCGTGGAAAGAGAAATGCGGGCGACCGGCTAAAATGGCAATTAGCTGCTAATAGGCTTGTTTGATAAGTAATGGGCTATCGGTTCACTGGTTGACTTATTTGAAGGTCTTCATAGATTATATCCTACACCACAGCCATGGAGACTCGCCCGCACGATCGAGCACATTGCGGCCATTGAACTTCCACTGACCTAGAACTAACTAATGCAGAATTAGAAGCAGAATAAGACTCTGCAATGATCTTTCGAACTGATAACATAATGTTTAACGTTATCGGCCGAGTCAATGGGAGTTGGAATGGACTACAGGACTTGCTGTCAGACTGTCAGCCTTGATAGTGCCTTTATATATCTATCGGGCGCAGGCGGATAAATCTCAGGAGATCATATGGGCTGTCCGATTTACCCCGTATTCTGATCCAAAAGTACTGTACATTTTCATCCTGATACAAAGTTGCGGTGACGCTAGCGGCGTTTCCGGGATCTGACTTGAAGGCGAAAAAATTATTGTGATATGAATCATCAGCACTAACCACCAGGCTGACTTCTTATTCTTTCCCATACACAACAGTCATGTACAATTGACATCTGGACGTTGACTGCGACGTCGATTCATTGCTATCGATTAGCTGGCGATGCAAACACTCACCCATTGATTCTCCCGGCGCAGGCGCTGAAAAAGGATAAAAGATACGAACCATGCAGCTGCAACAGCAATGTTCCCCATCCTCGCAATTGGCATCATTGCCAAACGAGCTCCTTGCAGAGATTCTATTCTATCTTGATACAGAACCTCCGTCGACTTTCGGCCAGCACGATGCTCCCAGCCTGCAACTCACCGAGAGCGCGGCCAAACCGCTGAAGAACCTCGCATGCACCTCGTCGCAATTCTACTATCTCACACGACCAACCCTCTTTGCGCATTTGCGCTTCGACATCCGCGATGAGAGGGACTTCCTTACCTTCGTTCAAAAATCCGGACTCAGGCGATATGTGCGATCGCTCGTGGTAACGGGAAAGGAAACGGTCGATGGTCGTCGCGACACGACATGGTGGCAGCGGGTGTTGAGGATGATCAATCCGCAGCGCATCACGATCGTTGCCTCGCCGCTCTATATCGGGGACCTGACCCTGACAAAAGTAGTGGGAACCCATAGCTGGGCTTTTGAGATCCCGTTCCAGATCTTGCAATTGGAACAGGACCTCCCGGTGCGCAGTCACCGCGCTTCCATCTCCTCGTGTCCGGCTCTGCTAGAAGAGGATGAGAACGAATCCTCCCCCACGAACATCATGTCCGCCCGACCATGGACCAACCTCGCATTCAACGAATCCTCCTCCCTCCGCGCCTACAATCACTACGAATACTTCCTGCTGCGCATCCCCTCCGTGTTCGATAAATGGGGCACCCTCGTCTCCGACGAGCGCGTCCTTGCCGATTCACTCCCAGATCCCCTGCCTTCCCTCACCCATCTCACGTCCTTCCACTACACCGCGGTCTTCCCCTTCTACAACCACGTCAAGCTGGTCCTCGACGTGCTCGAGACGATGACGGAGCTCCGCACATTCCGTGTGCAACTCGCCCCGGGGAAGAGTGACAGCGTGATTGAGGACGAGCGGCGCGGATCCATGGATCCCCGCGATCCGTGGATGGAGATCACGACGGGATACTCTCTCATTGCGCATGCGGTGAGAGACGCAGGGAGCAGGCGGAATCTGGTAGAGTTCCAGGCCTGTGATTATGCGGTAGAGCAGCTGCAGGCAGATTTGCGCGCGGTTGTGGGAACGGTGCTTGGTGGTGGAGGTTGGGTTCATGATGATTGTGGTGTGTGGAGAAAGAATTGAGCCATGAGCCATGAGCATGTGCTTGCTTTCTTTTCTTCCTCCTCTTCTTCTATTGTTTTATGAGTGACGGATTCTATTCAAAAGAAATTGTCTCCTCGTATAGAGAGGCGGGTCCGTTGATTTTATGCGGTGCAGATTACATAGACAGGCATTTGAGACATTCATCTAGATTGTAGCAATAATATAGATAGCAATATTGTTGAATATACTGGTATTCATAGTTTTATTCGTTGTTCACAATCACATCAAGAGGTATCTACCATAACACTGTTTCAGCCTCAGAAACTAGGCGCAGACAATATCATAAATGAAAGACCGCAATGAATAGCCCAAACTCCATCTGATAATAACCATAAAAAGACCCGACAGATGTATCAGTAGATGATGATAAACAAGGAACCCCAGGCTTCCTCGTCCGCATATTACAAGAAAAGTATCTTTTTCATCCATAAAGCGTATCACATTTACGCAGAGACCGCACCTGTATTGCGGCGGGAGTACGGGTTCTGCGATGAGATACCAGCCTTCCGCTTGGATTGCGGCTTGGGTCTGGAGAGTGTGTACCTGTGGGGAATTATGTTAGTATTTCCTACCGTATAGTTATGATTTTGGGATAGGGTTAAAGAACGTACTTGGCAAATGCTCTTGAAAGAGCCTTCTTGCAGCTGACTTTCTGGCTTCCGATGAAGGACTCGACCGTCACAGCAATGGCGCGGTCAATGTCTTGTGAAGAACAGTATTCAGACAGACGCATCTTGCAGAAAGCCTCTGCAATACGCATAATGGCTTCCAGATGACGGACCTGTGTATGTCAGTGAGTGTGGTCATACAAGGAGTCATTGGCTTGGGACTTACTGTGATAGGGTACGCCCCTGTAGCGAGAGATTCGCGTCTCATGTCTGCGAAAAGACGAGCAACCTTGTCCTGGTCGATTTGGTAGAGCTTAGGGTGACATCTCTCGCGGGCATACAGGATGTATTTCCGTAGTAGCTCCTGCGGGATCTCCCCCTCCTTCTCTTCCTCCTCCTTGCGTTTCGCTTCCTCTCGTTTCCGCTGCTCCTCAGTGGTGAGGGGAAGGCGGTTGCCGTTCTTGTCAACACGGTACCCTTCCTCGTCGATGCGCTGGTTATCGGCGTTCACCAGGTTACCTTGCTCATCTCTGTGCGGCCTCGTAGGGTTTGCACGGTGGTGAGACTCGATCACGAAGTTGGCCAAGCGCTCATCTTCGCTCGGTTCCACCTGGTCACGCACAACGCAGAGAATATCGAAACGAGACAGAATGGGCTCGGTGAGTTCGACGTTCTGAGAGAAGGGGATGGTGCCGTTGTATCGGCCGCCGATCGGGTTTGCGGCTGCAACGACTGCACATCTCGCCTGGAGAGTGGTGACGATACCGGCCTTGGAGATGGAGATGGTTTGTTGCTCCATAGCTTCGTGAATGGAAGTACGGTCCTGATCATTCATCTTGTCGAATTCATCGATCAAACAGGTACCCCTGTCTGCAAGCACGAGTGCACCACCCTCAAGGGTCCATTCGTTTGTTAATGGATCACGACGGACACTGGCTGTGAGACCGACAGCACTGGCACCCTGACCGGTTGCGAATACTGCGCGGTGGGCTGTCTTCTCGACGTACTTAAGCACCTGAGATTTGGCAGTACCGGGGTCACCAAGCAGCAGAACGTTAATATCACCACGAATAGACATCTTGCCTTGCGCCTCCTTGCTCACACCACCAAACAAAGATAGGGCAACTGCGGTCTTCACGTCCAAGTGGCCGTAGATGCTAGGCGCGATAGATCGTACAATCTTGTCAACGATATCGGGGTCCCTTGAAAGAGCGCGAATCTGGCGCTCATCTTCTTCAGTCAGGTGGAAACCAGCCTGCTGATCGTGCGATTTGATGACATGGTTTGCCTCGAGGATCGTCGCAAAGACGGGAAAGCCGTTCTTGTTGTTTAGTTGAGCGTCATAGCTGTTGCGATAAATACCAGTAACTTCAATCTCATCACCAGGTTTGGCAGAGTCGATGAGATCAGCGAGAAGAATGACCTCTCGCTGGCGCGGCAGACGACCAGCGGGCACCGAACCGGGTGACTCCTGAAGAGTCAACTTCTGATAGTTCCGATAAACGGTCTTTTCAGAGTTCAATGTGAAGGGACCTCTCGACTGGCAGTTCTGACAGAAAGAAATCTTGACCTCGGCACTTGCTTCCTGCTGGAAAGGACCCAGCGTCATACCGCACTTGTTGCAAACGAACAGAACATATTTCAGCTGAGGGAACACACCGGTTCTTCTGGTGACAACACCAGTCACGCGAACCAGGCAGTTTAGATGCGACTGACGGAGTTCTCGGAGAGTGTAGACGATCGGAAGGTCCGTAATCCGAACGTGGATCTCATTATGGATGTCATGGTACTGGGGGTAGTGGAACAGCGTGACATCGAGAGCAGCCTGGTCGAACACTTTCAAGACCTCTGTGGGCTCATTTGCAAGGAAATATGCGAGGGTGGCCTTGGTCGAACTCAGATGCTCGTAGGACACCTCCAGAGATGCGGAGTTCACTTCACCCAGAGTACGGATACGGTTACCGTACACCGAGCTTCCAGATGCATCCGTATACTCAGTCAAGAAGGCCTTGAACTCACGATGGATGGATCGTAGCACCTGAGGTTGGAGAATCCACTCTGTAATGTTGGAGGCTTTGACGTCCGCCAATTCTTCCAGAGAGAGTTCCTCTTCCATAATGTCGTCGCCCATTTCGACGTCTTCAGCATCCTCATCATAGTGATGTCTGCGACGACGAGGCTGTCTAGTAAGGTTATCGACGTTCATATCATCGTCGTCATCTTGCAAGAAGGCAGCAGGCATGCGGCGACGGCGTGCCAGTTCTCTGTCTCTCTTGTTCAAGCGGGCCTCAAGCTGTCGGCGAGCAGCGGGGTCCAGGTCGTCATAATCTCCTTCGTCATCAATGCCAATTCCCTCATAATCATCATCAATCCGCCTGTTTCGCTCGTCCTTGTCAAAGTTGTCACCAAAGAGGTCGATTCCATCTTCATCTTCGGCCATCTCATCAATGTCATCAATGTCTCCCAACAGCTCAGCTTCCTCATCTCGCTCATCGTCCTCGTCGAATGGGATCATAGGTGGAGAGGAGGGAGGAGCTATCATGAGAGGTTAGTTGTACTGCAGCTCTTCTCGTTTATGTCGTCTTGACTTACGACTTGACGGCGGAGCGACCGAAGAGGTCTCATCGTCGGGCTCTCTGTCACGCTTGCGCCTGTTGAGGTTTCCCAGACCGCGATTTGCGGCCGAGGAACTGGGTCGAAGAGGAGAACTTGTGCTAGGTTAGCTATCGCGATACAAGAAATTTAAAAGAGTGATCACCGCAGCTCCAGCGACGAGTGCTGAGGGACAGATCTTTTTTGCTCACCTCATTGTGTATTCTGTTAAATTCGTAGTCCGTCAACCATCCGACAAATTTCGCTCCTATCGAACAGACGATAGATGAAGATGGCAGATAGATGCCAGGAGGGACGGTGGACGGGGCTGTTGGAATTTGCGACTGAGATCGATCGCCAGCTCAAAGGGAGGAGAAAGACGCCGCCCGCAAGGGCTGGTGGTGCGTCTAGTTTAACTGTGGCCCAGCAACGACGCGTCGTGGTCGCGATTCCCGACGCGTCTCTTTTCAATTAAGCCCGAATCGGGTAAGGTGAGTCTGCCAGTCCCGCACATACAGAACAAGTTACTGTACATACAATAATAACTACAGAATGCCTCACTCACGTCGATCAGACATCAGTTTTCTGTAACTACTCCGTACCTAGTGAGAATATCAAGTTGGGAGAAGGTTACAGTAACTTAGTATTGCACACGCTAAAAACGACAGGCATTGCTCTTAGTATCGGATTTACCTAGGTTGTGCAAACCGAGGACGCAAAACACCTTGAATAAATACTGGCAACCATTGCATTTCTAGAATAATCAAAAATCCAGCCGTAGCAAGTTGCTGGCGATCTCCGAATCATAGAATAATAGGCTCTGTTAGTCGCCTGCTACGTGTCTGGCCTGCAGCTCAAGTCCATTTGGAGTGAAGCTTCGACCCGCAGACACACCAAGACACCCCCATACAGCATTAAGAGCTTCCTAAGGTGAAGTCTCCATGAGCATCATCAGTAGAACATTAAGGATACACATTTGACGTGAGTATCTGTACTCTGTAGTTATACATAATCATCATCATTATTGCTGCCATTAGGAACTTTGGCTTTGAAATGCAAACTGCGCAAACACTTAAAGTGCCGCGCGCCTTGCGCGTAACCGACGCGGCACTCGGCGAGGGACAAGCTGAGTGACCACGGCGACAGAGACAACACAAGGACATCAGAATCATTTGTTGTCTCATCGCAATTACTATCTTGCTATTCTATTTTTGCCTCTGCAAGTACAATGCATAACCAGCAGACAGCAGATCAATCCACTGGCGCCCAGCTGGAAAACGGAGAGCAGAGCAAAAGCCGTCGCAGAGAGAGCTTCGCGTCCCAAGACTCCCAGACAGCTAAAGAGTATGTTACTTTGCTTGATTGTTCCATCATCAGAAGATATATCATTCTGCAGTAAATGCGACCCGGCTAACCATTTCATTGTAGTTTCCTTGAAAGCCAACTTAAGCTTGAAGCTGATGCGCGCGAAGTGCTGCCCTATGTAAGCATATCCAAGTACATATCGCAGATCTCTTTGCTGACTTCTAAAGTCTTTCGATAACTGCACGCAACCACTAGGTGCACTGCGTCAGAGCCTGTTCTCATGCCTTACTTGCAACCCTCCTCCCAAAAACCTCGATGACCCGTATACTCCTGCTGGGGTTTGCTACTCGTGCTCCATCTCCTGCCATGGAGAGCATACGCTAGTGGAACTATTCAACAAAAGGGACTTTGTCTGCGACTGCGGAACTACCCGTCTACCAGAAACTTCGCCATGCACTCTTCGAACGGACCCCGTTACCGGCTCGAAAGGTGTTCACTCTCAAGAGCCTGCCGCGGGGAACAAATACAACCACAACTTTCAAAACAGATTCTGTGGGTGTCTCGAGGTGTATGATCCTCATACAGAGAAAGGGACGATGTTTCAATGCCTTGGATTGGGCACGGCGGAAACAGGTGGTTGCGGGGAGGACTGGTGGCATCCAGAGTGTTTGATCGGTCTCCCTCGCGATTGGAACAAGACGAAGAAACAGGAGACTGCGTTGACGGAGGAAGAAAAGAAAGAAGCGACGGATGGGTTCGATGAGGATGAGGAGACGCCACTTCCACCTGGGTTCCCTGGCGAGGATGACTTCGAGACCTTTATATGCTACAAATGCCTTGATTCCAACCCCTGGTTGAAACGCTATGCGGGTGCGCCGGGATTCCTGCCGGCTGTCTATAAAGAAGGGGGTCTGAAAGACACCGAACCTAAAGAGACACCTGCAGCTAAGGCTGAGAAAGAACAAGCCAGCGGCACAAAGAAGCGCAAGGCAGAGGATGACCTTGAAGAACCTGACTCTAAGCGTGCCAAGGAGGAATCACCGGATGAGCAAAGGGACACGAAAACCGCCCCTACTTCCCCGGAGACATCCAAGCATAAGCACGACTTCCTCCCCAAATCTACTCCTACTGGGACTTTCTCTCTGTTCCTCAAAGAGGACTTTCGCGACCACCTATGCCATTGCCCCGATTGCTTCCCGAATCTTATTCCCCACCCACAGTTGAGGGAAGAGGAAGATACATACGAGCCGCCACTCTCTGAAGATGGCGATGAGGCCAACGGCGGTGGCAGCCAAGGCACGGGGAGCCTTCTCGAGCGAGGAGAGGCGGCATTGAGCAATATGGATAGAGTGAAAGCCATTGAGGGTGTCATGGTCTACAATCATCTGCGAGACAAGGTGAAGGAATTCCTGAAGCCATTCGCAGAGAGTGGTCAGGCTGTTGGCGCCGAGGATATCAAGGCCTATTTTGAAAAACTCAGAGGCGATGCTCAGGGCATACAAGAAGCTAGTGGCCGCGCTGCCGCAGCTGGCACCAGCGGGCAGGGTGACGATCCAGATGGAGGCGACAACCGAAAGGAGCAGAGTGGTAAGTCTCCCTGTAGTCAGAAATATAGTGACAACTGAACGCTAATTTTAACTCACCAGGCTACTGAATCTTTTTCTATCACACCGGCGTCTTACGGGGGTTATACGGCTATCGGAAATCAGAAAATACCACGATTAGGAGATTACGAGGGGTGTATCAGGCGGTTGAGGCTGGCGGCGTAAACAGGGGGAAATGAAGTGCTTATATGTATTATTCGATATATTGTCATGACTCATGCTTCGATCTCACGGCCGTCACTAAATATGCAGTCATACTCTCTGTTCCAGATGAGCCTCAATGATGGGTATAAATAAAGTCGTTGATCTTTCATCCACAGATCCTCTTTGAAACCCACAAGAACCTGGTCCCTTGCTCTCCATCCAACATGAAAATCTCTCCTCCCAAAAGGAAAAAGAAGCATTTCCCCCCGTCCCCGCTAGCGCCCTCTAAGAGAGGATATGTAGAATTCCAATACCACCATCCTCTCCCCTTCCCTTATCCATCCCACCCCCCAGGGTATTGACCATGGCTTTCTCTCTTCTCATCGAAAACAGAAAAACCTTCCACACGAGAATCGCCATGGTCCTTTTCGTACGCCGTGTCTGTCAGCCACGACGGAGGTGCCGAAGTGTCGACCGCCGAAGTTTTTGGAGTAGAAGAATGGCATTTTTCTCGTAATGTGGTGGTGATAATATGTAGCGGCGGATGTCCAAGTACTGGCAATAAAAAAAAGGTAATATGTAAAGATAGTGGAGAATCAATCGGTTTCGCTCTTCTGAGAAGAAAATTTGTCTGATAAATGCACACAGTAATATAGCACGACTGTCTCAAATTGAGTCTGTATCAGACGTGTATTTAGTTGGTTGGGTGGGCGAATGGGTTTGTTGTAAATAGGGAAGAAACGATGGCAATTGACCCTGGAAACTGCCGAGGTAGTGTGTTTCTTTTCCCGGCGTCTATCTATAAAGCGACAGAAAGAATTACTCGAAATGAACGGGCTGTACCCATGGATATATACTATCGAAGGAAATATTGGCTGGTTCCTGACACTGACGTCGATGTTCTTGGCTGGTGTGGCGGTGCAAGTCTCGGCGTGGGGAGCGGAGTGAATGGTAGCAGTGCGATGAGTCTACTTGGTCGTGGGTGACTTGGTAAGTGTTTAGGCATAGCGCATTACCATATTCAATTGGAAAGGAATGGGATTTTTGTCTTCTTCCTGCTAACACTGGAAGGCTCGTTGACATAAATGTGATGGAGGAACGATCAATTATAGAATATGCCTCTCTCTGATATGCCCAGTTTGGGGGAAGAGACTCTAGCTTCAAATGAGTAGGTCTGTGCATACAGGCTTTGTTGATAGTATTCTGAACAATAGAATCTCAGATACGTGTACCACTTAGAGACGTATGGAATATGTAGGATGGTATGTGGTTTGTTCATTCCATGACGAACCAAACATTCATAATGGTGGCCATTCATGGCGAATATCAATTTCTAGCATCTAGAACGAGCCAGAAATAAAGGTTTTAAACAGTGAAAATGCGGGCTCGACAGCTGTCAGGCAACAAAAATCTATGCGACCCAAAACGCCTCCTTTATATACCGAAATTCTACCTGTCTGCCAAGGCCCAGTCAAACTCCAGATAATGCACACATATATCATCCATGCGAAATTCAATCCTTGAGACGCTTCGATGGTCTCCCGACCAGACTATCATCCGGCAGACCACTCCGTTTAGTGCCGGGTAAACTTCCGGTACGGATATCGTTGTCATCCTGGCTCACGCGACGATGCGGATATTTCCCTTCATACCCCTCAAAGCAGTTAGCACTTATGGGGCCCCCATTCTTGAAATAAGGGTGCTCCAATGCCTCGCGGGCGGTGATCCGCTTGGTTGGGTCGTATTCGAGCAGCCGGGACAGTAGGTCAAATCCATCCGCACCGGGTGTGCCAGCGCTTGAACTTTGAGAATAGCCGCCATTCTTCAAACAACTTTGATACCACCCTTCCAGGTTGGAAGGCTTGTTGAAGTGACCTGCGCCCCGAGACAAAGCCAGGTTCTGGAGCTGGGGGTATTCCGGCATTGAAACCAGACCCGGCCACTGCTCTTTTCGCGGCAAGCCTAAAATTTCCATGATCTTCATCATCTGGTTCCGCTGGAACGGAACTGTCTTCTTGCTGTCCATTTTTGCTTCTTCTCCTTTGAAAATGGGGCGAAGTGACAACAGTTCTGCAAAGATACACCCAACTGCCCAAAGATCGACGGCTGGTGTGTAATGTCGACTGCCAAGTAACAGTTCTGGAGCACGGTACCATATCGTCACGACGACCTTGTCTCCAGAAAACAAAGAGTTGAGAGGTTTATAGAACAATCGTGCAAGACCAAGATCCCCTATGCGTACCGCTCCAGACGACGTGACGAGAATATTGGCCGGCTTCAAATCACGATGGAGCACCCAGTTGCTGTGCAGGTAAAGTAGACCGTTCAACAGTTGGAACAGAATCGACCTAACCATGGGGGCGGGGATGGGATGTCGCTGTGGCTGGGTGTGGTGGTGGATGATTTGCAATAAATCATGCTCCGTATACTCGAAGACCATAAAGATACACTTGTCCTCCAAGATGATCTCTTCTAGACCCACCACGTTGGCATGGCAGAGCTCCGAGCAAAGAGCCATCTCTCGAATCGCAGACTGGGACAAGCCGGTGTACTGAATCAACTCCCCCTCCTTGTCGGGTTTAAATCTGAAGACAGGTCAACCCTGCATCCATACAAGAAGTGCATATACTGGAAACAAACTTTTTTATGGCGAACTCGCCTTTTTGGCCATTTCTGCGTATGGCCTTGTAAACTCGGCCATAAGTACCGCTGCTAATGAAGCCAATGATATGGTACTTCTCTCGGACGCGGACCTTGCTTGTATACCCACTTGTAGGAGTCCTCCTTTGGTCTAGTGGATCTGTAGTAGGGTGTCAGTCACATAGAGCCCAACTAAATGCATGAGAATGAATCCATCTCAGATGATGTTCACTGAAAATGCTGGCATGGAAGAATGAATGAAGAGATAGTGACACATGTCAAGACCCATTTCCTTCTCTTCACTGTTCCATCATAAGAACCCTCGGGCTGAAATGGAAATGGGGTCCAGCCTTATGGCCAAGTGGAACAAGCATAAAGCCATGCAGAGACAACAAATCATGATGCGGAGGGGAGATTACCACGAGCATATGGCCCATTTAGGGAATTTAGGAAAGGAAAGCTTCGACCGAACATGATCCAGAAGATTTAGAGAGACCGTGAGAGGAGTCCTTCACGATATCAAAAGAGAGAGAGAGAAAAAGCAGCATGCAATGGAAGACCAGCAAGAGCGGGCTGCGGAGCAACCCCACAAGAAAGACGAGAAACCCTGCTTATCACGAGCACATGCTGGGATGCCATAGAATCACAAAGGAAGAAGTAGTATTACCGTCGAAAGCGGCCTGCACGCCCCTCTTGGTCAGATTCTGGCTGACAGGCCGGACGGAGGAGACAGTCAAAGGGCCTCCGGTGGAGGATGGCGGGTTGGTCAGGCTCATCGAGAGGCAGGCGGTGGCCTCCTCGCCCCGCTGGCAGCAGCCCCGGAGAAAAGGTGAGATTGGCAGCGCGAGAATGGGAACGATCCGGTCCGGCGGCACCGCAAGTGGCGTGGCAGACAATGTCTTTTCTCCAACTTCTCCACTGGGAAAATAGGAGATCGCGGCGTCTGCTGGCGTTTGCTAATACCGCCGTAGGGGGCGGAAAAATAGGGGAGAGGACTGGTATGTTAGTCAGCGAAGAGGCTGGAGATGGCGATGCAGATGGAGATCGGATCTGATCTGGCTGCGACCGGGCGCGGACTTTCACCGACCACAGTCCGGAGATTCCGCGGTGGGTTGCGTCTGCAGATGGATCAATCATGCATGTTACATGTATGAAGTGGTAGTTAGTGTAGTTGTATAGTTGAAGTCTACAGGAGAAGATCTAGAAGCCAGAGAAGGCTGTTGTCCGTCTAGCGGGCGGCATGATACGAGCACCACCGGATACTTAGAACCCAGAAGCAGCTAGACATTCAACACTGACTACGGAGTATCTGCTAGCAATCATATTGTAGTATATCGAAAGTGCACATTCTATGTACTATGAAATATCTAAACAAACATTCGCACAGCAGAGATCTCCAGCGTGCACAATTGAACCCAGTCTTGTAATTACTTAGCAAACTCACCTGACGCTCGGAGCCGGGTGCGCGTCGTGCGGAAAC
This sequence comes from Paecilomyces sp. PK2413, assembly GCA_023624055.1. NCBI lineage: Eukaryota > Fungi > Ascomycota > Eurotiomycetes > Eurotiales > Thermoascaceae > Paecilomyces > Paecilomyces sp. PK2413. The sequence continues at coordinate 490,391 of JAMADQ010000007.1, forward strand.
GCCAACGTCATGCTGGGAGCTCCTGCGGCTCAAGTCAATCATCCAACATCCTCGATGGTATCAGCAGCAGCGGTATGGAAGACAGCTGTCTGCGCTCCATCTTCAATTTAACTTGATAGTGCGTGTTCCTACATGCTCGATACATCCCCTTTCCAGTAGGACTGCAGAGCTTCGCTGGATATGGCGTCCCATGGAGAGCCCACACGATCGCGGGTGACAGGGTATCTCATCTATTTGGTCCTGATCACTACGTTGGGACCTTTGCAGTTTGGATATCACCTGGTACAGTCTGACATCGATCGCCTGCTGCTGATCTGAGAATTGCGGCTGACACCTGATGCGTACAGGCTGAACTCAATGCACCCCAAGTAGTCATTACCTGCGAGAAGAAGAGTATCACCTCAAAGTTCAAGTCTGCTCCGAAGCTACCGCAATGCATTCCGATGAATCCAGCCCAGTTTGGTCTTGTCTCTTCCATCTACACACTCGGAGGTCTCCTGGGAGCCCTGCTGGCAGGACCCATTTCCACCAAATACGGACGATTGTTTGCCCTACGAGCCACGACGGCATTTTTCATCCTCGGTCCCGTTGCGGAGACGCTTGCGCCTAGTATTCCAGTTCTGGGCATTGGGAGACTGCTATCTGGTGTTGGCTCTGGAGCTGCCATCGTTGTTGGTCCCATCTACATATCAGAGATTGCCCCTCTTGACAAGAAGGGCCTTTTTGGTGCCTTTACCCAGGTCATGACCAATGTGGGTATACTCCTGACGCAGAGTCTCGGATACTTCCTCAGCAGAGACAGCATGTGGAGGATTATCCTTGCAATTGCAGGTGTTGTTGGTGCTGTGGAGCTTCTAGGACTTTTCTTTGTCCCCGAAAGCCCGATTTGGCTGGCAGAACATCAACATCCCACTCTAGCGAGAAAAGTGCTCCAGCGGATCCGCGGAAAGGATGCAGATATCGGAGAGGAAGCGAGGGCGTGGAAGGTCGGCACTGTGTCAGAGGACGCTTCTGCTGAAGAGCAATCTCTTTTAACACCACCGTCGGGCAACATTCCCCCCAGAAATGCTCCGGTTTCCATCCTCGGGGCAGTGATGAACCCCACTCATCGCCCCGCAATTATCGCAGTGGTGGGTGTGATGATTGCTCAGCAGTTTACTGGTGTCAACAGTATTGTCATGTACAGCGTCTCTCTGCTGCAGAGCATCCTCCCTACCACGGCTGCCTTGCTAGCGGTGATCATCTCAGCCTTGAATCTCGTGGTCACGCTCGCATGCGCCCCGTTGCCGGATAAGATTGGCCGTAAGAGATGCCTCATGCTTAGCATTACAGGCATGGGTTTCAGCTCCATCCTGCTTGCACTTGGCATTTCGTCCGGTCAGAAGGCTGTCTCTGCCATAGCCACCTTGCTATTTGTTGCATGCTTTGCTGTCGGACTTGGTCCAGTTCCATTCATTCTAGCCTCGGAGCTTGCCGGACCCGAAGCCGTTGGGGCAACACAGAGCTGGGCTCTGTCCAGCAACTGGGTAGCCACCTTTGTCGTGGCGCAGTTCTTCCCTGTTCTCAATGATGCTCTTGGTGGTCGCGGCAGAATCTACTGGATTTTTGCAGCGATGTCTGCTCTTTTGGGATGTTTCATCTTCTGGTGGGTTCCGGAGACCAAGGGAAAAGCCAACGCGGACGAAGTATGGGGAAGACAGGAGAGGAGAGTTGACTAAGTTTTCTGGCTGTGCTTGGATTAGTACGTTACATCATGGAATGTTGCTATAAGTACTAGTTATAGGCTGTATCATCTCTGTAGAGGTTCTTATCACCAGAAACCGATGATTCAACACCACGACTGACAGCCGTTCAAGTCATTCTCCATGTTCCTAGCTATGTAGCTCGATCAATGTCAACCATATACGTGAGCTTCATTGGATAAGTACAGACCGGATTAACAATAGCCAGCTTACCATTATTATTAACGAATAATCCATCTAAGTACTAATAACATCCATTTAGGTATACAATGACTGACAACTACTGGTACGGAGTAATCCCAGACTAGAATCCATCTTCCTCAGCCGCACTTTTTATCCTTGGGGACTCCACCTAGTACTATCTAGTAGACATCTCCACCCCACATCACAGCTTCACGACTTCTCGGCGCCGTTAGAAGCTGTCAGATATGATGAATTCATGCCGAAGATCCGCTGGAGCCTAGCCCACCGGTTCGCCATAGTCCGACAATGCCATGCACTTGGTGCATACGTTAGAACGAATACTTTGAGCCTTACTTAGAGATTGCACCAGAGTAGGTCTATGGAATACGGTCTAGTAATACCGTATTACTCCGTACAGTCTCAGCCGCAGTGGGTGAGAGCATGCAGTGCCCCCCCGCTGCAGCCTCTTTTCGTGGCTGTGATTTTCTGGAATGGTTTCCGTGTTGGGTATGAGTACTTAGATTATCGAAAACTATTGGTACGGAATAGTCCAATTTGAAAGGGCTAGTGTAATCTGGACTAGTTATTACTATTCTAGGGCATTGGTTGATGGATCATGGATCCGTGCAACGTTCTTTTTTCTTTTTCGTTTCTGTTTTTCTGTTAGTTGGTCTATCTAGCGGTTAATTTAGTAAGACGGTGTTGGAACGTTGTTTCTTAGTGTGTTCCCCGAATTCCACGCGGAAACAAGTGCGAGTATGGGACTCTTGGTGCTTGGTACGCAGGACACAGCGACCTATTGCCAATTTTCTAGGAGCAGTATGGAATAATTGGCCTGAAAGTAAAGAGGGAAGATATAAAAAGTATATATATCCATAACCAATGCGATTTCTTCTAAAAGAGCAATGGATCGCGTGCGTGAGCGAGAGCCATGGTTGATACTGGCTCTTACGTCATGCCCTCTGCTGGTGTCTCTGATTGCTTCAGTTCCAACTTCCAAGCCAGACAACCAAAAGCTTCGAGGATCATCAACTCAGAAGTCATATGCGCTTGAGGTTATAATGGCTGGTATTCAACCTCGGAAGGCGAGTCGACATTTTCTTGGCCTCGGTTGTGTATTGAGGGGCAAGAAACGTTATTTTCTGGTGACGGCGGTCTGCGCGGAATCGGATAGAGAACAAGACATAGATCGTCCAACACACAGAGTTCCGTTGAAAGGATGGGGTAGAAGGGACTCGAGCGTCTGGCAGGATCATAATAATATTTTCCTGGCTTCTTTATCTTATCGTGATCGCATTACCATATATCATTTTACCTACTCCGTAGTAGGCTAGGCTCTGCAGAGCCCTTCTCGAGACTCTCGCCCTATCAACACGCCAGGCAGGAATTGATATATGTCGATAAAACGGTCTTGAGAATAGTCAAATGGTGGACAAATACGTAATGGCTCCATAGTTACCAAAAACTGGCTTCTGTTAGTAGTGTCGCACGGACAAGTTGCACTGACTGCGTTTGGTCCTGATCGCTGCCGTTCTCCTCTTGTTCGTAAAACCCAGCGATCTTCGACTGAGACAACGGGAGGTTGTGACAGAGCAGAAAGAGGTCTATAAATCAATCAGCGCTTAGATACTCCTCAGGAGTCCATGTCACGATCTCCAAAGACTTTCCCGTCACCGTAGTGCAACGCTCCAGCATAAACTCCACGAAAGCTGCAGATCTCAGCAACGACAAACCCCGCAAGAGCTGAGAGCCCCCTGTGCGGACCTTCGGATCTCCCAGCGGGCGGGCCGCAGAAAGTGCTTGGCTCTGCTCTAGAAGCGCGGGAAGGATCCTGGTTTCGAGCCGGCTTCTAATTACAGGCCAGAGAAATCAGCCACAGGGGCTTTGTCGGGACCGATGGCGTGCATGTTTGCCAGATTCTGTTTGTGGGCGAAAAGACGACTGGACAGATGGTGTTTGAAATTAAGCGACCTTGAATCTGTTCCTAGCCAGTCTGACCCATGCATGCTGTTATGACGGCCTCAGGTCCCGAGATGAAGGGATGTTCGTCCTGGCGATTGACAGCATCCGGATTGTTCATCGAGCATATCCAGTGGCTGTGCTGTCCGGAATTCGCGGTAGCAACAATAATAATAAGTTAGCACCACAGTGCTGGACAGATGACGGGACATTCCTGGATAAGCAGACGGGCGCTTGTCATCATCAACCAGAAGACGATAGTCAATAATCGAGTAGAGAGACTGTAGAGTAGGCTCGCGCGGTCTCGTCACCATGTGGAGTCGGAGATCGTTTGGGACCAGCGGTAAAGCGGACCTGAGGGTCTGTTGGGCCCTGTTGTGGACGAGATAGGAGCCGTCCAAGACAGATGGACTGGCGGCAAACTGCTGAAGCCTGGTCCAGCGATGTCTTGACGTCGCCTGGAGCGCTGTTTGCCGACTGCCGCAGATTCCGGAGGGTGTGTGGTGTTTGGGGTTGTGCATTCATTCACTGTTGCTGTTAACGCCCGCCCCGCCTGGCTTGATAGCTTCGATGATATTCTTAGTCCAGCATCGCCCACAGACTCAACGAGCCTTCCGGCGGCGTTCCAACTGGGACTGTACCCCCCTTTCGCAGTAATTGCCCCCAATAAATTGCGCTTCCTCGTCCAATCCACCTCCTCCCAGAGTATATGACTTCGCCAAGGACACTGCCGTGGCTTCCAATGCCGTGAGCTGACCGCCTGGGTACATCATCGCCATCCTCCTCGCCCGTCTGCAACTCCGTATAAGTAGATCCCCGGTCGAGGATCACAGCAGCCCCAGGGCCTAAGGTAGGCAACTGCTACCGACGGCTTGGAAGGCCAATGTCAGCTAACGAAGGCGTGAGCCGTCCCAGGCGTCATCCTGTGGGAGAAACAGCCTGTTTCTCTGTGGCCAAGAAGACGCGTACCCCGCACCCTCGATGAAGATGGTTCGCCTACCGATTCCGCAGCGTATCAGCTCCCACTTAAGTTCCAAGTCCTCGACACCAGCCCAGGGCCCGAGTCGAAGCACGAGTCCATCGAGAATGCAGTTTGAGAACAAGAACCTGATCTTGAGGACGACGGTGGTCAAGGTAAGGAGCGCGCGGGAGCGTGCAACTATCCACATCTGAGAGCCTTGGAAGACTGATTGCACTGGGGAGTAGGGGAGGAACCTCGCGCCCAAGGATAGAGGCGGTACCAGCGATCCGGTAGGTCCTGGCAAAGATATGGTGGCACCGATAACAGATCTAACGGCCGTGCAGTATCTGATCGTAACCCTCGGAGAGGCGAGAGAATCGACCCCGACGATATCGAAAACCCTGAACCCGGAATGGAACGTGACGTTCGACCTACCAATTGGGGGTGTGCCTCTACTAGAATGCATCTGTTGGGATCACGACAGGTTCGGGAAGGATTACATGGGCGAGTTCGATATTCCTCTGGAAGAGATATTCGCGGGTGGTGAGCTGCAGCAGCAAGTATGTGTTCGCCCTTCGCCGGGAAATGACCGTCTGCTGACGCAGTGATAGCCAAAATGGTATACGCTCAAATCGAAACGAAAGCCAGGAAAGAAGGGAAGCACGGTATCAGGAGAGATCCTGATGCAATTTTCTCTTTATGATGCCTCAAACCCTGCTGCATCTCCGGAAGAGACATACCAGAAGTTTAAGGCGGTCGTCTGTGCTGCGGAGGACGAGGATGAGCTCTCCCGGGCGAACACAAATGAACTAGAGGAGAATGAAACTTCCGAGGAGACAGACGACCAAGCAAAGTCGGAGGTTGTCGAGAAACGAAAGCGAAAACTGCGCATCGCTCGTCTGAAGCGCAAGTCGATTGCTGCTAGAGCCTACAAATTTAGCGGTGCTGGAAACGGGATCTCCGGAATTGTCTTCTTAGAGATTTCCAGAATCAAAGACCTTCCACCGGAACGCAACAGTATGTGGCGCTAGGTCTCTTGGCTGGGATACAATGATGCTGACCGTTGTGAACAGTGACACGCACATCCTTTGACATGGATCCGTTCGTTGTGACTTCTCTGGGAAGGAAGACCATGAGGACCCGGGTTATCAGACACAATCTCAACCCCGTTTTCGATGAGAAGATGGTGTTCCAAGTCATGAAGCATGAACAGCAGTACACCATGAGTTTTACTGTCATCGATCGAGACAAGCTGTCAGGCAATGACTTTGTGGCTGCAGCCAGCTTGCCCCTGCAGACCTTAATTCAAGCCGCCCCTGAAGCTGACCCAGAAACGGGTCTATACCGACTCCCTGAGCCCTTCGGAAATAATGCTCGCACGCCTCCCGCTACGAAGTCACGATTTCGTATCCCAATGAGCCGTTCTTCGTCGAGTACTAGCCTCTCCAAAATGTCGAAGCCACCCTTGAAGTCAAAAAGCTCGGGAACGTCATTATCTGCCCAGTTCCAGCAAGACCCGCCAACACAGACCCCTTCGACCAGTGCTCCCACATCCGAGACCAGCAGCACTCATTTGACAGTCCCTAGCGTTGCTCCGAGCTCGGTCCCTAACCCCGGAGCTACCAACTTGAGTGACGACGCATTAACACCTCTTAATCAGGAAGATGATCTCAAAGCCTATACAATCCCCCTTCAGCTAAAGAACAAAGATCGCTGGGAAGATAAACACTCACCGGAGTTATACATCAAGGCCAAATACATGCCATATCCTGCACTCAGACAACAGTTCTGGAGAGTGATGCTGAAACAGTACGATGCCGATGACAGCGCCCGGATTAGCAAGGTCGAACTGACGACGATGCTGGATACTCTGGGGTCCACCTTGAAAGACTCCACCATCGATGGATTCTTCAGGAGATTCGCTGCTGAGAACGAGCCAAGTGAAACAGTTGATCTCACCTTCGATCAAGCTGTGATCTGTCTGGAAGAAAAGCTTCAGGAGCTACAGAAGAAGAGCGTCCGCGATATTGGTTCAAAGGTCAAGAATCTGCTGCCTGGGTCGACTGGGCCCAGCGCGCCGCAGACCCAGGAGGATGAAGATGAGGCCAGCAGTGACGAGCTTTCCGCGGAAAATAATTTGATACCAGCCTCCAATACTGACCCTGAACGTACCGCTGTGCCAGGCATATCCAGCTCGGAGCAGACGACCAGTGACGAGCTCTCTCCAGATGACCTCGCGGACGAGCGAGGCGAGGAACATGTCGTGGAGATTCGTGAATGTCCTCTGTGCCATCAGCCGCGACTCGGGAAGCGTAGCGATGCCGATATCATCACTCATATTGCTACGTGTGCTAGCCAAGATTGGCGCCAAGTCGATAACCTGATGATGGGTGGTTTCGTCACGTCGAGTCAGGCTCAGCGCAAATGGTATTCCAAGGTCATAACGAAGATCTCCTACGGTGGCTACAAGCTTGGTGCAAATTCTGCCAACATCCTTGTTCAGGACAGAATCACTGGGCAGATTAACGAGGAGCGAATGAGTGTTTATGTCCGACTCGGTATTCGCTTGCTCTACAAGGGCCTTAAAAGTAGAGAGATGGAAAAGAAGAGAAGTATGTCGCGCTGACCCTGACGATCAGAGAGCCTTCATCAGCTGACCGATTATTAGTTCGTAAAATGCTCAAGTCCCTGAGTATCAAGCAAGGAAAGAAATACGATGACCCCGCGTCTGCCAGTCAAATCCAGGGATTTATTAACTTCCATCAACTTGACATGTCCGAAGTCTTGCTGCCTGTGGACCAGTTCAAGACCTTTAATGAGTTCTTCTACCGGGCTCTAAAGCCGGGTGCTCGTCCCTGCTCCGCACCAGACAACCCAAAGATCATCGTGTCGCCAGCAGACTGCCGGTCGGTTGTCTTTGATCGCATCGATGAGGCGACCAAGATTTGGGTGAAGGGCAGAGAATTCTCGGTGGAGAGACTCCTTGGAAATGCTTATCCGGAAGACGCCAAACGCTACAAGAACGGTGCCTTGGGAGTCTTCCGCCTGGCGCCCCAGGATTACCATCGTTTCCATATCCCTGTCGATGGTGTTCTGGGAACACCCAAGACCATCGAGGGAGAGTACTATACTGTTAATCCAATGGCTATCCGTTCAGCTCTGGATGTGTACGGCGAGAACGTGAGGGTGTTAGTTCCCATCGATTCCGTTGCACACGGGCGGGTGATGGTCGTCTGCGTTGGTGCGATGATGGTCGGAAGCACCATTATCACTCGCAAACCTGGCGAGAAGGTGTCTCGGGCCGAGGAGCTTGGCTACTTCAAGTTTGGCGGCAGTACAATTCTACTGCTATTCGAGCAGGGCGTGATGAATTTCGACAGCGACATGGTAGACAACTCGAAGGGTGCACTCGAAACCTTGGTAAGTGGATGTCAGTCCTTCATTTTGATGAATTCAGTTCTAATGATATACTACTACAGATCCGTGTGGGCATGTCCATTGGACATTCTCCTGATCAGCCTCAGCACGAGCCGGATATGCGTAAGAATGAGGAAGACATCTCCCTCGAGGAGAAGCAAGAGGCCAAGCGCCGGATCGAAGGAAGCTTGGCTCCTCCAACAGATCTGTCGTCTATCAAATAACCACCTAATCCATCTGGAAGCGGGTCTTCCTTTAGGATCACTGGGCCTAAACGTTATGAAAGATGTCACCATTCCAGCGACTATGGGGTTATTTCCCAACGAGGACCTATGATTGAGCATCCATGGTGTGTGTGTGTGTGTGTGTGCATTAGCTTCTTGGCTTTCTGGTTTACAGCTGCCACTGTCAAATACTCTAGAGACAATTAAGAATTGTATGATTTGTATTCCGCCGTTTTCACGAGTAGTTGTTTTCTTATTCTGCTGGTGGGCTCGAGAAATCCGCATGTCCCATATAACGGGACTATTTTTCTTTGCCTAATGCGATCCTAATTCCTTATAGTCGACATATTCAATAGTAACAATAATTATCTGGTGCCCGCCTGCAGCATATAAAGTCGGCACATTCAACAGTAACAATAACCATCCGGTGTCCACCTGCACTTCACCTGCACACTCCCCTCCCCACCCAAAGCGGACTAGCGCACTCCCCACGCGCCAAGACCAAAACAACGGCGACGTCTTCGGGATGCCGCAAGACTACGATCTGACTCGACCTATCCTCGTCCAGATTCAGGAGGCGCACGATTGTGATTTATGATACACCATCGCATCTCGAGAGGAGCGCCCGATATATACGATAGATAACGAAACCCAAGAAGAAACTCACCGTGGCTTGTCGTCCAGCGCTCACCGCCCCCCCGCCTGTCATATCTCTGACATGAGCACCACTGTCATCACAACCTTAAGCAGCACGAAGTTAACGCGTCGCGAACCGTTGAGGGCGATTGATATGGCGACGTCGCAGGCGCAGACGCGTCCTGCGTCGTCGTCTGCACAAGATACGGGGAAAGGCAAGAGAGCACGAGGCGCAACAAAGACGAAGGAAGATGCGGTAGCGGTGAATACGAGCGCGAACGGGAGAGGTGGGAGAGCGATGGATAATAAGAGAAAAGCCGGTGAGTGGTTGGGAGTTGCAACAGGGAGGTCGCATATGGCTCAGTCTGCTAATTTCTCACCTTATAATAGACTATGATGAGGACGTGGATGGGTTTCAGTTTACACGCCCGAGCAAGCCGAAGAAGGCGAGGGCTTCAGTTACGGAGACGATCGAGGAGGAGCCCGTTCGGCAGAGATCGCCAAAAAGAGGAAGACCAGCAAAGTCGAGGACAGGGGCGGCTACGAATGGTGTGACAGAAGGGAATACGAAGTTGAACGGGACAGGAAATGGCAGAGGGAGACGAAGAAGTTCGAGAATTACGTCGGCGGAGCCAGACAGAGCATCTGAGGAGCCTTCTCGTCCAACTCGCAAGTTCGACGATATCGATTCACTCCCGGCGGAGCCCAAGAGGAAAAAGGGCAGGCCCAGCAAGTCCGGTACCACGAACAATGCGTTCATGTCGCCTGAGCCATCGCAGCCAGGAACGTCAAAAATTGCGTTGCCAGTTGCAGACACCCCGGTAATCCGGCGGAACAAGGAAATGAGAACAGAGAAGGCAAAAAAGGGCCAACGAAGGAGTAGTCTTGAGATGCGAGGACGCAGAGCCAGCTCTCTGATAGATTCTGGTGCTTCCAATGGTGGGAGAGACCCTCTCGAAGAACCCGGTTACGCTGGAATAGAAAACAGTACTAATACTCTACTTGCAGCGCTTCCACACAAGGAAGTTAACGCAGCCAATTTTTATAAACACATTGCAAGCGATCTGCCAGAGCCACGAAGGATGCGCCAGCTATTGACATGGTGCGCCACTCGAGCAATGGGGGACAAGCCATCAGGGTCTCGATCAGATGATGAAAGCGCAAGATTGGCAGGTAAGTAATAGTCTAGGGAAACGTGTGGTTCATGTACTTATTGTCGCAGCACGAGTCATCCAAGAGGAACTATTGGAGGACTTCGCAAACGTGTCTGAGCTATCAGACTGGTTCGGCAGGCAGGAGACAGAGCCTCCAGCCGTCGTCGTCAAGAAGCCGAATCCCAAGAATATCCAAAATGCAGAGAAGATAAAGGAGCTCGAGGAACAGATTCAGAGGTGGGTTCAAATATAACGCCCTGCCTGTCAGAGATCCAAGGCTAAAACTGTAATCCAGGTTACAAAACGAGCGACATTCCCTGAATGCTCTCTTACGAGCACCTTCTATTCCGCCTACCAAATCTCTGCGGCCAGAACGACAAACGGAGAGACTGAGGGACAAATCTGACCCCCAATCACTAGAAACGCAAGATATCGATGCATCTCTTTTAGATCCTTCACAGAGGGATCTAATGGCCATCTTGAATCCTGCACCACAGCAAACAGGTACAAACCGGCGGAGGACGCAACAGTCTCCCGCTGACGTATTGTCCAACACGACAATATCTGCCGTCTCCTCTCGGCTATCTCAGGTGACATCGTCTTTGGCACCTACTCTTGATTCTTTTGCTGCAGGCGTCCATGATATTGAACTCTACCGTTCTGCGGCAGACAGTGTGTCCTCGCAGGTCCTGCGCATTTGTGCCCAACGATTAGAGGAACGGGACATGCAAAATTCGCTTGAACGATTAGAGATCGAGGGAGATACGGACGAGGCTGAAGAAAAGGCAAGAGTGCGAATAAAGCGCGAGAAGCCGACAGATGTCAGTCTCGTCCTGGGCGCGTTGAGTCGCTTGGAGAAGCGATAAACATGGTCAATGGCCATATCGACTGTCATGTGATATCTGATCTGTTGTATCTACTTTATGTGTCTTTCTTCTACCTCTTGGAGGAGGTTCCTTGATCATCCTTCTTTGTTTTCAGTTCTTCCAGGCGATGATTATATGGGAAATGGTCGGGCGGCTAGGAGTCGGGGCTAAATACGGGATCATGCATTTGCAAAGGGAACGGAGTCTGCAAAAGAGATACCAGTCTAGGTTCTTGGGAATTTCTGTTCTGCTGTCACATAGGTTTCTTTAGCTTGCTTTTGATGAATGACATCAACCATTCAATGTATATACGTCTTACCAGCCAAGCAGGCAGACATCAAGCTTACAGTACATGGAAACGTCAGCATTCTAATAGACGGCAAAGCAGAACGCAACTGACTTGGCATTTATATCTACTGTTCTAGAGATAACGAAGCCTGCTAGCATGAATCATCCAGGGGGGTTCCAGAAGTATACAACACGACGTGCTGAACAAAACGAAAGAGAAGAGAAAGAAAGAAAACCCCGGAAATACAACAATTGAAGTCAAAATCGAATCGAGATAAAAATCAGTGGATAATCTTAGGCGGGTGTTGATACTTCGTTGCTCATTCATTTGTTTATACATCAAATTTGCAGCTTGTGAAGAAATATATATAGAACTCTAGGGGAGATACGACTTGGTCCTTTAGTTAGACCCAGAACGATTGTTGAACGCATTTAACGATGTGCATTACCAGTATGAACTAACAGAACAATATTTTTGCTCTTTTTGATGATTCAGATAAAGTATTTCCATCTTCCAAGAATTAGCTATATACATCCCCATTGGATCAGCTATGGCTCCCCGTGAAGTCCTCTCTATACCCCCAAATTCCTTACGAAACTTCCAGGGCGGAGAAACCTCCTCCGCCGCATTGCCCCTTCCATTTTTCTTAGGTTACATTAGAATATCTCAAAGACGAGAAACAACCTGGCACCAACTGCGCCATCATCCACCACCAAATTCACATTTCATCCACGTTTCAGAGACCGACCCGAAATCATGGTCTTGGTTTCAGACACATTTAACCTAAATAGCAGATAAAGACGTGTTATCCAATAGCTACGCATAAAGAATTCTATGAATTTTTGGCTTTGCGGTGTGTGGTTTACCCTGGGGGAGGGTATCATCTATGGAATTCCTCGAGGTGGCTGGGAGGAAAGGAAGGAAAGGAAAACACCACAACACCGCACCCACCTAACATTAACCGGTGTATTACTCGGCTTATGTCATGTTTTCATTCTTATTCTCATTCTTATCCCTTGATTCGAGAAATTTTGTCGGAAAAAAAGGAAAAAGTCAAGGAAGAGAAAGAATCCAATGGGTTCGTGATCTTGCCACATGATAGACATAGAAGCCTGGCGGTGGTGTCCGGCCGGATATAACGGGATGAGCGAAGGAGTATACTTTATTCGCGAAATAGGGATATGATTAGAATAAAAATGGTCATCAGGGAGTAATGACAGCCCATCCATCCCAACTGCCTGCCCTGTAGGGGAAAAGATATCAGACATCACATTGGTTGTTTTATTCGAGCTAACCGAGGCATCTAGTATGTTTAGGACAGGAGTATAACTTCAGCCACATGTGACACTCGACCTGAAAATAAGACTTCAGACTTAGTGTGCCTTTGGCGCGATGCTCTATCAATATGTTTCAGGGTAATTGAGCAGAATGCTTATTGCATGAGACATCCTTCTAACGCGAAACGCGTCTTCGTTCTCAACCTCAGACTGTCCTGCCCTCGTGATACTGGGGCCTCTTCAAGCTTGTCTCAAACTCTATCCTCCATGGAAAATCACACGCTTGAAGCAATGTTACACGAACGTATCATGTGTGTAGGGTTCGATAAGCAGATAGACTCATCATTCCTGTCTGTATATAGTTGTGATTCTCAGTTGAGGGGCCCAAGCGGTTTGATCTCGAGACCAGGTACGTAGATCAACAGGTGGTATTCCGCATGCTATATGCCAAATCTCGATGTACATTTGACATGTGGCCACGCAAAATGTGGTTCTGGCATATTTAGAAGATTGGGGCTGTTGTAATGGAACGACGGGCATGTGCTTAGACTGAGAAAATCAGACCTCAACATAGATTGACTATAATTCATTAATTACAGGATCTACAGGTGATTATATCACTAGAACAAAGGAGTAAATAATATAATACATCACCAGGATATTAGCAGTTGTTCTGTTCCACGAAACGTATACGTGTAGGCAGGAAGCATGAACAGGTGTGTAAGATGTACATACATACATAGTTTACATACGTACTAGCAGTATCCATAAGATTCGAGCCATGAGGGATTATTCTTATTAGTGGCAAGGCATACTGAAAATTTGTATCCATGGATAACAGCATGGTATATTTGAGTTTTCAGCACTTATGGTAGACCCAAAGCTCAGTTAACCCATTGTGGCGACAGGGTTCTGCGGAAAAGTTGTATACCAATGAGGAAATATATATCCGCTGCAGGTTGCAAATCGCTCCACGACAACCAACAACTTATTCCACGAATCATAGCAATATGTGCAGTTTATCTTACGCAAACGAGGTAAACAACGCTAAAAGATAAATCTATTCGAAACTGTGATACCACGAGTATAGATAGATCTGAATCTGATGATGTACGTTTATTATCCTTGAAGATCATCAAAACAGATCTATTAAAAGGAACAGGGAACGATCGTCGGTATATCAGTAAATCCTATGCCGGATCTGCAAGGAAATACCGGCAAGCCGTAGAGGCGAAAGTTGTCTTATGATTTGCTTCTTCGCCGACCGACATTGTTGCGGCTTTTCAGCCACCCGGCTTCTTCGGAGTCGAGCATTCTGCACTCGAAAAATTTTCTATTTCGCCGCAGCCTAGAATAATAAGCATGATGCAGAAAACCGAAAATTCTAGAGAGGTGAGCGAATTCGCCTTCGATGCAATGCAGCAGTCAAACTGAAGGTGTCCCTGTTCACACCGCTGAAATCCAAATATGCACTACGATAATGTTAGGCGGTCTTGTTCTAGACAGTCCGCGTGTCTTCACAAGAGGCCGAGAACAGTCGACGAGAGTCTGCTCTAGACTATGATAAAGGTGGAGAATCTCAGACACTGTGGACTTGCCTTTCAAAACGCAAATGACGATCGCATCAGTTGCGAGTCCCTAGGGAGGTGCCTTTGGCGGACCGAACAAGTTACGGGATACATGCGGGCCCGGCGGGAGGTTGATCGCTGCGGGCCGAAAGGACATAGTTTCCCATGCACACGTCGTCCGGATCAGCGTTTGGATCCATGTATTCCCAGAGCAAGTAAAGTTGCCGCCGCATTTCGCCGATCATGTAGTCTAGTGTGGGTGTAAGTGAGAAGATGAACCCCCCAGGTCCCTGACTATCATTCGGAAGAAGAGGGAAAGGGATATCGATGCCTGTATGTACATGCGCCATCGAGAATGTACTCCATACGATGCCTGAAGATCTGAACTGCATGAGTGTCAGGAAGCACGTACATAAACCACTGCTAGAGAAACACATACATGATCACCATCCTTTGTCGAGATGTTTCCGATCCAGAGCCAAGCGTTGAATGCCTGTCAATCGAATTCCAACAAGGTGGCATGATACTGCTTCGTGATTGGATACTGTATGACAGTTCGGATTGCTTATCTTCCAAGCGCGGAACTCCCATCCTAGTTCCGCCCAGCAATGCTATATCGTGATATAAAAAAGCTGTCACTGCCACACCATATTTGTGGGCCTATCCGCTCGCGCTGCCGTTTCCCCCTACTGGTCTGCGTCTCAGCTACGATCTCCCAACTCGAAGACCCCCAACGTCCAATCAGGAAAAGAATATGGTGCATGCATTCATAACTGACCCAGCTATTATGACGGATTGGAATAGATTATTGGTGAAGTGAAGTACCATGTTATGCCATGATATTGCACCATGGCGACAAACAAGCATAATAGTGACTTGTTATGCTTAGTATTGGTGTGATAGGCTCTGGTTATCAGATATCAACCTGCATACTCCGTACAGATGGCTAGTTTCCGCCCGATTCCGCTGCTCCCGGGTCCTTGCAGTCTTTGAATGCACGAACTCGGAGCTGGTTGCTGCGTCTCTATTGCTGCTGATATGCGTGGGTCTAGTCTACGTCTCCATTGTCCAGACGCACAGGTCAACAGAGAAGAAGGTCGTCGGGTGATGATGCACTAGAGTACGTAGCATGTCCCAGATCCAAGAGTCGGAAACATTACGTTAGTCCTGGAGTCAATTGCGAGATCAGGATGTGGGACGAATCTAGGGAGTATTGTGTCGGAAATATGCTCTAAATCTATGAAAAGAGATCTAAACTTCACCTCTTGAAAACGTTCTATGATTAGTAATATACGTACCGAGACCTTGAATGCTGATTACTGTGCGGAAGGACAAGCTCTTGCGCTTCATCAATATGGCTCTTCAGCCAATGTCTTCCTTGGCCCGCACAAGTTCTATGGATGACCGTGGTTAATACTACGGAGTACTCCGTATTGCATAGATAGAAGTAGTACGTTTGCAGGGAGAAGGGTCGAGGGTAGGGTGAAACTGGACGGAATCCACATACCTGTGCGCAAAGCCCCTTTCCCTTATCATCCGCTCTTCCAGAGACCCACGAGACTAGATAACTCGATCGGGCAGCAACGACTCCTTGCAACTCCGTACTTATGTACCCGATACACCATTGTTTTTTCTCCGGGGACCAAGCTTTTGCTTATCTTAAGCGTTTGTGCAGAAATAGACGCCTGGATAATATGTTTCAAGGACCGTGCACAGTCCTTTTAGGAGCCGACCTAAGGAATGTGAGGGACCACCATGCCTGCAGGGTAGAGACAAGATATTGTAGCGACCAGAGTGGTGGAATACTGGGATATTGGTGTACATGCTGCATAAGGCCAGATGACTATCGTTTGAGATCTATCCCATCCATCGTCGCAATTTAGGGACTAACCAGACATGTCTCCTTTGTTCTATGGGCTGGTTCTCAAGATCTTTCCCATAGTGCAAAAGGACCATTCTTGCGCCTCACCGACTTTTTCCTCTGGGCCCGAACCGCCGTATTGAGGAACCGGTGGGCATTCTCCCCGGACAGGCCGCATACTACGGAGTATGTTGTTGTTGGCGGCGCTACCGGAGGGCATCTCAACCGCTGTTTTCTGCCACGCGAATGTAAAGTCCACAACAGGAAAACTCTGGCGAGCTAGGATGGCGAAACAGTCTGTCATAACGCAACAACGCTATCGTGTAACATAATTGTTTAGGTAGAATCTTTTCGGATCTATCCATAAGATCGATGTTCATGCAGATCTGATGGGTGGCTATTGATCGGTGTGTTTTCTTTATTTTTTTTTAACCGGCACATGACTCACTTGATATGATACTTCGCCTTAGTATGGGGTAGCTTAAAGAATCTAGATGTGCCGATTATAAACAGTTTTTTCAGTGGTTTGCTAGCTTTGTGCGTAGTTGAATTTGTGGATCGGGACGGCGAAGAATGGCAACGCTACGGCCTTTTCTCTGGGACGGAGAGTGTTAGCTTACCCGGTGGCACAATCAGTAGCCATGACCTCCAGCCTTTCGCGTCCCGTGGGATGTCTCCAGGCAAGCTGATGTGTTAGTTATGCGGCTGGCTCTTTCGGCCGCGCACTTTGGCCACGGAGCCGGAGAGTCCCCGAGAGACGGCCGGGTCATGTTCGCGAATGGACATCAGATATCACATCAGACGTTTGTCTCATAGTAGGATTCCAAAATTCAGATATCTTCTGAACTTGTGAGGAGAAAACAGTCGACAGCGTCTCAATGCGGTTCTCATCGTTGATGTATCTTTAGCGCGTGTGGAGATCCATATCCTCAAGGCTGAGTTTTAAAAAGTCTTCCATCGCGTTCGGGATTTTTAAGCTCAAAGCCGGGCTCCACTCGACCCGAACTTCTTTTCCCGGCCCAAGCGGGTTTCCGCAAATAGAACATCTATCAATGACTCGCCACGTCGACCTGTGTAGGGGCGTAGAGCATACCCAGATATTGTATAATCGATATTGGGCACTGTATAGAAGTCGGGGATGGCATGTGGTTACGAGATACATGATTAACAGGCAGTTCTCGCGGGGTTTGTCTTTCCCAGATAGCCTCGTACAGAATGTCTTAGGGATGGCGGGGACATAGTCCATACACTGGCTATGACGGTGTCTTTGATCGCGGCCATAAACAGGCACGCTGCACATGCCTACCGAGAAGAGCCGTACCTGCTTCATATTGGTCATTTGGGGTTCATCTATGTCGCACAGCCATCCTCGGTAATAGGTGGTCCGTGAGAGCGGGAACGTGAAGACAATAGACGGCATTGTTGCACAAGCTTAACTTGTGGTTGCAGCTCGAGGTTCCCGGCAACATTTCGCTTGTGACTGCCATAGATGTTGTTTATGAGACGTATAGTCCTCAGCAATGGGCTCTGAGAGTGTGTATGGGACGGTAGTAGAAGCCGTAAAACTTCTAGACACATGCACCGCGATAAGCTTATGGCGACGGGGGCCGCCAGAACTAACTAATTGACATACCGTTCCTGCAAGGTCGCATGCATGCAGCTCACATGCAGGGTCGCCAATCAGGCCGGACTGATAGTGCAGGTGGGAGTGACAATCGTCGTGTGAGGGGGCCGAGAGTGAGGAGCACTGACCAGATCGAGGATGTTGCGCCGCACTTTCACGATTCGGAGCACGTCTCCCACAGTGTCATCCAGCGCGATGAGTACACTGCCCATTTTCCACCGTGCCCCAGTGAGATACTCTGCTGCTCTGCCACACAGCGCGTGGAGGCTGTTTTTTTCTGGTCACCATTGACGAAGATGTGTGTAACACAATGACGCGAGAGTCAGCTCCACACCAGGAGCGTACACACGCCGGCGAGGGGCAGAGTCATCCCGCTGTCACAAACCTCGAGATCCAGACTTGGGCGACCGAAACAGGCTGACTGTACAAGAATAATGTGTCCTGTGCTCAAACTTAAGGGCCTGAAGTGGGGCCGTGATCATTATGTATCCCTATCTCCAAGTCGAAGTGGTGGCCGTGTTGCTAGAGATGCGGTCGTAAAATGTATCTACTCTATCTATTCCGTACACCGGGCTAGCAGAGCATAACCATGGGCAGCTCTGGTTTGCGAAGATCCAGATCGATCTGTCGTCAACGTCTGCTTTAGCGCGACCGATAGGGGGTTTCCCGGCCAGTTGCCCTGACAGTTTGGCCTGATCAGCGTCGAATCGATTAAGCTTGTCCGGACAGCAGCTCTGGTATTTCCACGAGGGCGGATGCCGTCGACTATCCAGCGCTAGAAGGCTTCGATGGATCAGTGTGGCTGGACGGGCAGCGATGGTCTCTTGGCCGACATTCCCTATCTGGGTTGGTATCGCTCGCACGGGCTCGTCAGGGTCCAGTGCGGAAAAGTCTGCGGCGGCACAAATTGACAGGAGGTGTTGAGCGGCAGATCATCGCCTGCTGATCGTGGATCCAGCGAGAAACATGTAGTCCAGGGGTAAAGTGATTAAAAAAGAAATCATCGATTAGTTATTAGTTATTATTTGCCTGACAACGACTCATCAGTGGATGATGTCAAAGAGCCACCAGATGTCTCGGTCTGACACGTAACGCATAGTTGGCTCTGCTCCAGTCCAAGTCGTTGACGCTCTATCTCGTCGAAGCCACAGGAGAGCATCGACCTTTCTCTGGCCGATCATCCTATGGAGGGAGAGAGATCAATCATTCGTAATGCATACTCGAATGAGGTGCTCAGCTTAGTATCCTGTATCCAGTCTGATCCACTGTGATGGCCTAGGGAGCATTAGTGTATCAGGGACGTACGCACAAACGAAAGAGGCAGAGAAGAAGAGAGAAACCTTTGGTATACCCCAAATCTCGACGGCCACCGCCACTCCAGCTGGAACGACCGAAAAAGAGAAGTTTAGCAATCGAACTGGTGGTGAGAAGCGGCGAGCAGGGATGGATGGATTGGAGATGGAGCAGAAGAACAAGTCAAACTAGTTCGTCCTGCTTGCGGGCGCTAACAACAGGCTGATGGTGCTAATACTCCACTGCTGACTCCTAACCATCAGACTTTGCGAGTTCCAGAATCCAGACTGTTCGATCGTTTGCGCCAGTGGGTCGACTCGTCCGCGACTCTACCGTAGCTTGTTGATATCAGAGCTTGGACGTTTTTCTGCTTCTCCGTCCGCGGATGGTCTTTGGCCACTGTGGTACCTCCTCGTGGACCCGTGGAACCGACGACGGAGGTCGCAACGAAGATAGTAGCATAGCTTGTCTGATGAGGACGACGCAAGGCCGCTCCATGCCTGATGCCCGTCTCAACCCGATGGAGAGGCGAGGGTGTGACCATGCCATCCCTCTTGAAATCGAGTATTCTCCCCCTCTCTCTCGAAGGCTGGAAAGACGGCTGTTTATCTACTCGGCACTTCGCTCGTCGTCCGTGCCACCGTCCCCAAAAAAGAGGTTTTCTCTCCTCTCTGCTAATATTGATATTAAACCCATCTCTCTCTCTCTCCGCTACTGGTCTGTGCCAGCCTCTACGCTTGAACCAGCAGAGACGAATTGGCTGATCAACTAAGCTGGTGTCTGGTTGATCCTCCTTTTCTCTTCTCTTCTATTCCTATTGCCGCATTGGGTTGTTCTCGACATCACCCGCATTCGTCCTAGATCGCGCTCGCTCGCTCGCTCTCTCTCTCCCTCTCACTTCAACAACCTCCCTCTCACCCTAGGAGAATATTCTCCCGGGCACTAGACAAAAGATCTTTATATTCTCCTCTCGATCTCGTTTTATTTGTGCTGGGGCTGCTCTGATTATGTACACATGACGTATCATCATTCCTGGTAGCGAAATCAAAGGAAATACCATCTGGGCCCTGCACAGCTCGCGCTCAAGGTAGCGCTGCAGTCAGTTCCAGTTGCAAAATTGTTGGTGCCTCATTCCCCTTTTAAACCTCCCTTCAGTACTACTGTCAACTGCCACTGGTGCCTGGACCTCGACAGGTCCTTGTTTATGTCTTTGGAGACTCTTGTGAGGCAGCATAGCTGACGGTTGCTGGGATACAGACGGAAACCACACCCGTTCGCTCTGGGCTGGACCGTTCGGAATCTACGGACAGAACAGGTCCAGTAGACAAGATGGCAGGCGGCTACTTTGATCTTCCAGTGACTGCCCCCAGACGGCCAAGTATGACAGACCAGTCTGGGGATGTGAGCAGATCATCAACGGGGTCACATACGACTCCTCTACCTTCTCCCAATGATGGTTCTCGCGACAGGAGCGCAGGAACTAGTGGCGCGCAAAGCAAGCCGAGGAATGCAGGCATTCTGAAAGGAGCGAATCGCGTCAAATTTACTGTGACAGAGCCCCCTGAGCGTGAAGAGCCTCGAAGTCGATCGACGTCAGACTCGCGCGGTGATGGAAGGGGGCTTCCTCAAAGACCATCGCCTGCAGCCAGCATTCCATTCAACGAGAAGGTGGATACTTCCTCCAGGTTACCTCCTTTGACAGATGACGGCCTCAACGCGTCCGCGGATGTCACAGGGCTTACGATCCACTCTCGAGCTAGCTCTCGGGGAAGCTCTAGAGCAAGTTCCCGGGCTAGTTCACGCGCCAGTTCTCCGGGGTTCCTTGGAGAGGATGACTTCACTGATCGAACTCTCCACTCTGCCCAGGAAAGAGCTCAGGAACGAGCTCAACGCTTAGCTTTCTTGTTGAATCGTTCCAAATCTCCCAAGCCCAGTCCACGCTCCAGCTTGCCATCATCCATTGCATCTACGCCTTCAGAGTCTGTCTTGATATCAGAAGACGGGGATGAGATCCCCATGATCAGTCTGTCAGAGAAGCAGTTCCTCGACGAATCCACGGACGACGAGGATGAAGAAGCATCCATAGGGAGGCGAGCCAACAAACGCACTTCGGAAGCTCACCAGCTTGTCCAACAAATGACTCGAAAGGAGTTCAATCCACTGAACAGAATACGTGCACCATCACCAGGACTTCGTTCGGGTCAGATCACTCCTTTGGAGGACAGAGACCCGGACGCCTACGTTGAACGGCCATCGCATTATCGCGGTGGTATCCTATCAACCTTGTTGAAGCTGTACGACCAACAGGCTGCTGGCCAACCTGTTGGAGGACCTCAACATGGTCATTTCAGGGGAGGGAGCCTGGGAGAGTCGAGTTTACGAGGCTTGTCCCCTAGCAGAGGCAACGGGGAGAAGCCTCCCAAGCCAAGGAAGTGGTACGACAAATCACCCAACATGTCCTCTACGTCCCTTGCCAGCACGGCCAAGGGGTCGTCCCCAGGTTCCACGTACCCCCAGAGACCGGGGCTGAAACGGTCGAGGAGCAGTGGGATGCTGTCGGGAGCTGCAAAGAGATGGGGGAAGCCGCACTTGGAAGACGAGATTCGTATCACAGTGCACATTGCCGAGATTCTCTCTCGACAGCGGTATCTTATGAAGCTCTGCCGGGCCCTCATGAAATATGGCGCGCCGACACATCGACTGGAGGAGTACATGAGAATGACGGCGCGCGTGTTGGAGATTGACGGACAATTTCTCTACATTCCGGGATGCATGATCATCTCCTTTGATGATGCTTCCACTCATACGACTGAAGTGAAGTTGGTGAAATCGGCGCAGGGAGTGGACTTGGGTCGCTTGAAGGACACCCATCAGATCTACAAGGAAGTCGTGCACGATGTGATCGGAGTGGAAGAGGCTATCCAACGGTTGGATGAGATCATGAAACGTAAACAGAAGTTTCCCATCTGGTTCCTGATCTTCATGCATGGCTGTGCCAGTGCTACGGTTGGACCTTTCGCCTTCAACGCGCGACCAATTGACATGCCCATTGCCTTCTTGTTGGGCTGTCTTCTCGGCATTCTTCAGCTCGTACTTTCTCCACGGTCGCAGCTCTACTCGAACGTGTTTGAAATCTCGGCTGCTGTTTTGACCTCTTTCCTGGCCCGAGCTTTCGGTAGCATTCCTTACCAAGGAGGACGCCTATTCTGTTTCTCCGCTCTGGCCCAGTCTGCCATCGCGCTTATCCTACCTGGGTACATGGTACTGTGCGGCAGTCTAGAGCTCCAATCGCGAAGTATTGTGGCCGGATCTGTTCGCATGGTGTACGCCATCATATACTCCCTGTTTCTCGGATTTGGAATCACGATCGGTACCGCGGTCTACGGGCTATTAGATGCAAATGCCTCCTCTGAATACACGTGTCCCGCAACTCCAATCACGAACGAGTACCTTAACCATTTCATCTTTGTACCTCTCTTCACCTTTTGTCTCATCACCATTAACCAAGCGAAATGGCGACAAGTTCCTGTCATGCTGGTCATTTCATTTGCCGGTTATGTCACCAACTTCTTCAGCATGAAGCGATTCGCGTCAAACACTCAGGTCGCGAACGCTTTGGGAGCTTTTGTCATCGGTGTGATGGGTAACCTCTACAGTCGACTGCGACACGGCCTGGCAGCAGCTGCAATCTTACCGGCCATCTTCGTTCAGGTGCCATCAGGTCTCGCAGCAAGCGGCTCCCTCGTATCTGGTATCACGTCTGCTGATGAGATGACAACCAATAAATCCATCTACTCTGTTATCTCCAATGGAACCCAGGGCTTTGTAGAGGCCCAGAACCGCTCTACCCCAAGCTACGGCAGCAGCAGCCAGTATAGCGGCGTTGTCTTTGACATTGGATACGGCATGGTCCAGGTCGCGATTGGTATTACAGTCGGCCTGTTCCTCGCCGCCCTGGTGGTCTACCCACTGGGAAAGAAACGAAGCGGACTTTTCAGTTTCTAAAAGCCGCTACCGCCATGATTGTTTCTTCGAGCGAAGAACGTCATGTCTGCAAACACAGGAGTTCATTTTTCCTTTTTCGGATATATCAAAATCGAGTATGGAGTCATTCTTTTCTTTTTTTCTTTTTTCGGGCCTTTCCATCGTTTAGTGGACCTTTTCTTTTTGAAGCGTTCTGTCTTGGTTTCAAGCGTCTTGTCTCTATTTCGGTTAAGCTTCACTTCTCATTTTAATATTTTCATCCCCACCTGTGTCTATGCATGCCCTTCTCTTGAACCATTAATTTCTTGGCTCACCTTCTGCATGCTATTATTACTGCCATCTTGTCATATCTTCTTTCATTCTTCTATCATTTATTCTGGAGCCTAGCAAGCGACCGGGGAACTTATATCTGCTTTTCTTTTGTTTTTCTTTTAGCACACAGGGGCGTGGGTTGGTTTGGCGTTACTTTTCAGGGGGTGGATTAAAAAAGAGAAGGAACTCAAAAAGTTCCTGGGTCTTCTTCGTTTCGAAGGGTGTTTGGAGTGATTTTCATCTTTTCTGCCTTCAACTGAACCAGTGCATACACACTACCCGTCCTCAATCCTCATAGATAGAAGATAACGGTATTTACGCGTCATGACCCCAAAATCATGGTTCTTTTGGAGATCGCAACCCGTTCTTCATTTGTTCCTCTTTGATATCAACTTCCCCTCTTTTGGATTTTTCCTCGCGTGTTTTCCGGTTCACATCTATACGTACACGGGTTTATAACAAGGATTGTCTTAATGTTTTAGTATAGCCATAGCCATAGCCATATATATTGCGCTATACATTGTTTACTGGTTGAGACGTATTGCATTGTCGAGTATGAAGTAGAATATCCCGGAGCGCTCATGTAACCAAAATAGAAACGAGCAGTAGAAGACGCGTCAGTTCAGTATGTGGGTTAGATATGCGGAGATGATCTCGATGATCTCGCATCCATTGCTGTGACGTTTGCTCCGTACTCCGTATTAAGTTGTGATTGTCATCCCCGATGGATCTGTCCGGGTAACGTCACTGTGGAGCAGTATGTCAGATCTACTACTTTAACTAATTAGAGGACGTAACTAGTTATCTGCGAAGTAACTATGAGGAGCGACTCCTTCAGGCAGGCACATTACGATGCTATCATCCATGCATTTAATTACTCCACCTAGCTCTGCTACCAGATCATCAGGAATCTTCCCCATATTCGTCAGTCAGAGTCTTTCTGTAAACTATGACTTCTGATGCTCTAAAGAGTAAGTCTTTCTACGGGAATCGTTGTTGCAATCTCCGAGAAATAGAAAGTCGAGATGTCTTATTTTCTTCATACCAGGAGATCCGTTCTTCCACCTGAACCCCAGAGACTAATAATGGCTGTTTTCGCAACTTCCATATTGCACAAACTCACCCTTTGCTGAATCTCTTCCCTAGTGGCCATGAAGGGCATGCACGTAGTCATTCTCATCGTGCTGGAGGATCGTTCCCCCTCGAAGGAGAATATCGGATGATGGTTCATTATTCATGTTGAGAAAGAAATGTGCAATTCATACGACAAAGCCTGCGGTCAACATGAAATTAGTAGGGACCAGCACACTACTATATGAAGAACTGGGAAATATACGAAAACACAAATGTAGCCCACATAACGTGCCTTTACTTACATGTCCAGTATTATGTATACCATGGATCGCAGCCACCTGGCAATACGATGGGCTTCGGTACGCCAACCACGTCTGGAAGTGCTACAACTCTCTCGGTAGGCTAGCCTGTATGGGGGAGCTTCCAGGTTCGTCAGCCTATTTGGACAATAACCACCAGACTCGGTAGCATGTCTCAATCTGGCACCCAATATATGGAACCAGGACACTTTGGTTCCAGTGGCTCGGTCCCACGAAAATCCAACACCATTCATAATATGGTCTTTCGTAGATTTGTGTTATTAGACCCTTTCATAGCGAGTAAAAGGACCAGGTAGATCTAGTTGAGACAGAGATCTGTCTTCGTTTGACATTTGGAATTGCAAATCAAGTCTGTGTACGATTTTCTGACGAATTTATCATAGCCCGAGATTCTGAATTAGCTCTTGTGAGACCAGAATTGCGTTAAGGGCACCTCGTTCCTGAAGATTATTTCCAGACTAATCGAGCAAGCTACCTATAATATACTTTAGGTTTAATTTACAGAGAAGTTGTATTATTTTGCCAGAAATATTTGATTGTAGTCTTCACAAGGGACGGGTGAAGTCCCCGGTCTATGCTTTTGGATGCATAGACAGATTCCGACCATAAATATATGCATAATGCTGAGAATTGGCTTCCAAGAACTGCCCCGACTTCATCCAACTGTTTCTTCATCTTCCTGCGTGCTGTAGGTGACTCTGTTCGCCTTTTAATTTGTGTCTGGCCAGAAGGATGCAAGATCTGCGAGAGGTATGCTTCGTGACATCGCCATTTCAGCCATTGATGTGGCAAATATCATATACCAACTACGGGTTCCAGCAGCTAATAACAATTACCCATTCCCCGCACAGCTCTTGATTAGCTGACCATGTGGCTGTATGTTTTCGTATGGTAAACTCAGCCATGCCAGAAGAAGCCTCATCGTGAAACGCAATAAGGCTGCTTGGGTTGGTTTTACATCAGAGTAGGCCTTGGCGCTGGTGAATGACAAGACCTGCATACCACCTAACTTAGTGCATGAACTTCAATATTTTAGTTTATATCACGAGCAACAGAATACTCGCCACCTCAGATCTCGAGGGGATTGATCATACGTGATGAAGAATATCGGTTCAACTTTTTCTTCTATTTCTAATGAGCATACCTGCACTTTCATGAAATGTAAAGTCTGTACACAGTCTAAGTTTAAAAGACAGACAGAAGTTGACGAGAAAGCGGCCAATGAAGTATATCTGCACATTACAATTATTTAGACATCATTCCTGTCGGATCCATGGGTCTGAGAGTAACTCCTCAGCACTACCTCGATCCTCCGGTCTCCATTGCAGCATCCGTGAGACGAAATCGAAGAACTTCCGTTTATCATCCTCCTTCTCATCGACATTAGAAAGGATCCCTCCTAATCCTCCTCCTCCGTGCTCCGAGATAAGCTCAGGAAACTTGAATTTTCCTATAGTTTATGAAATATTAGCGGGAAGGATAGAGTGAGGGACAGAATAGAAGACTATTGTTCGCTTTGGGGGTGGATTTGAATCTCCTTACCTTGAGGATCGAAATACCGCGAAGTTTCCTTTCCTTGATGAATCATATCTAGTGGCGGAGGGCCTAGGATAGAGATTATGCGTCCTAGGTATTTCTCCGGAGAGGACCGTGTCCCCTGTGATCGTGCCATATCGAAGGGGCCACTTCCTTGGAGTAAATCCAACATCTGTGTAGCGGATTAGTTCATTCAATTCGTAGAACACTCATCGACGCAGCTTGTTGGGTTATATATACCAAGGCGCCCAAATTCCATATGTCGACACTATAGCTCCAACTTGCGCCGACAACGACCTCCGGTGCTCGATACCCGTCAGGCTGGATGGGATGGTTGTGAATGGAAGATTTGCTTGCATCAACGGCCAGTCCAAAGTCAGTGATCACCGGTCTGCCCAGATATCTGGCTTGGAGTCCAAAGTGATTCCGTGAGAGATATATTGTACGGTCGCCAAGTCTCTTCTGAGGAAGTGGTTCGTTGAACTCGTCCTGGGCGACTGTATCAAGGACAGAGTGGTCGCGGAGACTCATGAGGATATTATCAGATTTCAGGTCTTCGCATAGTACAGCATATCAATCAAGTAATTAGTAGAATTCTTCTCTCCAAGCCCCACCCAGGGCGGAGGGAATTCACCCACCGGTATGTATAACGCGGCACTCATCATGAAGATAGCGTAAGCCTTCCAATATAACCCTCGAGACTGGCTTGAGAACATCCAAAGGAAGGACGTTATTCTGGAACCGACGTTTCAACATCCACAGCGGTTCGCAGAGCGGCTCCAAGACCATGCACACGTGAGTGCCACTAGGCCCAGGCAAATTAAACGAGTCGAGCAATTTGCTAACAAAGTTGTGACCTATGTGTCGAGTATTTGCTCTAGATATGTGGTGTGTAAGTCGTAATTCTCTCTCAGCATATTCTTGACTTGCGTAGTTGTTTGCGTTGACTTTGACCGCAACATAGCGGTCTGGAAGGAGACGCCATCTGGCTTTGTATTAGATTTCTGTTTAGATAAAAGTCTGAAGACCTACTGATGTAAATCACGAGCTAGCCAGACCGTGGAGCTAGTACCATAGCCTAGCTTCGCAGCGACTTGATATCTACAGTTGAGGATTTCGTAGAGGCGTATGGGGTAGAAGTGTTTGGGGTTATAGTGAGGTGTGCATTCTTCCTCGATGCGTTCAGTGGCTGGGAGGAGTTTTACAGGGACGGTTGACGCTTTACGGCGACTCGACCTGAGAAGACTGCGGAAAGACATTTCATAGCAATGTACTTGGTGTTTAGATGTCAATACTGATCGATAGATTGCGGTTGCACATGGATGGCTGCTTGAGAGGTCTTGGATTGAGCCGAGAACGGACTAACAGCCAACAGCACTCCATCCCTACTAACTAGTCCTACTTATTATTGTTGTTATTATTAGCTACAATCAGATATCAAGTGATTAACGTCTTTACCATATTGAATGATTGGACCTGACTGATATCTTATTCGTACCTATCTTTAGGGCATAGTCGAGGTATTCGTAACTGTCAAGCATCTGGGAAACAAAATCACTTTATGCTTACACAGCATTGGTTTTCAACGTTAACTATGAGCTGTTAAGTCGCCAAATTATGCAAACTTCTACTCCGTGATGCAAGCAGATGCGCATTCGCTTCTACATCGGTATTCGGCGTCTCATGTTCAGGAACTACACTATATCTACATCCATGATGAGTTCAATTCAATTTCAATTGTCAATTCAACAAGTTCATGTTTTCGTCACACAATTTCGGTCAATGGGTCAGCCCTTCGGTGAGGGAGCCCAGTGTCAGCAACTATCATGCTGAGTGGTCCGGCGGACACAGTCCGAACCAGGTCGGTAGCCGTCGAGAACTGGAAGTAGAGAAAATAAAAAAGTTCACAATAGCCCAAAGCATGTACCAAACATCCCGGACTACCATGTGAGTCGCCATAAGAGAATGAAAAAAGTTGAGAAAGGAAGGGCTCGCAAATAAAAATGAATGGTAAAGATCTCCCGGAGTCTTCACGTATCCGTCAGATCTCGGTCACATTAGAGATATTCCTCGTTTAAACAAGAGGAGTCTTGCGCTTCTCGGCACTCGAGAGCACGAGCATGGGCATCCTGCGCCGCTCGGGTCCCTGGGACACAGTCCGCTGACCAGCCACGACCGCCGCGGCGGAGGGAGGTCCCTGAGGAGAGGAAACGCGATCCTGGCGCACCTCTGCCAGCTTTCCGCCAATGTAGTTGCCATCATCGCTGCTGACCGTCGCAGTCGTGTAGAGACTGTCCACAGAGCCCCGTTCCCGAGAGGAGCGGTCTTTCTCCTTCCTCTCAGAACCGATCGCACCGCTGGCCGCGGCACGGAGACTGCCCAGGCTGGGCTTGCTGGAGAGGCTGCCGCTACGACTAGTGCAGTCGTCACCGTCAGAGACAGAAAATGTGAATTCCGTCTCACTGGCGGGAGTATTGGTGCCTCCACTGCCATTGCTACGGGACTCGCCGCGACGTTCAATGCCCGCACGCACGAGATTGTGGACCGCACGGCGACGCTGGCGGGCGGCAAAGTTCTTGCTACCCTCATGCTTCGATGTTGGCTTAGCAATGAGCTCCTCTATCGAGGGCGGGCCGCGAGGCTGACGGATGGGGTGTTCACCAGCACGGGCTTGACCGGGCCCGAAGGTTCCCGTCATAGGAGTCGGCGGGAAAACAGCAGACTTGGGAGCACCACTTCCTGTGCGGGCTGCATCCACCTTCAGGCCGGGACTCAAAGACGGAGTCTTCTTGTGACCGCGGCGGAAGGCATTGGCCGAAGGAGGGGGCAAGGGTGTAACATCTTGCGGGGGAGATGGGCTCTGTCTTGGGGGCGAGGTATTGCGCGACTGGGCTGGAGACACCTTTGACTCAGCAGGAGGAGAGACCTCAGCACGGAAGGTCGGCGCCTGCGCAACCGGCGACTGAGCGTGCTCCTGGTACGCGGGAGGCGGCGAGCTCTCCTGCTGCGCACTGTTGTCAAAGATGAAGCTCTGCTGGCCGGTCATGGGGTTGTACACGGAGTAGAGACCAGGCTGGCCAGCCACCGGCTGGACAATGGGCTGCATTCCCTGCTGAAGCTGCTGCTGATAGAAACCCATCGCAGGAACCTGGACAGACGGGAACTGCTGCTGCTGCTGCTGCTGCTGGAGACCCAGGTTGAGGTTCTGGAACTGCTGGGCAGCGGCCGTCACGCTGATCAGCTGCTGCTGCAAGCGCTGCTGCTGAGCAGCCAGAAAAAGGTTGGTCGACATCAGCTCCGCATACAGCTTCTCGTCGATGGGTTCTTCGCCGAAACCCAAATCAATCGAAGGAGGAGCCAACACCTGCTCCGGCAACGAATACATCGGGCGGTTAGAGTTCATGCCCATGCCTGCGTTGACGTTGTGGTGCCCACCATAGGCGTGCTGGGGGAAACCGGCGCCGGTAGCAGTCTGCGGAACCCGGTCCGCATATTGGTTGGAAGCCGCGTGACGACTTCCATCCAGACCCATCCGGTGGTGCTGGTGCTGGTGCTGGGTGGGCGGAAGAGTGGCCGACTTGGGAGCAGTCCTCAGGCCGGCCAGCAGATGGGAGCGGCTGGTGCGCGGCGTGGAGACACTGGGAGCTGCCTGAGTCTCATCGATGGGAGCCACACTGAGACGCTTGATGTGAGAACCCTTCCCGCGAGACGCGAAGGAGGAACCGGGAACACCAAGTGAACCGCCGTTGAACGAGGAATTGTAAGTCATTTGAGCAAGACCGCCAGCGTCCATACTCATGGTCGTGGAGGGGGAAATCGAGGTCAAATATGTGCAGATACGGTTGAGATCGATATGTCGTGACGAAGAGGACCGTTGTCAGCTTTCGGACAGACGGTGAATGAGAATGCGGTCCACCACCGAATACTGATGGGTGGGATTAGGGTATTAGACAAGAAAAGGTTGGTAAAATAAA
Organism: Paecilomyces sp. PK2413; assembly: GCA_023624055.1. Classification (NCBI taxonomy): domain Eukaryota; kingdom Fungi; phylum Ascomycota; class Eurotiomycetes; order Eurotiales; family Thermoascaceae; genus Paecilomyces; species Paecilomyces sp. PK2413. Next base: position 520,645 of record JAMADQ010000007.1, read on the forward strand.
CCCGATCGAAGCCAACACGGATGGGTTGTCGAAAAGGTCTAGAGAGAATAGTAAAAAACGAGGATATAAAGACAAGCAAGGCCTAGCTGGAGAAGCGAGCATATGGTCAGCCAACGCCCACGTTGTAGTGAATCTCAGGGAAATCACGGTAAAAGAGGGACCGGGACTTACCAGAACGAGAATCGGTAGAAGTGAATGGTGTTTGATCTCGAACAGAAAAAGGCAGGCCGATGAATATGGTCGATTAAGAAGATGTACAACGAAGATAGATAGAGAGGGGAGCCGCAAGGAAGGAAGAGGCTGCCTCTTAAAAAATCCCACAGAGAGATGTGAAGTCGAAAAATAATATCGATACTAGATTGGAACGGGACGACGCGACAGGCGGTCGACGACAACACCGGACTCGTGAGAGAAGACTGATCGATGAAGTGGCCTGTGGGAGATGCTCTGCAATCCCAGCAGGAAGGACGATATTAACACGCGTCCGGTCGATAGCGATGCGTTGTCAGGGGACGGTGACGAGGAATCACCCGCGTCTGTTGAACGCGTTTTCTCAGGGATTCTTTATCGACAAGTCTAAGCGGTTGCGATGACCAACGTTTCGAAACAGAATGGGAGAAGTAACGGAACGATATATAATCGACAAAGAATCGAGTCGACGAGGACACGCGAACGGGGTGGTTGTGCTGCAAGTGTAGCTAGCTGCTCTCTTCTCTCTCTGCTCTTTTTTTTTTCCTTTCTTCTTCAAGGGGCGCTCTCTCCGTCTCAAATTCAACCTTTTTCCTAGAGCGGATCTTTTTTTTAATAAATTTTTTTGAAATATTTTCTTGGGAGGAGAAAGAGTAGATGACAACCAGTACCACAAACGAAGGAGTGCGCGTGGAAAAAGAAGGTAAAGAGGAGCGAGGCCGAAGGAAGACGATAACAGGAGAGACGGGAGGAGAGAACAAGAGGAGAAGGAGCGAGGAGGGATTAATTCGGGGCGAAAGGGCAGGAGCGAGCGGGAACGACCAGCACGAGAAGGAGCCGTCTCGGTCTAGGCCGAATCGGGCGGCAAGCGAGAAAACCGCCGCCGAAAGTCTGAGACGCCGATCGCTGGTTGGTCCGCTGGGCGGGCCTGGTTTCTCTTGTGTTATTATTTTATTTCTTATTTCTTATTTTTATTCTATTTTATTATCATTATTATTTTGTTGGCACGAGCAGAAGAAAGGTAGAAGAATAGAAGAATAGACACCAGTCTCTGTCATCGCATCCAATAATTCGTTTCTTCCCAGGGGAACAGATAGAATCACAATATGCAGTCAATCCCTGACGCCCTCCTCGCGGCCTCTGACTGGTCTGGCTCGTGTTTCGACGTTCCAACTCGCGACAGGCGCTGCATCCAACCAGCTCCGCCCATGGGCCTCCAGGCTCTCCAGGCTCTCCAGGGGGCGATGCCATCTGTCACAGTGACTGGATCGATCCCATACCATGGTCTACCATAGTCCAGAGTATTAATTACAATGTAATTATAGTATTGTCGTAGCCAGATAATAACTCACTATCTATGGTAGAATGGTAGACTAGCACTGCGGCCTGTCAGTGCGATTGAATCATCTCTTCCCTGCATCGGATAGAAATTAGTGGATAACCAACGTGGTCGTGCTGCTGACCATCCATCGAGATCCGATCCAGGTACAACCGCCCATTCTCTCCTCTCACTGGTTCTGCCTCTCCCCTTCCCTGTCCTTTCTGACTTTCTGTCTTCCCCGCCACGAGCAAGTGATGAACCGCTGGTCCTGTCACCGCTCGTAGCCTCGTACATCCCATATCGTAGTCGAGTCGAGTCGAGTCGAGTCGATTCGAGTCTCAACCCCAGACTCTATTATTGAAATTGAAATTTACGGAGTAGACACAATTGAAATGAGACAACTATACTGTACAGAATATTCGATAATTATTAATGCATAGTTCCTGGTCATAGAACCAGTCATTGAGATTCGAACGAAGCAAAATACCGTAGCTGGATACTTACTCCCTATCGTCGACTGTTGACTTGCAGATGATAGATCCGATTCTCCCCCATCGTGGCCACCACTCAGTGTTCACCCTCCACATCCCTCCCTTAACCCCTCATGACTGTTGAAATCGAGAAACTAAGTTCCTAAACCCTCCCCTCCCCTTGTATGCACACACATACTGTACTACACAACTCAACCAAAACTATACGCATCTCCCATCACAAACCTGTCCTCCCCCCCCTGCGCCCTTCCTGTGTCACCAACGTAAAGCTGATAACAGCCAAGAACAGGAAAGAATAAAGTAAAATAAAATAAAATACCTCAAAAGCTCTCTCCGTATTCCCCCTCGATAATGATACTAGTTAGATAGCCAGTGGCTAGGTATGCGTCATGCGCAAAGCCCCCCTCGACAACAATACGCAGGACGGAGAAATGCCGTTGGGCCACCTAAGCGCAGAATAACGATCGTCGCTGATCGCCACCACTGATACGGCCCCGGCGCTCCAGGTCGACCACAGCAGAATCCACACCTGTCTGGCTTGCTGGTCGCGCTGGTCTCAGGTAGTAATCATAATTAATTTACGGTACTCTGTAGTACTCTGGTGAGAATCGCTCTGGATATCTACCATACGGAGTAGCAGGAGGCAGATATGCGCTTTTATCCCCACATCGTGCACGCGGGGCTAGGCTGAGCACTTGCTCGAAGTTTGAAGTGAAGCCTGATCCGGAGCTGTCATGTTTAAGCTTATCCGTTATCGCCGTGTCAATGCGGGAGCACCACCATAATCAATCAACAATACATAGTTACTTGAACCGTACTCGATCCCTATACGAAATTGTAGTTACATGACCACGTCGATGCCATCAATCAGATTACAGTTGCCATTAACATTATTCAGATGCCCACCGTTCACGCCCGTATAACTCAAAACAGTGCTATGTACAGAAAATCATCACCATGCCGAGACAGACCACGCAGTCTGCCCTCCACAAGCCCTTATCATACAGCGGGACAAGTGCGGAAAGTCAAGGTGCAACCAGAAAAATAGGGGTATCTGTTTGATCCGCTCTCGCAAGAGGCGCTCCAGAAGCCGTTCATCATCACGAATGCCAAGAATGGAAAGGGAAAGGGAAAAGAGCAAGAGAATCCAAAGTATGGGACCCGGAAAGTTAAGCATCAACAGACACTGTATTCCCCGGTGCGGACATCGACATCGACATCGTCCCGTTACTCGGTAGCGGCCGGTCAACCTCAGGTTCGGGGGAGCCTGAATTTGCACCCTTTCCGTTCATGCGCTCAAACTCCAAGGTCTCGGCCAGCTCAGCAGCCATAGGGTCTAGCTCTTCTTCCTTCAAGCCCGTCGCCAGAGAGACCAGCTTCCGATGCATATCGAACTTCGTGCTCACTCCCGCATCGGCTCGTTGCTGGATCAGATCGTTGACAGCGTTGCGCCGGGTCTTCTGCGCCTCAGACAGTTCACGGGCCAGATGGAAGATATTACTGAGCTGCTCGTGTGTCGTGGGAGGCGTCTGTTGTGATCTTTCACCGACCGACGAAGCGTCGCTGCTCAGACGTTCCACGATACTGTGATGCTGTATCTTCTCCAGGAGAGATTCATAATGTCCTTTCACCTGGTCATATCGTCCAAGTTGTGAGTCGATAGGCTCCTTCTCGCTCTCCTGGGCTGCAAGAGCGAGCACCTGCTTCTGCATAGCCTGTCTGTCCGATTCCAACTGTGCATAGAGCCCTTCAGGATTGGATACATCGTCCGATCCAGGTTGGTTGTGTTGGATATTGCCATAGGCCGTACTCAGCTTCTTGTTCGCTTCTTCCATGAGCGACCCAATCTTAGATAGCAGAACAGAGGTAGCAGGAGAGGAGGCTTGTGGGAGCGCAGTGGAAGGACGGTCTGAATTATAGGGCCCATTGATATCTCCATCTTGTTGGTCGTTGCCTTGAGTCACAGACGAAGGTGGTGGAGGGATATCTCGTTCTGGATGTTGCGCCTGTCGAACGAAATCACTGGCAGTTTCGCCCTTGGAATTCACTAATCTTCCAGAGTTCGGGCAATGGAGCGTAAGCATAGACACCAGACGGAATGCGCCGTTGCGAGCCGCCACCAGTGCAGCCGTGTCACCGTTCGAATCTTGACACGAGAGAAGCAGCTCCAGCTCTGGCTGCGGGTAACTGGTGCGCAGCTTCTCAAGAAGCACCTCGCAGTAATATCTCGAGCTTTTCCATTTTCCTTTGCTCCTAGTAGTCTCGGCGATATGATGAAAGACGCTTGCTCCGAACCAATCTCTGAAGAACATCGTATCTTGAAGGAGATCTAGAAGCACCGGGAAAGTTCGCTTCTCATAGTTGTTTGTAAACAGGACAGCCCGCACAAGTGGTGTTTCTTCATGGACGGACAAGGCTTGCATGTTCGCACCCCGAGTCAGAAGATCCCGCACGATGTCCAAGTCGCCCATTGCACAAGCCCAGTGCAACGCCGTATTTCCCGAGTCGTCAATTGGACGGTCCACCTGGAAGTTTGCCGGAGGTTGTGGCGGCTGAATCCTTGCAGCTTCAGGTGCATCTCCGACGGTCATAAAGTAATCCAGGAGCTGATCTCCATAAAGGATGTGCTCTTGTTCCATGAGTGACATAGCGGCCATATCGTTCATTCCGCGTTTACGTTTCCGAGAATGGGTCGAATGTTGAGACATTGGCATCATATCATCATCCGCCATCATTGAAGAAGATTCTAACGTCGTCTGCTCGATAGACTCATCGTCTTCATAAGCGGCACTCATGTCGTACTGTTGCTGTTCATGAGGAAAGCTCGGAGGGCCCATACTGCGGTGTGACTTTACAGAATTGAACGACATGTCATCATTCGCCAACTTCTTCGCTGCTGCTGACACCCTTGGCTTCGGCCGCGAGGCGGCCGTTGTATGTTTCGGCGCTGGCGGCGGGCTGCGATCACCAGGGACGAAGTCGAAAATTGGTCTCAGCTTATCGAGGATGTTATTCCGCTCAGCCAACAGACGGCCCTCAGGCAGAGGTATCCATGTTCCTTTGCTTCGATTAGCAATTGACCGGATCAGTGAAGTTGGTCCCAGGTACCTTGATATTTGCCATAGCCACCCTGCACTTTCTCATGGACGCCCTTTTGGACTTCACGCTCCAGAATTCGAGTGCGCGCAGGCTTGTCAAACCCCGCGATCTTAAGGATATGCGTCGCATTGATCCAATCATCGGCCCTCCGGCGCATTACATTATCGCCGTCTACCTTGAACTCATACACAGGTACCTGAACAATAACACCAGGGCGTCAGATCGAATAGGGAAGAGGCGATAGCAAGGAGTCAAAGAGAAAAGAAGATCAGTGAAGAGGAATAACTAACACTACTGTATGTAGCAGAATAGATTTTACCATCGTTTAACCCCGCCATGGTGCGTGCGTCCTCTCGTGAGCCGCTTTATCCTAGGTAGGTTTTCGAGCAGCCAGAGGTGCGACGCAGAGTCGAAGACAGGGCTGGACGTCTTGTTCCGTACAGATATCGATTGGAGAAAAAAACACAGTATTGAATAGCATAGACATTAATGCAGACAGGTCTGAAAATGCAGCAATATCCTCAGCCACGGTGGCTCGTCGATCGAGTCAGTGACATCGTGACAACGCGGTCGTTGCATCTCCAGAGAGCGAGACGCGCCTGGCAGAAGAGGTCGCGTAAAGTGGAAAACTGGCGCTAGTCCCGATCCGTCGTCAACACATCCTGGTCATGTGAGATCACATGACCACTTCGAGAGATGCGCGGAACTCGCATTTGGATGCCGCAGCACCGACTCTGACGTCCAGCACCGACATATCCCTCAACTTCACCACATTTCCAATCCAAGATGACGGTCGTCGAGTCGGTCAAGAGTACCATCGGCTTTGGGGATGGCACCGGTAGGTCTTCGACCCCATTGACACTCTCAAAGAAAGGCTAGTCACACATGTGTCGGGTATGGTCGTTAACAACCCTGCAATAGCCACCCGCCAGGAGATGTCGGATGCTCGTCTTCCTCTTGCCTACCGGGATTCCTGCGCACACCTTCTGATCCCATTGAACCGATGTCGTCAAGCTGAATATTACTTGCCCTGGAAGTGTGAGGTAGGATACCCGAAACGAGCCGCTTTTTATCTACGATAGAACGTGATATTGTATCCAGAACCAAGAGCTGACATTCGATGCGATTCTCACAGAACGAGCGTCACACCTACGAGAAGTGCCAGTATGAGGAGTTCAAGAAGCGTGTTGCCAAGATGGATGAACTGCGCGCTGCGAAGGACGGTGCCCGGAGCAACTAGTTGCACCCGAGGATAACCACCACAAAGAGACGCATTATGCAGGAATCAAAGACAGAAGATGTACATAAACTGTAAGACCGGCCACCACGGGCCGAGTCTGGCGTTGGGAATTCTTTCGAAACGAAGCTTGCAGTGTACCGTTGCATGTCTGTTCCGAGCCCTGTTTCCTTTCTCGATAAGTATTACAAGGCGCATCATCACCCGCATTCAATTGGCATTCACAGTCACCTGCAACCCTCTTACCACCTGATATGTGACCAGGCTTTGTTGAGGGTTGTGCAGCATGTTTAGCCAGCATCACGCAGCTTTTATTTACACTGCATGGTATTGGCTGGATAGAATAGCTCGAAGTGGATTCGCTGCCCGATGCAAAAAGGCTGTTAGTTAACTAGCCAAGAACTGAATTTGTAAGCATTAGTGACTGATCTAGTTAGTTATGGCATTGTTCCGCGATAATGAGCCCCGAATTTCTGTAGCAGCGATCACGTTAAGCGCTTATTGCTTTTTCTTCTTAAGGAAGTCCTTTTGCAGACGGTAATTAGCGGCAGTTATCTAGTAGATTCCATTGAACCGGCATGACAATGATCAGTAAGCATCAATCTTAAGAATTCTTAGTAATAGTCCCGATGGATAGTTAGAGATGCTGGTCTAACTTGCAGTGCAATAGGTCCTGGTTCGTGACAATTGGATGTCTTATCGAGTCATGCAATCTGGAAGCACGCCATTAAACAAATAGTCACATGGAGCTAAGGGATTCCATCCCTCTTCTTTGTGTTGTTCTGTGTCTATCCAGACATCATTTGTTGCGCTCTACGCTTCGAATGCCTCTTCTGCCCCGCAGCATCGGGAAAAGCCTGTAGACCTCCGAAGCCAAACCCCACATAGGAAGACTTCACGGTCGGTCTCGAAGCACTTGCGCCAATAGGCAGCTAATCCCGTGCCTTGAGGGGTCACGAAGGAGGAAAGATAAAAAGAGGGACGATGTCTGATTTATCTCTTCACTGTGGTTGAAGACCTGTCATCCTGCGCGCAAGCGTGCTCACTATCTTTTCGACGTATTCCGGCCGTCACTTCGCCACCGATTACCAAGCGCGAATCGCGGTTATCAACTCTATATACGTTTTTTCCGCACTTTGACGGCGTGACTCCGAAAAAAGAGGCCTTCAAGACAGACCAATCGCTCTGCCAGCTGGGGAAACAGGAGCCTGATCAGAGACTGCGCACTCCTCGCGCGGAGGCAGCTCGGACGCAATGGGTCTGCTGTATGGAAAGCGCCTGGAAAAGAATTCACCCCGCATCTAGCATCGCGCTGACACAGTTGATCATTGCAGTGCCCTCGGAACTGCGCTGGACTGGCCAGAAGCTAAGCAAAAAGCGGATCAAGTGCGGAGATGGGGGATTGAGGTTGGTGTTCATCTCCTTTGCTTTCCAAGATTATTAGCGTCTTAGGGAAGTGTCTGTCAATGATCAATTACTAAATCCGCAAAACAGCAACTCCTAGCAGTATGGAATAGAGCCAAGGGGAAGGAACGGGATGCACTTCTGTGGGGAGATGAGGTACGTTGAACCCTCAAATAATGATAGTGTCTATTGTCTGACTATACCTTGGTTTATTCTAGGTCGAGTACCTTGTCGTAGCGGTCGATGACAAGGGCCAGAAAGTCCGGCTTTCCCTGGCCCAAGCGGAGATTTTAAAATCACTGGCAGAAGATGAGGCAAAATGGAAGGCAGGTGGCAGCGTGCCAGGCTTGAAGATGACACAGTAAATTCACCATGTTCACTATATCCATACTGGATGGTTCTGATATCTCTCAGCGATGGCGAAGCGCTGCCTCATTTCCACCCCGAATTCGGAAGATTCATGCTGGAAGCTACACCAGGAAGACCATGGGGCATTGACTTCAAAGACCTGCTGAAGGTGGAATCTAACATGCGCTGGAGGTATGACTCACTAAGTACTGGTTCTTGTCGCGCCATCTGACAGCTATTTCAGACGAGATATCGCCAAAGCGCATATGGATCCGAGTGAATTCCCAATTACTCTCACTACTTTCCCGAGACTTGGCACAAAAGATGATTACATTGTGCCATATTATCCTCCCTCAGGTCCGGCTCTGCGTTCTCAGTTTGTGCCTGATGAGATCGCCAATCCCCACATCCGGTTTCCGACCCTGGCAGCAAATATCAGGTCACGACGAGGACGCAAGGTCGAGATAAATGTCCCAGTTTTCAAAGATGAGAACACTCCGTGGCCGTTCCATGACCCCACTGTCAATTACGACCTTCATCAATGGCCAGAAGACGACGATGTGCGCAATGGCGCCGCTAAGGAGAATCATGTCTATATGGACGCTATGGCATTTGGAATGGGAAGCTGTTGTCTACAAATCACTTTCCAAGCGAAGAATATCACAGAAGGCAGAAAGCTATATGACCAATTGAGCCCACTGGGGCCTATCATGCTAGCATTGACTGCAGCAACGCCTATCTACAAAGGATTCCTCGTGGATACGGATGTTCGATGGAATCAGATTAGCGCTGCTGTCGATTGCAGAACGCGGGAGGAACTTGGAGAAGCCGTAAGTAGTGCTTTTCAGGTACAAGCCGAGAGACTAATTTATGTCACTAGCCCCTGAAGAACGATAGATGGCGGATACCCAAGTCGCGATATGCTTCGAATTCTACGTATATTTCTCAGGACCCAAGACTCCGAAAAGAGTATCTCGACCCGGACCTTGTCGTGGATGAAGACCTCAAAAAACGTCTAATCGATGGCGGAATGGATGATCTCCTGGCGACACACTTCGCACACCTCTTTATCCGTGACCCTCTGGTGATATTTTCAGAGGATTTGAAGGAACTCAATTTAGAATCTACCGACCACTTCGAAAATCTGCAATCGACAAATTGGCAGCATATGAGATTCAAACCCCCGCCACCCGATAAAGACATTGGTTGGCGAGTCGAGTTCCGATCGATGGAGATCCAAATAACGGATTTCGAAAATGCTGCTTTCAGTATCTTCATCGTCCTCGTTACTCGCGCCATTCTTAGCTTTGACCTTAATTTCTATATCCCTATTCAGCGTACGACAGAAAATATGGAGACTGCTCATGCTCGCAACGCCCTGCACGATAGGAAATTCTATTTCCGCAAAGATCCATTCCATCATCGTGTACCGAGATACCACAGTAACGGCAGCTCAGCTGCTACACCAGCTGGAGGCTCTGCCGTCAGTACGCCACCTCCGTCTCCACCCCTTGGTCCCGTGGAATCCGAGTATGAGCTCATGACGATCTCCGACATCGTCAACGGGTCAGAAGATGGCACATTCCCGGGCCTCATTCCTCTTGTTGAGTCGTACCTGAACAGCGTCAACGTCGATGTGGAGACTCGATGTGCTCTGACACGGTACCTCGACTTTATCCGAAAACGCGCTGACGGTACTCTCTGGACTGGTTCTCGCTGGATACGAGAGTTCGTTGCGGCCCATCCTGAATATAAACATGATAGTGTAGTGTCCGAAAAGATATGTTACGATCTCATCGAAGCAGTTAAAGAGATGACATATAAAGAGGGTCAAAACGGAACTGTTGGATGGGAGATGCTGAGTGGTGGAAAGCCATGAGAAGGAGGCATCTGATGATACATGCCTATATTTCTCAGCTTACACCATACTATAGATGGCGATTGGAAACTATCTGGATACGTTTCTTTTTTGATATTAGAGCATTCGCATATTATTGATAGCAGGATAGATCAACAATATGGATACCAACTAAGCTTCCTACTCTCCGTCGAACCAGTTCCATAACCAATCGTCTCTTCATCACTAGCCATATCCAACGGCTAAGAAACAAAGTCCAAACTATCTCTTCACTCAGTCCATCTGTCTCTCTTCATCTGTCGGCTTCCTGGACGAATCCGCGACTCCTGTAATCTTCCACACCCCATTCAGCTTATGCAAGATGAACAAATTCACACCCACATGGTCGACCACGCCATTGATCTTCGCCCGAAACGGCACCCACACTGTTGCCATATTCCCCTCTTCATACAGTTTGACTTCGTGACCCCATCCCCTTTCATGGATCTCGTCACGCATAGCCGTGACGCGATCAATAAAAGTGTCGATCGTGCAAAAGCGGACAGGAGCCGGTTGAGGTGCACACAGTGCCATACCCGCCGCTCGAAGACAATGCTTTTCGAACTCCGGTCTGGACTTGTTGCTGAGAGCAGAAAGGAAGGAGTTTGTAATGGATATGAGCGTGGAAGCTGTGTCATCGTCTGTTGATGGTGCATTTGCCGGCTTCGAACCTGGTGCATTATCGAAACTCGCGTTTGCGTTTTGTTTCTCGGTCTGAGACGGTGGCTGTTTACTATCGCTAACCGTGACCTTGTCAGGAGATTCTTTCCCGGTAGACATTTCTGTATCTGCGTGTGTATTGCCTTGCTACTTCTTGAAGCAATTAAGCTGAAACAGATATGTATTGATTAGATGATATTTTAAGGAGAGTGGTTATTGTAGAGAGCATCCTATTTCTACCGATGCTTCTGAGAATATTAGAAAGATATAGAAATACAGGTCATATAATCCTCCCACGACAAATCATATCCACAACCCCCTATGGTAACATTACATGTCACAAGCCAGCAAAACACATCGTTCCGCAAGGTCCAGTTCCACGTGAGAATAGTATAAGCCTAGACAAACGCGAAGCCGCATGGCCATTACGTTATGACGAATACTATTCCACAGGCCGCTTCATTTAGCAATAGGAATACTAGATTTTATTCAGCTGATATGAAGGACGCCAAATAATATAAGGCAATGTATAATGTTTGTGCTATGGCCCTATTAGTCATGACTGCAATCTTCAATTTGTCCAATTACAAAGGCTGCAGGAGCCGAGACTCGAGACGAGAATAGATAATGCTGATACCGTCGCACATTGTGCGACTCTCTGATGCTGGCGCCGAGCTTGTTTGATTTACCTGGTTTCTTGTACTGTGCTCTGACTCGCTGTAGAGTTTATTGCAACATACAAACTGGCCAATAATTTCTTCAGTACATAAGAGGGCTCGCTCTTATTTCTCCATTTTACCTTTTTCTATTGAAGTGACACGTATGAGGAGTTGAATGATGGTGGTTACATAGTTGTACTTGCCCTGTCATATAGTGGTTGTTGTGCTGTGGAACGCAGTTTGGGTTCTAGCGGAATCTCGTTCGGTCGTTCTATGGTTTCTAGATGACCATTTATTATAATCAGCGGCTTGTGATCAAGTAACCCCATATTGTTGTTTTACTAAACACTTTGGGAGTATACCCGAAGGTTCTAGAATAGGTCACTTGTTTGCCATGACACTAAATTCAAAGCCGGGTTTATCCATCAGAAACGTAACTGTGTTGCTTGTAGTATAGAAAATAAGCGACCTTCTTGGCTTTCTGTGGGTTAATTTTGCGATGAAAAGCACAACAAAACTTGTAAATGTAGTATTTCACGTTCTATTAGCCTTGTTTCCCCTCAAGGTCATAGAAGGCGGTGCATCCTTCTAGAGCAATAGGAGTGGACTACTTTTTACTTATTGACTCTTCAACTCAGCTCTTGGAGTTATACTTATCAACCTTCATGCAGTCTATAATCGATACATCTTCTCTTCGTTGTCCTCCAAGATCTCCATGTCCATTTTGAACCTCATTGTAGACCCCTACTCTATTGAGAAGATGCTCTCCATTAATATGTTGGGAACTGTATCCTATATACACGGAGCGTCATCTTGTGATTCTATGTATACAATGCAAGCTCACGAGCCACCCATGCCCTATAATAATAACATTATTATTCTCGGATAAGGTGAGTTCCGCGCCGGCCTTAGTTCTGTCTTTCGTATGGTCTTCTTAAGAACTAAATCGGCGCTTCCATGGCTAAACTTCGGAGAAATACCCCCACGTAGGGGATAGGAATAAGAATCGCCTGACTGCCGCATCGTAATTATCCATTGTTCCCTTTTTCATATTTAGAACTGAATAATTCGCAAAATTAATCAATAGATCTTATAGGAGTTCCATCCACACTCAGATTTCGAGCGTCAGGCCATACACGACTTGGGATAGAAAACATTGAGAGATACATAGCCGCGATCTCCGACTCTTAAACCCCCTTGGGACCCCACAAAGTCTCTTCTTTCTCCACATACCAGCTCTATATCCCGTTTATGCCGTCCACCTGCTCCGGGGGTAAAGCTCCTACCCATCTCTACTAAAATGATTCGTGCGAAAACATTCAAATCCATGGCATTCGACGGGTTTTCCCCGGGAGGCCGGTAAACCAGCCTTTTGGGGAACAATCTCCGCATAAATAATTCACCTCGTTGTTGCTGGCCCCTAATTGCCCCGCCATACATATATATCAGGATGAGTACCTGTCGAGATGGTTGTGGTGCAGCCGTTAGCAACTGGACAATTCTGCAAGGCACATCATGAAAGCGGTACTCCCCTTTCTCGGTCTCGTCACTGCGGCGCTAGCAGCTGTTATTCCATCGGGAGATCCTACACCCACGGCACATGTACTCAATGGGACATACGTCGGGACCAGAAATGAAGAATACAACCAAGATTTCTTTCTGGGGATGCCATACGCCCAACAACCTGTGGGTGATCTGCGGTTTTCTGTACCTCAGCCCCTGAACGAGAGTTGGGAAGGTGAACGGAATGCAACAGAGTATTCGGATATATGCGTAGGATACGGGGTATGTTCTGTTTTCCTTGGTATCAAATTATTCTCTAATCAAGTATTAAACAGACAGACTCAATTTGGTACCCCATGTCTGAGGCCTGCCTTACCATAAACGTCATCCGTAGCTCTTCTGAAAATGAACTCTCCAATCTTCCTGTGGGAGTTTGGATCCACGGAGGTGGATTTTATGAAGGATCTGGTTCCGATCAACGGTATAACATGTCTTATATACTAAAGAATGCGTACGAAATCGGTATGGCAACTTAGCAGAGCATTACACAAAGAAAAACACTTACCCAAAAACAGGAAAGCCATTCGTTGCTGTTTCTTTCAATTACCGAGTGTCAACATGGGGCTTCATTAGTTCAAGTGAAGTCCGAGGAACGGGTAATACGAACATTGGGCTTCGAGACCAAAGGCTAGCCTTGCAATGGGTCCAAGAAAACATCCATGCTTTTGGAGGTGATCCCAAGAAGGTCACGATCTGGGGGGAGTCCGCAGGGGCTATATCGGTGGGAGTCCATTTGACAGCCTATGGGGGGAGAGACGACGGACTGTTTCGAGCGGCCATCATGGAGTCAGGAGGGTCCATTGCGGCGAACCCTATGAATGCAACTGGTGATCAAGCGTCCTATGATTCTATCGTCACAAATGTCGGCTGTTCAAATGCAACAGATACGTTACAGTGCTTGCGCGACACTCCATTTGAAACACTGAACTCGGTTCTCAACGGTACCGATGGCAACCCTCAATATAGTTTTTGGCCAGTTGTAGATGGAGATCTCATCAGAGATTGGGGAAGTATGCAGCTTGGCAATGGTGAATTCGTCAAGGTTCCTATTATTTCAGGGACAAACACGGATGAAGGAACTGCTTTTGGCCCGACGGGGATCAATACGACGCAACAGTTTTACGAATATCTGACAGGTCAGTGAGATCCATTCATGGTGATATCCTTTTGTTTAAATTGACTAATTTATGAGCTATTAGATGGTTCAGCTGGGATCAAGCTCCCTGCTTCGGCCGCGAAACGCATCCTCGAGCTGTACCGGGATGATCCATCGCAAGGCATTCCCGCCTTCTTGGGTAACAAGAGAGTTCCTTCCCAAGGCTATCAGTGGCGGCGAACAAGTGCCTATGCAGGCGATGCTACAATGCACGCCAACCGCCGTAAACAATGCGAGACATGGGCTGGTGCCTCAATACCGGCGTACTGCTATCGGTTCAATGTCCACTCCGCAGATGTCCCGTATCTCGTCGGTGCTACCCACTTTGAAGAAGTCTCTTTCGTATTCAACAACATCAACGGGACGGGATATCACTATGGCAAACCCTTCGCAGGCACACCACCTTCGTATGCAGAGCTCAGCAAGCTCATGACTAGCATGTGGGCTTCATTCATCCACGACCTCGACCCTAACAGTGGAGCGCGCAATTTTACCAATAAGTGGACTTCGTATGCGCAAAATAAGCCCGTCGACTTCGTTTTCGATGCCAATGTCACCAGTCACATGGAGCCGGACACGTGGCGTAAGGAGGGGATCGACTACATCAACTCGATCGCCAAAGCATACTGGAGGTAATCAAGATCTTGGTTCCTCTGCATAATCTTGAATGATAGGATCGCGACAGTCGCTATTGCATAGGAACTTTGTGGCCCCCTAGCTTGGGGATATGCTGTAACAGTAAAATATGTATTTCAATGGTGTCCGAACCTAGTAGTAAGGCCTTCTCATCTCACTAAGTCGTGCAAGTACACGTGGCATACGTAAAGGGCAATATGTAAAGCACTTTTGTCAATGTAAAAGACCCTGTTTGCATCTTGCATGCAGGCTGCACGATGATGCGGTCTGTGGTACAGACGTTCCACTACCATGGATACGTTAACTACCAACCACATCTGACTCCAACCAAAGCATGTCAAAGTCAAGCTCACTACAACAAGAACGAAGAATGAAATCAGGCGCTTTTTTCACTCGTACATTTGCATGGCCATTGTGTAAAGGGTAACATCTTCGAGCTTCTCATACCTACTATATAAGTCGGTTGCAGAATTACTTCCCGTAGTTGATAGTCTTGATGACCAAAACTTTGTGTTGAGATTAATCTCATGACTCTTAGTAGTATGTCTATTTTGACATGCTGATAATAACGTTAGCATGTGAGGCATATTAGATAAATGTATATAGTGTGTAAGAAAGAAGCCGAGTACACATTACTGCTGTTTACAGCGTTAAACGGATAAATTATCTTGAAGAAAATATGACAAATCACCTGTGAACATAATATAGATCACTGGTGCCGTCCTTATCCACGATAAGAACAAGAATTGCCCTATAGTATCTCTTCTACGTAGCAGTATATTTTCATGGACGAGAAATGTACAGCACACATACGCAGATGGAACTATATACTGTCACCACATTGATGTTTGACAACACAAAATATATAAGCTGATAACCTGAGTCAGAGATATGCATCAATTAGTTAAGACCGGAATTATATGTAAGACGAAGGCAATTTGGTGCTATCTTGTATATATATGTATGTACATGGGTACCGAGAGTATATACAGAAGGAGAGACATCGAACCATGTATAACAGGAATAAATAAATATTCATCTACGTGAATAATTGTCTTCACTCTAATGATCAATTTACGCTAACTCGCATTTTGACTCTTCAGTGACAGCTAGAATGGGACATGGGGTGTGTTTGTTAAGCCTGCGGCAATTGAAAGATGACTGGTTTTAATCTGGAGTAAGTAATTAACCAGTTAAGTATTGATCTCGTCTAGGTAGCCATCATGTCTCCACTGGAAGAAAGCTAGGTAGATCAAGTGGTGGCAACGATGCGGCAGCTAATAGCAGTATCATGATGCCATCGCCACAGATGAGCTGTATGGTACTCGTAACGTTGCTACAACTTACTGCACATAAACAGGATAAAGGGGTGTGGCGAAAAATTTCTTAATTTGAGATAGTATGGATTAACTAGAAGCTTTGTGTGTCAACTAGAGAGTACGGAGTACGCAAAGAGACTCTTTCACTTCGCTTACGATATACAGTACTCCGTACCATAATGGTTCTGGGGAACCATAGCGTCCCAAGGTGACGGGCTGGGAGAGCTCATGTCCCCTGGAACGGCGCGAGAAACATTACGATAGTTACTACCAAAATACTATGGTATGAGATTCAAGTATGATGATCAGCAGGGTAAGTAGAGTATATCTGACTATCGAGAGTCGAAACCTGGAAGAGCCTGGGTCGCGCTTCCGATTGAATGACATGATCTCCATCGCGCTATTCCTGGCTTCCACGTTCAGGAACATGAACCCTGCATTTTCCGTCTCAACTCAGCGGAGAAGTTTGTATGGATACGGAGTAGATAGGGAGAGTGCCATATATTATCGCAGGCTGTCATGTATTCTGCACAGTCCACGAGACGAACCTCTAGTATTACCCCGTATTGAGCTTGTACTTGATTTTCGAGCAGTCTGTCTTGGGATCCCGCCAGAGGGGGACATTTAGGGAAGTGGGAGTCCCGATCCAACGTCGCCATCGCGATAGTGCCGAATACGTGGTGCAAATCTTGCAGATTCGAGATATTGCCAATTTAACGGTCTGCCGATCATATGGTTAGTTCCGTGGACCATGACGTAGACGCTACTAACGGTCACGGCTGATGGTAGGGATCATGGGAGTTCAAGAAAGTAATTAGATGATGACAAGCTGCAATCATCATGATCGTTTAGGGATCTTCTGGGATGCTCGCTTGAAGCGGTCGTGCATCGCATGCTACGCAATATTCCGTGAGACCTGAGCAAATTTCGAGCGGGGGTTCTTCTAGGTGCTTCGAGCGGATCGATAGTCGGACTGCTGGCTCGGAAATAGTCGTTCGAGAGTTGCTAGAGAAACTTTCCTGGCCCTGTGCCACAGGACCCAGTCTGACCGACAGGCCTTCACCGATCGATGCACATAGTAGTAGTCCCTCCGCGAAGCAATAATAGGGCGTGGATGGGCTGGAAGCCTGCTCCTTGAAAGCTTCAACACTTATGGTAGACACCGCGCGAGCACGTGGTTTGTTTTGGCCCCAACTCGCGGAAAATGGAGTGACCGGTGTCGAGTAAGAGATACAGGAAGAGAACTAAGTTGGACTGCGATGGATCTACTTCGTATGGCTGAAAGGCACAATGCCATTGGCCGTAGGTCTGCACGTTCGATTGGTACAGAAAACCTGCAGAACTACCACAAAGAGAAGGGAGTAGGAAGTAGATATCGGAGAGTTTCCTAATAAGCTAGGTTTAGGTAGTGGTGTCATATTCCTTGATATGGTAATATGGTACGGAGCACGGAGTAGTTAACTGCACCCTGTGGTTAACGATGGCCAAGGTTGACTGCTACTCGAAGAGGGGCTGTGGCGGCAATAGAAAATCCTCAACCTGTTAGGTATTATTAGTAGACTCTCATCATTGTGAGCACCGTTATTTGTGACGAAAGTTTTGTCTGCCCAGGGAAGCGCGACGCGGCGTACAACTGGCGGGAAGAAACTATGGGGGAGAAGAGGTGCGTCCGAAGTGGCTGGAATGAGAGGCTCGATTGAGGTCCATTTGGTGTCCAGTTGATCGTAGATCGTAGTGACAATGCACGGGGCAGGAACTGGATCAACAGATTTCTCCAATCATGGGAAGGTGATTCCTAGAAAACGAGTCCTGGATTTGCACGAGGCTGTCCACACCAACATTAGTCCTTTCCGACCTACCATAGTAGTCGCTTCAGCTCAGGTCAATAACCTGCGCCTTACAGATTAGTTAGCATCTGGCTTCTCACTTGACTCACTTCTACTCCGTAATTTGCGTCGTCAGGAATGGGCCCAAGCTGGATACCGCAGGGGAAAAAGCACTAACTATCAGTACCGATGTGACAGGGTGGGATCTGCAGTAAAATGTAAGGATCTGGAGGACATCGGGACTGGAATGTGCCGGCACACGTGTCGAAAAGATAGCAGAAGGTCCCTTCCTACAGTAGCTGTGCTGCACATTCATCGATTAGGATATACCGCCAACTCTTTTCACGAAGACACTTGAGGACTGATGCATGCAACAAGGTCTGATGATTTCCCCGGTATCCTGTACGGAGTAGAAGATACTGATGGTTAGTTTGCCTGATGCCATCTTTATCGCGCATATCCTGGAGCGTGGAGAGAGCCGATGCGTGTGGGTACCAGGTAGGAGAGAAAAAAGCCAAGGTCCAGTGGAGCATAACGGTCGACGGCGCTTCGGGAGCTGGGGATCTATCTCGGAAGCTTTTGAGGATGTGCCCTTGCCGACGCTGATCCCTGCCGGAGATGGACATTAAAGAAAATTGGACTTGAGGATCTAGCCTTTGCCTTTTAACGAGTTGGGCTGTCCTTGCAGCATCTTACCAGATAGGACGCATGGAAGAGCGTTGACGTCAAGGCTAATAATGCCGTATCAGCGACCGACTGCAGAATGCAGATATTTTGAATGCGACAGGATGCTTCGTACTTCGTAGACGTGGAATAAATCGCGATTTTCTCGTCCAGATACAGTTCGTTGCTCGTTCTCCTTCGCTACAGCTTCGCCAAGGAGCCAAGTTCAGACCGACAGTTCGAGGTGCTCGCTAGTCAGCCTCACTGCGGCGGAGTATTTCAAAAGCTTAAGACAGCGCTATCGCTGAATCTGCCGGACGAGCTCTATCGAAATCTCGGTACCAAAAGATGGGAATGTGGACCGGACATGAGACAAGTCCAGAGCAGCTTGCCAGAGGAGGGGGAAAATAGATGGAAATGCCATAGCCGCCGTCTCGTTCAGAATACAGAACAATACAGCTATTGAGTCCACTTCTGATCAATGTGCACATCCCGTCGTGGTGGCGGGAGCAGTAGCAGTATAGGCCACCAGAGAATGATATATCTATACCGCGATTCGGATCGATCAGTTCAATAATAGGGTAACAATGACAAGCTCGTAGCATCGACTCCAGGCGGATGTTGAGGACCGATGATTGCCCATTCGGTCGAAGTGCAGGAGTCTTGGTCTTGAGGCATCTTGATTAACCATTTCAGTATGGTCAAGCCTCTTCCTAAACTCATTTTGGAGGCGCGAGCCCAGTTATAGGCCAGGGATCCTTATAAATGCGTATTTAATAACCAATACCGTACTCCTTTAGCCGAATTGAATGATCTGTACGGAGTACTCCGCGCTCTATGGTAGTTGAACTCGGGGGGTTGTCCGGGGAGTTCCATCTAACGATTCCGCCCCTGTCAAGAGGATAGCTAGGTCCAAAGCACTCGCTAGTCCCTTGACATTTGGGTGACAGATGTCGATCGATACGCGATGCAGGACGCCAACGTCTCGGGCGAGTCGTGGCTTTAGTCCAGGAGTTGATGAACATCTTGACGATCGTGGCCACTAGTGGGACTGATCCCCGACACCACTCGGAGATATAACCATCTTTGATCATGACTTGTTTGCGGCTCCCAAAACGGTTTGAAACGATAACCATTCTTGGACTAGACCACTTCGTATATCGAATGAAGATTGTAACTTGATTCGAGAGAGAGATCCTCCAGGGTTCACTCCATACCGGTGGTTTCGCAGCTCAAGTGGAGCACATTTGGCTTAAGTATCTATTCGATCAGGTGAATTACGGTACGATAGGCGCTCATCAAAGCCGAAAAACTCAATACTATGACGGTCATGCCAAGCTTTATCTCGTTCCTGTCATCGTCCTCTTCGGATCGCTCCATGGACTCATCGTCTGGAGACATCTGAACTTTCTCAAACTCGTTTCCGGAATCTTGTACTGAGAACATTTATGCTTTTGCAAAGACGAATGTCCCGTTGAGAATAAGTCACGCACAGTTCAAGTGCTACTATCTGTATTTCGAGTTAGGATGCTGTCTGTGAATGAGCCTATCTGCAAACGTAAAAAGCTCTGCGGTTAGCATGCCTCGGCCGTGACAAGTTAGTGGCAAAAAGGTATAGCTGGTTATTTGACAGAGTTTCCAATCTGCTTCCATTATGACGGGATCGAGATCGAAAATCCTGGTACCAACTTCCAGGGCGTCCGTCTAGTAATAGTTTCATCGTCCCAAAAGGTCTTTTTGGATCACAGTTATGAGTCCTAGCAGCTAGCTACTACGATGGCGCTGGAGTCTTGGCCCATGAGCGATTAAATGCCAATAATGTGCACGTCTTCCGATAATAGAGCTGTGGAAAATTAATCTGGGCTGATGAATGATCAATCAATGCTGGGTGTAACTTCATATACGATGGAACACGATCAACGACACTGTGGTAATGTTAGTCATTTGTGTTTTCTTGGTAGCAAGTGTAAACGAAGGGAAGATTGGGCTTTGTTGTAGGAAGTCCCAGCACAAGCCATGAAATAATAGAGCGTGATAGTCATTGCATTTTTATAGGAAGTGTTGGATGCCCTATTTCAGGATGAAAATAACATGGACTATAATAGGATCAAGTATACACTACAGAGTAGTGATGGCTTGTTAGACTGAAAGATATCTGACGTTGGTGGACTTAAACGAAAGTGTTAGTTGTCAATGTAACTGATCGTCAACCACGTAGAGACGCAAATTCTTGCACACAGTATTATGCGTAACGCACCGTGAAGTCAGACATTTAGGGACTTTCACTTCGAAGTTATAAGATATGCGTACATCTTGCGATATGTTTAAGTATGTATTGATAGTCACTGGCAGAATTCTCGGGGCTTTCATCCTTCTGAAACGGAGGTATACTGCCAAATGATATCGATTTCTAATATCAATGGCGAGTAAATACCACCTGGTGGTGTACGGAGTTGGGTGATACATACCCGCTACTGATCTCTGCGATGGCGAGTCTCAGCGGTCATCAGAAGCCGTATATTATTAGGAATCCATTAGAGGCAATTATCTCACACCTAAAGGGGGAAATCCTTGGCGACTTCGGTTGAATATAGCGCTCGGGATCTGGCAAGCCTGTCGGCATTTGCGAGAGATTAACATTATTGGGACCTGATAAAACGGCTAACTCACAGACCTATTTGCAGCTTCAGCTGCTAAAGAACGCTAGCCGAAAGAATAATGTCCGGGTTGTATACCCCAGGTTTCCGAACCATTTTTTGCTTTCCTTAAAACGGAATCGGCAATGCCTTCGCAGATCTCCAGTCGAATCAGACCTGGCTTCTGTTTGGCCGGGACGGCGCGGGCAACGAATGTATCTGACTAGTAGTATTATTGGCCCAACCTACCCTGAGACCGTTATCTGTCATTTTCCCATGGTCATATATTGGTGTGGCACACTGCGATTTCAGTTGACTGCACTTGTACACTCTAGGAAGGTTGGACGGGTATTGCAAGCAGCGAGACAGCGTTTTCTTCGTTTCGAGACAACCCAATATGACTGATATCCCGGAAGCTACGGGGCTAACTTAAGCTGATAACCTGAAAGGACACCAAGCAAAGTCTTCGAGCAACACTAAATAGGATGACCCTTGTTAAGTTGCTCATCCGCATCGGCACTTGGGTCGATTGGGGCCCTAACTATGTCATGATCCCGACCTTTGCTGCATCATGCATGACCACTCCGTGGTCGAGGAGAGTGTCGATTCGAACTTTCACTAGCGCTGTTGCAGTTCCAACCGATCATGGCAGCAGGCAGACGGTACGGGGTAATACTCTCTAATCCCGCTGGCAACTTCGAGCGTGGCTCGCCAAACGGGAAAGCACTAGTCGTTTTTCTCCCAGCTCGCTGAGAAACTCCTGCAGGGACATCCTGGGCAGACAACCGTCCAAAATGCGAGACTATTAAAAGGGAACCTAGATCCACAGGAACGGGTAGGCGAGATTCACGAATGTAGCTGGGGCCAAATTTCCCTGTAGAACTGCCGATCGTCGATCAAGCCTTAATCGATGAGCGAAGAATAGGTGTTAGCAAGAGGATTCTAGTTGTGCTCTCAGGTTCGATTGGCAGAGCGCCATCGAGCAAAGATGGCAGGGACAGTGCTTCTTCAATCACCGTTCATCTCTCCAAGTTGCCTTGAACATGCAATGAAAAGCAACGGAGTAAGTTCGCCGAGAACGAGGGCGGCTATGTATGGAGGGAGGGGGGAAATCCAAATACAGACATGAGTACTCCGTATGAGGATGCCGTTTAACGCGGTCGGGACTTAAATTTTGAGTCCATCAAGTTTATTAGGCGATTAGAAGATGCTTCGCGAATATGTGTTGACCTCTTTCATTTTCTCCGTATAGATTGTTCTTTTGTATATGCGTTCGTCGAACTTCATATGTAAATCAGATATATCCCCTTATGGAACCGATCCTTTTATTCCGTGGCCATGTTTATTATTCGCATTTGCCAACTTCCTTTAGTACTAAAGATGAAAGGGCCAAGAGGACATGTGTGGCTGTATTTAGTGGACGGGCGGTAGAATCGTGGTTTGAGATCGGAGCCAGCCACAATGCGCGCCGTTGGAATGACGGATCTCATCGATCTCCCATTTTCTGGCCCTTGTTCTTGCTCAGGTGTCCCTGTTAGTCCCTAACTTGGTTCGGTGGTTGGCTTTGCCGGCTAGAGTCTCTGACTTGCTGGATTATCCTGGACTTGGAGTGGTACTATTATTTAGTGGGACCTTTCCGGGTCAATGGTCCAGCGTACTGTGATCGGCTGATGTTGTCGTTGATCAGGGGTGTCTGACAGTGTGGCACTTTGGCCATTATCTAGTGCAGATGCAAGATCGGTGCATGAGCCCACAGGGAAAAGATAGAGTGGCTTCCCGGGCCTAAGAGGTGTATTACTTTTTGTTCCAAGTCGATAAACATCCCCTCGCAACCAGTCTACAGAATACTGGTATAACAATGCCGGAAAGTAGTAGTGATAGGTGCACCGTCTCTCAAGGGTCATTCCAAAAGGGTATAACAACCCATAGGCATGTGAAACGGAGTGATGCCATTGACCTGAAATGAGAAGTGTCGTTGCGTAGCCATAGCAAGAACTACGGAAGTGATACCATCCGAGAAGGCAATCCGTTCTGACTAGTCTTAGAAAGCCATCTGGCCATGAGGTGAAGATGGAGATGTAGAGACACTTAACTTCTTTCCCAGTACAGACACTAGTTGGCTACCTTTCAGCTTTATTAAACTTATCAGCTGATTGTGCTGAGGCCGTTCTGCGAATCATTGAGGACAAGTTCTTTGCGGTGTGAGGACTGTGAAGATGATAGCTCTCCAATGGGTAATAGACTATTCCACATATCAATTCTCATCGAATGCTCGACGCGAGCAACGCGACGACGAATAATTTCGAAGAGGGAAACGGCAGAAAGGTGCAGGTTGAAAACAGGAAGATGGGAACGAGAGCTAGTCACGGGGTCGAGCCTGACAAAACAAAGGGCAAAGGGCAAAGGGCAAGGGCAAGGGCAGGAACGAGGGCCAATGACCCGCACAAAAGGACATTTCCATTGAAGTGAGGGACTTCTTCTTCTCCATCAATTTGCCTTGGGATAGACCCCGTCCGTTCTTTTCGTGTTCAGCACCTTTCTATATCACGCTGGCTGCATCATCAACCATCTTCTTGATCGTTGTCATTTCATGTGGATCTTTGCCACTACTAGCTGGTACTACTGACTTAGGCGGGACTCTTGACAGCTCCAGACCCAGACGGAATAAACTTAAGCTGCCGCATGCTGGCGATTAATCATCTGAGGAACGATCGACTGGTCTCCTCTTGTTCCTCTAGTCCGTGTCGTGAGCAACGAGTCTAACCATCTCTGTATGTCAGGACAGCTCAAGTGCAAATCAGGTGGACTGAACTCTTGCAGCGTTCCATGGAATTACACTGCTGCCATCGCAGGTACGGGAGCCTACCGCACCATGTGTCGTTTGAATCATCCTCCGATCATCATCCCGGGGATTCACCCACCTTACCCTTGGCCCACTGACGGCAGCAACTACAACAGGTCTCAAGGAGGCTTCAGTGAACAATGAATCACCACCGCTGCAGGTCGTCAGATTATTTATTTAGGTTTGGCTACCTGCAGATGGTGACGGCTCGTCGTTGGAAGAATGCGATCGGGTCCTCCACCCTGATCGTTGCCAGATCTGGGCCTTGGACGCTACGTGCAGACGACTTGACTGGTTGATCTTTCCAGGGAAGTCGTGTACTACTGCTTCTGATATTCAGAGCCAGGTGGTGCGCATGCGCTCTGTTGCCAACTACTGCTGGCCTTCGGATCAACCTGGAGTCTCAGTACTGGTACAGTCGCTGGTGATCGTTGCTAACTACGGTAATGCCTTAACTGAACATCGCTACTGCCGTTCCCATCTGCCGTCGAACGTCAGGAGAGATCCAAGGCGTTGGATCTCCGATCTTATCGATTGCCATTCGCTGGGCTCCGTCCGGCCGGATCGCTGACCACAGCCATGCTTGCCTGTAACTAACTAGCCACGGATCGCGCACAATCCTATTCTTGCAGGCGACACGGGTTTACCCCTCCCCGTCCCAGGCCAGCAGGAAACCATGATCATCCATCTCACCCGCTTGCACGGGACCCACCCGTTTTGACCCCCCTGGGCTCTGCACAGTATTACTGCGCCCACCTTGGCCTCTCTCCATGTCCTGCGATAGGACGGTCTCGCTTACAGCGCCTCAGCGGACAATGGATCCGTGGCGGTTCGATGCCAGATCTGGTCGCTATCTGATATCCGTCAAAACCGGTGACGCCGCCGTGGGAACAACGACTTTATATGGAGGCTAGGGTGTGGACGGGCAATCAAGCTACAACACCACCAACACAGCTGTGTCCACGATCGATTTCGCGTCTCGCGGTCACCCTTTGCCCCTTAAAAAAGCCGCTGTTCGCGCGTCAGAACCAGCCTTTTCCTCAACGGGAGTAGTTCACGATCTATGGATCTCCATGCCTGATCCGTCCCACTATCGCCAGCCAGCGACTAAGGATGGGACCCCATTCCACTTTTTTCTGATCCTTACGCACCGCGCTGGAGCCAGCAGTCTTAGTACGCCAGCTAATTCTCGGGCTGGATCTGACGGTCTCACGCATCGACAACGGCAGCGCGTCTCCGGGAGTCTTACCCTGCGGAGTCGAGTCGGCCTTGCGTGGATGGCGGCCACTCAGCCTCTGGCTAGCACTCGCCCACCCTTCATCTTGGCCTCGTCGCCGTCGAACCCCGTCTCAATCCTTGGGACCGGTTCCTTTTTTTCGAGTCAGCATCACGGACCCCTGGTCGTCCCCATCGCGCCTCCACCAAGATACCCGCACATCGCCAATGATCCCAATCCACTCCACATTTCGTAGAAGATCCGCATGTTCGCGTCCTGTAAGGCCTCCGTAATTCGCCGTAACATTTGTCACGATGGGCGGGACGAATCGATGATACTCGATCCTCATTCTTAGACGCGGTTCCTGTTCTGGCTTTACGCTGCTGCAACTGGTCTGCTCTTCCCTCCGTACGGGAGGTGTACAGCGGCGTCGGAAAAAGGGCTAAGGACTTCCACTCTCCGTACTGGAGACATGTACGCGGGTCGCACTGGGGCGACCATTACTTCTGTCAACATCTCCTAGTTGTTGCTGGCGCTGTTCCTCTCCATTCCTTCCTCATATCCTGTCTGTATCCCGCGCAGCCGTTTACCACATTCCTCGCCTCTCTTCCTCTTACCTCCCCCTTCTTCCCTTCTCCCCAGCCCTTTGCTTATATCTCCGGATGCTGTTGATGAGAAGACACTCCTAACCCACGCGACACAGCAAGCTATCCCTTGCATTACAGTCCCGCTCGGCCCCTCTCCAAGCGTCCATCAACACAACCGCTGCTCGAGTCGATCTCATCTCACCGGCCGCAGAATAGCAACGGAAGTTTCGTCTGGCAGATGCTCCCTAACCTGTCGCGATCTAATCTACTTCCCGCACAACGATTCTACGCCTCGACTTTGCCCGTACACCCTTGACCGGCTACCCGGGTGATCAGTCATCGTGGTCTTGTTGCGACACCTGGCAGCCTCTCTTTTTTTTTAGGGTTCAAGGACACCTTGCGGCACCACCCTCCACTCGGTGCTTTCTGTCTTCTTTGCATGGACTTGCACGGTGTCAGTTTTCTATTACGGAAAAGCTCTTGCAATTTTTTCAACGGCACTGCTGGAATCAGGATTTGTTGCTGCTTCGCAGGAGACTTTGGGAGCTACGTCTGGGAACCGAATTATACGGCAAAAACTGTGAGAACGCGCAACAAATATCGATAACAAGAACCCCGGGTCGCAAGGGTCTGCGTCGCTCTGGAACTTTGTCTATCGAATTTGAGAATAGAGCAAGAAATACTGGTGAAAGCGCCTCCGTGGATGAGCTCGGGGAAGACGCTGGCCTATTGATCCCGGATAGACTGGCGGGATGGGGACACTGGGAGCCGGAACAAGGTATAGGTGGGTACTCCTCAAAATCTATTGCAGCTGGAATCTCCATTTCCCTGAATGTACTTTGCGATCCGTTGGTTGAGATGGAAGCGTTGGAAATGAGCGGTAGACATGTCGGATATCGCGTTGTCCTTAATATTATGATCATTCATGCTAACGGAACGGCGTCAATCAGAGATAGTCTGCCATCAATAGGCTTTCTGGAGTTGGAACAGATCAAGAAAGACGGATCTGGATCTCCCCAAAAATATCCCACCATGGCCACGACCGTCGGGGTGTCAACAGCACCTCTTGTTAGTCCTACGTCCATGTATTCCGGACCACCACCGCCTTACTCTTATCCGTCTTCCACGACCTCGGCACCACCACAGTCAGGATATATATCACCACCCGATTCGCGCAGGGCTATTGAGGATGAAAAGGATCAATCGCATACCCAGCCTCAGAGGCAATCTCTGCCTTCTATACATGAGGCTCTGGGCAATGACAATCCCCTACCGTACACAGGGCCCCCTTCGTCTGGCCCGCCTTCACAACCGCCCCATCATGCGCCTCCACCGTTACCTGCCAACCTTATATCGCGTCCCAGCGTGGAAGGGCCTCCAGGGCCTCCCAATCCGTTTTCAAACGGTTCTACATCGGCCCCATACATGCGAGAACCCTCTTACCCCTACCAAAACGGTCAAGCGGGACTGTCTCAGGCAGAGGCATCCCGCTCCAGCCTTGCGTCCCTCAACAGCCAAGACTCAAGGAATCCCTCCCTCCCCTCTCTTAGCTCGGGGAAATCTCCAACCCAAAGCTCAAGAACAGGTGCTCCCTCTCTCCAAACTTCTCAAACGTCGTCCGCATACGAGTATAGTGCACAGTCCTCAGGTGGGGCTGTAGCCTCCCCGACCACATACTCTCCTTACAACCAGTCCTTCTCGTACCAAGCACAACCACCCAACGGCCCTGTGTCTTATCCTACCGGTCCGTATGATAGTCGGCCTTACACAGGTATTCCTTGGAAGGCTGGTGCGTCAGAGCAACATCGCATGGACGACATGAAAAGGAGCCTCGTTACTCGTCCTGCGATGCCAGGTCAACCCCACAGCGATTCTGTTAAGAGGCACCTTGATAGTTACGATGTGGAGACTTCTCTCAACGAGGTATGTCTTTGGTTTTGCTGTTGATTCCGACCTCTTCTGTTGCGATATGAAGCTAATTATAGTAGATCACCGACGTGAGTACGCGCACGCTGGAATTCTCGCGTCATTATGCCGCCAGGGCTCATCAGACGCAACGGTCTGGTCCAATACTGGGATCTCTTCCTTCATTGAACGAGATTGATGAGCTGTTGCAGCTCCAACGTCGTAACCAGGACGCATTGATCCGGATACGTACCGCAGTCTTGAACCAAGAACACGCCCTAGCAGAACAGAGGCAAAGGCAGGCGTACAAAACGGACAGTCCCTATGACGATGATCATACTGGAATGTATCATGATGAATTTAAGGGAGCTGGTGGATTCGCAGGTGCTGATCCCAAAAAACGACGCGGAGTAAGTTCTTTCCTACCATACTTCGCCTACTGGAAAAACTCGACAATTCTAACATTTCCGGCTGTAGAAAGCTGCTCCTCCAGGACGTTGTCATAGCTGCAATAGAGCAGAAACCCCCGAGTGGCGCCGTGGCCCGGACGGTGCTCGGACCCTTTGCAACGCTTGCGGCTTGCATTATGCGAAACTCACGCGTAAAATGGGTGCTAATAAGGCTTCTTCTTTGGGCTCGAATCTGAAACCGAAAAGCGGTCTCGACTCGACATCTCCGACACCTCACTAATAATTTCCTCGATCTCATTTATGGCGTTGTGAAGAGGGTTTAATTTAGAAGCATACGGGCGTTCGTTCAGATTTTTCCTCCGGTCGTAAAGTCCCTCAGTATCCCGGGTATTGTTGCGGCCTGTTTAAGGGATGCGGCACGGCAAATATGGGTACGAAGGCGCAGAGCGCGTTGATGATTCCTACTTTGCTCGTCCCCGTGGCGTCTTTACCTTTTGATTTTAATTTTCATCTCTTGCGGTTGCCATTCCGCCGGGATGTTATCGCATTGAAGATTCCCCGATCCACAGCGGATTTTCGTTGATTTTCCTTGTAATTTGTTTCTGATTTATTATGTCCTCTTCTACGTTGATATGCCTGGCTCTTTCTTCACCATCATACACTCTACCTTGTTGGACTTGACACCATGCATACAAGATTGACTCCTGTGCGCATATTCTATCTCGATTCCCCTGTTCTACATTGATTATTATACCCCACTTAAAGTATTTCTAATTGTTCAGTTCATGAAAAAAAATGTGGCAAATTCTCGTGTCCCGCGCCCCCTCGTGCAACCGGAGGGTTTCGGAAGTGATTTTATGATTCTTAATTACTAGTTGTGCTGGGAGGCAAAAAATTAAAATTGGGTTGCCTTAGTTAAACGTCTGTGTGTCTATTGCCATTTTCACCGCGTGCCTGATATGTGCCTGATGTGTTCTTGATTCGTCCCTGAATGATATATCATTCATTACATCATATCATAGAGATGTTAACTAGTTGTCTTTAGTCCCATGGTGGCAGGTAGTCGTAACATTTGCCTTAAGCGGTGACTGGAAATGAGATCCTTGATGCAGTATCGCGACTCAGTATTTCTGCAGCGGTCACGTTCGACTCTGGCTGAATCATTCGGTAGTTCTGAAAAGCGCATAGAAAATCGAATGCGCTGGTGCTACTGCGTAGTCGATCGCTGCAGATCTCCAGATCCCGTCTCCTTTCGCCCCAGAAAATCAAGGATCGTCAAGTGTCAATCGAAGCTCGATCGTTTTGGCTGTTTCGTGATCGCGATCATCTTGTTTTACAGCGGAAATGCTCCGCCACACCCCTATTCTTTCACCCTTTCTTCTTCATATCGTGAAATATACAAATGAATTCTAAAAGTTGTTTCGCCATTTCGTGATAACAACGGTCATGCTTCGCATTTACAGCCTCGTCCTAACTCAACAGTACTCTTTCCTTTCTTTTCTTTTCTCTTCTCTTCTCGGGAGTCATGTCATCTTGGTCACGAATCCCTTCAATTTCCCTGCGTCATGAAATGGATCGGGATCGGGATCTACAGACGGTTCGAAAGCTACGAGCCCTTCATCTTTCCCCGTTTGGGACATCTGGCCGGTGGAGATCATCAAACTCAACCGTAAAACTCTAAACGTTTCTCATTCAAAATCGCGGGCTGTAGACCGTAGTAGACCGTACTATTGATTAGCTGGAAGTGGCCCCAGTTCCCATTGTTAATAGCTCTCCAATTGAGCCTAAACACAAAAAGGAAGCCAGATCGATGATTGCCATTGTGGATCTCTCTCCCCCGTGCTCCAGAGCGCCTCTCTGAAATTCGGAATCCGAGTCGAACAATAGCCCCATCCAGTAACGCTGCTGGGACGGCTGGAGAGTGGACAGACTCTCGACTTCCTCTGTGCTCGCGCCTGTCAGATTCCTTTGCTGGATATGTCAAGCCTTCGGGTGGCCGTTCGGGGATCATTTTAGCACTTACATATGTAGGCTCTTCCACGCCGCCACGACCTGTCATTTGCCTCTCGGTTGTTTGCTGCCCGACGGGAGATGTAATTAATCATAGCATGGTCCCTTGCCAGACGTAATTCAATAATAACAATAATGGATAATTTGGACCGTAATATGAATGCACTCCCTAGTTGTCATTACTAGTTTCTAGTACCAATGGTAAGCTGACTTCCATAATTACTTTCAACTAGTTATCCCTACTAGTTGCTTCTGTACTACAACAGCTAACAACGACTAATTACTTCGTACACCTGTATTACGTAGGTGTGAGGCCGAGAAGCGCAGAAGTTTCAGTGCTCAGCCTCCAAGTGAGGCTGCTTCGGTTCGTTCGGTTAGCTAACGAGGAGGAGATCCCAAAAATAAGTATGTCTGGCGATATAGAGGGCAAAGACAGCCGAGATACAATGGCGAAGAGTGGTACACAGAAAACGGCAACAAGGGCAAGTATTCACACTGTCGGCTGTTAGGACGATACCAGATTTCTCAAAATTGGACAAATTGAACGAGTAGACTAGCAGGTTCTAGTTGAAAGACGGACATGACCGAACAATTGACAGATTCTTTCCAGTCTGGTCGCCAATCACGCTTCGACAGATGATAAACTCAGCAACTCCGCATTGTAACGGTGAAGAACCACAAACATGAAGAACAAAGTGGCTTAAAGGCATAAAATGTATCATATGTAATGCATGATCCCGTTTGTCGCCTCTCGATTGCTCTACCGTACTCCACACGCGATCTCAGATCAGATCGATTTCTGATGTTCCCACCACCTGTCAAAACCGGTGGATTTGACTTCCGGGGATCTCGCTAAAAGGCGAATTGCATAATAACCAAACATCAATCCTCCCCAAATAAATCACAAACACTCGGCCGACAAGTGACGATACACGAGTTAATAATGGTTTCTGACCTGCCGGAGCGGCGGGGATGCAGCTCGACCGTTACCGGGAAGATCGATCAAAAGTCTATTATTGTTATTATTGCGGTCCCATTGAATACTCTTGTTCTTTTGTGTCTTCGTTTGACTTATTCTTTGGCCGCTTTGACTTTAACGGGAAGATTTGACCTGTCCGTTGGAGACCTATGGTATGTTCTCGTGTGGCATATTACGAGCCGGGGTATAATGCAGCCGATGATGAGCAATCCTCGGAAACATTTTCTGAGGTGCCTGAAGATCGCAGGATCATATCGGACCAATTGCAGAAAAGGGAAATGTCTGTGTGTAGTTGATCTTAGTTGATCTGAAGCCTAGCCTCAAGTAGGTGAATTAAGGGACCAGCACAAACCAAGTGTGAAGGAAGGCGTTGCCTTTCTAGTCGTAGTAGGATTGACGTTACTGAGATAGGCATCCTGGAGTGCATACTTGGAAGCTGGTAGACTACCATAGTAGCCGGTTTCAGGCCCTGAGATTGGCTCTTAAATCAGGGAGATCTCGACCATCTGGATTGAAATCTGGACGAACGAGCAGATCGAAAGCGCATTCCGGGCCGTTGAAGGACGGCAGCGTTGTCCAATTGGATCATCCGGTCCAGAGGCGGTCTGGTCCCCGATCGGGAAGGTCAGAGCTCCCCGATCTGATCAACAACCATGTATCATATCTTGTGGCAACAAGCATCCTGAGCGACTCTCCCTGGCGTCAGGACACCTGAGAGCAAATCGGATGTCTGCAGCACAGGATGCGGTCTTGATCGGTGTCCAAAATCTCTTCACGGAAGCGTGCAGCCGGATGGCGCAGGAAGGCGAGTCTCAACCACTTGGCCAGATTAGCATCGGCAGCTAACCGGAGCGTGGCGTGTTTTAGTGAGATATCTGGCATGGAAGATCTCGATTCGCAACAAAGTGGACATGGCTAAACCCTCTTGGGACTGGACAATGGACGGCCAATCGACTTGTCTGGTTTCCGGCCGGGCGATCTCGTGTTCTCGGAACCGCTCTCGGGCCTCCTGAGGGTCTGTCTCTTATGCACATCCTAAATCGCATGATCCGTGGATGTGGACGCCCAAGGACCGTCTTTGCTGTGGTCGCCGTTCACATGATCTACGACTGTCCATGGCCTCGGGATTGCCAAGATACGTCTCACCGTGGTCGGTTTTCTAATTAATATGGATACCGGTAATAATAATACATCACGTCCTGACCACGGTCCGTTGTCCGAACCCTAAATGCGTGGTATTCGAATAATAGCAGCATGCGGAGAGTACAGTACTGGATACCATACAGAAATACCCCGCTCGTTCATGGATTTTGACTATTGAAGATCGAACGCGGAGGAATAATACTAGACCATTTCGGCCACTCTCAGATCGAGTCAGGAACATAGTTCATTTTCTTGGTCCTGCACCTCCGACGGAGATGAACGGGGCTGCGTGCTCGGTCCTCTGCGCAAGGTTGTGGAAGCAGAAGCCACCAATTCATATGTGGTCGGATGTCCAACGCATTATGTGCAGGAACATGAGAGGTTCGTGCGCACTGCAGTTCCCCGACTGGACCTTACTTTACTTTAGAATATGTCAAACGCCGCAGATCTCGTGCAGTTCTATATGCATCTCAGCGGCAGCTACCCGGCAAGACCGCACCGTTGGAAGTGGTCCATCCGTTCTCTGATCTAGAGTGCTGTCGAGTCGGGGACACCAGTCCTCCAGTTAGGCCTGTACGTACGTATGAGGGTCCTGGGTTTGTCGAGGATATCATCCTAATCGCCGTCACTCATTGCCGCCGATTCGAGGACCGCATTATGTCTATGCAAGGTACCAGATTGCGTGAGCGTATGGGGCCATCGCAGAATGGAACGCCTGGAAAGAAAAAAGGAAATAAGACTAGAGACTCATTATTGTTTAACTCGTCGCCAACTACTGGAAAATTCGACCTATATGCTTGCAGTCAGAGCCATTGAGTACCTCTCCAACATTTACTGGAAACAGTATGGAGCAGATAATAATCTGTTCTAAGAGCAATAAGACTAGTCTGCAACTGAGGATTCATGTTCTCTACTCCGCATACATGGGACATTCTTCCCACACGCCAAGACATTTTCTACCTGATAATGCAACCTAAGGCAAAAACCTATGCTGCGGGGAGTGATATAAAGTCGTTAGGCATGAACTAGTGACTTGTGCCAGTTATCCTGCCCATCAAGACGCATAGGATAATATTTCCTCAGCTTGCGGACCCTCATACAGGCACCATCGAAGTCAAGATAGCTGGCCACAGCTTGCCGTTGAGAGAGGCGACTTGGGTGGATATTGGCATTCATATCTGATCCGCAAATAGTTGCTGGAGACGGAGCCTCTCCAATCTCCATGCACGCGGGACACGCGAGCCCACAAGATGAAGCTCGCGGGGACCTTCTCCGTATGGATTAATCTCCCAAGTCATGTGACTTGTGCTCTATTCTACAGTTCCGCGCTATGTATTCTGTATTATTACAACAAAGCGCCATGCGACAATGGACCTTGTCTCTTAAACTCTCTTTGTGGGGGCGGTTTGTCGATCTCTGGTTCCGCCGATGTCATATCAGAACAGCCGCAATGTGATACTTTATATTACCGTCCCTTGACAGCAGGGGCAAAAACCGGGTTGCTCAACGGCTCGTTCCGTGAACTATACCCAACTCCGCCAAGCCAAGCACACTAGCTGACCTCAAACTCCAGAGGCGTGGGTATGTGCGTTCGAGCTAAGACCGAAAACGGCTTGACGTGGACGGTATAAATGTCAAAATGATGATATGTACGATTGATATGCGGCCGTGGTCCGAGCCATCTGTGATCTGTACGGAGTAACGCGATCAAGCTAAGCAGAGAGATAAATGACGACGTTGACCACTAACATGGTATGTCTTCTTCCTGTCAAGAACCCAAACAGGTAACCAGTCAATAACCTTTCAGTTCTCGCCCGGATATGGAAATAATCATCAACGTTGCCACTGGGGTTCAGATAATATCTCAGATTCATCTTTGAATAGAGTTTCCATAGTCTCTCGTCCTTTAGAGTTAAGGGTCAAATAGTCGGCCACGGTAGAAAAGCAATAATTCCTCTAAGCGAGCATCAGCGTTTATTTTCTATCATATAGTAGTTATAAGAGCAATTGCCGGCAGTTGCTCTATAGGGAAAATCTCGTCATTGATTGCTGTGAAATAGCACATGACCATATAATGATAGACTGCTGTACTACACTATACTTCGTGGTCATATTAGAGCCAGATTTAAGATCTACCTAGACAACTAGAACGGGGTCAAGATCAAGATATAGGCCGTCAATAGAGTGACTAACGTCGAATGTATCGCATAGATATGGTATGTATATGATCTGGGAGATAATAGATTATCAATAGTCTAGATGCAGGATAAGAATATTGCGCAGCGAAGAGATTGAGACAAACTATTGCAATGCGGGAGAGTGGAGACGCTCGATCGATTTTATGTGTGGTATAGATAATATTTCCCGGTTTCTATATCTATTCTATATCTTCCATACTAGTAGGACTTTCGTACATAGGGCCATATGCCTGCTCTGTGCAAGATGACTTGGAGTATACAGGGCATTATGATATATGCTGGAGCCAGTTTTTGGACGGCCAACAGTCTTGCTCGTGAGTATTCCTTGCGCATCGTATCCTCCAAGATAATTTCCTGCTTATCGCGACACTGTGTTTTTCGTAAAACGGATAGTGTTGTTGCATTGTGTGAAGCATTGGTGTCATCAGGGAATCCTCAATTCATTCATGTTAGAGTTCCTGTGTTTTTCATCATACTAATGATAAGAGGACGAAGTTCCTGGGATCCACGCAGGCGAATTCAAGCTTCTCGTATTCGGTATTTACCGTGGATCGATATAGCCTCGCCTAATCAGGTAACTTTGAACGCCGAGAAGTTCGTCAAGCCAATAGGCCGGCTCGCTATGCGCTGAGCACTTGTCCTCCGCCGTATCTTTCACAATTATGAATGGAATCCCGTTTCAAAGTTGGCCAAAAGACACGTAGTAATCTTCATAGAGGTCATATTCGTAAGGTCGGACGCAAATTTGACTTGTGTTGGATCTTGTTGAAATAGCCGTTTGTGTCTTTTCGGCTGCCGTCTGACAGTGTCGTCTGCTTCTAGAATACGACCTTTAGGGACCATCCTCGACAGATTCCTCGAGAAACAATGAACGCAATGGTTGCTGCTAGGTAAAGGATCCCTCCAAAGAGTATGAGGCCTCCGTACGCCCCGTCGTCACGTTGTTGAATAGCGCCAGCGATAGGAATACCAGTCAGTGTCCCAATACTGGTAATGGTGAAGGTTGTTCCGGTTCTCTTTCCATAATCCTCGGTTGCACACACTTGAGAAATGCACACTGGGGTCAGACTGATAGCTGCACCACTCCAGAAGCCAAAAAAGACAGCATAGCATATCATGGCTGCTTCACTACTTCCAGAAGTGAACCACAGAGCTAGTGTCAAGATCGAACATATCGAGGAAGTTAATATCATAATGTTAAACCGACCCAGCTTGTCAGCAATTAAGCCGGGGAAAAAGCGGCCTGGGACTGCTCCGAGGTTTAGAAAGACAATCAATAAATACGAAAGCGTGTCATTCAGACCAGCGTATACAGCGTAAGAGGATATATAGGTGTACGGAATGAAGACTGCAAATTCAACCAGGAATATTGCCGCTGTCGTCGAGGCATATCTAATGTCTCTCAACGCTTTCAGATCGATAGACATTCCGGCCTTTTTATTGAGCGGCAGACGTGTCTTCAGTAAGAGACACGCAACCACGCATACAACCGCACTGAAAAGTGCTATAATACGCATCGCCCACGGGAAGCCGATCTTTGGAGCCGCAAAAAGAATGATTATAGGAAAGATGACACCTCCAATTCCGCCGGCGGTGCACGCAATACCCGTGGCGTAGCCTCTGCGGACATTAAACCAGTGGCCGATGGAAGATATTGCAGGGTTGAACATGGCGCATGTCGAGATACCCCCGAGTACGCTAAAAGATAGGAAGATTTGGTAGTATTCTGTGGTTATGTTAGAGACATATCGACTCAAAATCATTCTGATCATACTATTATCATTATGACAACCAGTATTGGGGATAATTACCAGTGCTAAAGCTCAGACATATCATAGATGCAACTATACCGATGGACGCCGGAATGAGCAGATATTTCGGGCCATGTGCATCGAAGATTGGCCCTGCATAAGACAATCAGGTATCGTGTTCGCTATAATATCCTTCGAGGCGGATCGAACACAGTCACTTACCAACTTGTGCGCCGCAGAAATAAAGGAAAAATCCAAAAGCACCATATATCCAGCCGATACTCGATGCAGAATATTCCTTCAATTGATGAGTTGCTGTCCAGGCATGGAGTACTCCCAAGGTATTCAGTAGACCCATCCCGGGAATCATAGCACACCATGAACCGAGAACAACAAGCCACGCTTGTAGACCCCCTTCGGGATACTTTTCATTATCAGACACTTCTGACGTTCCTGCTGTTTCCAAAGAAACGACATCGGGAACTTCTTTGGTTGACTCGCGTAGCTCACCAGTGGTGGCGTCTCCTTTAAAGAGATCAGGCTCGAACATTGTAGAGATACACTTTCTGAAAGAAAGATACCCGCCTCTTATAAGAACTGTGCTGTCTCTGCCGCAATGGATGCTTGCTCGTAGTTACTGGCCAGGGGCGAAAAAATGTCGGCATTGCTCGAGGAATGACGATTGCCAGCTCCGTTCTTGTCTAGAGCAGGTTACCTCGACAGTAGCAAATTGCAATCAGGGAAATTTCGTGAGAAGAAGTCTCTTCTCATAATAATACTAGAGTGGGAGACTGGATTAGTTGCGTTGTTGTGGATAAGTACTTACTCGGAGGCCGTGGGATGCGGGAACACCGACAGATAACTAGTTAACTAAGCTCAACCGGCTTATCAATCAACGCAACAGGCAATTCAACGAGATGTCGACTTCCACTTTCTCTTCGCGTAAAATCATTGATTAAGCCATGCAATAAATATTGCATTTCACCAAGCGTGGCCGGCCGTGTACTTGAGCCTTGTGTCTCACATTTCTCTATTAGTAGGATTACATACTTAGGTAGGTGGGGCTAGGAAAGAATTTCATCGTCTTCTAGGTACAGGATACAAAGATGGGGGCCAAGGTCGCAAAATGGGCGTGGGTGTGAAATTAGGAATAGAAAACTCCACAGGTACTATCAATAAACCGTTGAAGTCTCTTAGACACTCTAAACGCATATCTTTTCTTTTGGATATTTTGAGGGTGCTTCGTGTCGGTGTTGAAGATTTAGAACGATTCGTATACATAAGCCGATGCATCTAACTAATAACTATACAATTTAAGCCACAACTGCTATTGTGGATTCAGAATGCGCTTTCTCGCCCTATCGTATATTCGTGCGTACCAGACGACTAGTCCCTACATACATATCCCTACTTATTCAATTGCGAATCGAGGATGAATAAGACCCATGAGTACTTTTGTGAGGTAGCCTTGCTCTTCAACAAACCCTCTATTAAACAGAGAACACGGGGATTGTACATGACATACTTAGTTTCATCGCACAGTTCTATCCTGGTTATTGAGCGTTCAGTTTGCTTATCAGCGACGATAACACATAACATTCTTAGACACTGTCCTACATGCGGATATTTGGAAATCTCACCATGATCCCCATCGGTGGAGCATCGTTGCAGCGTGAAGCGCCTATTATTGAACACTCAGTTTAGAGGTTTCTGAGTCCTGGTAGTGTAATACTTGAAGTATGGATAGAGCTGATTTCGTTTTAGCCCTGTCGTGAGGTCATCGAACTGAATAAACACATTCTCGACCGGGAAATTGAACCCACATACAATTTTCCGAAGCATCTCCCCGATGTTCTTTATGTAATAGTGCGTGGTGTTTGCAACGAATGCCAATTAAAAGAGACCACAGAAAACTTTCGTCCAGCTCTAGAGGGGTTCATTGCAACCAACGGTTGATACCGTCAGAGAGAGCTGTCACTAACACTTACGATAGATAACTGGAAGAAAGCTAGAACTTTAGATACCTTCAAAAGCTGTGTGCGAACTCAGCAGATCGCTTTAGTCCCTGAATTCTCGCCATTTATTTCATATTTATCCGGTATTTATCCTGAACGCTCAGATTAATGCGGAGTCCCCGCATTTTGTCGAGTTCCCCGCATGACCAGTGCTCTTTTGACCAACCAACCATTGACCACTTGTACTCGCTTGCCTTTTAGGGTAAAGTTGAGATGCCATCTCCATTTTCCACAGGATTCCAGGGAATAATGATTTCTGTGCATTAGAGTGGCGCAATTGAAAGATTCCGGGTGACACGGATGTTGATCATGATGCATATATATATATTCTCATCGATATGGAGCTCAACTTGCCTTACCCTTTAGCTCACACTTGGCTACTTGTATCGATACAATGCACTGTATTCATTCTATTGCTTTGATTTTAACTAGCTGGGTGGTTACCACTACGGCTCTTCCAAGTCGTGCGTGGCCTTTGAAGTCATTTAAAACTCTTGTCACGTTTGGAGACAGCTATACAGATGAATCTCGACTGAATTACTTCGCTAGTCATAATGGCTCGGCACCACCAGTGGGATGGATTGACCCTATTGTAAGCGTTATTTATTATTATTTGCTTTTCGATACTCGTGATGTACTCCCGTTGCATTCTGAGCCATCGACACATTTTGATAATTGACAAACTGCAGAATAACGATACAGCATCTGGAGGATACATATGGCCGCGATTTGTTGCAGACTACGCGGGCGTGAACCTGTACGACTATGCTGTCTCTGGTGCCGTATGCTCTAATCTGATAACACCGCGTACTTTCTCGACAATCAATGCACCCTTTCCTTCAGTGCTAGAGTATGAAGTGCCCGCCTACATTGCGGATAGCAAATATGTAACAGGATCCGGCCAGAAGTTCCTTAATATTCCTGCGCAGGAGACTGTATACTCAATGTGGATTGGCACCAATGATCTAGGAGTCGATGCCTTCCTCACCGACTCACAGGTCGCAAATAAGACAATTCCTGACTACATTGAATGCGTCTACAGGGCATTTGATCAGATTTATGCCAATGGCGCTAGATACTTTGTTCTGATGAATATTGCTCCCCTACAGCTCACACCATTGTACGCCACTCCAGCAAAAGAAGGCGTCAAGGATAACCAGTATTGGCCAGAGAAGCCAGATAACAGAACTGATATTAGCTACCGGATGTGGGAGCAAGTAGTCACAGTGAATAATGTCTACAAGTACCAGACGCCTTTTGAGCTCCTTGTCGCGAGGAGATACCCCGGGGCTCATTTTGCCGTGATGGATATGTACGGACTGGTAAGCTATCCTTCCGTATAGTAGTTATTTTATTCTCCCTTATTCTCTCTCTCTCTCCCCTTTCTTTTTGGCGGACATCAGATTCCATACTGAGTAGTAAAGTAGACTTACTAACGTATAACTACAGATTTCTGACATCTATAACAATCCGACGGCATATTTGAACGGTTCTGCTCCAGCAAATGTCACTGGCTACATTAATCACTGCAACACGAACGGCACGTATTGCACGAGAATGCCAAACCCTGACTCCTATTTGTGGTTTGACGAGCTGCACCCATCGCAGAGAACAGACCAGATTATCGCGCAGAACTTTGTAGAGGTTGCTGAAGGGAAGAGCAAGTGGGCAATCTACTGGTGACCTCTTCAATATACCTTACTCAGAGTACCGGAATAAATAGTTAGCCATACCTCCGTAACTCTCATAAATACATCTATTTGAACCAGAGGATATCCCTCCTAAATACATTTACATGTCGAACTTTTCAATAATACTGTTACCCTACAATTGGCGCAATTATCGCACTCCAATACTCTCCCCCGTGCCAATGTCGGATACCTGGCTGTGCCTTTCCACAGCTCTATATTCCACATCTCGCGTATTCGAGGAGCGAAAAAGTAGTCGGACACCTGATCCGAAAGTGATCTCTTTTAAAGTTAGAAGAATGACGACAACAGCGTATGCCGCCAACAACCATTCGAACCGAATAGACAATTAACGAACATATGTATATCATTTCATTTAATAGATTATAAACTTGAGTTGAATAAGTCATTCCTATAGACGTTACGACTAAAGCTTTAACCAGTCTAGATCGTTGATTATAATAAAGAATACAGAAAGACATTTTTGGCACGCGATTTTGTCATTGCTACCTAATACTTCTGGAAAACTCAAGGACCACGCACAAATGACCTCAGCTTTGAGAGAATACTTCTGCCATATATCTGCCTGATAAAAGGAAGGGTATCCATTAGGCCTCTTCTCTCCCTCAACTATTTCTCAACATCCGCCTACCTCAAACTGCCAATATGGAGAGGGCACATCACTTTATAAAAAAGTTCATATTCCGACGGCAGGGCTCATGTCTCATCACGGAGATTCCATCAAAGATACTCTATGTCATATTCGATTTCCTTTCGACACCGGATCAAGTATGTTTATCTTTAAGTTGTAAGCATTTATACGCTTATTACCTCTCAGGTCTCGATGCTCGAGGAACGAGCCTGCATGAGATCTTTCCACACGAAACACGGCCAATATTGTGCCGTAACGCGGATATCGAGAACCGACCTAGG
Organism: Paecilomyces sp. PK2413; assembly: GCA_023624055.1. NCBI lineage: Eukaryota > Fungi > Ascomycota > Eurotiomycetes > Eurotiales > Thermoascaceae > Paecilomyces > Paecilomyces sp. PK2413. Next base: position 561,426 of record JAMADQ010000007.1, read on the forward strand.
ATACACCTACTCCGCCAACTTCAAAATCGACGCTGGAGATATTGTTTTGAATGCTGGAACCTCCACCCGCGTTCGGCATGGTACATCCCAAAATTGTACTGTCGTAAAGATACATATCCTGGTAACGTGCGACTTTACGGACGATATCGCTGCATGCTGGTCGCCGGTCAAATGGATATTTGTCCTTGCCTCAGTATCACATTTCTCGATAAACTTGACCTGATGGAAAAGATCAAGTCTCTTAAAGATCCTGATGGTTTCAAATCTTACTATAGTAAGATTCTGGTGCGTGATAATAGACGTCCACTCGCTCTACACTTTTGCAACTTCGACAAGCATCCTTTGGCAAAAGTAAGTATCTACACATCGCTTCAAGTAGCTGGAGGAAATCTCCATCTCAAAGCCTTTTATAAGTTTGAACCGAAAAAGCTTCTAGAAAAGTCACCACAAGCGTTGTGCAGGACTCTCAAAACGACTTCGATATGCCTCTCCAGGTACCCCAATATATGGATGGAGGAGTTCTTCCTCGAGGCAGGTTCTGGTTTCTCGGCCTTCCCCCATACTGCACGTTTCGAAACAATAAGAGGGATGAATAAACCGATGTATAGTCACGCTATATGTGTCTATCAAAATTTGGGACCAGACAAGTGGCCTGATTCGGATTGGTATTTTTATAGCCATACTTAATTCTTTTCTTTTCTTTTGATATCTTCGCATCGCTTACTTCCGGCGAGTATGTGGATTGACAGAGGTCGACTCAAGTTAAATTATCGTCTTTCTTTTTTCGTTTTCGTCATTAACGCCACTTCGCTTGTTCGGACAGAAATGTAAGATATAATGTATGAAGTTCAACAATTAATATTGGCCTTGTCCCTTTGAATGGCTTGCTTAAAATAAAGGCAGCCCTTCATCGTCTCTAGAACAGATTGTCTGCAATTTGCGAGTTTTAGCCATCGCTTTCAAACCGTGTTACATATGAGTGGATTCATTGCCATTGTAACGCATGTTCCTCAGGTCCAACACATCCTCGGCGAATACTATATCTCAGAACATGGTAGTCTGGCATTATCCATACGCACCGCTTAGTTCTCGGAGAATGTTTGCTCACTGTTTCCCACTTTGTTGGTCCTGCCTTTTTCCAATCGTGCGTTCTTTCCATCTTAGTCCTACACCCTCTCTTTCCGTTCACACCTAGATCTGAAAGCTTCCTTCCCAAGTATTGTCTTGGATATGGTGTTTACCAAAGCTATTTAATCGTTCTCCAGCTATGCAGCTTGTTCTTCTTTCTTTTCCTCTCTCAAGTAACCCATCTCCTTGCCCCTGCTCCCTTGCTGTGTGAACTCTATCTACTCTCGCAATGTCTCTATTCTGGACAATCGTATCTCAGGTTTCCGAAATCTGCAGTATCATCGTGAACACGGCCACCCTCATCGAAAAAGCGAAGAAGGTATGGGATTGGTATCAACGGTGGAGGCACCCTAGAGCGAATCCCCATGTCCACATTCGGCTTCAACAGCAGGACCGTCCCCAAGTCGATGTTGACATCGAATCGGGCGACATGTCTCACGAACTGCAGGAAATAATCGGTGTGGCTCTGGACCGTGGAACGAGATGAAACGAGATTGTGGTATCTGAGATTGTCTGTTTTGGTGACTTTTGTAAGTGTTCGATTACCTGGATTTGGTACTTACTTCTAGAGGGCGGCTGGGTGGGCACCGGCGATGAGCTCACCCTTCTACGCAGGGCCGGTGACTAGTAGCCTTCGGGCGAAGCTAAGATGAGCTCAAATGTATTTAATTTGACACAAATTTCATTTTATTCTCTTACGTTCTCCTGGTATACCACTTCAGGCCTCGCTCTTCGGCTTATCGTAGCGCCTCAGGGGGATAAGAACCTGTCCATAGTATAATCGGAAACAACTTTCCTGGATCCTCATACCTGTACAGAAAGATGATCGGATTTCATCCGGCAATTGAAATGTTCAACAGCTTTTTGTATTGCGTTCCCCTGCTCAGAGGGAGAGTATACTTTCTCACACTTCGCTCCTTCCTGAGCCCACGAATTCTTGTATCTCATAGTCAAGAAACCTTGTCACTGCGTAGCTATTACCACTAATAAAACTTTTATATCTATGCAGCTGCTAGCCAATAAGTTGATCAAATACTTACAGTGTCATATGTGCAGGACCTTAGTTTTGGGGAAATTGCGGGCGCGAGGGGTTAAGGTGAATGAGTCTATCCCAGTTGCATGGAGTGTTATCTCTGAGATATGCAACCCACTCTGAAATTTGGGCATAACTTTTGAACAATATATAATTGGTTTGAAGAGGATTTAGTCTGGAGATTCCTTTTTGCATCGCGAAAGTCTTCAAATAGTTGCGGCATGGATTGCATTCCACTGTCAAATAGATCACACGAGAAATACGTAATCAGTCTTTTTAGCGGCGAGCAGGATGCAATTCGATTTCGCCGACACAGGGATACGACATTGAGATTGCGGGGGTGGGGGTTTCTTCTTGTCCCCTCAGCATCCCAGTTATCCACGCTGTCACATAGTACGCTTGATGTACTTACACTGGAAAATATTCATTCAGCCGAAAAGTTACTCCGGGATGTTCTGAATGAGACATAGGTACTTAGAGGCTAGCAGGGTGTATAAACACAAATTTTCCACTTTTTCTCCGTTCCTCCCCGCAGAACACTATTTGATCTCTCCTAAAATCTCAGAGAAAGGACGCATCCAAGTAGTGACCAATGCGGGAGGTCACACCACTGGTTTTTACTCTAGAGTTATTCCGCAACTGCAGCCAAGACTGACTGGGAGGGTATATAGTGTACTTCCTTTCCAAGTAACAAGAATGATTCTTGATGGACTCCCGTCATATCAACACCAGACCTGGGATATATCTTGGCTTCACGCGAATTGATTCATCATGAGATTAAACACTGTCGCTATTAGTAGCTTACTGTCAGTTATATCACCTTTAGTAGACGGACACTACGCGACGGACGATTGGCACCCTGCACGTAAGGCTGTAATACCCCCCTTTGCCCTGCATAGCTAACATCAGAACACACGCGCAGCAAATGCCACTGGCTCCGGTGGCTGGGGGAATGCATTTTTACAAGCGGAGTCTTTCACAGAGAAACTGAACCTGACGGAAAAGATATTTCTTGTTACTGGAGTAGACGGTCCCTGCGTCGGTAACATTCCAGCTATAGAACGCCTAGGATTTAAGGGCATATGCCTCCAAGATGGCCCGTTGGCTATACGACAGGCTAGCTTTGCGAGTGTCTTCTCGGCAGGAGTCTCTACTGCAGCAACATGGGATAGAGAATTGATGTATCAGCGAGGAGCTGCTATTGGACAAGAGTTCGTGGGGAAAGGTGCTCATGTGATGCTGGGGTAAGCTCCGTCGAACAAGTCTGAGTTTTGATATAGTATGAGAAATAACGTGTACTTATATAGGCCAGTTTCAGGGCCTCTTGGCCGGTCTGCACTAGGTGGTAGGAATTGGGAGGGGTTTTCTCCAGATCCGTACTTGACTGGAGTTGCTATGTATGAAACTATTACCGCAGCGCAGTCTCAAGGTATACAAGGTTAGTTATGGAAGCCTCCATGTAGCCTATGCCTGGCGTTTTGCAACTTTGCGCGTCCTTATATTGGACATAGTGTATTAATAACCATGCTGATCCCTTGAATAGCATGCGCAAAACACTTTATTGGTTACGAGCAAGAAACCCAGCGCGTGCCAAGTGTCAATGATGATGGCATAACCATCCAGGCTGTATCGTCCAATGTTGATGACCGCACTCTTCATGAATTGTATCTCTGGCCATTCGCAGATTCTGTCAAGGCCGGGGTTGCATCGGTTATGTGTAGCTATAATCGTCTCAACGAGACGTATGCCTGCGAAAACAGCCACACGCTCAACGAAATATTGAAAACGGAACTTGGCTTCCAGGGATACGTCGTCTCTGACTGGGGAGCAACCCATTCTGGAGTCAAGTCAATTCTCACAGGCCTCGATATGAACATGCCTGGGCCTCTTGGCTCCTCCGACTCTAGTGTCGCGTCCTGGTGGGGATACAATATCACAACAATGATAAATAACGGCAGTGTGTCCGAAAGCAAACTAGATGATATGATACGACGCATCTTGACGCCGTACTATTATCTACAGCAGAGCAGTGCTACATATCCTACTATTGATATCGACACGGCTCAGTTAAGCGCGGGAGTCACAGGGAGTGACGTGCCTGCTTATCAGCATCCATTTAATCTCGGTACAAATACAGACAAGAATCGAGACGTCCGCAATGGCCATAGTTCACTGATTCGACAGCTTGGCACAGCTTCTTCCGTCTTGCTGAAAAATTCCAAGAACACGCTCCCTCTGACTTCACCAGGCAGGCTAGCTCTGTTTGGAAATGACGCAGTAGACGTCACAGGAGGACCATATGATCCCCAGAATGTATTTGGCGTTCAAGCTGTGGGCGGAGGCTCTGGTACGGGTCGACTTGCCAGCCTGGTTTCTCCTTTAGAGGCAATCAAGATGCGATTGCCGTCTGCTTCAATTCAATACATCACCGACAATTCTCTGATCACGGACGATGAGATTTCCTCAATATACCCAGCTCCAGATGTCTGCCTTGTCTTTCTGAAGACATTTGCTACAGAAGGAGCAGATCGAACGAGCCTCCTGTGTGACTATAATTCCACCCAAGTTGTCGAAACCGTGACATCGTCTGGCTCGTGTGCAAACACTATTGTGATAACCCACTCACCTGGTATCAACTTGTTGCCATGGGCCGATAATGAAAACGTGACTGCTATTATTGCAAGTCATTTCCCTGGAGAACAAGCAGGAAATTCCATTACAGATATCCTATTTGGTGATGTGAATCCAAGTGGAAAGTTACCATATACCATCGCGTATAACGCAGAGGATTACAATGCACCTATTGTTAACTTTACGGGTTCAGATGATCCAAATGCGTGGCAGTCTAATTTCACAGAGGGTCTGATGATCGACTATCGCCATTTTGACCATAACAACATCACTCGTCGCTACGAGTTCGGGTTCGGGTTGTCATACACTACATTTTCGCTATCCAATATCGGAATAGGAAAGGTTTCAACTTTAGATCTTGATGCCTATCCCCTGGGTCCTGGAACGGAAGTCCCACCTCCAGGTGGAAACTCAGCTTTATACGATGTCGTGGCTATCGTCACGGCAGAAATAACTAATTCAGGTTCCGAACCAGGGGCGGCAGTGCCACAGCTCTACCTCTCCTTTCCCACAGACTCCGGCGATGCAGAACTCTCTAGTACAACGACTCCCAAGAAGGTATTGCGCGGGTTTGAAAAGACGCCTGTGTTGGCCCCAGGCGAAAGCGCGGCAGTCCGTTTTGAGATCAAAAGGAGAGACATTTCGTATTGGAATGTCGAGAATCAGGACTGGAAGATCCCGCAAGGTTCCTTTGGCATTTCAGTCGGCCAGAGTAGTCGTGACATAAGCCTCACTGGACAAATATCTTTTCTGTGAATGAAATTTGAATGAAAATGATGAGTTAACCGGGAAAAAACAATCTGATTGGGAAGACACTCGAGACGGGAATATTGTCAGGTTCTCTCTATAAAGCTCTGAAGGTAATTCTAGCTTATAGTTTATGCCGGTTAGTTGTCATTTTATTCGATTGAACGAAGAAAGTCGCTGTATCCACGAATTCCCATGAATTATGACTCTGAAGGTTCTATATTACCATAAACGCATGCTTCTCATATCGTAAATCGCATCTCTAGCATTCAATCCAGTGTGACCCGAAGTGCCTGCGGGCCCTCGATATTTGCGCCGCTCCCTCAACATGACATGGCCCGTCAAACGGGTGCCTTGCATAGGGGTCGATTAAAGGCTTTGGAAACTGCGTCAACCGAAATATGTATTCCTTCGTGCAAATGAGCCTACAATAATGCATACTCACATAAGAGGCCTTTGTTGCTGGCTAAGGCGTGAAGACCAGCGAGTCAGCTTGATTTACTTCCTTTAGCTAGTCCTATCTTAGCTTCGATACTAATCCTGAAGCAAGATCGGATCTTGTTCGCCCATGGATCTGTTGCATGGATCCGCAGATCGCAACGCTACCGGGCCCCAGAAGAGAAACATGCCTTTGCCAATTCGATACTTATACTGCTCTGTGTCGAATGAAATTTTGTCCTGTTGAGTTAATTTAGTGTTGAAAATCAAATTCAGCATCGACCCTCAGGCACCAATCCTGTAGGTCAAATCCGGAGGTTTGCGCGCCGGACTACGTAATCATAGCCGTTCAGAAGGAAATACTCAACAACCAATTTAGTCATTTCCAATGAATATCTTCTGCGATTCAATTTCTTAGATTGCTCTTATCTAATGGTTTATGAACAGTGTGCACTCATTATTAAGGAATAATCCTTGGGCCGATCCCATTGGATCGGTTGTTCCCTTATTCTCATATTTTAGCGAGGGTATTTCCAAGTTAGCTTTAGCTACTTTCCCGGAGGAGGCTGTGCCGAAGACAAGTTAGGAACCATCCATGTATGCCTGTTATTCTTCACCAATGAGATATAGATCTATTACTGATTGCATTGGATACCATGATCTCCTGGGCTGGACATTACCATAACGGGCGGTTGTCTTCCGATCGCTGCCTGTCAATTCTGAAGAGTATAAGATGAACCTCCCACAACTGTGATATATTGTTCATCGCATCTTCTTCTACTACTACTACTACTATCCATCATCCATTCCATCTATCTACAGAATCTTTGCAACAATAAGAAAGAAAAATACCAAAAAGAAAACAAAAAAAGCCCTCCTCCGACCGGAGCACGACTATCTCCCTTCCAGAAGCTCCAGTTAGCTACATTCTCTTATTTTATTCGATTTATTTCCTCTAAATTTGATTTCTCCTGGCTTTCTAACTTAGTAGCCATGTATGGTTCTATCTATGGTCGTCCTCTTTGCGGATGTGCATACCTGCAGGACTCCTGGCGTGGCCTGGAATATCTTCCCCAGGTGGATCTCAATGTCCACTCCACCATCTTGTCTTCCACTTCCAGGACTACTCTGACGCAGACCTTTATCAATCCATCGAAAAATGAAGCTATCGAAGAAGTGTCGTATATGTTTCCTCTGTATGACGGTGTCAGCGTGGTTGCCTTCAGCTGTCATATCGGAGACCGAGTTCTTCACGGCCTGGTAAAAGAGAAACAGCAAGCCAGTGCTGAATACAACAAAGCCGTTGAATCAGGCCAGACTGCCGGTCTGCTTGAGCAGATGACTGACGCTTCCGATGTCTTCCGGACGAAGCTCGGCAATATCCCTGCCGATAGCAAAGTGGTAGTGGCCATCACCTACGTAGGAGAGCTTCGACAGGACGGGCAGGCTAATGGTGTCCGGTTCACCATTCCCAGTATCATTGCTCCTCGATACGGAAATGTACGAGATCTCGAGGGTGCCCCATCGAACACTTGGACTAGTTTAGTCCAACGTGGTGGACTTACAATCACCGTTGACGTGATAATGGAAGAAGGATCTGTGATCCGAGGGCTTCAATCCACGAGCCATCCACTGGCCATAAATCTAGGCCGGACCTCTCGCACTCAGGAGCTTTCCTTCCAGCCACATAAGGCGTCAGCTACCTTGTCTCTCCGTAGAGGTCAGGTCCTTCTAGAAAGAGACTTCGTCATGGTCGTCAATGCAGAGTGTCAGAATCAACCTGTGGCCTTTCTGGAGACTCACCCGTCTATTCCCAATCAAAGAGCACTGATGACATCTCTTGTGCCCAAGTTCGGCCTGCCTGACAGTACTCCAGAGATAGTCTTCGTCATTGACAGAAGCGGCAGCATGGCTTCAAACATACCTACTTTGCAGTCTGCTTTGAGAGTCTTCCTGAAGTCTTTGCCAGTTGGTGTCATGTTCAATATCTGTTCATTCGGCAGTTCGTATTCTTTCATGTGGGAGCGTAGCAAAGATCTCGATTCTCCATGTCTGGAGGCAGCTCTCAGCTATGTCAATACAATCTCGAGCAACATGGGAGGCACAGAGATGTACCAAGCTGTAGACGCAACGCTGAAAAACCGATTCAAGGACAAGGAATTGGAGGTTCTTCTATTGACTGACGGAGACATCTGGCAGCAAAATAGCCTCTTTTCTCTCATCAATGAAGCGTCAGAGAAGAACAATGTTCGCTTTTTCCCTCTTGGAATTGGAAGCGGTGCATCGTCTTCCCTAGTCGAGGGTATTGCACGTGCAGGAAACGGCTTTTCTCAATTTGTTCTTGAGGACGAAGAGCTTGATAAAAAGGTCATCCGCATGCTCAAGGGAGCCTTGACTCCTCACGTTCACGATTTCTCACTTGAGGTTGAATATGCTGCCGACGATAATGATGATGACTTTGAAATGGTCGATGCAGCCAATACGATCCCCATGGTCGAGCCCGCAGAAGGCTTGAAAGCAGACAAGAAACCCATGGAGCCGATATCCCTTTTCGACAATTCTTATCAAGAACCAGAATTGAAGACGAACAATGGAAAGATACCCATCACAGACCGTTTCAAGGACCTTCCTACTATTCCGGTGCCGAAGGTACTCCAAGCTCCCACGAAGGTCCCCTCATTGTTCCCTTTCATCAGGTCAAATATCTATATCATATTCTCGCCAGAAACAGCAGGCAAAACCCCCAAGAACCTCATTTTCCGAGGAACTTCTAAACACGGCCCTTTGTCGTTGAGGATCCCCATCCAGGACGCTGGAGTCGGGGAGACAGTCCACCAACTGGCTGCTAAGAAGGCAGTGTTGGAATTGGAAGAAGGACGTGGCTGGCTGCTCAATGCCAAAACCGCAGATGGAAATTTGGTGAAGGACACGTGTGACAGCAAGTGGGAGAATATCATCGCTCGCGAATGTGTCCGTCTGGGAACGAAATTCCAGATCGCCGGACGATGGTGTTCTTTCGTGGCTCTTCAGAATGATGACTCTATGAATGCACCAGAGTTGCAATGCCAAGTTTCTTCGACAGAACCCGCCGATGTGCCAACTGCTTTCGGAGCACGTAGTGCGGTCTCAGGACGCTTTCTTCATGGAAGCCGTGGTGGAGGCCTTGGAGGTGGGGTTCCTCGATGTAAGTTCCAGCTTAGTTATAACAATGCCTATGTCCAATACACGACGAGTGGTTGTACTGAACCAATTTGCAAAACAGATAATCAGATGATGTCCATGGTCGCGGCCCCTTCTCCAAGTCAAAGCTTTTCCAGTACAGGCACTTACGTTCATCCGAGAGCTCGGGCGGTTTTCTGTTCAACTGAAGCTCTAGTCAATGGTAAATCCCCTATTGCTGGTTCAAGTGCTTCTGGTGCTTCTTTGTTTGGTTCTGTTTCAACCCAAAGACTATCGGTCTTCTCTGGATCATCAATCTCATGTACAAATAATGGATCGTCCTTTTTCGGTGCCCCATCCAGTTCAGGCGGCCTCTTCGGTTCTGCTTCCCAGTCTCCAGCACTTGGCAGTTCATCTCTGTTCGGTGGCTCTTCTCCTCAACCATCATCACCCTTTCCCGCAGCAGGATCCCCTCAAGGCCAAGGTGCTCCCCTTTTTGGTTTCTCGAATGTGTCGAAAAGCCTCTTCGGTTCTCCATCCACCCAAAACATAACCAACTCTTTGTTCTCTTCTGGCCAACCACCGTTCCCAACAAGCACATTGTTCAGTGGCACCCTGCGATCCTCATCTCCATCACTTGATAAAATAACAGATACCAATCTGACCGGTACTGCAGATCGCTCAGTAAGAGGATATGTGCCGCAGACCACTCATGCGAGTCCAGGGTCGGGAGGTGATGTGCGCCATTGTGATATCTCCCCGTCGGTGCCTTTGACCTCTTCGACTCCTCGGGCAACGGACAAAGTCCACCAGATAATCGGCCTGCAGGCATTCGAAGGAGCTTGGGACTGGAGCTCCGAGCTGCTTAGAATACTTGGTGTAAGTCATGCAAATGTTGAGCCAAAGCTGGAGGAGGAGCTTAATGCTGCTCTTGAGAAGTATGGAGTCGGAATCAACGAAGATCCGTTTGTCGAACCTACCACATCCAGACTGCTGGCTACATTGCTAGTCAGAACATTCCTGGAAGAGAAAGCATCTGACAGGAAAGAAATATGGGAACTTGTTGACAAGAAAGCAGAGAAATGGCTGGAACAGACGCTTCAGAGCATGGGTCCAGGGGCAGCGCCTTTCCGAGATTTGAAAGATGTTATCTCCTGTCTGCTCTGAACTAAATTATATCAGATTGTTTCAGCGAGAATGGGAAGAGGAAGGAAACCAGAGAAAAGAGAAAAAAGAGAAAAGAAAATCAACATATCAAGGCATTAATCTTGGGTCGCTGTACTGGCAGGGTCGCTCAAATTGATCATAAGTCTTAATGCTAGCTTAATTTGGAACAATATATTGAAGATATACCGTATCGATCCTGTCCCAATATAACGAGTCAGTCACATAATAAGTTCTCAATGACACCATAAGAAGATTGTTGAAGAAGTTTTCTTTGGACTTTCACGCTTACCATCTTCCCTTCTTGTATCCCACACTTTTCAGCCTTCCTCTTTCCGCGAAGCCCCTTTTCTCGTACCATTTTCGTAGCCCCTCACCTCCTTCTTTGCCATCTACCGTATCCAACGCCATACAAGCGATCACATTTCGAATCGGTACTCCACCATCAGGCGCACGAACTTCATGGTCCGGGTCACCCGCATGCTCGCGTGCAAGGTGCTTCACCTTGCCCCCTTGAATTTTCTCCAGTAGCGCCGACAGTAGCACACTACCTACGCCTCGAGAAGTATGATCTTTGTGCACAAAGAGCGAGAGCTCGACAGTAGGACCATATGAGAGCATTGCACCTCTGAAAGGGGAGAGATACGTGTACCCGATCACAGTCTGTTGCTGTTGGGCAGTATCACCTGCGCTCTTTGCATCGTCCACAGCGACCAGGAAGGGCAATCCGCGGTCCGTGAATTCCCTGAATTTGGAGAACATCGATGATAAAGGTGCAGGGTTCTGAAGAAACGTGACCACGGTGTTGGTGACATAGTGAGTGTTTATAGCGTGGACTTCGGGTATGTCTGCCTCCGTGGCAGGGCGAATTTGGAAGGACATTGTGATTTTCCTTTTGATGTTCATTCGATATCTCCTCGATATTATTATGCTATATATTGATTATCTATGATATTCTGGTTAGCCTCGTTAGTAAAGACCATGTTCTGGGGCTTCTTCGGTGAGGACAGCATACAAAAACCGCCACGCCCACGAAGGTCAATCTGCATCTCCAGCTTCCCACAGTGATTTTGAAGCATGGGGAGTTCGTTGTTCGCAATTCCACTGCTCGCGTGTTAAATAAGTCGGGGAAGTCTGGCCACTGACACTATCCTTATGTGCGTGGGGCTTTGACTCATTGTGGTCCTTTTATCGGCAACGCTAAGATAGAAAACTTGAGCGCGGGACCAGGAAAGTAATAGTTGGCCATGAACAAGAGTAATGCGCATATCTCAAATAGAATAGATAGAGAAGGATATCAATTGTCCATTTAAAATCTAGAGCTGATTAAAGTAAATCAAAGCAAGGCAATTTGCCAAGCGGAGACGCCATCGTGTTATCAAATACCATCGCTCAAACCGGATAACGCCTGGCCAACCAACCATCAAGAAGTCGAGGTACGGCATGTCATCATCTCGCTGCGTGAAAATTGCTGGGAGCAAGGACAAATAAATTACCAGTCCTTGTCCAGCATGCTTTGAACGGAGTGTTGAGATTCGTTGAGATCTATGATCCCGCTTGACTGAACGCTCTGTACGTCCACAACGGATGATGCCTGGCCGACCTCGACCGGTTCATCGTCCAACCTTTCCTCTGGTCCACTATCTGCTTTGTCAACCTCCTCCCAATCGTCCTCACTTTTCTCATCATCTTTCACAATAACACGGTGGATAGAATCATCCAAGTTAACCTTCTGCTTCTTAGCCTCCGGCTGTCCGTCCAATGTAGGTTCCACGGTGGGCGGGTCTGGGAGCTGGGCAGCGAGCGTCTCAGAGGATGGCGAAGACTCACCCTGTGCTTGTGGCTGAGATCCCGACTGCTTCGACGAAGAAGACAGGTCCTGGCTAGTGGGAGGGAAGAAACGACTGCCGGGTTGTTAGTCCACGATGAGTTACACCTCACAGTAAAAGACTTACGGTATCACTCGTTCGTAGGCCTGTTCGTCTTTCTCCAGGAAGCTGCAGAAAACAACGCGGTCAAGTTTCTCAAGATTGTTCGATTCTTGCAAGAAACTACGGACCTCATCGACGGCCGCAAGCGCTGCTTCTTCACTGGGGTATCCGTAGACACCGGTACTCAATGCTGAGAAGGCGATGCTCTTCATTCCATTCTCCACAGCCAACTCCAGACTACGACGGTAGCAGTTGCGGAGAAGAACCTCGTGTCTGTTGCCTCCCTTGCTCTTTTCATATTGATAGACGGGACCGACTGCATGGATGATCTTCTTGCAAGGCAGGTGGTAGGCACCTGTGATCTTCGCATCGCCTGTCGCGCAACCGTTCAGCGTCCGACATTCACGAAGCAGCTCCGGACCTGCAGCGCGGTGGATAGCGCCATCCACACCTCCACCACCAAGAAGGGATTCATTAGCAGCATTGACAATGCAATCCACCTGCAGTTTCGTGATATCGTGACGGATCAGGCTGATGGTGTCATTAAAGGCCTGAGACGGTGTGGAAGTAGCGGATGAGGTAGGAACCAGATGCTTCAGCCTGTATAGGAGAGAGATAGTTGGGATCTCAGCAAGAGGAATCAAGGACGCCATGGTGGTGAGATATTCTCCAGATCTGATAAGGTCGGGCTACCCGCACTGGTATCCTCGTGAGAAGCACGTCGTTGACTGTCAGTACACGTAAGAGGATCAACAGACGATGGCTTGTGTTACACAAGCAGGGATGAGATCAGTCATAAAAAAGCAGTCTCTCCTGGAATAGCTCAAAGGACTGATGATCTCGATGATCTTGTTGATCTCTTTGACCTGGTAACTGGATGTCGAAGCAGATCCTCGTGTTTGGCGGGGGAAGCTACTTAACTGATTGCCGTCACTTAGCTACTCCGCTGAGCTCAAGCTCCCCACCAAGGTGCACGTGAACCTTGCTCTAGACGCTGGGCATTGTTATGACTCGTTTTCTGTCTACAACTTGATCTAGTTTTCCAATCAAGGCGAACGACAAAACGACCACATAGAGCTACATACTCACCACTTCCTTGTCTTTAGATCCTATCCAGATAATCGATTGGCCATGATCAGTTTAGACTGTGGAGCTACTATGATTCATTCCTCAGCCTATATAGTGGAATAACCATCTCGACAGTGAACACCTACCTTTTCTCCTATTGTTATTCTAGGCCATGAAAGCCTATGGATCATAGGAAATAGTGTTTTCTAAGGTGCACTACGAGTCCCTGTGAGCGAGACTTACCACTATATATTTTTCAAGATCAGTCTACGAGAACAGGGTATTATACGGGCATAGAAAGCACATCAAAGCAGTGGATTTGTATAAATTGGTCGTTAATCCGTTCTGGCACTCGTTTGGTCCATAATTTTCTTCAATACAAGCTTGTATCGATATTGTGAAACGACCTGGAAGTGATAAAATATAGAACACCCTGTTCGTGATTACTGAGACAAATCATTTCGACAAATAGTAATTAATAACATTCGATTTCTAGATCACCGATGGAATTTCTCTTCAATGTACGAAGAAAACCTTCTAGTGAGCGCCTTTTAGTTTGATTATTTCTCAATTGATCGTATTATCCCCCGCATATTAAATGCAGTCGCCTTGAAATGATGCAAACAAGGCAAACAAGCTCTCCAGATAATCTCCGAGATGAGATCCGTATCGATTAGAACTCGATTTCAAATGGTCTTTTAGAGCCTAATTTTCGTTTCCGCGGTTCACAAATGGATTGATACTGTGATCTAAATCTATTCTAGAAATAGCCACCAGGGAAGGCAATCGCTCAATTCTCCTATCCTTCCTGCATCATCCCCATCACACATTCTCCGATAATGCCTCCGCCAACACCGGATAGAAGACCGGGCTTCAATTCGCAGCAGAAGCCTCGAGTTCTCTCGCAAGATGAGCTCCTAAGGCGCTCTCTAAGACCGGAACCCTCAACAGCAACACCCACGACCACTGCCCCTCCCTCCTCCGCTTCTTCATCACCATCGCAAGTCGCTTCCTCCACCAGACCCTCCCTTTTGTCCCGCTTCCGAACCAGCTTCGCCCGCCTCCCAGCGCCCGTCCGACGAACATTCCGAGTCGCTCGTGTTCTAGCACCAATAGTCCCAATTGGACTTTTCTTTTCCGAACATGTCTTGCAAGTGATGTGGGTGCGCGGGCCTAGTATGACGCCGTACTTGAATGAGGACTACGCGCAGATGCATACGAAGAGTGATATGGTACTGGTGAATATGTGGCCGTGGGGCGGATGGCCCTGGGAGAGGAGAAGGAGATTGGAGAGGGGGATGGTTGTTACGTTTCGGTATGCTTATCTTGCGTCTTGTCCTCAGTCCTCCGGAGAGAACCAGTCTCTATCTACCCGGATCTCTAGGTTTTGCGACGTGGTCTTGAATGATGCCTCTTTATGCTAATGTAACCTCTAATCCTCACCAGATCGCCTGCGAACCCTGATAATATCGCCATCAAACGTGTCATCGCATTGCCCGGAGACCGAGTCACGACTAGAGAACCCTGTCCACGAGAGTCCCAGATCGTACCATTTAACCACGTCTGGCTAGAAGGAGACTCAGACGATCCAAACAAATCGTTAGACAGTAATACATACGGGCCTGTTAGCATCAGTCTAATCACCGGCCGCGTGCTCGCAGTCCTATGGCCACGGACGAGGCTATTACGATGGTGGGATTGGGAACATAAGGGGGATAATGGAATTAGCGATAAAAGGGAACCCAAATATGGAACTGCGGTTAGGGACAGGGTGTTAAAGGAGGCCGTGAAACTGGAACGGCCGGTCCTGGAATAGACGTTGTTCTCTCAAGGTATGCTTTCCCTCGGCTCCCTACAACTTCTTAATGTGATATCAGAAGGCACTCCTGGGATAGACCGGTATTTCTTTGGCTTTCTGGTAAGATTGTATTTATAGAATCATAAACTCGCATGTATACTTGACTGTGAATGATGTCGGATAACGAGACAAGGCAAGATAACGCCATAGAAAGTTTCTACCCCATTCGAAAGAATAGGGCCTATCCTACTTTGACCAGGAACAACGCCGCACTGCTTCCTAACGCCCAGAAACCAACCCAAAGTATATACGTAAAGAATGGGTATAATCGTGTGTTTAAGGATTGGAAACTATTCGGATATCCTCAAGCCGTTCGTCCTGTAACCGATCCATCTCCGATTCAATGCTCATTACCCATCGGTCCCTCTCTACTCGGCTTCGAGCTTTGAATACTATCGACCGACCGGGGACACCTAGCATAGAGACCTTCTGCAATCGCCGTCGTGCATGTCCACCTTGCTGAAGCTGAGATGTACGGAAAAGGTTCTTGCGCAGTGGACGCCAGATGACGAAGCAGACCGCGGTGTCCTCATCGCAACTTGTGAAACCATCTGTTGAAAGATATATGCGTGGCAATGCATGGTGACCAGGGCGGTTGCTGTCGAAAGTCTGGTTTGCGTAAAGGAGATCAGACTCGGTCAATAGGCCGGCGTAGATGTAACAGTCGCTGAGGTCGAGAGTAGCGTCAAGCTCTTGATGTATATGAGGTATTTCGACGCCAGTGCTCCTTCGCAGCGTGCTCTCAAAGATCATTAGTTTGCCATCAGAGAGAACAACGTTACAGCGGCTAAAGGTCGAATGACGGCGTGGTTTACGAAACAATGGTCCGGACATCTGGATATTAGAGATATTAGTTACCATTTATTACACCAAGGGATTGAAAAGGAAAAGCATATAGACAAGGGCCACAAAATTGAACAAATATATGTACCTTTATTGCTCGGCACCCTGTCAAAGAGCACAGGTTGTAGAGATGCGGGGACGCGTGCGCTCTCCTGACCTCCCACTTCTGTGCGAACTGTCCCAATATGGACTCCATTTCTTCGTCAATACCCAGCAATTCGATGTTCCGACGCCGTAGTGCTTTGAGTTCGGCCATATCCGCCGTCGTGCGTGCTTTCCAATACCTGACCAATGCATCTAAACGCTTCATCCATTCATCCCTCGTATGAGTGTCGTAGGCTTGAAGTCGAACTACAAGGCCGTTGTTGAGTACCAGCTCGAAAGTCCTATCATCGTCGAATTGATCAGTTGCGCCATCGTCCCTGTGCGTGTCTGTGACCTCCTGGTGAAATTCAACGTCCGGTCCCTCGCCGATGTTTGGGTCGGCAGGAGAACTGCCGCGCTGAACACATCTCACTTCCCGTACTCTACACAGATTAATGAAACCCTCAGCCTGACTCAGATTATGAAGATTTCGTCGCACGTGTGCATATGCTTCTCGATCACGATCCTGGACATGCTGTTTATTACCATTCGATAACCACGCAATATTTCCATTTTCGATCGGATAAGGGTCAACATCGAAGTGAATTGGCATTTTCTGTACGATCTCCGAAGAAGAGGGTATACTGCCATCCTCTTGGGCACCCAACTTCGGTGGGGGAGGTGGCGCAGCCTTGGCTGGTTTGCAGAAGAAGAGGTAGTTATCCTGAGTCGAGAAATAGAGCCTTTTAAAGAACATCCTGTTAAACCGCTGGTGAACACCCTTCTGGGATGTCAGACGGATTAGAAACCCTTCAACAGGGGGTGGTTCATGGTCTTTTTCTTCATTGCGGCCTTTGACGG
The DNA here is from genome assembly GCA_023624055.1 of Paecilomyces sp. PK2413. Classification (NCBI taxonomy): domain Eukaryota; kingdom Fungi; phylum Ascomycota; class Eurotiomycetes; order Eurotiales; family Thermoascaceae; genus Paecilomyces; species Paecilomyces sp. PK2413. The sequence goes on from JAMADQ010000007.1 coordinate 578,371, forward strand.
CAGTTGGGTAGTGATGTTTTGGTCGGAGTTCGAGGTCATGATACATCTGCATTCCCATCGCGCCGAACATCCTACGTTCATTTGGACCGACTACCCACTCTAGTCGATCATATCGTTTCCAAGCGAGACCCATCTTTCCAGCCTCCGACCACGATTTCAGGAGATCCGACCATTCAGTTCGACTCTGAAGAAGATCCAAGCAGGCACGTGTAATGATCTCGGCTATATCTCCTTTCATTCCCATTGAAAGTTCTCCCTCGTCCTCTCCCTTATCTTTCGAGTTATGTCTCTTATCATGGGCATCAAAAGGGTGCTTGAAGACAAGGGACACATCAAGGTCGGGAACATTGATGAGAAGTTTCGATGGTCGACGCCATCCAAGGGCTTGACGGATAAAAGTGAACCACTCGACTGAATTCGCCGCAGATCGAGCCCGTATCATATATATTTTGGTGCCACGTTTGCAAGGATGCCAGACAACGACTGTCTTATCGAGAGAAGAGTACAGGTTTACCTTCGTCTGCTTTAACGTGAGGGGAACCTCGTGGCGAGCTGGTTTATTGATTTTCGCTGTCTGCACTTTCGGGATCACGCGCGTCTTGTACATCTGGAGAGTATACGGCGCATGCTTTTGCTGAGGGCTGTAGCGGCACACAACAAGATACTCACGCCACTTATCAACAAGGTGCGTGTCGATTCTCTGACTGTCATTTTCAGTGTAATCATCTGGGAGGCTTCGGTTAAATGCTTGTTCGACACGCACTAGCATCTTCTCCGCCTTGATAATTTCTCCTTCAAGTGGCTTCCATCTTCGGGGTCGTTTAGAGGCTATAACCTTCTGAGTCTGCGATATACGCTGTCGAATTCGCTGCTGTTTGTCTAGTACGTTGTCATCCAGATTCAGCCGGGCCAATCTGTTCGATATTGGGCTCAGCAGCCACTGATCGGCCCTAGAATCTTCGCCGGTCTCGTCAACTTGGGGCATCTGTTGTTGCAGAGAGCGCGGCGGTTCCTCAGAGTTGTTGGTCGTTGGGCGAGGCCGCTCGTGACGACCTAGTAAGGACGTTGATGAATTCGCGTCGCTTACTGACGGCACTGGGCTTAATCTTTGACGTGCAGAGAGCCGGCCGTTTGGTTTGAGCTGATTGTTGGAATCTTTCCTGGGCAGTGAGTGCCTGTTGGGATCGAGACTGTCGTGATGGCCCGTACTATTGACGCTTGCGTTCTCAACAGAGAGCGTCTCCCGGGCAGTGACATAGCTCGATTTTGAGCCTTTTCGTGTACCCTCAGTGCTCACATATGAATCAGGCACGCTCTGAGCAGGTGGGGAGACATACGCAGGCCCCGAAGACTCTGCAGGTTCCTCATTGCCAGAGTCGATGCCAGAATCCGCAGTTGGGCTTATATTGTTCATGGGAGCAGGAGAGTCCATGAGCGCGGCGCCAGTAGTTAGTCGCTGTAGATCTTGAGTGGGTACTCTGGATGCATCTTGGGGTTCATCTGGTCCGGTCTCTTCAGATTCAATAACATCAAGTACAGGAAAATCGCCATGTTGGATGGCTGCTAGTGAAGCCTCATCGTGTAGGGAATCCTGTCTCTGCTCGCCAGATGAAGTATCCGCAGAGAAAGTTACTCTTCTTGACGAGTAATTCTTAAAAGACAGCCCCATTCGATACCATGACTTCCGATGACTGTTTAGCCAGCCCTCAGGGATTGGCCCGATGAAGAAACGTCTGGTCGTTCTATGCAAGTGCTCCGCAGAAGCATGGCGCTGTCATTCGATCAGAGATCGTGTCAAACCTGTATCAATCTTATCTCAGAACGTACCAGTTGCTGAGCTGTATATGACTCCGCATCTAGGGCATCATACTGCTCGTGGTATATCCCCGCATCAACCTGCTGAGGGTCGGGCAGTGATTGGGCCGATGGTGACTGCGCACCCATTAGGTAGAGCGTTAGGGCGACTCTGAGACAGTACGACCCCTGACGACCAGAGGCTCCAAGAAAGGAATGACTATATATAGGAGTAAACGATAATCAAAACGAGTAGTAATTAAGTGAATATCAGGAATGGCCAGCACGATATCGAGAAAGAATTGCAGAGCCTCAGGGCTGTGGCTGAGATCCTCCGCATTGGGCAGGCACGGGACGAGAAGGCGCTATGACGTCGAGGCAGAGTCACGTGGAAGTTTGTTTTGTTGACAGTGTTTGTTTAGTTTGCGCCATCCAAACGGGAAGTGAGTGAGCCCCGCCATTGGCTTGCGTGTCCCCCCACGTTCCAGGGGAATGATCGACTCGAGACAACTCACCGCCGTGGTCGATTGCTTGACCCCTCCTGTATCCCAAGTATCCTTTTCCATTGACCACATTTCACCTTACCTGCTTATCTCACATACAAATCAATACAATCTCAAAATGGCCGCTGTTTCTGTCATCCCTCCCGGTGGTACCTGGTTCGACACTCTGCGGAAGTCCTTTGTTGACGTTCCCATTGATACCGCTAATGACGACGGTATCGCTACTACTGAGTTCCTCGAGGCTGCCGAGTCTCTGACTACCTTGTTCGGTCCGTGATTCCATATTCATGATACATATTTCTGGATGTGCTCGATCCTAACACGGTTTAATAGATTTGCTTGGCTCTGTCGCCTTCGGTCCTGTTAAGAATGACTTGCTCGGAAACATCAAGGTGCTTACCGCCTCTTTCAACCATATTGAGGAATTGCTATTGACTTGTCATCTCTGATAGAAAATCCGCGAGAGACAGCTCGCAGCTCCTGAGGAGTCTGCCACGCTGCAGTCCCTCGTCCTGAACGAGCTGAAGACAAAGAAGCACACTGCCACGGAGGGACTGGTCTGGCTTGTTCGGTATGCTTTACAATATGCTGACTGCGCCTGGGAACATGAAACTGACTGTCTCCATAATAGGGGTCTTGATTTCACCGCTCAATCTCTCCGACACAACATTGACAACCCATCCGAGGAGCTTGCTAACTCATTCCGTCACGCTTATGGCAACACCCTCAAGCCTCACCACTCCTTCGTCGTCAAGCCTATCTTCAGCGCTGCCATGTCGGCAACCCCATACCGAAAGGACTTCTACCCCAAGCTGGGTGATGACCAGAGCAAGGTCCAGGCAGCATCTCAAGAGTATGTTGCAGCTCTCGAGAAGCGCGTTGCTATCTTGAAGGCTTTCCAGGACCGCAAGGAAGCTAAATGGTAAACGGGTTGTTATGTGATCGAACATCTCAAAGTCATTTTAGAAACCATCTTTTATGCAAATCAGCGGTTTTTACAGCGGGCATATGTATGGATGCAGGGTTTGTCCACGATGATGCGTTATTTGATTCCACATGCGGCCATACCTACTGGCGGCCAATCATCTCACCATTTATAGGAGAAGAGATCCGGAAGATCTCTTTCGTGATCTATGAAAATAATGCAGAGACATCAATTTCTCCGCAAAATTGGGGTTATATTACTCGTAGATATTGACCTGGTTCAAGAATTGTAAAAACGTAGTCATGATGTTTCATCAATAGTCATCAGTCGTTCGACAATGTCAAAATGAGTTAATAATTCGCTTTATTCTTGTCATAAGATTATACGAATCGTGCCGCATGGAAGAAAGCGGTTATGTCGGGCTACCAAGCTACTCTAAGCTAATTGCCCGCCTGCCTGCCTGCTTACTTGCTTGCTTGATTATAGCCAATGGCGTCCTTACACCATATTTGGCATCATTGCTCATGCCAGGACCATGTACCAACAAATTCCAAACCGTGCTATGCGTTTTTTTGAAGGTGAGACATCAGCTTATCACTCGGGGAATACGAGAATATTGAGATAAATGAGATCTACTGTAAGTCGACAACATTGAGCCGGATGAAGAGGGACGGACACTTGATGCTTTCGCCTTCAAGCCGTTGTTTCACTATTTCCCGTTTTCCGTCACAGCAGAAGCAAGCTAAAGAGGCGGGAAAAGGGCCTTTGGTCGTAATGCTGATTGCGTCGTGTAAGATTCCCTTTTGAATTAACTAGTTAGTTTCCATTCCGTTTTGTTCATTAATAATGTTGAGATATAGATGATTTGTCCAGTTTCAGAGAGCATATCGCAGTTTCCTGTGGTAATCTACTGCTTTTGATGTTTAGTGCTATAATGTTACAGCAGCGCAATGCCTTCTTGTATCCTCATTCCGGACTTTTTGTATCTCTGTTTTACTTTCAATAGCTGAGTGGTGGTCTGTGACCTTATCGTTTGCCTTCATCACCTCATCATTCTCGAACTAGGTTATCTTCTAGTCTCGTAGAGGATACGGCATGCAACAGTCCGGACTAGCCCTTTTCAGTAGGTTGTATTCCATGAAGACAAAGAGAAAGGTCACTTGAGCATGTTATCTTGACAATGGCGTTCTCTGTTTATCGACAGGTCCGTTGCCGTTCGAGTAGAGTGCGTCTCGGGTACACGCAGGAGCAATGCTGCACGATCCCTAGTCAATAATAAAGGGAAGGGTACGGAGTACGTCGATGCTATTATACTAATCGTGTGACAGTAATAATTAAGCTGGATCTTTACTCTATGGAGGAAGATCTCTCGACCGATTTCTCGGGTGAAAACTAGTAGGACAACAAAGATGGAGCATTGTTTACGAAGTATGTCGTACGGGAGTTGAGAAGTCTGGGTCTGATCTATGTCTTCAACGATACCGACATGCCGACACAAGATGCCGGAACTTAGTACTAGTAATGGTAGTTTAATCGCGGTTATTATCCGGGTCTTTGCATCTGGCCACAAAATGTGAACTGATAACCCGGTATTACGGAATAATAGACCCGTCTAATAACCCAACGGCAAGATCCCGCGATTTAAGTTTCTCTATCATGTCTTACAGGCGCCAGACGGGAAGAACCTATATGAGTGACATGCGCTAGAGGAGGCTACTCTGGCCTTTGGAGATATCACCACACCAGATAGAGCATCCATCCGAAAACTAGATCTAAGCGACTTGTCTAGAGCCGCCTGATCAGCCGGGGTGCTGAGTCATTGCCGTCGGTTTCCGAGTAACGCTATCAGGGGCAACAGGACGAATATCCCGTACAGACACTCTAATATAGAGGGTGCCAAAGCCACGGGAAGAGTCTAATTATGTTTAAGCGGCACGTTTGGCGGTCCGCTTGGGGACCGGAGAATGACAGCGGCGTTTTTCAGGGGGGTCGCTTACCTTGACTAAAAGCATCTTCTCTGCAAGCGATATAATACGCTGGGACTGGAGAAACTTTATGTCCTCGCGAGGATTATGGCAGTCGTCAAAGTCCACAACCGATGAAACACGATGTCATATTTTTCAATGGAACCCGAGAATATGAAAGATCCGCATATCTGAATGCGCTGAGTAAAAGTGATAGTTTACGGCGGAACACATCAATTATTGGTTGACGTGTTACGTCTCACACTCTTAGCAGGGATCTCTTCCGTAGAAAAGAGCAGTGCGCCTATGAGGGAGCGCCGCCATCTGATGTCGTGGTGGCGGTTATTCACAGCAACATCGAGTAAACGAGATGGATCAAAACGTCCTAGTCTGCTGGATTTGTGCGTATGGGTCCTTTCATGTTGAGATGTGTGAACGACACAAAACACCGACATTCTGACTACGTTCCCGCGTTGACCGGGGGTCGCCAAGAGTTGAACTTCCATATGGAAAGCAAAAAATGACATTCAAGACCGTTCGAAATAAAGTCTTCAATAGAGCATTAGCGATTTGTCGCTTTGTTCGTTACTGCATCTGTATGATCGCTTGTCCTTCGCGAGTGCTTAACGTATCGAGATTCGAGGGATCTTCTAGAACAGTTGGTATCTGCGGCCACGAGGAAGGCGGCGATCTGCAATCGCCATCTGTGCTCGAATCTCGGACCTTGCCGGTGAACATTTGGTATTTTGGTTGCTTGCCCATTAGGGCATATGTGCTCAGGCCTCTGCCTGGAGAGGACTGTGCGTCCAATGTGGGAACTGTGTGCGTTATGAGAATATGGTAATCTTCTCCATACTCCATCCGTATACAAGCCGAGCCATTATTCGAGGTCCTCTACTGGTAAATGTCGACCCGAGTCAGTGGGATATTTTGCTTCATGTTCCTTGGTCGCTCGTTGGCCGTCCAGCCGCTTCGGCCCCAGAACGGCTGTTACCATTCAGCGTTAGTTGACCCTCTAATGAAACGGTCTCCCAAAAGTTAACGAGTTAGCGTATATCTTGAATCTTGACTGGATAGACTGATCCACATACGGACCATACCGTTCATGGGGCTCAGACGGCAGATCGAATTCTGTGCCAAGAATAGTCGACAAGCCACCTGCAACCAGCGCTGTCATATTTTCTTCACACGGCACTGCACCAATAATGATAATCGCCGCAACAGGGATCGCATTCATGAAGTTACATGGATGAGGGGTCGCAACGGTAAATTAATGTTAGTTGCAGACATATGCCGGACCTGTACCCGGCCGGGTCGGCAGAGAGTCCCGGGCAAAAGGGAAGATGTTTCGAGAGAACTGGCGGCCACAGAGTAGGCGACACGATCGAGTTTATGATATTGCAATCGCAACCAGGCAAGGTAACCAAGACCCGTCTAGGAAAACATCCATTAACGAGGAAAAGGGCACGGAACGGGCTCCGAAACTGTGTGTGCGAACTGCTGGTCCAGGTATTACTATTTTACGGAGCAGGAAGCAACAGAGCAGATGGAGCGCAGATCAATCCCCCTTATGGTCCTTAGCTACGGAGTCCTCCAAAGATCCAGAATTCCCAGATCCGATCTCAGGAGATGCGCTGCTGCGGCGCTCACCGACAACGCGGACAGTGGCCACGCTAATAATATTCCTCATGTTAGATCTAGAATTTTACTCAATAATCAGTTCCTGAGGAATTGTTGCCGCCTCTTACTGCCAGGTACCAGTTCAATCCGGCTATTTGTCAAGATGGCAGCATCCGTATTTGAAGGCACTTCGTTAACAGAGTCTCTCGACCCATGGAAAGAAAGCTGCGCTTCCCCACGAGAACCTGCTTGCTCAGCAATGCTAACCCATGGTTCGGAGCATATATCTAATAATGCTAGTTAAGAGTGCGGAATGCATTGGACCTCAAATCTTCTGTATGAATGATCTTTTACCTTGAGAGGGCCACGGTTCGTGAGAAATCCTGAAACAAGCTAGAAGAGATCGAGCGCACTGGGACTCCAAACATCGAACAGTTCGTTCAGCCTTGGATCAGCAACCGACTTACCACGATTGTCATGCAGGTACGCCGACAGGCTGGGCGGAAAAAAAATAGTCTTGCCGTGGCGGTGGCACGCTCAGATACCTGCTGGCCATGCGAACTACGGAGTAATAGTAGACGGGTCGCCACGGCTCGTACGAGTTTTCCACGCCTCGACTATTGTTGTCGCTCACTGTTAGTTTGTTGTCTTACCACCCATTCCCATGCACGTGGTCCCCATAATGTCAGACTTTACCATACAGTCAGCGGACGCCACAGGCCATCTGGTTTTTTGGATTGTGCAGCCCTGCACCGGCGACCAGCGTGCCGTCCACAAGCATCTGGGGAGCCAAAAGGGAAACTGGAGTCACGACCTAACAGTTAAAGTTTCAAAATAGCGGCTGTACTTCCCATGGACGGATGGATACTCTTCAGGTTGGATGCAGGTGTCGTATCCCAAGAGTCTAACCTGAACCCGTTACTCTCCGCCGGCTAGAAGTCTGGGACGGCCTTCTTCTAAAATGTATATCACATCTCCACCTCTCTAGGTTTCTAGGTTTCTCCCCAAGCTGCCGGAGCTTGGTAGTCTCACACTCTCTCATTGTTCCTTATTATTCCTTCAGGCCCTCCCACCCCCATTCTCTATATCTGTCGCTCTCTTATATCTAATAACCCGGGGATTCATCTAAAGGAAGGGTCAGCGGCTGCTTCAAGAAGACTATGAGCGGGTCCTCATAGCTGGGAGCGATCATGGAAACCAGCGCAGCCGAAAAACCAACGAGAGGCCTTGGGGGAGCCAGTACGACGATCTTCGTCGTCACCCTTGTGCTCTTCGTCATCTCTTTTATATCAGTCTGCTTGCGATGCTTCGTCCGCTTGAAGCTTGTCCGGGCTTTCGGATATGATGATGGGTTGATGATATTAGCTTTGGTATGCAGTTGCTCCGCTAATATACCGGGGATCACTGGCAGTTACTAATATTGACCGTAGGCGCTGAATATATGGTTCGCAACATGCGGTATGACGGGTGCATTCTACGGATTTGCCAAACGGTTTACCCAGATCCCGCCGGAAGACATTTCAACAGCGCTTATGGTATGATCATAGCCACCGTCCTACTACAGTGACAAGCGGATCGCTAATATTTTTCTTGCAGTGGTGGTGGCTGGGCCAAGTCTCGTATGTGCTTACTTGCGTGGTGGCCAAGATATCGATCGCGATTTCCATCATGCGCTTGACCGTCAAGAAGATCCATTCGGTCATCCTCTGGACGGTCATTTGTGTGACGACCATCGTTGGACTGGTCTTCTGGTTGATGTTGACCTTGCAGTGTCGCCCTGTCTCTTTCTTCTGGAGCCGGACCGGAAATGGACACTGCCTGTCTTCTGACTCCATCATTACCATGGCCTACGTCTACAGTGTCGAAGCCGCTATTTGTGACTTTACTGTCGGAATTTTACCTATTTTTGTCATCTGGAACCTGCAGATGAACCGTCGGACTAAGTTTGCCGTTGCGGGTATCTTGAGTATGGGTTGCGTGTATGTGGTCGTCTTGTCTTTCATGGTAGAGCCTTTCTTTGCTGACGGTCTGGATACAGTGCGAGCGCTGCGGTGGTTATCCGCATTCCTTTCCTTCATGACTACAAAGATCCTGATTTCCTACGTAAGTACATTCTTTCTTTCGTCTGCGATTGACAGGATTCCCACCGGAACATGGCTGACAGATGGTTATTTAGATGCAACGGCCAGTATTTCTATCTGGTCCAACGTCGAAGCCAGTCTCGGTATTACTGCCGGCAGTCTAATTACTCTTCGTCCTCTATTCCGCTTCTTCCGGGACGGTACTCGCACCGGCTCTCGAGGTGCAAGAAAGACAAATGACAGCTTGCCTCTCTCTAGTTTCGGTGGACAGGGCCCTCAATCGTCTTTTAAAGGCTACAAGGGGCCCGGTTACTGGCGCCCAGACATTGACCCGGATGATTCTCATGCGGTCGTTACCACAGTCAACCCCGGCCGAAAGCATTATCGACAGAGCAGCAAGAACAGCAGCCAAGAGGATTTGAACCCCAGGGGCGAAGAAGCCCACCACCATGGAGTCGCTGTCCAGAAAACTTTCGTTGTTACTTCCGATGAAGTGGTATAGGCATGTGAGGGACTTTGGTTTTCGGATATCAGGCGTACATTGGGCATGAAATTTCGAAGCAAAAAGCATAGGGTATCCATTCACGCAGTTACGCTTATTCAGAATGAGCTAGATATTAATTAATAGCTGGTCGAGACACATCGGATGGATCCTGCATGTATGTTCCCTCGTAGCGGTCGACGATGCATCCTCGACGGACGGAAAGTCTACATCCGAATGCTCCGTAGCACTGAGCGATGGTATCCGGGTGTGAGTCGAGCTTTGTCACGAATATGGGTCAACTCGGTCAGCTTACCGCATTGTTATCCTACCCCGTACCCCAGTAGGGACTATTATAGCTCGATCGATCTTCCAGTGTCTGGGACTCCGGGCACGGTCCTTGCTGAGGAGTTAGAACTGTCCGCGCAATGCATTTGATCGACGCTTGTCTGTGCGCAGAGCTCTATCCACTTCGTGTGTTTCACTAAGAAGTTCGATGCTCCATATCTGAATAATAATATTGTCGATTGAGAGCGGAATATTCCTCCGTACGTAACCTGTGGATTAATTCGAGATGCAACATGAGCCAATGTACCGTGCAAGTTAGCAGCATTCCCAGGATAATCAGAGATCATTACGAGAGCGTCAAAGATATATGTCCTAATCAATTGGAGTAATTAGCTTGCTGTTGTCGTTGAAAAGGACACTGTCTTAATTGTGGAGTACTCGCAACCGAGATATCATTTATGTTATTATTATTAGTAGTAGACCTTTTCTGATTGACAAGTAATAGCAGAGACTGATAAGTGAGATTGAGAATAACTTCATGATGATCCAAAGACAGAATGGGCAACCCGGGGATACGTTATTCCGCGTGGCAGTCCGCCAGTGGCTAGGAACTGCCATGTGGCTGACTGCGCCAATCGACGTCGAGAATCGGCGCTTAGTGAACCTGCGGCGAAATCAACTTGGGAGCTTGGACATCGTCGAGGTGGCTTCTTCGTAGAACTTGTTGCCGCTTCCTCTTACGGCTCTTTTCTCTCAAGGACGCTGGCTAGGCTTGGTGGGATTTCTGGTTGTACTATTATCTTGCTTATGATTTACTGAATCCATTCTCTCATTGCTCGAGCTGCCGTCGCGGTCTCTCGAGTTGCCAACATGTTGGTTTCTCCCTCCTGCGCGCGTGCCAGTGTCTCTGGAGATATCAGTGCGACTAACAAAGTCTATAGGGCGAAGCTCGTTGATGATCCCCAGATCGAAAATGCCTCCCTTCGAAATCCTCTCCCTACCCAGCTGCATATCTATGTGCTCCCTTTCACCATAATCTGGCCCGTGTTCTTCTCGATCTATCTGAACCCCCAGCGATATGACAAGTACATTCAGGGCCAGGAATGGACTTTTGTTTATTCGGGATCTATCATTACGGTGCAATCGTTATTGTGGTTGATGACAAAATGGAGTATCAACATCAGGGCCTTGTTCACCACTACAGGTTCCCGGAGCATTGATTCGGCCCAGCTTATCAAAGTTATTCCCGTGACGAACGCCGGAGCGGCGGAGATTTGTGACCTGATCCACGATACTACCGGTGGAAAGAAAACCATCTCCTTTTTGTTCCAGAAGCGCCGTTTCCTTTACTATCCGGAGCGGAAATCTTTTGCGCCACTATCCTACGTCCTGGATGCGGACCCTAAGCCTCCGATCAGGTTCTTCCAGCAATCCCGCGGCTTGACTACTAAGACTGAGGTCGACCGTATTCACCACCATTATGGCGACAATACGTTCGATATTCCAGTTCCCGGTTTCATTGAGCTCTGGAAGGAACATGCAGTGGCCCCCTTCTTCGTCTTTCAAATCTTCTGCGTCGGTTTGTGGATGCTGGATGAATACTGGTACTACTCGCTGTTCACCTTGTTCATGCTGGTTGCGTTCGAAAGTACTGTGGTGTGGCAACGTCAGCGAACGCTGAATGAGTTCCGCGGCATGAGCATCAAGCCTTATGATGTCTGGGTTTTCCGTGAAGGAAAATGGCAGGAGATCAGCAGCGACAAGTTGCTCCCTGGGGATCTCATGTCGGTGAATCGAACCAAGGAAGATAGTGGTGTTGCCTGTGACATCCTTCTCATCGAGGGTAGTGTGATCGTCAATGAAGCTATGCTTTCCGGTGAAAGTACACCTCTACTGAAGGAGTCCATCCAGCTCCGGCCTGGTGACGACTTGATTGACCCCGATGGATTGGATAAGAACGCCTTTGTTCATGGAGGAACAAAAGTCCTTCAGATCACGCACCCGAACTCCAGCGCACAAGGTGTGGAAAAGCTCCCGGAGACTTCTCCTGGAGTCCCCAATCCTCCGGACAATGGTGCTCTAGGCGTGGTCGTTAAGACTGGGTTCGAAACCAGCCAGGGAAGCCTGGTTCGCACAATGATTTACTCTACGGAGCGAGTTTCAGCCAACAATGCTGAAGCTTTGCTTTTCATCCTCTTCCTTCTCATCTTCGCCCTGGCTGCCTCTTGGTATGTGTGGCAAGAGGGTGTTCAGAAGGATCGTAAACGGTCTAAGCTGTTGCTTGACTGTGTTCTGATCATCACAAGCGTCGTTCCTCCTGAACTTCCCATGGAGCTGAGTCTAGCTGTCAATACCAGTCTTGCTGCCCTCAGTAAATTCGCCATCTTCTGCACAGAGCCCTTCCGCATTCCCTTCGCTGGCCGTGTGGATGTGGCCTGTTTTGATAAGACGGGAACATTGACTGGAGAAGACCTTGTCGTTGACGGAATCGCTGGACTTACCCTTGGCCAGAAGGGAGCCAAAGTGGAAGCCAATGGTGGTCACACTGAACTCGCGAAAGCCGATGGTATCGATGTCTATACTGCACTTGTCCTTGCTTCAGCTCACGCCCTGGTGAAGCTGGATGAGGGAGATATTGTCGGTGATCCAATGGAAAAGGCTACACTGGAATGGCTTGGCTGGGTACTTGGTAAAGATGACACTCTTGTCAGCAAGGGTGTTTCTGCAAAGAGCTCTCCCATTGTCCCCGAATCCGTTCAGATCAAGAGAAGATTCCAGTTCTCTTCTGCCCTGAAGCGTCAAAGCACCATTGCGACCGTTACCACCACAGACCGGAAGACTTCAAAGAGGACAAAGGCAACATTCGTCGGTGTCAAGGGCGCGCCAGAGACTATCCGATCTATGCTGATCAACACACCGGAAAACTATGAGGAGACTTTCAAGTATTTCACCCGTAACGGAGCTCGTGTTCTCGCCTTGGCCTACAAGTATCTCTCCCCTGAAGCCGAAATTAGTCAGGGACGTGTGAACAATTACGCGAGAGAGGAGATCGAATCGGGATTAACATTCGCTGGTTTCCTTGTTCTTCAGTGCCCTCTAAAGGAAGACGCCGTCAAGGCGGTTCGCATGCTGAATGAGAGCAGCCACCGTGTGGTCATGATTACTGGAGACAACCCACTTACTGCCGTTCATGTCGCAAGGCAGGTTGAAATTGTTGACCGTGACGTACTTATTCTTGACGCTCCTGAGAACGATACTTCTGGAACGAGACTCGTCTGGCGTAGCGTTGACGACAAGTTCAACCGTGATGTGGACCCAACGCAGCCGCTGGATCGCGAAACTCTGGATACTAAGGATATCTGTGTCACTGGTTATGCGCTGGCTAAGTTCAAGGGTCAGAAAGCACTTCCCGACCTTCTCCGTCACACTTGGGTGTATGCTCGTGTCTCGCCGAAACAGAAGGAAGAGATCCTTCTTGGTCTCAAGGATGCTGGTTACACTACTCTCATGTGTGGTGACGGTACCAATGATGTTGGTGCATTGAAGCAGGCTCATGTCGGTGTCGCTCTGCTGAACGGTTCGCCGGAAGATCTTACCAAGATTGCTGAGCATTACCGCAACACGAAAATGAAGGAAATCTATGAAAAGCAGGTTGCCATGATGCAAAGGTTCAACCAGCCTGCGCCTCCGGTCCCTATTCAAATTGCGCACCTCTATCCTCCCGGTCCCAACAACCCGCACTATGAGAAGGCTATCGAGCGAGAAGCTCAGCGGAAAGGTATTACCAATGCTGCTGGTGCTGGTGCTCAGGACAAGGCCGAGGCTACTATCGTGTCGCCCGGTGCACAAGCACTGCAGCGGTCGAACCAGAACCTCTCCCCTCAGCAGCAACGCCAGCAGCAGGCCTCCGTGGCGGCCGCGGGTCTTGCTGATAAGCTCACCACCTCGATGATGGAGCAAGAGCTCGACGAGAGTGAGCCCCCGACGATCAAGTTGGGTGACGCGTCTGTCGCTGCTCCCTTCACCAGCAAGCTTGCTAATGTCGTTGCTATCCCCAACATCATCCGCCAAGGCCGTTGTACTCTCGTCGCTACGATTCAAATGTACAAGATTCTTGCTCTGAACTGCTTGATCAGCGCCTACAGTTTGAGTGTGATCTACCTCGATGGTATTAAGTTTGGAGACGGCCAAGTCACCATTAGCGGTATGCTCATGAGTGTCTGCTTCCTGTCCATCTCTCGCGCCAAGGTAAGATATATAACATGATTAGGGTATTTCATAATGTGGACCGTATGCTAACATTGTCTTCAGTCTGTCGAAGGCTTGTCCAAGGAGCGTCCCCAACCGAATATCTTCAACGTTTACATCATTGGTTCGGTGCTTGGACAGTTTGCCATCCACATTGCAACCTTGATCTACCTTTCAAATTATGTTACCATGATTGAGCCGTATGTTTCCTCTCACTCGTTATATTGGGCTGGGGAACAGTCAGCTGACAAAAATACAGGAAGTCGAACGATGTCGATCTCGAAGGCGAGTTTGAGCCATCTTTGCTCAACAGTGCCGTCTATCTGCTTCAGCTTATTCAGCAGATCTCCACCTTTTCAATCAACTACCAGGGTCGTCCATTCCGCGAGTCTATCCGCGAGAACAAAGCCATGTACTGGGGTCTGGTGGCTGCCTCGGCTGTCGCCTTCTCCTGCGCTACTGAGTTTGTTCCTGAGATCAACGAAAAGCTGCGCCTGGTGCCATTCACCAATGAATTCAAGGCCACGCTGACTGTCCTGATGGTCCTGGATTACGCTGGTTGCTGGATCATCGAGAACGTTTTGAAGCAGCTTTTCAGCGATTTCCGTCCCAAGGACATTGCTATCCGTCGACAGGATCAGTTGCAGCGAGAGTCTGAGCGCAAGAGAAAGGAGGAGGCGGAAGCACAAGCTGAGAGGGAGAAGCAGCGTAGAGTCTAATCTTGTTATATTATGACGGTCGATGGCAACGTATCGATTGTCTCAATAGTGGGGGAAATATACTGTCTGCTTCCTCGGCTGGAGCTTGAGGGTGACAGTGGATAGAGATCTCATAAGCATAGTGTTTATAGAATCAAGTAGTCGTGTTAGCTTGTTTCTAAATCTTACAATAGATTTTTGACGCGGTTTTTCATGAGAGGAATTTCTAATTCATTCTGTATCCCTCTTTGTTGGTCAAATTGGTGGAAGCGTACAAACCATTTTACAAATTATTTTCCATAGAATAGACAGAGTACGGGGTTTCACAAGGGAAGATTTTGGAGATAGTTAACCGATTGATCAGGTACAAAGTCACTGTTAACAGTTTCTTAGAAAGAGCGTTCCGTTCGTCCAGCGGCCAAGTATAGGAGAATTTCAACATCGGGCCCGCGAATCGCATCATTTTCGGCATTTGAATATTCAACTTCCCCTCCCGAAACGGGTCAGGGCCCATACCACTGAGTTTAATATCCCGGTTTGCCAACCCCATACGGAGTAATCAGATGTGATTGCGTTTTCGCCCTATAGCTTAATTCTTGATTGTTTGGTATAGATCCGAAACTCTGATTGCCTGCGGTTTCTGCTTAATGACTTGCCCACGGTTTGCTTGCTAAGCCTTGTTTACGAGTACTCCATAAGTACTCCACGAACCGGTGGGCTGGAACCTGTGGATTATGATATTGCTTCGCTCTTGTTATTATGTGCAGAAAGCTGCGACGTTGGTAATGTTAAGACCGAACGCTGGCGGTCATCATGTTGGATAGATGGCTTTTTTTAACTTATGGCTACCCGCACATTGAATACAAACCATGATATAAGATACCAGAGATGCGATAATTAGTTGGACTTCTTCGTACAAATCATCGGAGTGCAGAGAATGCTGGGACGGCAGACCTGGGCTGACAACGCCGACTCATTCTGCCGGAGATGAGGTGAGAATCAAGATTTTTTCTATCCAGAAAGAACAACACTCATCCATACCAGGACACTGTTTACGCTCATCAAGGAGCTAAGTAAGCTTATTGTCTAGTGGAAGGTCCCATCGCGTAACTGACCGCGCCACGCTGGACATGATCGTCAACCGAACGGCATTAAGCTCTTTCACTAATGGCCATTAGTGCGAATTGGTCATGGAGTGTCTGGGTAAAAGAGAAAGATGTGGGCAGATGTTGTAATGTGGATCTTTAATGGTGAAATTAGAGCAGAATATACCTACCACTAGGTCTCTGAAGTCTTTTTCCTGCGGGAAGCGGCGATGTGGCCACGAGGGAAATGTACAGTACTTGGGTAGTTGCTATTTGAAAGGCCAAGGTCTTCGTTATTTCCTTCATACAAACATACGCTGGCTCTGCTCTTTCCCCTTGCAGTTGGACCTCGGATTGAAAGTCTTGGCCCTTTCTCTATCTCTACTTCGCTCAATCAAACTTCTTACTGCTACATAGAAATACACACAACAGACAGTACATCTTCAGTGAATTGACTAAGGCTGCATAACTTCGAATCAGTTATCTACAATGGTTACCTATGAAAACGGGAGCGTTCCTCCTGTCAACAGGAAGACCTCCACAAGCGAAAAGAATGAAGACTTTACCGGTGTAGAGTCTCTTTCTCATGTTGCAACATACCGGACGCAACCATTTGCTTCGCCTCAGGTTATCCATGTGCCAACCTCAGTGGCATCTGGCCTGGGTGTCCCAGTAAGTAGTCGTCTACTTCCTAGTCTTTGAATTGGTGTTGGAGATGTCCTATGTACTAACGTGAGCTTCATATAAGACGGCACTCGGAATCGGTGCTTTCGCAACGACCTTGACGACTTTGTCTCTGGCACTGATGGAATGGCGAGGAGTTGACACGAAGAATGTGTTCATTGCGAATTTCTTCTTCTTGGCCGCGGTAGGAATGGTCATTACTGCACAGTGGGAGCTCGTCAGAGGAAATGGATACGGATATGTCGTGTTGAGTGCTTTCGGTATGTCCATGCTGACGCAACATATATATAGCCAATATCTTGATTTAGACGCTAATGCTGGATCAACAGGTCTCTTCTACGGAGGATATGGTGCTATCATCACCCCAGCTTTCGGTGTTGAGGCATCTTTCGGCGGTGACACGGCACAGTATTACAACGCCTCCGGGTTCTTCATGATCAGTAAGTACCTGGCAATACCTACCAGTGAGATTAAATTGTGTGCAATGCTTACTGGTGACTAGTATGGACTGTCCTGAACCTTTTCTTCACCATTGAATCTCTAACAATGTGAGTTTCTCGTTCCCTATATGATACACCTTTTACATGAGCTCTAATGTACCTGGACTAAATAGCAACGTCGCATACGCCGGTATATTTGTCTTCGTCGAACTAGGATTTCTCTTCATTGCAGCAGCCTACTTTGCTCTTGCCGACGGCCACGAATATTCGGGAATGGTTCTTCAGAAGTTGGGTGGAGCATGCTGCTTCGTATCAGGAATGTTCGGTTGGTACACAATGGCGCACTTGATGTGTCAGAAAGCGCTCTTCTTCTCCTTCCCACTCGGAGACACCAGTCGCTTTTTCGAGAGACACAGGAGGAACTAAATATCAGGGGATCACTGCAACGTCTAGTCTTGCGATTGTTTTCTTGCAACCAAAAGCTTGACTCTTTTTATGGTGTCTAGGTAAAAGAAATGACTATGGAACATTAATTATCGGTATAAAATAGCAGCTCATAGGTATCAGAATACCGAGCCTGGGATCACAAAACGTATCATCCGGCATGCATTGAATTAGCCTCTCTCTTGCTCAGTATTCTCCATCACATAGAACTACGCAAATAACTGAGTAACTGGTCATTGATAAATATCGCAGATAGTTTGACTGTAACTCCCATGTTTTGGGAGACTCAACTAAGTTCTTGTTTAGCCGCCATCCGTGTAGATCCCCACAGTAAGTTACAATGGCCCACCTCTCCTGCGCCATCAACGCCAAATCAGACGACCAAATTTCGCAATCAGCACTAAAAGTTGTGCAACTAACCGTTGTTTCTTGAGTATTCCATTATTGCAGCAAATGGGGCAGAAATTCCGTGGACATTTTATCTGATGGTAATATGTTGAACGGGTGGGACATGTCCACAAGACGTGATTGCGCTTAGAAGCACACAATGCATAGAAAGACAAGACCGGCGAATAAGGCTTCTGTCCCTGTCCAGATTCTTTTTCCGTGAAGGGGAAGATCGATAACATCAGTAGCTCCCTATTGGATATTCGTTATTGCGGCACTTCAGAGGTATATGAGGGGCAACCAGATCGGATCCGACAAAATAACGGGCAATTACGAACAGGATGCGCGAACTTCACCCTGCTGATACCCCGTTCCTTCGGAGATCAAAGCTTAATATCACACCATCAAAGAGGGTTTCTGGGAAAGATGCTGGCCATAATCCGTGCTTAAATAGTCTCCAATGGACCGCATCAGGCGTAATCGAGACTGATCAGTAAACCTGACAACAATAGAGAAAGCTGAGCGAGCATATCAGTCATCATGGCGCAGCATAATCCCACCATCCAGACGCTCCAGAACCATGCCCCTCCTAACCCAGCTCCTCCAGCTTCAGATCCCGCGATCTACAAGGAACATCATGACGCTTTCGCAGCTGAAGGGCAGCCTAAGGGTACCGATGCATGGCTGCAGCGGGCCAGGAAAGTCAGCGATATCCTTGCTGTAGATGCAGCTGCTCGGAGTAAAGAGCAGAAGACTCCCAGAGCAGAGATTGCCCTTCTGAAGAGCTCGGGACTGCTCAAAGTTATTGGTGACCCGAAGTATGGTGGAGGTGGTGAGAGCTGGGAGACCGGCTACAAGGTCATCAGAGAGGTTGCTGCTGGCGATGGGTGCGTAACTCGAAGTATTTTTATGGTGCCTGAGAGCTGTGACTAATACTTGAGGTCTTTATAGATCGATCGGTATGCTTCTGGGCTATCATTTACTGTGGTCTACAACAGCGCGCCTCGTTGGTACGGACGAGCAGAAGGAGCGCGTCGAGAAACTGGTCATTGAGAACAACTACTTTATTGGAGGTGAGTGGTCGGCTCCTTGTATCGAAACAATTGTTCTTGAGATGCTAATTTGGTAAACTGCTAGGCGCCGTGAACCCACGCGACAATGACTCCCGCGTCACCAAGTCTGGAGATGGTCTTGTGTTCAATGGTTTCAAGAACTTCAACACCGGCGGTGTCATCTCCGACCTTACTGTTCTGGAGGGTGTCTACGAGGACACTGAATACCATATTTTTGCGCTGGTTCCAACCCAACAGCCAGGTATCATTTTCTCATACAACTGGAACAACATCGGTCTACGCTTGACTGAGTCAGGGTCGGTGAAGATTGAGAATGTCCCTATTCCGTGGGATGATGCATTGGGTTGGTCGAAAGAGACGAAGCTGCCTATCCCAGAAGTTCTACAGAACCCTTGGGCTACCCTGCTGCTGCCCAGCATCCAGCTTGTCTTCTCCAACTTTTACATTGGTATTGCCTGGGGCGCACTACGCACCGCTCGTGGCTATACCAACACTCAAACGCGTGCTTGGCCATTCTCGCATGACCCGAAGAAGACCCCAGCAGAGGAGCACTATGTACTGGCGAAGTATGGTAGATACCTCGCTTCCCTGCGAGCTGCCGACGCTCTCGCAGACCGTGCCGCTACTGAGCTTTCCACCCTCATAAAGGAGCACAGCGCGAAGCGCGATATCACCCCTCGACAGCGTGGAGAGGTAGCCGAATGGGTTGCTAGTGTCAAGGTTACCGCGACACACACTTCCCTTGAGGTCACTGCTGGTGTGTTTGAAGTGACCGGTGCGAGATCGACTGCAGAGAAGTACGGATTCGATCGTTTCTGGCGCGACGTCCGGACGCATACTCTGCACGATCCGGTCGCATACAAGGAGACTGAGCTGGGCCGTTACTGGCTGTTGGATGAGGTTCCCAACCCTTCGTGGTACACTTGAAGCATGCCTGATACCCTCAGACTCTACTTTGAGTTCTTTGTAAATAGATTGCCTATCTTGGTGTGTGCTGGTTCAGCCATCCAGGTCCTTGATATTCTCATAGTACAGTCACGAATAGAAACAAGTCATCCAATATGACAACCAATATCTAGTTTTAGATTGCATATTGTTGTAGTTAGCTTATGATAGAGAGAGAGGCTGTCATCTGCCTTACCGCTGTGGTGCCTGAGGCGACAACCGCTGCCTTGCGGAGAAGGCGGCAAACGAGAGCGACTATCAGTCAATCATGATAGCTACCTGAGACCTCAGACTGGCTCGTCGCACATGTCCTGGTGCCGCCATCTTCCTTTCTCAGTTCCTATCATTCCGCTCCTCGCGGGCTCCCTCCCATGAGCAGATAAGATCATGTCCCGGAGGACGCTTGGCGGTGGCCGCGTCCTGGGCAGTGGGAAGTCCCTCTCACCAGCGGTCCCGACTCCGTCTCCGCAGACGAAGCCCAAGGTCCTGTCGCCCTCCGCCAGCAGCGTATCGCTCAACTCGCAAGCCTCCGCATCGCAATTTTCCTCTGAAACCCAGGATATCACGTCCAGGATATCTCTTGAAAATGCAGACACCACCATTTCTGCTGCTCCGGCAGCTTCCGGCGCGAACCTCGTCTGTCCGATCTGTAATGAGGAGATGGTATGTCCCGCGCGCGCGGATAAGTCGGTGTGGGATGATGACAGATAGCTAATGTACCATCTCTAGGTGACGTTGTTACAACTAAACAGGTATTATAGCTGTCGTTCCTAATTACGATATACATTACGATTAATATCTCCGCAGACACTTAGACGATGTACATCAGAACCTCGAAGAAGATAGGCAGGATGAGGTTAAGGACTGGTTCAAGGTTCAGATGGAGAAGGCCAAAAAGTTCCAACCGCTGGCCGTATTGAATCAGAAGCTGAAGGGGCTGGATGTCTTCGAATCGAACGAGGATTATCAGGCTTCCTTGGCCGCGCAGATTAGACAGCCTGTAAACAATCCGGCGACCGTCGAACCGCCGACCAGGACGCTGGATCCCGATGAAGTTGTGACGAGGGAACATTGGCAACCACGAACACTCAACGATGTCTGCTTGGAGCCATTGTGTGGGAAGAAGCTGAATGCTATCAACGGCTGTGTTAATTGCAGGAAGTGTGGGAGGCTATTCTGTGAGGAGCATACAATGTACCAGATGAAGCTATCACGGTCAGCGCAGCATGAACCTGTAAGAGGTCTGTGGTGTAGGGTATGCGAAACATGCTATAAGTCGCGAGAAGGATATAATGACCATAACGGTGAGTCCAATATCGGATATTTTAGTATGATGAAACTGACATAGAACAGGACATGTCCGCGACCTTACGGACAGCTTCAAGGCTGTGAGAAAACAGAAAGTGGATAAGGATTTCCTTGAGGTGTCGCGTCTTGAGAAGAGATTGACACGTCTTACCCAGCTTCTCGCGACTTTACCCGCAGACCAAATCCAGTCCACGGCGAATAGAAGGTGGTCTCTAGCATGGAACAATGACCAGCGAAAGGCTCTAGAGCAGTCTGTTGTTAGTTGGCAAGATGATGCAAGTGTCGCTAGATGTCCTTTTTGTCAGCAAGAGTTCACGAGCTATACGTTTCGAAGACATCACTGTAGAACCTGCGGGCGGGTAGTATGCGGTGATCCGGAAACTGAATGCTCCGTTGAAGTTGGATTGAGCGTAGCCAGTAAGTGTTAGCCTGTTAGGACTTTTGTATTTTGCTTTCGCTGACCTCACCAGGAACTGATACTTCGACGGAGAAGTCAAATACTGGCAAAGTTAATGTCGACGTCAGGCTCTGTAAAGAGTGTAGGACGACCCTCTTCAAGAGACGTGACTTCGATGCAGACGTCATGCGAAATCCGCCTGATGTACGAGCGTATAACAACTTAGTGCAGTTTGAAAGAGGTATAAGACTGCTATTACCGAAGT